>JAWWNJ010000110.1:0-600000 GCA_037176885.1 Favolaschia claudopus
TTCTTCTGTCTCGTTCTCCACGGTCATGCTCGATATGCGATTAGCAAAAGGCATCGACACCTCGTCTATCATCTGCAGAAAGCGCTGCAGTGGTGCGCTTTTCACGCTCTCCATCGACTTGTTTTTCGGCGTCGCGTTGCAAGGGCCAAGATCTATGGTTATGGTCATATCTCGCTTACGGCCCGCGAGCGTTGGCTTCAACGGCGGTTTTTTTCGCGCACATGGAGGTTGTAAATCCGAGTTTTGCTTTGCTTTTTGTCGACGTTGGCCCAGTAACTACATATTTGTTATATTTATCAATATAATTGGACTTCGATGAATTTCTAAGAACTACTGTATATGGACGAACAGCATAGTAGTGTAGCGAATTTAATACCTTGAGCCCATCAAAGGTCTATGGGTGAACGGTATGGGTTCCCATATTGTCTGGCAGGTGCGATGCAGGCAGTCCCCGGTTCGACTCCGGCGTAGGCCAATTCCTGTTCTGTCCCCTTTCTTTTGGTCGGTCATCTCGGCCTTTCTTTTTTGGGCAATTTGCTGACAGCTTCTGCTCAAACAGGAGGCTGTGCTGTTCTCGATCACTCCCGGACATCGCCGATCCATCTCTTTCTTAACCCCCAAGTAATATTACTTCAAGCGGGACATGGAGTGCAAAATCGTATGAAACTGTAATGAAAGCCCCTGAAGTATGGGCGGTTAGGTCGCGAAGGACAATACCGCAAGACAAAAGACAACCGATCTCAATCTGGGTCGAGCAAGGTTCGGACTTCGGGCAGCTACGCAAACAATAGGATAGCAAAAAAGTCGTCCTCTCAAAATTTTCCGGTTCGGGCTTCTGTGTCTTCACCATCAGCATTTGAGAGCGGCTTCCTTTGATTCAAGCACATCCTCTCAGTCCTGTGTTGATCCCTTGCCCAGCAGGTTTGTCGCCCAATCCAGAGCTCTTCGCTGGTCGTGCTGCCTATCGAGCTTGTGGACAATATCCTCTTCTTCGCCTGCGGCACGTACAATGAAGAGCCTTTTTCTTTAAGCTTCCTCGCGGATCGATTTGCCTTTTGTCGTGCTCTGATATCATGTGGTTTGCGGGCACGCTCGCTTTTAGATTGGCGTCCTTGTTAGGGACTGTCGCACTCTGTCCGTGCTGGATTTGTGGTTGTCTCGTTCTTAAAAAATCGGCCCTTCATTTGTTCGTCGACGCTGGTCCTTTGGGGTCGATTGCTGCGAATTTGACTCCGTTTGGACGTCTTTTCAGCCTACTATCGTCTTGATGGTGGCGTGGTAGAGTTTCTGACTTCGCTCTGCCAGCCGGTGTGTATTCTCAGTCCGTGGACGGTTTTTTGCGGATAGGTACTGTATATCTCCGCATCTCCTCAGTGTTGGCCTCAATTCGTGTTAACGCGTCCATTTGATTTGCACGTCCATTTGATTTGTACGTAGTCTAAATGAGTAGCTTCCTGCGATCTGCTTTGATACGGACACTGGTAGGTATGTTCAATAAGTAGTGGTGCTATGCTATACAGTCCTACCCGCTCTACCCCGTTCGTTTCGTGCATGACCTTGTACTCTTCCACGGCCAGCCGCGCGTCGTGAGCGAGGTTCCAGTCAGATCCGTAAGGAAGTTGAACGGGGGAGTCCCAAGCTGAGATCCAATGAGACTCCCACTCTCGTATAGACCGCTTGCCACTTGCTCCTCTCTTCGCGCTTGGATTTGAAGTCCAGAAATCGGAGTTTACTCTCAAAACGCGACTGCATCATGAGAAGAACCTCTCTGGCTGAATTCTCTTCGTCCAGTACGCTAGGACCTGTTCTCGGGTTTCCGCCTTCGGCCAGCCTCAGGAACTCGAGGTTTGGGAGTATCGTGGTGTCGCTCAACTCGCGAAACAGGGAACTGTTCACCGCGTCTGTAGGACATACTCCGATTTCGAGCTCAGTGAGCGACGGACATGATCGGAGATGGGTGATTAGCACAGATGTATTATAGGGAACCTGGAGCGTCAACTCCAGCGCACGTAGCGAGGTGCAGCGTCGTAGGAAGGTCGATAGATCGTGATGGAAGCGGTCGCTAGCTTCCGACAACACCTCTGTGTGCCGCAGACTGCCGTGTAGGCGCAGCCGTTCGAGGTTCGGGATCTTGACCGCTTCAAATGTCGTAGTCCCTGGTCTCCAGTTCCAGGGAACAATGTACTCGAACTCGATTAAGTTGACCAGCTCCACGAGCCCGCCTGTCCGCAATAGCAGGCAGAAAAACTCCTCCCAGTGACAGCTTCGTGACCGAACTGAGCTGGCGTAGATGAGTTGCAGGAAGGAAACCGCCGGCTCGAGCCGTGTTCAACTCGGTATATACTTCAAAGAAGACCAAGGAACATGAAGCGTGCGTTCAGGCTCGAAGCACTGTATCAAGGTCAGAGCCGTTACCCCTATATTAACGTGTATTTCTGGATGCAGCTGCTCGGGGAGCAAGTTCGTCGCCCAAGCGGGTAGGGTGCTGAAGGACGGCTGTTCCGGCGTGGACCAAGGCACGCCGACTAAATATAGCTCATGGACGACAGGAATTGAGGTAGATTGACCAAACATCTTTCGTGCGAGGGATCCCGTCGCGGAATACAGATCGTGTATTGCTAGACGTCGAATGTTCTTGATATGGCGTCCAGAAAACACGTCTGTCAGAAGTTGGGAGTCAAGCTGGTCCTGTTTGGTGGACAGAATTACGTCCAGTATATTAGATTGCGCGACGTATTTTCAGTGTCGTGCGTTTTTCGGTAATGGGTCCACTCGTAGCCCGCATGTCGAGAGGGTTCCAAAGCGAGGCTGCACTGGTCTCCGTCAGCATCCACTTCCAATGGGGGCAAACGGTGGTGAGGGACTCGAGCGATGTCGCCGGCCATCCTCCTTCTCGGTTGTGAGCTAGTTCAAAGATTTCTATCCATAGCTCCAAAGGAACTCGGTGTATGGGCTGTAGGATGAACGCTGTTTTTGCCAGAATGTATCTGGCGTGGTGCGAGCTTCAGTTTGGCGTGTTCCAGCGCGGTCTCTATCGCTTGGACTTCGTGTTCGTATTCCCGAACCAACGCTTCTCCCGTTGGAATCCAGTTGTAGATGTTCGACTCGTCTTTTGACGGACTTGGTATCGGGTACAGGGGCTTGAAAGAGCGACTCTCAATGAGCGCAGATGGACGTGAGAGACTATCGGTGAACTCGAATGGTGGAGGGCGGTTTTCTATGATAGGTGCTGGGGACTTGTTGTCTGAACTCAGGGGAGGCCATTTTAAGCCTATTAGGCATTAGGAACCGTAAAAGTAGTTGATCATCGGGTGAGGCTTAATGCACCGGACTAGGTCCCAGCTGGCTTGCGTGTCTTCGTCTGGCAAAGAAGAACTATTGACAACAGCGTCAACTAAGTGACTTGTCGCTGACTTGGAAAATTAGTGTGAACTGACGGTAGGTTTCGCGTGTTATTGACTTCGTTAATGTTTTCGCAGACAACTTGAGACATAGTTGTTGAGGGTGGTTGGAGGGTGGTCCTTCACGAAGTGGGAGATGAATGGTGCAAGCCAAGAAACGAATTGTATTGTGTCCAGACCATAAGGAAAGAGTTGGTATTGACAACGAACTTTAAATGGGGGTACAGCACTGCGGCCTGTCTTGCCGCGTCATACTTGATCTTATTTTTGGCGATTCGCCGTTTCCGGGCCGGTGAATCGCGGCAGTGCTAATTCCTTTCTCGTCTAGACTTCCGCAGAGCACCTTAGCTTCATGTCGTCGCTCCTTTCTGGTAACGGAAGTAATTCCTTCAAGAGCGCCACGAGTGCAAAAACTGTATCAAAGTGTAACAAGAACCGAGGAAGTGTTCACCGATAGGCCGCGAAGAGCAATACAACAAAATAGGACTCGGACAATCAATTTCAATCTGAGACGAGCATGGATCGGGTACCAGCGCCAAAAAAAACAAACAATAGGATACCAAAGAAGTTAGCCTCTCAAAATTACTTGGTTCTGGCGTATGAGGACCGGCTTCCTTTGATGGCAACCACATCCTCTTAATCGCCCGCCAGAAATATGGGAACTTTGGATTTACTCAGGTTGCCCCTGCCCCACATTAAACCCTCATGCAGTCGCAGGCGCCTATATCCTTTCGAAAATGTCGCGCGGTCAACATGTCGCAACCCGTGTCTCTTCGACCTCGTAAGGTCAACAACACCAAGTCCGGATTTCTGGCGCGTAAGTACAAAGTCGACATTAAGTGCGATAGCAGTTGACTCTGTTGAAGTTTCAAATGAAACTATCGCGGCTATATTCACCGATGCTATTAGACCTGTGAAGACTCAAGAAGATATCTACGAAAACGACCTCCTGCGAGATAGACTGCTACAGATTTGCATGAAATTCGAGGCAATAGCGAAAGGTCTACCCGTTCTATGGACGTTTATAATGCTCGAAACCAAAGAAGAGAACGGCAAGAGGCCCTACAAGCTGGACGCGTCTGAACTCTCGGTTCATGACCATATCTCAAAATCGATGGGACAAGCGTTACATGTCGCGTTCAACTTAGCGGTGCTTCCTGCGAGGCTAGACGCAGCCACTCGCTCGTGGAACGCATTACTTGCGACATCGGACCGTTGGCGCTCACTGTTCGTCCGAGGTGCGGGGACTTGCACCAACGAAAGCATATGCGTGGAAGCGCTGTTGGCCGGAGACGCCCTGGCGACGGGCGACGATACTGGATATCGTAGACGTCGCCAAAAGAATCAACATTCCCTGCCCGAAAACCCATGAACGCATGCACCTGTACTCAAGCAAAGTACAGCTATTTCGAAGTACGATTCTGATGGACGTCGCCGTTGCTCCCTCGACGGCCCTTCGCTACCTCCACATCGCGTCCCGACCAACAAAATCTGGATTGGTCGCATTTCTTCACATCGTGCCCAAATCTCTCACAACTCAGATGGGACATAAAAAACGGACGTCCCCTCTTTGCCGATCATATCGATGCCGTCCCTTCAACGCTTGACGCTGTGGACGCTGCGACACCTGCCCCCCATACTCGCACCAAGCCTGACAAGGCTGGAGGTGCTGGGCGGAGTGGTGCCTGTGGACACTCAGACGATAGCCAAGCTAGCAGGTTCACCAAACCGATTGACTACACTCATAGCACCCAACAACCCACTAACGAACTCGGTGCTTCTGAGCATTCTCGAAGAATGCCCACGTATACAGAGAATCATAGCATCAAGCACAGAGCCACGCACCCCAGTGTACAACGCCCTGGCAAGAAAAGTGCTCTTCCAAATCCGCATGAACGAAAAACACAGACTGACAGGTATCGCATTCAAAGAAACAACCGCGAGCCGGACGAAGACGAAGAAGCCGCATTTGCCCAACTGAAAGAGCTCTGTCGGCCTCCTGAGCCCAACGAGATCCCATCCAGCGATTGTTTATGCTTCATGCCAATATCTGGCGGCACCTGCGTGGTCGTCTCTGCGTTCCCTTATCCGCTAAAAGAGACGGAAGTGCACCACGTGTACTCGCGCAAGCAAATAAGATCTCAAACCGGGTTCGACGTCCCGGTACTCAAGGTGTGGGTCGCGGAGAGATTTATCTTCGGCAAGGTGCCACAAGGAGACATGACGCTAGTCATCCTATTGGACTTGAAGTGGGAAGAGGCAAATTTTGTAGCGAAACTCGGGTTCGAGTACGGAGGCTACCAATACAAAGTCATATGCAACAGGTCCAGTCCACGCCATGTATAGCTCGAGGCTTTGAACCAATTGAATCGTGAGCAATGTACTGCATTTGATAGACAAAAGTTCTTCTGTACTTGAGAAAAAAAAAGGTTTTTGGCGTACGCAAAGCGAAACACGTACATAAGAAGATGTTTGCGAACCAGGTAAATACTTTAGAATAAAAGCGAAAAGTAGATTCAACACTAGCATCGTCTCTCTCTGAACACACGGTAATAGCGTGTTCTGTATTTGAGGACCCCGCGCAAGTATCCGCACCGGCCCCTCCGCATCCAAGGCGAGTATTACCAGCTTCATACGAGTAACAGAACAGGAGGCGAGGTGCAGGGACCCGATCTATTAGGTGGAGACATGATTTCTTTGCTCCGAGTTTCGGAGGTCGTTAGCGTCGCCTCAGGAGACGCAGCAATGAAGTCGCAACAGGTCGGCAAACATTAAGAGCCCAGAAGTGGAGTATCGGGAACGTTCATGCAACTGTGTTGGAGAATATACAGGTACAGGCTAAGAAGGTATCGACTGTTATATACGCCGAGTTCTCGGCTCGACTCTACGCGCATGCGAAGGAAGACCGATGAGCCAAAAAAATGTCAGGCCAGATTTACGGCTAAGAAGTTCTCGTGGCATTGCAACAATCAGCGCACTACCTTTCGTCGTCCCAGGTCCCTCCGTGGACTACGCATTGATATTTCTCGACAATGACCCCATCCTGCATGCAAATGCGCTGTAAGTGGACGTGTCCTTTCACCACGTTGCTCGCAGGTGATGCGAACCCCACCAACGACGATCGAGAAGCCGAAGCGCGGCAAAGTCCCACCACCAGTGCTTTGTCCAACTGATCGCCAAATTCCATGCGTCGCATGGATCGAAAGATGTAGGGCGAGCTCAGGACCAGAGCACCGATGACGGCCTGTACATGCTCGTTCGAGTCGGTGATATGCAGCGAACGGAGCTCAAGCATTGAGGCGAACAAGCTGCGCGTACAGCGCAAGCAGACGGAGGGTCATGGTGAGTTCGAGCTTCGCGGCCTTCGAACCATGGTTGAGGGATTGCTTAACTCCAACGACGTCAAAGAGGGCGGTAGAATGCCTAACGCACAACGTTCCGCGACGATACGTTGCACGCGAGTAGGCGCGGAGACGAAGATTTGGGGGATATGAATGGTGAGGTCGTCCTCTGCAACGAGATGCAATACAGGTACTATTCCTGCGTCGAGTTTGTCGAGCATGCCGGAGAGAAGTTTGGTGCCCATAGGAGTGTGCGCGTGGTACTAAATTTTCTGGCACCGATGCATGCAGGGGAGGGATGTTCCAAAGATCCTGCATTGCCACGTAATCTTCCATCGCGTCCTCTCCGTCGCAACCAAGTACGAACAACATGGTGAGATCTGTCACGCCTGAGCAATTGAGCCAGTCTCGAATACACTCCGGCCGCTTCTTGCTGTGGAGGAAGATTTTAGAAAAAAAGGTTGGATCTGTAAGGACAACTTCCCTCCAAATGCGACACACGGCTCGGGGACGATGTATGTTATCCATCCAAGACGAAGGATCGGAGTCGAAATGGGTTGAACGAAGGCTACTATTCGGTGCAAAACCTCCTTGAGAAGCGAGGTGACGGATAGTGCTGCACTGATTCAGCCGGCTCTGACAACAGGAGCGTGCAAGTGTAGAATTCCCGAAACACGTAGCTCCGTACGTAGAGGAAAAAAAGGGGTCGAGTGAGTTCAGGGAGGATTATATGGACGACATTTTCCAGGTCATCGGAGTCAACGATCTCTATCTCGAGATGTTCAAGGGCGTTGGAGAATGCAGCCTCGCCAGGAGGGAGGTGAGTGGCAACTTGACGACGATAGAGCGACAGATGTTTCGGGTGTGTCAAAGACGAGCATGGCGTGTCATCACAGGAGGGAACTTGACTTAACGTGCTCTGTGGCGCTCGTACGTTCGCTACTAGACCGTGTAGGACGAGAAGCAGACGTATCTACGCTGATATCTAGGGCGCGCAGGGACTTTGCAGACCAAATCGCACTCGCTGGCGTTAATTTCCTGCAATTCTCGAAGAATATCGAAAATGGACTGCTCAAGTCTTGAACGGGATGGAAAGGTCTTGTGAATCGACGAAATCGAGGTTCCAGTCGCAGCAAAGTCCGTATTGGAGACTGGAAGCGGTGCAGGCGTGGCCTTGGTCGGGGGCGTAAATCACCTGTTCATAGGGAAGCGTCTATGGACAGGGCTGAGTTGCGGGAGGACGGAATAGGACTGTCCTCGTCCAGTGGTGCACCGCGCTTATAATGTTGTGGCGCCAAGTCCCCAGACCTCCTTGCACGAGGCGCGCGATTCCTTGAACACCTTCCAGTAAGGAGAGCAAAGAAAGAGATAAAGGAGAAAGATAAGCAAGAGTTCGGAAGGCAGTTTATCTTCGTGTCCACCAACCGCGTTCATGGTGAAGAGAACTGACGCCTACTGACGCGTGATTCAGAGTACTTGATTTATGCGTAACGATGACGGTTTGGCCTTAGCCGAGCGGTGCGTAATCAAGTATTACGAACCTGCCTTGTCTGATACGAAGTGATCTTTCGCTCTAAGGTCCCTGAGCGAGCGCGTTTTCCTCGAGGCGAGAGTGAATCGTTTCTAGCCGGTTGGCAGAATGGTTGCGCACGGTCTATCGACCAACGCATTGCTTTCAGTGAACGAAAGCGAGGTTAGCGAGTTGGAGTCAACCAAGTACCGGCGCTGTCTAACTGTGAATCAAGGCTTATGTTCGATATCCAGGGAAACGAAGGGTAAGAAGTGACGCGCTTCGGGTCAAAGGAGGAACAGAAGGGCAAGTCCCAGGACAGTGCGCACAAAGAGGTTGTCCATTCAAGGTAACCAGGTACTACAGTACGAAGCGTACGACATACTAGCTCGATACAGGCAGCACTGTGTATGGATTGTGAATCCGCGCAAGGACATAAAAGGCGGCTCCTCAGGTTAAAGTTACAAGGAATGTCACGTCTTCTTTTCCGGCACAAGTCGTGTCCATTCTCGCTAATTCTTTAGACACACTTGGCTTTTCTGTACTACCATAATCGGCTTCCTCGTGGTTTCCCGATCCGTTTGTCCTATCGGAGCACTTTGTCGGGCTTGTTTCTTCAAGGTGTTTTGAGCTAGGAGCCGTTTTTCTGATGTCAACTCCGGACGCGGGCATGTAAGGGATGTGAAGCTTTCAAAGTCCCTTCAGTGCGATCCATGCACATCAGTCGACTACTGTGCGCGCCTCTGCCGGAGCAGGCCGCAATGCGGGGGACTTCAAACGATCTCCAGCTTCAACCGATCCCTGTCGCATCGGTGGACAAAGTCATCTTCCTTGCTTGTCTGTCAATTTCGATCTGAGGCGACAACATTCTTTGCAGCTGGCAGTCAGTAAAATCACGACGGTTCCATGCGACTCGGGTGACTCTCCGTTCAAAGTGGTGGAGAAGGCGAGTTTCTATTTTCTGTTTCGATTGTTCCCTGTCTCGACTCCCCTGTCGCCTTCGCTCTTCTACAGGAGTCAGACGCGCAGACCGGCACGAGTGGATGCTATTCCGTTCTGATACCCGACACGTACAATGCAGTTGTGGGTAGAGTCTTTCCACTGTCCTTGTAGGAGTTGACAGCGGCGTACAGCTGGACGACAGCTACGGCGATTCAAAGTCGAGTCAGGAAGAGGGGTCTACGAAGACGGCTCGGTGTGGGTTTTGCAAGAGGCGCGGACACTATAGCAGGACATGCCCCATTTCCCTGACATCAACGCCTGTTTGTTACCCTGCAAAGGCGAAGGTGGACTTGCCAACATGTGCCGTACAATTTAAAGGTCTGTGTCTCCGTCTCAATGCAGGGAGCACGACTGACGTCCAAGTTACATAGAACCTCACGTCAGGATAGTGAGGTGTACGAACTGCAGGCGGCGAGGCCACTACTATAGGACATGTCCGGAACCTCCCAACACAAAACCAAATACTCCGCGTGTCTCATGGCGGGGTCGTGGTCGGTGCAGCATATGTAGAGGAGAAGGCCACAACCGCACGTCCTGCCCCAATCGCCGTTCGAGACGCGAGTCGCAGCCCGACAAGGCGGATGAAAGTGACTTCAAGAAATCGAACTGAAGTTCGAAATTGTACTTCCCATCAGTTGAATATACGTGAACGGTGAATCGACAGCAGTCCGTTGACCGGGTCTCCTCGCTCTAGCTGTTTGCGCTCCCTCCTTTCACCGCTCGAAGTAGACGGAGGTGTCAGCGCGTTTCACTGACACAGAGCCTCTTTATTTCATGCCGAGCGGCGTTCGCACGAATCGGCGCCTTGAGCTGACGGCGTCAGGAAGTTTGCTGAAGTGCTGGAAGATTTTTTTCTTCTTGCCATTGCCTTCGCGCGTCGTTTCCTGCCATGCCTGTATATTTAGATAAACCGTGTTCGTTCGTATGCGAAGCCCGGATGTCTCGGCATTCTCAAAGGTCCTTCCACTAGTTTTTAATATGTATGCTCGCACAAGTTCGGTTTGAATATACCCAAGACTGTCTGTGTCGACGGACACGTAGACAACCAGTCTTTTTCTTTTCTTAGGCGTGTTCGGGTCTTGTGCTGGCGCGAGAAGTAGTGGTAGGGTACTTGCTAGGCGTGCTCCGTGTCAGTATTGGAAGTGGCGAGGCGTCGTAGGTTCAATGGATCGGCGTCGCATGGTCGATTCACGGCGACTGGAGGCCTATGCCCGAATGGCGATTCCACTTCTATTCGATGCCGTTCAAATACTGAAGCCTAGCGATCATTCAGACGAGTCCGAGCAGAAGTCATTGCATTGTGATGTATGTTTAAGGCCAGAAGTTACTGAACACGCCGCCGACAAACCACGGACAAATAGTGAACGACCACTCTACATGCTTGCCGTTTACGTCCGTGGCGGGTTCTCATCGGTTTGCCTTCGACGCAGTGATATGTGATCCACTCGCCGGGAATGCGGACTTTCCTCTGCATGGCTGTCTCTAGAAGACACTCGTCAAGAACTCTGTATATTTGCAGGCTCGCCTGAGCGTCAAGGGCGGCGTCTGATTGTAAGGTCAATAAAGGTGCAAAGCTTCTAGGAGGAGGTGAAGACATACAGCGGAATAGCTTCTGAACGTCTCGGCCTCCCGCGGTGTCGGTCAACCCGAGATGCCAATCGGCCTTTGGTCGGTTTTGTCCATGGAGCGGTGAAGGATGTCCTCGACGCATCGCTGCATAGATAAAGGGTGGGAGACTGCCCGATAGTGGACGGGAAAGGCAATGCGTGACATGTGGCCCACATCGCGGAAGCTGCGGGCATTGACGTGCAGTGCCGTCCAGAGCACTTGAGCGTCGGAGTTTAAGCCCGCGCCGCATTTTATGATCGACGGGTCCTCCAGGATTCTGCGTAAATCGTCCGGGCAGGCTGTAAAGGGTTAGCTGGGGCTTGATCGGTTGTGTGCTCGTACTTTGCATTGCGGTCATGTCGAGCACATAGACACGCCGCTCGACCGCTATCTGTACCACGCAAAGCTTGGCCTCGCGGGTTTGTTTGCCAATTCCTGGCTGCCTCGAGGGTCAGGTTTATAGATTTGCAGTTACAGACGCGTCGTTTACCTTGTATTCTGTGTCGAGGCCGACAACAGAGTGAGATTGGATGGAATCGAGGTGCTTGTTGGCCTCCTCAACGTCCGTGAGGAGGAATGCTTTGAAGGTCAGCTCCAGTGGAGCGAGCTAGAGGACGTCAGTCGTTGTTTGCAAGGACGTTGACGCTCACGTCTGTCGAGCCTAAATTGATACGAATGGCTGCGGAATCGGGGGCGAAGCGGGGGTTCTTCTGAGGCCATGTTCAGTTCGCGAGCGAGGATGTGGTTTAGAGCAGAGTCCACGGAGTCGACGAAATGCACTCCAAAGATTTTATAAGCCAGGAACTGAATAGACGCGCGAGAAGCGGCGAGGTTTTTTTTCTCGGTTTCTTTTGTCGCAGGTTCAAAGAAACTAAAATAGCATTGAATGAGTTCCAAATTCCGTAGAAGGTGCTTCATATTGAGTTGCCTCGGCGAACTTGGACTGCATTCATAGGGGTAATTGAGACGCGCCGCCAGTGTTTTTTTTTCCGCGTTACACACACTCGTTGGTTGCGAGGAACATGTTTGGACGAGATCCGAGGTGCGACGCTGGAACCCTGGACGGGGAATGGCTCCGTGTAGGGTCTGAAACTGGAAAGCAAAGGAAGTCAAGTAGCGAAGCGCATCTCCAAGACAAGCGGACGTGCGTGGAAGTCTCCAAAAGCGGTCGAGACATTCCAAGGCGAGCAGAAAAAGTGTATTGCCTTAATGGAGGGTGAGGTGACGCCCGATTAGGCTACGCGATTTGCCGAGGTCATCCTTGCCTTTTCCGGTGAGATCTGACGAGCTGCAAAGCCCCGATCGTCAATCTGGAGCTTCGGGGCCCGAACCTTAATGGTTTCCCTTATTGCGAGAAGGAGAAGGTTTCTGTACCGGGCCGGCGATGTCTCCTTGATCCTCCGACGTTATTCTGAAAAGAAGTTCTTCCTCCTTCAGTCACGTCCTTTCGATCGCCGTACGGAAACATTCAGGGAGGTTGGGTCGTGGGCCATCAACCGCCATTGCACACGATCTTGACGTGCTGAAAGACCCGGGCAACTGTTTTTCAGGCAAGTTCGAGGTATAGCCGTCATCATAAAACAGCTGTTTGCGACGACTGCAGTCTTGGGAAAAGTAAAGTCTTGTATCGGAAGAACATCGTCAAGAAATTGAAGTCCAAGAAACAAGAGGGGAGGATAAAAAGGACCAGACCATATAGGGACAGGAGGTCTATCAGACTTACAGCAACCTTAAGAGTCGACATAGTCTCGTGACCAGACTCTTATGACATCCCAAAGGGAACCCTGTCATAAGAGTCTGGAACAATCACCGGCTGTCGAACCATACCATGGCCTTATCAAAATTGATTGCTTTTTCACACACTATGTGGCCTCCTCGGAGCCTCTTCCGAGCTTCCGGATAAGTTTCTCACGCGTTTGCCTGCCCTTCGGCGCGTGTTTAAAGCGTGTTTTCGACGCGTTTTTGAGTCCTTGTCCTCTACCAAAGCACACACACCCTTGCCTTTAGCTCTACAAAGTTTCTGTGCAAAGATATGGACTCAGATGCCTCAAATATTCAAGGCTGGAGCTATAAAACTCGGCAGCACATTGAATTAAATTCCGATGACTTTGCGATGGAGGAAGAAGATGCAGCAACCACTGTTGGGGCTACTTCTAGTCCTCCAGACAGGCACTTTCGACATATAGAGCTCCCTGATGATGTGCTTTCTCATGACTTTGGGGGCTCTGATGATGATGGAGACTACTATGCAGCTAATTCTCGGGCTCCAAGGCTCAGTGACACTGAAAAAACTATTCAGGTGTTGAGGTTCATGGGCAAAATCAACAAGTTCTCTCTGCGGGTCTTTCTTGAACAGCTCTTTACTTCCGATAATAGTGAAATAAAAAATATAACAGGCACATATCTTGGAAGAGACGGCTACTCCCATATCCTCAAATACCTGTTTCCCGATAGATCTCTTGATGACCCAGCAGTTGTTCAGTGGATCATGGAAAAGTCTACAGATCTTTGTGTCAAAGAAGCTAGCCGTCTGACTGATACCGCTCGAAAGGGAGCATTTTCTGGAGATGCTCTCTCACTTCGTCTTCCTTCACATTCTGTGGAAATTCAACATCTCCGTTCATTCTCTGTTTCTCATCTTCTTGTGATATATGAGCGTGCCACCCCACACCTTCAGTCAATTTTGCGGGCAGTCATTGGTAAACAGAGCCCAGATTCAGACTCAATACCTGAACGACAACAGCGAGATCCAGATATGGTAAGTTTCAGGGCATAGTTCAGACTTTGTATCTAATGTAGACTTTGCAGGTTAGAACAATGATCACTTCCATGCTTTTGAATTGCCGAAGCAGAGAAACCAATTTGCATCAGGCCATGAATTGCTTAGTTTTCTGGGATGGACGAGTCTCAAAACGCCTTGTTCAAACTATGAATCGTTATGCACTATGCACTTCATATAATTATCAACTGAAGGCCATAGCTTCTATATCGAAGGATGCTACTCGGTTAGCTAGCATCGTCGCCAATGATCCTACTCGTATGTGTCTCTTGCCTTATGATAATTTCAATTGGGTAGAAAAAGCTTGGGAAAAATCTGCCACTCATGCCAATGTCTCGCATGATCAGGTTTCAGCCATTCTTGTAGCTCTTGATTTGCCTCCAGGCTCGGATCCAGCAGATGCTGCTAGCTTTCTCATGTTCTTACATTTTCGCAAACAAGTGGAACTAGACATCGTCTCGACCCTGACATTTCTCTGGAGCAGATCCTTCCCAACTCAGAAGATCAACATTGGTTTGCCAAACATGCGGAAATCCATGTTTCACACATCCTGGGTGAAGAAGTTGAAACACTTGCCCTTTACCGTAATCTGCTGGGTCCGTTCCATGAGCTAAATCCACTTCCTGTCAAAAAAAGTGAGGAGTATTTTCTGCCAACATATGATCAAGAACAAGGTTCGACTCGAGGAAATATGCTTGTCATTGAACATTTCTTCCGGGATATCCTGAAGATGCCAGCAGCATTCTTTGAAGACCACAATTCCTTTTTGCTAGGTGATCGCCTTACGACTGCTCGAGATCGAGCAGCTCAAGATCAACGTGCTATTGATCGCTCTGAGAACCGCTTTGACCATCTTGAAAGTTTCTCGGTGATTAGTGGTCTCATGCATGTTTGTATGAATCAGATTCAAAATATGGCTCGGAATACATTTGGTACAGCTGGTGGAAAGGATTCAGTCAGTCTGGCAAGCTTGCTAGAAAGACTTCCCAACAATCGTAACTTGAATGTGAAGAAAATCGACTTCTATGCATGGCTCAGATTCTTTGATGTTGTTTTGCGTGCACTTGTTCTACGAGCAGCAATGATGATCCTTAATGTTGATGATCCCTCTGATTTTCAAAAATCGAAACTTACTGCAGATGCATTCCGATCTTTATGCACTCAGGTAGTCACTCAATTTCTTCTTCCCTCTGTTGACCGACTTGAAGCTGAAGACCGCAAAAAATTACTGGGAAGCACAGAGTCTGGAAATGCAGTACTTATGATGCATGACCTTATGACAATGATGGAAATGCGAGATGCTATTAAGTATGGTCATCCTGATCGAATTGAAAGGATGTTGAAATACTGGACACCCATGTTCTATGCCGGAGGAAGTTATAACTATTCAAATGAACTGATGGAGCTCCTTCACAATTTGATACATGACTGGCCTCCTGAAACAGCACATGTACTCCGTGGCGGTATGATCATGAACAACCAGGGAAAGCGTAACACCTTCAAAGAGACTGACATTCGAGTCGAACAATTCAACAAGTCAATCAAGTCTCATGCACATGGCAGCAATGCGAGACCGGGTTTGCTGGAGAAAATAACCCCGGCCATTGGCCACATACAGGAGTTGACTGAAAAGGTGTATGATGAGCTGGGTGTATTTGACCAAGATCAACGACACAGAGACGTTTCGCAGCATCAAGATGTTGTTTTACTTCTAGAGCATTTTTCTAGAGCAAATATTTTCAATTTTGCGAAAGATAAAAGATCCAACCACTTAGTTCTTGATCTGTTTAGAACTGGCCTCCACCGTTTGGCAGGACCTAAGGGTGGTCATGCAAAGCATTTGCAACGTCATTCACTTCGATCACGCAACAGACATTATAATGAATTACCACCTGGCTATCTTGAAAAAGACTTTGCACCTACATCTACAACAGAGGTCGATTCCGAGGAGGAAGATACCTTTGAAAAAGAACTTGAGCAAGATAATGCTCGGCCACAGCTTTCACTTCTGGAGCAATTGGATGAACTGATGCAAGAATATATTGATTCATACAACGAATACGAGTAGTTTAGTAGTCTAGCTTGTACCTTGTGATAGATCCATAATAACCATTTCACCATGTTGCAGTACCTCAGGGATTTGTTCATGTTGCGTTTCCGTTTCCGTTTCCGAGTAGGTTCCTCTGCAACAAAAGAAGGTTCATCCAGCTCTTCAACTTCTTGCACAGGCAAGACATTCAACTCGCCACAAATTTTGTGAACAGCTATGAATAGAGGGGTAGACAATTGTGCCCAATGAACAATGTGAGTATAATTTTGTAGATCTTGCACAGTGAAAATCTTGCTAGTGTGAGTGGATATCTCGTTCAAGTCGGAATCAGAGACAAGTGATTTAGGTCCGTAATTTGGCCAGTCATCCTTCCAGTATTGCTTCCAGTGATGAAGTCTCCATTCAACAAGTTTGTTATAGATTACTTCTCTTTGTGAAGTCGTTGTTTTTGCTTCAGTAGACTCTGATGTGAAGCCTGGGTTGACATCAATCCATTTATATTCCCTTGGTGGCCGGAAATCTGGATCACAACGGTTGCAACAGGGCAACGAAGAATCACGAGTGCAGTCACCAGGATTCTCAAGATGTCTTTGCATTATTTTTTCAGCACATTCTTGGGATTGAAGGAGTTCAATCATTCCGGGATCTTGATCTCCTGGATGCTCAACAGTAACATCCTTCAGCATCTTAGGTTCCACAAAAAAACATTCCAGTACTGGTCTTATCCTCTCCGTCTCTACCTCCCCTTCCTCGACGCTGACCACCATCACTAATTGTGAGGACCATCACATCCAAACTGTATTACCCAGCGCACACCAGGGAAATTCATTCCAGCACTGATTTTCGAAGTCCCTAGAAGTACGACTGTTTTTCCATCTCGAAAATCTTGTAATGCAATCTCTTGATGTCGAGCTGACAGTCCAGAATGAATGATATCAACAACATGTGTTGGAAGCTGAAGATAGGCTACACGGAAAAATGCCCACCAGAACATTTCAGTGAGTCTATCAATATCATCACAAAATATGATTGTGCGAACAAGATCTTCCAGTCTACAACCAAGCGGAAATACAAAGGCAAGATCCAGGAAACTTGACATATCATGCTCCATAGGTATAATCATGATTGACAATTCCGGGCGAAAGTTCCCCAGATTGATCAATGTGTAGTCCGAGTGCAGCCCTGCATATGTTATAAGGGACATCCGAAAAGCTTTAGGACAAGTAGCGGAGAGGCAGATAAGTGGAATGCCATGCCCAATTATGTTTCGTAGTTGATAGATGCGAGAGTATGAAGGTCGCCAGCCTCGTGCCTGGTGTACAAGATGTGCCTCATCAAGATATATTGCAGACAATCTTTTCTTCCATGAATCTGAATGTAAAAGTCTGGCAAAAGCTGGGCTCTCCAGTGTTTCCGGGCAGACATAGACAACCATCATATCACCTTGAGCTATATCTTCATAGTCTTGTTGACTGTGCTGCTCTGAGTAAATGAACTTTGAAGATATATTTCCAGTGTTGCTTCTGATTGATTTGTTAGTAGTATCACAGAGGGAGATGTGAACCTAAACATACAGGAGTTCACCTTCCAATCCAAGACTTGTAAAGGGTGTGATAACAAGGGAAATCCCTTGTTTTCTCGCAGCGAGAGGGAGTGTCCAAGTAAGTGATTTGCCAGAGCCAGTGGCTGATATCACCACACAATCCCCTTTCCGCATCAAGATTGCATTACAGACTTGAACCTGGAAAGAACGAACTTTTGCTTGTTCAGGTATGAGCCTAGCCTCCCTTGCAATCTCAGTCCATTGATCAGGATCCAGAGTTAGAATATTCTGTAAGGCAGTATTCTGTGCTGATACAAAAGCTGCTTGAGTGGGAGTGCCTGGGCTATTCAAGGAATATGGTTTAAAAGGTAAAGCTTTTGGTTGAGCTTCAAAGCCATGTCTAAATTGTTTGGGAGTTGAAACAGGAGCTAGAGGATTCACTGGAGAATCAAAGCTTGTAGACATAGCCCGAAGCCCACTTGGACGCAATGGAGTAGACACAGAGGAAGTAACACTGGATGTAGATGTAGATCTTGTATGTGTACGAGATGTAAGTCGAATATTTGAGGCATCTGAGTCCATATCTTTGCACAGAAACTTTGTAGAGCTAAAGGCAAGGGGTGTGTGTGCTTTGGTAGAGGACAAGGACTCAAAAACGCGTCGAAAACACGCTTTAAAACACGCGCCGAAGGGCAGGCAAACGCGTGAGAAACTTATCCGGAAGCTCGGAAGAGGCTCCGAGGAGGCCACATAGTGTGTGAAAAAGCAATCAATTTTGATAAGGCCATGGTATGGTTCGACAGCCGGTGATTGTTCCAGACTCTTATGACAGGGTTCCCTTTGGGATGTCATAAGAGTCTGGTCACGAGACTAGAGTCGACAGCGGAGAGAGAAGAGCATGTTACCCAGAGATCTTCGATCCTAGACATGAAAAGAAGAAGAGCACAGCCTTAGCTCCAGGAAAGGAACTTTACCCCGTGACTTTCTGTCAAAGCCTGAGAATCCCCGCGGCGACGCGCGTCGGGGAGTGTAGCGGGCGGCAGTGCGGCGGCGTCGGCCTTGAAAGCAGCAGGTGAGTGCACTGGGTCAAACATTCGAAGGGTCCTGAGTGGCGAAGGCACGGGTCCCACAGCTCGTAGGTACGAAGCAACAATTACCTGGTCTCCACAATGGTGGGAATTCAGAGGAGGGATCACGTGCCCTACATGTTTCCTCTTACATCAATGTATACCCAATTCGGTGGTAACCTCAGTCGACGCGTCTGTCTATCGCGGCCTGAAAACAGGGTACAGAAAAGGTTGTTGAGCTAATTGAAGGCCCCGTTTGCGGCTATGCCCATTTCATTGCTGCAGGTCCGATTGAGTCATTGAAGATGCCTTGAAGTCGGGCGCATAAAAAGCCAGGGAGATGACCGGCTGGTGATGGCGCTGGGATCCAGACTCTTGCGATTTGGTTAGTTTAACCTGCGGTATCGTTGTCGAGCCTGACATTGCACAGTTATGGCCGACGAAGAAGATATACCTTGGACTCGACAACTGCTGTTACTGGAGTCGAATGCCAGTTCGAAAAGAAAGAAGGTCGCTCTGTGTTCCATGAGTGCACAGAGACTCTGTTTTACGGCTCTAGTGTCTCGCCAGCATTTTCGCGAAGTCAGCGAATTCCTGGACGGGAAGGAGAAACACCGTACAAGTCCGGCCGACGAAGAAGATAACGACAGTTCTGTTAGCGGCTCCTCCGATTCCGAAGCAGACGAAGAGG
The DNA here is from genome assembly GCA_037176885.1 of Favolaschia claudopus. Lineage (NCBI taxonomy): Eukaryota > Fungi > Basidiomycota > Agaricomycetes > Agaricales > Mycenaceae > Favolaschia > Favolaschia claudopus. The sequence continues at coordinate 18,993 of JAWWNJ010000110.1, forward strand.
ACACGGACAGTTCTGTTAGCGGCTCCTGCGATTCCGAAGCAGACTCTCGAGCCGAGTCGCTGGTCTCCTTTCTGCTCGAAGCCAGTGAGTCTTCGTCGTATAGCATGTAGCAATCGCTCACTCGTCTTCCAAGAAGCTGATTCCCTGCGTGTCCTTTCGTATACAGGAGACATCGACGACGACCTTCCCGAAGGTCCCGGCCTTCGAGCGCGTATCCGTGTTCGCCGAGCCGTGTCGCCCGACTACCGCAATCGGGACACGCACGTCGATCCGGAAGTGTTGGAGCGGTCCGCTACCAGGTTGCTTGCAAGGTTCAAGCTCAGGTTCAGCGACGTCCGTCTCCTTCTCACTGCTGCGCGGTGCGCTATCGTCGGGCCGTCGATTATCTCTCTCGCCCGACCTGACCTTGCGATGTCCCCTACCGAACTGGACATAGTGACCGGGAAAGGGAAAGCTCCAGCCGTAGCCGATTTTTTCATTCTAGCTGCGTGCTACAGAGTAGTGAAGGTGCCCGACGATTCGGATTACGATGAAGTCGAAGGCGTCGGATTTGGTCCTGTGTGGAGTCTTGCGCTCGGCGACAATCTCAAGATCAACATAATAGAGTCGATGACGGACGAACCTCTTGACGCTGTCGTGCGATTCCATTTCACTTGTGTTGTTGCTGCTTGGCACGCAGATGGGATATGGCTTGCTTATCCCGAACTCCTCAAGGAGGCGCTAGTCATCACGACGCCTGCAGCTTATCCCATTGAGAGCGGCTTCGCGCGTCGGTTCTCCGTGTGGTCTGCACTGCGGAAGTACGTGGAAGTCGGATTCCGCGTTCACCTCAATGAGTATCCTCGCGCTCACGTTTGCGGTGAAAACGTGAACTGCCCTGCAACGCTGCGCTCCTCGGACGATGAAGGCTGCCGGTTCTTTCCTTTTCCGGAATGGCGATACACGGGTGAATCAGGCCTACCAGACCCGACGTGTTGGACAATGGGCGGTTCTGGGTGTAGCGAAGGCATTTTGAGGAGGGACAGCGCGCCTGTGAATCTCGCCGTGTCTTCAGAGCGTGAGTACCCGAACGGTCAGAGGACACGAATTGATCGACTGTTTCAGGTACTGCATGGTTGAAGGCAACTGAGGCGTACCTTTCGTCGGATGTAGGGCCTATGCCGTTCGGTGGCGCGCCGGACTACATGTAACGAGTTCTGATAGTGAAATGCAATACGATGTGCTCATCTTGTTGCAGCGTAAATCGTGCGATTTCGGGTTGCTTTGCATCACCTAGGGACCTCAACAATGCACTTGAGGATCCTCAAGAGTCAGAGACTGACTTCCATGGGAAGCCCGACTGCTTCAATAAGCTGCCCGACGACACAGTTACCGTACTACTGCTGCACTTGTTTGCATGCTTTACCATCAAGCCTGTGCTGTTCAAAGCAGATAGATCCAAGCACTGCGGAATATGTGTCCGTGGGAGGCGAGCTATACATGCAGACACCAGTTCTAGAACAAGGCCCATGTCCATTTCGACGCGTCTATCATAGAAAACGAGTTTTGTTCGGAAAAGAGCCGCCGGACGATGCTTGCTTGTTTGTGGACGGTTGAACCGCGTGATGTGTATGGCGCGTTTCTAGGCATGTCTCGACGAAGCTCGGGATACGACCTTATCTGCACAGATATATTCTGGCGCATCTTAGTGTTGGGAAATAAGGAGAAAGTGGGTGAATTCCTACTAAAATGCATGCAACGCGACTCTCGAAATCGAAAGACTCTTGAGGCTCGATTTAATCATGCCTTCAAAGGAGCAAACGGTTTGCGCAATTATCGTCGCGTCAACTAGCTTGTATGTACGTGTCACCGAACGGGAAAATCCATCGACTTACATCCAGATCCTCGTTAGCCAACTCGCGGGTGCGGGCTTTTTGAGCATGTAGCCGTTCTCGTCCTGGGATCGTTCCACCTGGAGCTGAACCTGAAGCTGTGTCCTATAAAGGCTGTACTTGAAAGCTGCACGACTGGTTGCGACGTGGAGCTGACTGCGCCGTCTGTTCCGAATATGTCACATACTTGGAGCTAGCATGCTATGACAGGACAAGCGCTTCAGAAAACGGATTGTGGAAATGCCAGCGCTCCACACACGGACCGTATGCAGATGATTCACCCGCCAGTTGCTCTATAGGGCGATTCGCACCAAATGCGGGACAGGGTCTGTCTGCACTTTAGGAACCGAAGCTGCATGGAATTTGCGAAGGCTGGTCGGTCTACAGGATTGAAGTGGCCCGTTCATCGTGTTTGCGGGTTTCAAATTACGTGCTTACAGGTAGGCTGCGATGCCAGAAAGCAACTTGCGAAGTTTGTTTGTGACTCTGGGTAAGTACGTAGCTTGTTCTGCAGGCTGTCCTTCGCCGAAAGCGTCGAGCTGCCTTCTCCTGTTTGGAGTTGACTGCATATACTCTTTGCGTGAACTGGACATAGAGGTAGTCGGAATCCAGTTGGGACCCAGCTTAGCATGCCTTTCAGAGAAGGAACCGTTCAAAAGTTAGACATAGGACGCAGGCGGCAGTGTCTGGACCTGCTACGTAGCAAGGTATCCAGTCTCGCAGCGTGCACGGTAGCTTCGAATCGAATAGAGTGTCTTATTTCAAAGAGACGGAGTGTCGGAACCTATGGTGCACAGTCGCCGTTCATCAGCTTGGTGAATATCGAAGCTGAGGGTTTATGACGCCTATAAGTTTTCGCTGGTCGTTCCCTGTTCGCGGGCCGTTATAAGTCGCACTTTAAGAGAGCGAAGGTGCTTTATGGTATGGAGGCACTCAACCTTATGTAGTGAAGCGTACCGGACATGATTTTCGGTCACTTGGGCTCTTCTCAGACGCGGTCGAAAAATTGCAAGACCAGTGAAAGTGCGAGAACAAGTCAGACTTTATCCTTGAATCAGAACGGAGATACTGTCACAAGCCGTATTATTCTATTCGGGACGCAAAGGCGCGATACCAACTACGAGTCTCTAGGCGAGGGTGAAATGCGTTGCTGTGTTGTCGCAGTCGTTGACTGATATCGCGTTTATCCGCAATGGACGGAATATTGTATGCGTAGCCGCTACAAGGACGGCGGAGCGGTGGACTGCAAATACAATCGAATAACCCCGCGCCAATTGTCGTCTATAACAGACAGATGAGTGTATGGCAAGGCCCTGTGAAGAAGCATTACCGTGGACGTCCGAACTCAAGCGGCGAGTGCGGACTCCGTTCGCTAGATGGCCTTGCGCACACCCGCCGCCTCCCATAGACCAACATACTGGTGCCGACGCGACCGATTCGGAGGAGTATCTCCACACTGGAAATGGGCTTATGGCACAGCCTGCGTCACAGCTCGTGCGCAGAGTCGCAGGGCAGCTCACGTCCACACCGCAGATGTGGGGACATGTGTGACCTTGGAGGGAAAGGACGTGCCCTGCCTGCATGCACTGGCGCATGACTCGCCACATTTTTCGATGCGCAGAGGGTGGAGAGAGGAGCGGAAAGTTGAGCGACGTAGCGTATGCGATCCCGCTAGCTGTGAGGTTCGCGTAGCCGATCCATAATTCGTTAGCAGTCCAAGCGTTGTATAGGCTTGTTATGGGGGAGCGGGCTATCACATCGAGCGGATTCGAAGTGTCACTTTCAAGTACGATTATCTTGCGCGAGACTGACGTCAGGATCCATACCGCGCAGACATTGAGGACAGCGACGTTGTCCTCTGAGTCGTGCGACGCAAGGGTATACTGAGAGGCTAAAGCCAAGAACCGCGCTACTACCGCCCCACACGCTTTCGGTACTACGAGTTCGAGACGAGTCACTTCGAGGCAGTCTTCAGCCGTTCTCAGGAGCGCGTCTACTGCCAGTCCATAAAATGTGGCGCCGGTGGCGGTCTGCATCATTTTGACGTCCTCGTAGAGGAGGGAAAAACTGGCTAGCAGTTTGGCGGCGGCAGACTGTAGAGATTCGGCGGCGAGCGCTGCAGCGTAGTTCGAGGTTTGTGCAAAACGACATCTGTCGGCGTAAGGGAGATAGCCAACAACACGCAGACCCAGTTCAGGGGGGAAATCGGAAAAGCCTTGAAAAACATTGTAAGAGGGCGAGATCAGACGTGCATGCACTCGCCTGTCGCATTGGCAATATTCGAGATGCCATTCCAGTCGCCGCCGTTTTCTACGCTGTTTTCCTGGCCGGGCAGTCCACTGCTTGCAACTGCTACGGAGTCGAGGTCCGTGTCTTCTCTTCCATGTCGTCGAGTAAACTGGAGAAAGGAGCTGACCACCTTGAACAGTTCAGCGGACTCGGTGGAGATGAAAAACAATCGCTGCATTGTCATGGAGGAAAGCAAGATGCGCTTCTGATGGTCGGCCGCGTTAGACAGAAGAAATTGGGTCTGGGCATTCAATTGAGACATCCTGTCACGGACTAACACTAAAAGTGAGGTGAGACGAACTGGAGGCAAAATTTTAGTAGGTTAAGCATACCACTGTCAAGCATGGCGTAGAACAGGAGACGGTAGGAAAGCGATCAGCCTGAAACGGTTGGCTTTATAAGGAGCCCGCGTTGGATATGTTCGAGGTGAAGCGACATGATAGGTTGACGACAACTTCGACTGTATGCAGAGTTTGGAGCGGTGCGTGCCAGTGGCCGTGAGACGTAAGCTCGTCGCAATTAGGCAAGTGCCATATTTAGCGACTTCCATTTTGGGAGTGAAGTGTGGACAAAGTTTGTAGGCACGTGCCATGTCTAGTAATTTCCTCCTTTGGTCCCTTCGTCTCCGCTTGCGAGCTTTCACTTCTCTTTACAGGTATCTGCGAAACACGTCCTTTCCTGTGCACGCGAAGTGAGATGCCTGTTACCGGAGAAGAGCGACATGGCGAAGGATCGGCGGGTCTCGGTGCCTTGGTCTAAAAGGGAAACCTCTCGCTTAGGGATCGTAGCGGACTGAGAAGAGTTCTGCCCACGGCGAGTCCTACAGCATACGCACAGGGTCCCAAGCGGACATACTTTCTTGGCAAAGCCATGTAGGAACCAGAGTAAGGCTCGACGCAGAACAGGTTCAGTTAAATAGCAGGCCTCGCGAGCTTGCGTTGCCTGGTATAGCACGTCCCGCAAAAGTTCGGAATTGGAGATGAAATTTGTCTTCGACTTGCGGAAAGCGTGTGCGTCGTACAAGTAATCTTGGACGACTTGAACAGTGGAGAACAACATCGTATCGACACGTGCCCTCCCGCGGCCGGCAAACACTCAGTCAGATGCATCTACGTTCCTCCGCAAAATCGACCGCTGGTCGACGCCGACCTGGACTCTGGGCCGGAGTACATCGAGTACCTGCTTAAACTTGATCGCCAACGACTTTCAGTCCAGCTCAATGCGGTGGCCGGGCGAGTCGGTGCTGTTGGCGGAGGCTGTCATCAACTCTGGTGACGTCGACTTTGTAATTAACCACCTAAGGTGTTAAAGTCTTTCTGGAGCGTCGAACATGACTGTCGGCAATTCATCTTAGAGGCTCGCCGCTTCCTTCAAAGTGGAAGAAAAGGCTTTGGGCCTTGTATTGGTTGAACAATTCGGTAAACACGGTGCGAAACCATTCAAGTACTTATTAGACCTCAAACTGACCCTTTGCCTTTTTGCTAGGACCTTTCCCGTTGCGAACCGCGAGTCTTGTGCTACGGCGCGTACCCTGCAAAGCATTGAGAACAGGTCTTTTGCTTTTTGTGACCGATCTCGTTCTCTTGGTGTTGGGGGTGGGAAGAGATGACGGTCGGGATTTTCGCCTGTCTATCAACGTCCTAGGCGTCGAGTCGGACAGTATGTCATCGCTGGAGGATGTCATTGCGTCGACGGATGAAGCAGGTTCCTCTTCCGAGGAGGCGAATTGTGTTGCGGAGGGAGTGGTTGGCGAGGAACGCTCCTTGACGATGTCAGTGTCCATGTCAATCACAGTCGCGTCGGGGAACGGAGAGTGAACGCGTGAGTCTACTTCCATGTCGGAGGAGTGCACGGCAGTGACAGGGTCTGTAGGTGCGCCCGAATCGCCTTCCTGGACTTGCAGCACTCTCATGTGACGCGCAAGCAACTCATAGGACTGAAGGAAGGTGCTATCAGCCCGTTTCAAGCACGGGAGTGCATTCTCACCTTTTTCCCTTCGTATTCAGGTTCCTCACGGAGGTGGAACGACGCCTGAATCAAGACCCATTCCCCGACAGAGATCGGGATCGGTTCGGACCAGGAAGGACGCGTAACTGTCTCTCCTTCCCCAATGCTGCGGTATATGTGACATGGAGCGTCGCCTCGGTGGTCTGTGTGTATTTCCAAGTAAGTTCCGCACCGCCCGGTCGAGTACTGGACTTCTGTTGCAGAAAAGGCCGTTTCGTGGAGCTGGGGACTGTCAGTTAGGGTCTACGAGTGGTCAGAAGAAGCATGTACTTGAAGACAACGTGCACCGCAAGCTACTGGCCTACCGACCGCCTCTATTTGCCTGGCGAACAAGGCCTTGGTACTGCCCTGAGGGTCCGTTCCCGAACCGAGGATAAAGGTGCGGTGGGGATGCTGGAGCCTCTGTACAACATGAGCGACGAATACTTTATCTGACATGTTCAACCTCACAGGTTCTTGTTCTATCCGGCCAAATAGGAAGAAGATGCAAGGATCGACCAAGCCGTCTACTGTAAAGACAGTTGGCTCGTCCATGACGTCGCAATAGGTCGAGTTCGGGCGGTGGAAGTCTATACCGTATGCCAAGCGAGCGAGGGCTGTGACCTGAGGGTCCTCCAGGAATCGGCCGATTTGATCAAGCGTAAGTCGGTCTGCAGTCCACGGAGGGAAAGGGCAACTGAGAGCGGGGGGCATGACGGAAGGCAATTATCCGGACCAGACGTAAACTGCAGCTTTATGCACTGCAACGGAGACCAAAGGATGTGCGAGAACTGTTCCCGACACGCTCGTCGGTGGGTCCAAATTAACGGCAAGGAAGGAATACGCGCGATGCAAGGTGAAGACTCCCCAAGATAGTAGGATCCACCAGATACAGTTACTTACCACATATGGCAAGGGACAGCATAACCGCAAACGACCCACGGGTTCCATTAAGTATGTTTCCGTTTTAGGCTGTCGTCGCGTTTACGACACGTCCCTCCGTGGCAGGGTGCACTTTGACATAAGGAGCCTTTTACGGACTTCGAGGCGGTGCGGTGGCTGAGCGTTCGACCCATTTCTGACGAAGCGCGCGGACAGGAGGACGGCCATAAAAGACGTCGGAAGCAGGGATGGCTCGCAAGTTGTTCTACTTGCAGGCTTGGTCATGAGCAGTTTCTCGCCGAGCATTTCCACTGGCATTCCGCCAATGAGTTGGTATAAGATATCGCAGACGAGGGAAGTCGCTTTTTCTGAATTTATGGTACGTGACAGACCAAAGCATTCGTTCAGCTCATAACAAGAGTAGGAGGGCGCGAAATCTGTGCACGCCATTCTCATCCCGGACGGGCCTGTCATATCACAGATGGTGTGGGTTAGAGTCCCTTTTCTGGGAGACGTGCGGCAAGCTCGGACCGCTGCGCAAGTAAATGCAGAGTTGTGGTTCGACGCGACAAGAGGAAGCGGAGAAGCTTGGGTCGATCTGGAGGGGCGGGTATTCGACTTCAATTTCAAGTCGAAGAAGGAAGATCGCGAATGCCAGTACTCCTTCACAGTCGTTGTTGCGCCTCAGCATGCGACTGGGAGTGATGTCCATCCCGTCAATTACCACATAATGAAAACAGTGGACGGTCTCGACCGGACCTGGAGAGGAAATGTTTTGGTTTTCAAGCGTGGCAAGTCCCGAAACAGGCCTTTCGTGGACATACAACCGGCGGATGTACTGGCTCTCGAATGGGTCATTCCCAAGTTAGTTGCACCTCAATTTGGGAGCTGACCGCTGACTTACTTGACAGGGTATTTCTCGAAACGATCTCGCCCAACTTCGAAAGAGACGACGTGGACAAGTAGGCTTGTTATGGTTAATGTTGTGAGCACGTAACGCAGCGAGATGAATAAAAGGCGCTTTCTTTTAGTGTCGTTTCATACAATGCCTAAGCACTGCCCAGCCCTGAAAACTCGAGTACAGCCGTACCGCAAAACAAAACACCTTCCTCCTCATGACTTTTGGAGTCACTCCGACATCGTCCTATACATGCTGCGCTTTCTCGCTCTTATCGAGATTCTCCGCTTCTTGCACATCGACAGAGCGTGCAGCACGTATGCTAAGTATATATCTCAAGTCCAGACCCTATAGAGATACATGTCCCCTTTTTTCACCGGACGCCCAGGCTTCGTTCCTCCGTCTGACGAACATGGCCATAGTTTTTTGTTCGAGGGCTTTTTTCGAGTGTTAGAGGGAACACACAGCTGGATCGTAGGGTCAGTTGCGTTGGCTGTCGCGTCCACTCTGTCCGATGTGCCGCGTCCCGACAACTTGAACGTGATAAGCCACTACGAGAACTTCGATGCTTGGGAAACCTTTATGACCAAGGAGTCTGGGTTTGTGTTGGAGGATCGCAGTTGGAGTGCAGGGCCATATCTTTCCACTGGAGGGTGGAGACTGATATTCCGTCATACTTCCATGCCGGTACGTGTTGAGCTGAACAGCAATATCAGCGAGGTTCTGGTCTTAAGTCTTTGCAGGGATCGGCGGTGACAATTACCCTTTCCTTGCAACGCAATCTTGGCCCCCTCTTCTTTGCGTCCCCGAACACGGACCAGATGATTGCTATTGGGGCGTCTGAAATCGTCACTCCGGTCCTGAAAAATGTGTCAGAACAACAACACATACAAGGCTGGAGAAAGCAGATGCATGCGGCGCTATATTTCGACCCGTTGTATCGCGGTTTTTTCCGCACAACGTCTCGATTTCCAGGCGCAATCACCCTCCAGATTTCTACTACAGGTTGGGACAGAGCGTGCGAGATGTCTTGTCCAGGCCGTTGGAGGTCTGTGCACGAACTGAAAGGTTTCGCGCACATCAAGTGGGGTGGAATGGGAAACGTCGGTCAGGACATCGATCCGTCTCTTTCACTAATGGCGAAGAGCAGTCTTTCATTTCGCTTTGGTGCACGTTGCAGGAATCCGAACTGCTCAAATTCACCGCTTTATACGGAGTAGAAAGGACATGTACGAGAATTAGGCACAGAATGTCGGATCACGGTGAAGTTTGGAGTAGATACGAGGGGGAGGCTAATAATGATTGAGTGTTCTTCTTATCGCAGAGAGGGAGGGAGAGGAGACATAGGCGGTGGCTGTCCTTCAAGTTCACCATTCTTTGCACCCTGGTTCTGCTTTTTCTCCCTTCAGTTATCCAGGTCCTTCAAATCAGTGACACAGAAAGTCATCGGCACACGTGATAAACGCTCGCTGCCGATTGAATTAAATTTGAATCTCCGCACTTGCTCGCAGCGACCGGCAGGCCGGAGAATGCAGCCAACAGTTACTTTGGGGCGAACTTCTGGAAGGCAAGACAGTATCTGCAACATCCAATCCGCGACTTCTTTGCACGACACGCGACAGATTCGAAGGTCCCGCAAATTCCGCCACAATTCAGCCGCAACGTGAAAGTCAAGTACAAGCGCAAAGGACGTTCTGTTAGGTGACTTTGTTGCCAGCCAAAGTGTTCGCAAGGGAGGGATCGAAAAGTCTTTGGTCTTCTGGGTCCGTGAAATGATCTGGACGTGGATACTGAGAATCAAAGTGCGAGGCGTCCGTTGAAGAGGACGAAGTAGCTATGTGGAGACCAGATCGGACCAGCAGGAGGTGGGCCGGTATAGCAACTCTTTGCAAGTCAAAAGCAGGACGGTGCAGTGGAAGCGGACCTCGAACTCGCTGAGCGTTTCGGTCACGACTAGCACGTGTCTTAATGTCGTCTCCCTTCTAGGAGGACCTGAACGGGCAGCTCCTGCAACACACACGCTTCTCGTACGAAGACGCGCGGTTATTTGCTGATGCAAGGAGTGCATCTCGTTGACACGCAAACACAAAGTACTTGACCATCGAAGGCACTGTCAAGAAGCGCACACAAATTATCAAAGAATCGAAGATGCGCGTTGCACTGAGTTTGGATGCTAGCCACGAGCAGGCAAAATTCTTCACTGCAGAGACGAAAACTGTGAGGGTGCGAAGTCGGAGGCAAGTCGACGGAAGGACCGACGTAGAGAGTTCAATGCATAGGCGGGTGAGCAGTCAGTGACATCGCAGCGCGATCGTTTCTTAAATTTCTTCTCCTTGTGGCGAACTGAAAGCGCGTCTACGTGAAGAGAACATTTCGCGTCTGGCGTGGGTACGGCTGGCCATCGAAGGAAACATCGCAGGTAGGAGGAGCCCATCAAAGCAAATCCGGTCGCGCACCAACAGGTCGTGTCCTCTCTCACAGGTGCTACAAGTTGAAGAGAGCGCCTCTCACGTCCAAGATCAGACGATACGGTCAAGGCGAAAAGCTTCGATGCAACGTCAGGAAGGGACAGCGAGGCGCGTTGTCTGTCTACGAAGGGAGACCCCAGTGTCTTTTCCTTGTGATCGATGTAGACGACGCGCAAGCCACGAGCGAGACAAGGTACGGCGAGCGACCATTGACGGACGAAAAAGTGCGTGGAAAGACACCGCTCGCTTAAATTTCTGACGTAGAGAATCTGTATTCATAACTTATTCTACATTGTAGGTGCGACCTGACATGACGTGTGGCCAAACATAAGGAGGGATACGAGTACGGGAAGTCGGTGCCTCTACGTCGTTTTCCGCTATTGCGCGCGCTAATTCCCTTTCAAAGAGCTCATCTTGGATGGGATTCTCGGTTATCTCTCCACGACAGAGAGGACATGTGCCAGCGCGTTCCATCGCTCTAGCCATGCAAGCATCGCAGAAGACGTGCACGCACAAGAGTCTACCGAAGTGAGAATTCGTGTCTGCACGCGCAGCGGCATGCAACTCACACGACAGGAAGGTTGAATGTTTCCCAACATATTGAGCAAGTGAAAAGTTCGGCAATGTCGTGCTCTGGGTCGCCGCCGTATTCGATGTAGTCGGGGGGGGGGGGGGAGAGGAGGAAGGCGCGCGTTCCTGAGAATCGCATTCGTGGCACCCTCAGCTGCGTCGCCGTGGACGGGACTATTTTCGGCTGAAGAGTGCACTTCAATTGATGGTAGTGCATGCCATACGTCAACGTCGATTGCAAGGTGCGATCTGGTGCCGCTATCCTTTGTGAAGCGGCGATAATTTTCGAACGGATCGGTTTGCAAAGCGTGGGAGGGGCTGGGGTCAACCCCTGGCACAGGAGTAGCTGTGGTTCGCAGACCACGAGCGAAAGTGTCTTTAATGGACGACTGGTATAGACGGGCTCGGGGGAAGTCCATGGCGAGCAGCGCATTCACTGAAGCCTTTATGCAGCACTGCTTGAAGGTACCTACCGGTTATGGTCTCTTTCGCCGAGTCGATTGCTCAAGTTGGACCGGAGAAACCGCATAAGAGTCGATGCCTTATTCGTCAGTGCGTCGCAACGAGCTCGTCGCTCGACCTCAATTTGTAGAACATACAAGTCAAGGCCACGGACCCGAAACAAGAGAAACATTGGCGAGAACATTGGATTATGACCAAAAAAGGAAATAAACAGCCGATCTCGTCCTTAAGCGGCCTCTCGAAGTAACTTTTTTGGCAACGTTTGCTGGCAAGAAGAGTAGCGATGCGCCAGCTTGCGTAACTCTCTCTTCATGACCATTTCTGGCTCAAGTCGCTTATTTTAGAGTGAAACAAAGATCACTTTCCTGCTTGCCGTACCACCACAGTATATAACTGTAGGGTCCAGGACTGCAGGTTCGCCATTGCTTCGTACCACTTGGCTTCCTCTTGAATGGACGTTGACATACACAATAGAACATCACGCTCAGAACGCGTCGACTTTTCGAGCTACTCTGCCGCGCAGTTACTGGGCGTCCTCTCGCATATTAGGGGCAGTGAATATTACGCTGGAAGAAAAGATATCCTTGGAGTTGCCGGTTGGGCAAAGGGCCGTGAGCGCTGGAAGACGCTTCGCGCCGCTGTCCCAACCGCACCTAACACGCTACCGCCGGTCATTCCGCTTATAATTGTAGGCTCGTTTGAAGCACAAGCTTTGTCGGAGGGCGGGAGCGCTGGCGGTGCAAACCGCGAAGTGCTGAAGGCGAAAAGGTGGGGTTTAGTGGGGCCCTGCGGTAAGTAACTTCAGCGTCGAACACGTTTGGTGTGCTTGATCAGTTCATACAGACGACGAGGGCTTCGAAGGAGTGCAGGAGGAGTGCCTGAGGGGAGTGGAGGCCATCGTCAGCGCCATGGCAGAAGGAAAACCCGTTGTAAACGGGTGGGACTTTTTCGACGGACAGAAATGTTTGAGGGTCGGAGGACGTGTTTGGTTGGATGAAGGCGAGGAGCCCAACGGTGAGGTTCAGTGTTGTCCTTGTTGCAAGACACTTACGGACAGCAGGTGCGGTCACTCTAGACGATTTGAAGATATCCAATCCGGATGTGCTCAACCGTTTCCGTACGGCTCTGTCGAACAACTCTCGTCTGAGAGATTACGTGGCGTTCGACGCCAGGGGTCAGCGCATACCGTTCTGGCTTCTGAGGAGTTCGCTGTCCGGTGCCATTGTGATGGTCACCGTGTCGCCCAGTGCCATTTCGATTAACAAAGAGATCAATGGCGTGTCCACTCCAGCAATCTCGTTGGCTTGTAAGTGTTATTGTTTCCGCGCACGTTCTGAATTTAAATGAAGACAGTGGAAGTCATGGAGGTTCAGGTGCTACGCGCACCGCTGAAGGCAGCGCGGGACCTCGTCCATCCGGCACAGTCTTCCATTGCCAGGATTTTGGGTACAAACCCAGTGCAAACGCAACCTCCGGTGAACGGGTGGAAATTCATGCAGTACCAGGGTCCTCAGGTAGGTTACTACGAAGTCAATTTTTGAGCGAGAATTCATATCACGCTCCATGAACAGAACAAAGTCCATAAAGGTGGATTCGTGGCGACGCCGAACACACCTAACGATCCCAGCCGGTCATTAAGTAAGCTACCGGAGCGCGTGTTACAAACGCCTCCTCTCGGTCACGGACAGTCTCTGGTAGGTTTTTCAATTCACGAGTGGTTGGTACTCAACGCAGACAGTTCGGCCTCCAACCGGCGTCGAGTTCGCCCGACTTCACCTTCGATAACGTCACGCAGCAGGACATGGCGTTGGCAAGCCGGGGAAAGGAGCTGCCCACTGCCTCCAGTCAGGGACAAGGGCGGCACAGTCCTGGCAAGGTAAGCCGACTTAGATGGCCATCCATACTAAAGAGAGGTGTTTACGGACGAAGCAGGCGAGGAGGGGGGGAGGGAGACCGTTGAACGGCGCACACGCACGTAGTACTGTTGGCGGGAGCACTAGCCGAAGGCCGACTCCGAGCGAGCCTTCGAATGTCCTTCAACTAGAGGACAACGCGGGGCACCGCATGCAGGCAGCGGTCGAAATGCATATGCCGGCTCCTCGCTCTCCAGTTAAAACCCCAAACAATCATGTAAATTTAAACATGTTATGCGCACTTGCCATCTCATATTCAGCAGACGGGCAACTTTTCGCAGTCTGATTTGTACGATCAAAGGCCACAGTCTCGCGGATCGTTGCACGCCATGTTGCTGCAAGGAGACGCGTCGGCGATTGGGTTCGGGAACGGGAACGAAACGGTATCTGTCGGCGACAGACAACAGGTGCTTGCGATCTTCCATCGACACGGATCTTCGTCGGAGACTGACGCGTGTCAGATATCTGGAGACCGAGACGGTCGTGTCGAAGTTGCGCGCACTCGAGTATACAAAGACGGCCAACACCCAGGCTCTCCTTTCCCGGGACACAGCAACATAGGTAACGGTATCATCAGAGCGCCGAGTAGCCGACATGCAGAGGTCGGTGTGGTGCAGTATTTTGTGCCGCGAGTACTGAGAAGAGGTTCACTCAGTTGAAATCACCTTCGTTTGCAAGTGGAACAGCCACTTCTCGACCTGCAAGTCGCCTTCATCAAAACACCTATCAGGTCCCTGCGAATCAGCGGCACCGCGACGTGTTTTCCGTAGATTTTTCAAGGGACATCACCAGGCCGTCCAGCCAAGTACCGGAGGAGGTGCGTTTCCGGTAGGGTAGTGACCTATACGAAAATTGACAGTAGGATGTCGTCAGGCAACCTCCATTTCCACGGGCTTGCATGGGCGAAGGGCCTCAACGCCATTTACTCCTATGCAGCGAAGCTTGGACGGGACGGCGAACGATCAGGCCTATCGCCGTACAAAGTTAGGCAATGTTTCTCGTGACGTGGACGGATATGAAAGACAGGGCGAGGTGCGTTTTCGTCGCAGAGTCCGTTTGTGCAAGTGCCGAAAGGACGGGTCTGTTAGATGGATGCGGGCTTGCTGCAGAGGAATGCTGTTAGGCCTCCGAGCAGGATTAGAGATAACGCTGGAATTGCCGTTCACAGCACAGGCCAGAGTGTTCAGTCGATGGAGACTGCAGCGAACATCACTCGACCTCAAGTCGTGTCACGCGTCATTCAAAGCGAGGGCACGGCGAGGCTGGGACAATGAGATCTCAGTCAGGTGCTGCAGCGGGCGATAAAGTGAGTAATTGGTCAACAGAGCTGAACGACGTTAACAACGAGTTCGCACAGGTCAGTGCACGCCAGGAAGATGGGCACCGATCCGCCCGTGAAGGTGCGCGTGAAGACGGGAAGTTCTATGTGCCGGCGAATGCGGAAACAATACCAGTCGTCTACCAAGCAGAAGAGGCAGGTTGTTCAAGTTTATGCCATACAGGACAATAACGAGGAACATATTTAGAAGACCGTACCTCCGTTAGGTATTCCGGGAACAGGACAGGTTATGTCAGCGACTGGCGAATCCAACAAAGTGAGCGATTGTCCGGTAGAGCAGACTGGTTGCAGAGCGATAACGTCGACTTCATTGCAAGAGCGAGCTGCTCCAGGGCTGGCCCCACACCGCTCACTTGAGCGAAAGCGAGAAAGAGAGACTTCGAAGCGGACCATCGGAACAGGTATGTCTGTTAAATTCATGTCTATGCAGAGCATTAACAACGGAACGTGTTTAGGTGGGCCTACATGGAAATGCCACTTTGGGAACAGAACTTTTTGTCTCAGCAATGAATGCGTACAACGAGGTAAGGAATTCCATGCACGTAGCTTCGTGCTATGTCGGTACCAGTGACATTCTTTCTCTTTAGAGGAACTCGTTGAATCCCCAAGGCAATGACTATTTGTCGACAGGCGAGTCGATATACAGCAAGGAGTCGAACGATGCGACGGTGAAAAGAGGCACAATGCATGACAGTGGGGCGTACGTAGTGGCCCCGAACGACGTAAAGTTTATGTTACCCGCGATCGGGACACTGATTGATTCTACTCCATGTTTGTAGCTTCAACGCGGCGAGGCATCCACACACAGCCATACGAGCACGACCGTCGGATCTGGGGACTCTTCGGACACCGCATCGGTTAACGCGCGAACTCCCGGTCTGTCAGACGCGGAGTTAAACTCGATGGCCTCTGTTTACGCGCCGTATACGTATCCGACTCATTATTTCAGTCCCACGGATGGAAGGGCGGCGGAGGTCCCTGCATTCATGGAGAATGCAATGAACTTGAGTCGGAGCAGCGATCCTTACGGGGCATTATGGGATATAGACTTCACAGGCCCTTTGTCTGTTTCCTTGCAGGACGTTCAAGTCACGGACATTTTGAAGGCTGACGGTCACATCGGAAGTTATGCAGCCGATGGTGTCGCCACAGACTACTCGTCCGGTGACACTATCTACTCATCCAGCAGCAACTCCGAGGACGCATACAAACTCGGAAGCGCGGGGTCTTCCTCTGGTTTTGAAGGAAGCCAGAGCACCAGTGAGTCAAGTTGGGGGAGTGCCGGTAAGCAACGACAGCCTCTGCCGTCGTCGAGACAGTGAAGGACTAACTGGACCGTAGATCACAGCGACGACAGCATGTCGAAAGTGGTGCCGCTAGAGACGCGTAAGCGAAGGGCATCGATGTCATACGAAGAGGCGGAGACGGAAGCGAAAAGACAGAGACTCAATTGATGGAAAGTAACGAAGTATGCGCGTAGTCAGTTGAAGTGATAGAATGCGCGTTTGGTCAGCGAATTGTGTGTGAGGACGAGAATTTGTAAGAGAGCAAATAAACAGCGGATACGGTGCCAACGCGTAGTACTTATCGGGAGCGAAGATAAACGGGTTGCAATCCTTTCGACGAAAACTACACTCAGTGCGCGTGACTAGCCTGGCAGAGTTTATACTGGCATAAGTTCGATGGTCCGTATGGCTTGGGTTGCCATGAAGTGTTCTATAGCTAGTCGCGCTGCATGGGGTAGACTCCATTCAAAGCCCGTGGCATGACCAAGAGGATCATCCCATTTGGATGAAAACTCTGGCTCCCACTCCTGTATGGTACGTTCAGCACGCCACCTTCTCTCCTGGGCTTTGGGGGTAAAGGAAAGAAACTGCAATTTATTTTCGAAGCGTGTTCTAATCATTTGCATCACTGTCACTTCGGAACCGATTTCGTCCATAGCGCTCGCTTGAGTTCTCGAGTACCCGCCCTCAGATAATCTCAAGAAGCGAAGATTTGGAATCAAGGAGAGGTCGCACAACTCCCGGAAGAACAATTCGTTGACACACTCTGTGTGACAGGTACCGAGATCCAGTCGAAGGAGAGAGGGACAGGATCGGAGGTGGGAAAGCAGGACGGATAAGGAGTAGGGGACCGGAAGGGAAATTTCCAAAGTCTGGAGGAGCGGGCAACGAGGAAGGAATTCCTCTAGGTCCTGGTGAAATCGATGGCTAGCTTCCGTGACGTGCAAGGTCCTGTCCGAGCTTCCTGAAAGGTGCAACTCAGTTAGGTTAGGGCAATCGATTCCTTGAAATGTCGTGGACCCGGAGATCCACTTCCAAGGAACTATGTATTCAAAGCACGACAGACTAAGCAATTCGACGCGATCCGCACCGATCGGCAAGAAAACTCCTCCCAAAGAGAGTTTGGTGAGGGACGAGAGACGCTGTAAATGCGATGCGGGGAGCATCCCATCAGCGCGAGCCGTGTTGAGTTCGGCGTAGACAGTCAAAGAAGACCAAGAGATATGGAGTCGGCGGTCAGGTTCGAAAGTCTGAATCAAAGTCAAGGACTGCATTTCAGATTCGATGTGGATTTCAGGTTGGAGATTGCTTTCCTCCAAATGCGTGGCCCAGTGGGGCAGGCCTTCTGTGGAAGGGTAACGTCCTGTATTCCATGGAGGTCCGACGACGTAAAGATTGGCGATGTCAGGAAGGGGCGCAGTTTGATGAAAGAAAGATCGTGCCAGGTAGCCGGACGGAGAATAGAAATCGTGAAGAGCTAGGTTCCGAATGCGAGGAATGGGTGCATCCTGAAGCGGTTGGCGAAAGATAGTCACCAGGAGCTTCTCGTTCAGTTGCGACCGTTCGGTGGGCATAATGACGTCGACAATGCCGGAAGCCGTGATATACTGAAGTTTTTTCGACTTCTTGTCAAGAGAATCACCTGCACCCAGATGCAGAGGATTCCAAAGAGAGGCAGCTGCGGAGTTGGTCAGCATCTGTCTCCAGTGCCTGCAGACCTGACTCAAGTCGATTAAGGACACGACAGGCCATTCGTTTTCGTGACCGTATGCCCAAGTAAAGATGTGAATCCATATCTCCAATGGAATACGAGAAATGGGATGTAACGCAGATTCTGTGCCTGTAACAATAAGTTTTGCCCATCCTAGCTTCATTTTCGCTAGGAGCAAGTCTCTTTCCATTTTTTGGACCTGCTGTTCGTAGGCAGATACTGCAGCTTCGCCTATGGGCATCCATTTGCGAATACGGGCTTCCAGGACGGATACATGTGGGTTTCGAGATTCATGCGCGGCTTGAATGAGAAGTGGGGACGAGTTCGATGTGAATCGCATGGTTTGAGACGACGTTTCCGTGATAGGGCGTTCCATGGGATACTCGAAACACGGTGAGTTCATATGGAGACTAAGAAGGTCAGGAGCACTGAAGTAACTGGACTAGCTGTAAAGGCAGACGCACCGGACGAGATTCCAGTTTGTTTGAAGCTGTTCCGAAGTGAAGGACAAGTGTCTGGAAAAAGTCAGGGAGCACACATGCGGTTACGGTGTCGACAGACGGTGGATGTTCCATCTCTTCGTCGCGAGAGTTGGGTTCAGCGCCCTGAGACATGACCGTCTGTGAGTTTGAAGAGTTGAAACGAAGAAATTAGCAAGCGGAGACAATGTAAGACGCGTGTCGGGGTACTATGCCAGTAATGGTGGACGCGTGAACTTAATTTAGATAGAGTGTTAGGTAAGGCGAGCTTCGAACCAAGCTTCGAACGATCCGTTATTACCGGTATGTTTATTTATTACTGACGAGACCAAGAGGAAGAAGTCATTGCAAGTCTGAAGAACTTCGCTGTAGTGAGGAGGAGAAAAGGACGCGCGTGACTCTGAAACGATGTTTGTACGTGTTTGTTCCTGGCAGACAGGGAATATCGACCTGCCTGGCTCGCTCTAATGTTTGTACGTGTTTGTTCCTGGCAGACAGGGAATATCGACCTGCCTGGCTCGCTCTAATGTTTGTACGTGTTTGTTCCTGGCAGACAGGGAATATCGACCTGCCTGACTCGCTCTAATGTTTGTACGTGTTTGTTCCTGGCAGACAGGGAATATCGACCTGCTTGGCTCGCTCTAATGTTTGTACATGTTTGGTTTCGACCCAATTTAGCAGACATGCATCTCGGCACCCGATTTGACTCCTTCTGGCCTGACCTGTTCTGGCAGTCAGCCTTTCTGGGCAACAGCTCTTGCCTGTTTTGGCATGCAGCCTTGTTTGGGACTGCTCTGTTTTGGCAATAGCCTTTCTGGGCAACAGCTCTTGCCTGTTTTGGCATGCAGCCTTGTTTTGGACTGCTCTGTTTTGGCAATTAGCCCTTCTGGGCAGTGTGTTTTGCCTGTTTTGGTAGAGAAACTGTTTGTGGTTGTTTGTTTTTGGCAGGTTTCGGGCGTCGAATTGTCACCTGAAAGGACCTTACTAAAGCAAGGTCATGTGCAAAGCAAGTGTGCGTTTGGTCGTTCATGCCGAAGCACGAAGCTAAGCCCAGAGCCCACGTCAAGGGAGCACACATTCTCTGGGATCTCTTAACCACAAAAGACCGAAACGACAAAGAAAGTCCTCGACCCGACCCCAAAATCTCCCTTCGACCCTCTACTCCAGCCCATGGTCGGAATAGCTTACTCAAGCAGCATCGACGATCTCCAGTGGTGCACACGGCGTCTCCGGGCTATTAGTCGAGAGCGAATCATCGACAGGACGCCCTCGGCCTTGGGATTCAACGCAGAGGTAACAACTGATCACACCTGTCTTGACCGAGCTCACTATAGCTCCCTCGGAGGTAGCCAGTCGCCCACTAACGCCAGCGTGAAGCTTTCTCCCTCGTGATACCAAAGGGCATCTAGCTGCTGAGGGCTCGGCGGCGGGCGAATGGCAACGAGCGAGAGGCGGTGGTGATGAGGGTGCGCTACCATTCGTCTAGGAGAAATGTGTTAGCAGGGCAAGAGATGTATAGATAGTCCACTTACCTTGACTTGCTGTAGAGAAGATACGAGATAAGTGTCGATTTGGGAATGAAATAGCTGGACTACATACCTGGTCGTCGACTCAAACGACGAGGGCCAAACGACGTCGGCGCAAACACATGGCTGGATGTCGTTTTGGAAGTGAGTATACTATTGCTTTGAATATCAGACAGGCAACTCACCGAAGATACTAAGGCCTTGCGAGCGAAGGAGGGAAGGAATCCTGGGGGAGATGGTGGTTGTCCGAGAGCAAGGAGAGTGGCTGACCGTGACCGATTGGTGTGACCCTATTTTAATTAAATTTGCCTCCACCGCCTTCGCTAAACAAGTTCTCTAGCGAAGCCTCAACTCAAGATATCCGCAGCTATGCCTGCATTGGGTTTGCCGGAAAATTTGAGGGAAATTCATCTTGATTTCATCTTCAATCCTGACTTCTTGCAAGGGGATCGCGACTCGCGAGACTCGGAGCCGCGTGTCATGGACCTGGTTGTAGCCTGCACCGAGCATCGGCGCCAAAAGAGTTAGAGTATCTATGGTGTTTGGAGGCATTTAAGGAAAAGGCTGCTGTTTATGCTGTTGGTGCACGAAGAGAGGGAGGAGGTCACACCGCACGTGAGCGTAATTTAACGCGTCCGATGGGGCGGACTCATCAGGAAAACCCTACCCTCTTAATTTGGGGGAATTTCACTGAAATTTGGCGGAATTTCCGGAAATTTCAGGCATTTCGGCCCTTTGGCTAAATTCGGCCGAATTACCACATGCTCGGGTTTTCCAGCTCATAATTTGGCGAAATTTCGGGGAACTTTCGTGAGCTTTGGATGGCTTTTCCAGTGATTTCGTTCACCTCAAAACCATTGAATGCAATAGAGTACAAGTCCGAAACAGATAAATTGCAAACTACATAGGTACACCATATCTAAGAGTCACGAATACAGAAAAACACCGTGATAGCTTCCACCATACAAAGCACACTGCAAGTTTCAAAATAAAATTGTCAGCCAGGAGATGAGTCGCTGTGATATCAACACATACCAGGCAAAATGAACAACAAAGCGCGACGTGGTTGACGAAGAGCTGACAGCAACGAAGCGGATGGCGAACAAAGCAGGTTAGGAGGCCGGCGGGGGGTAACCAAGGGAAGGGACGATGAGGAATGAACAAGTCAAGGAAGAGGAGCATAAGCTGCTGGTCGAAGACAATTAGCAAAAATAGAGACCCCACGACTAAAGAGACGTACCAGACCACCGTCCGAGACAACAAACCGGGCTCCACAAGTCGGAATCTAAGAGTCCGAGGTGAGTAAATGAGAACGACTAAGGGAAGAATCCGACTTACCAGCTCATGATTCAATGTCGTCAGTGGCGAAGCCTCTTCTGGTCTAAAAGCGAAAGGTTAGTTAGAAAGAATAGGTGGGAAGGACAACTTACCCGCTCAATGATCCACCCCGTCACCGTCACTGGCCCAGCATTGTCTGCTTCAGAGTGAGCTACAGCAGCAGAAGGATGTGAAGGGAAGAAGAAAGATGCTCACCGCTCCAGGACTGAACTGATACAGCGAGGTAGAAGTCTATGAAGGGAGAGATTCAGGTGGGGGGAAGAGTGGAGGTGGTGGTAAGAGAGAAAGAGATGCGCTGGCACTTACGGAACTGTTCGCAACCATGTCACGGCCAGTGATGCCCGCACTGATGGGTTCCCGCACAGATCTCCGAGGACGTACAGCATTCATCGGCTATTGACTTGGTAAAAATTTCGACAAGTCCTTAGTACTGTCCTCCTACCAACTCCTTGTTTGTAGCATTATAAGCAGCATGCTAACACTCAGAGGTACGGTGATGACCTGGTTTTGCATTACAGACATCTCTTAGGTCTTCTGAGTCTTCACCAGCTCAAATTGGTTAAAGTTATTGAAAAAGGATAATTGGTGGCCACAAAAAGCCCCAAGTATTTCATCCAGATTCGAGTGAATGAGACGGAATTTCAGAACCGCCCTCTGAAATCTCGCTGAATCTCCCGAAATTCTGTGAAATTCTGTGAAATCCCGCGGAATTGTGATCGCATGTCATAATTTCGGCATCATTTGCCCAAATTAAGAAAGTAGGTTTTTCCTGATGGACCGGTCGTCCCGAACCGACTTGAGCCAAACAAAGTGTCTCGGCATCTGCCGACATTCCTCTTCCCCTTACCACGACCATATCGCTCGTTATAGACCGAATTTCGTTGAGCAGGGAAATCTCTGTAAGTCCTGACCACGCCATAGACTTATCCTTGACTGATATGATTTCGGCGCATTAGCCGCCACCTTCAACCGTCTGCTCGTCGCTAGCCTCATCGAACACGGTGGATTCTGGTCTCGTCATATCGCTAACTGCTCTGGGCGATTCCTTATATTCTCATCCAATGGCGGGCAATATTTGTACGTATCCAATACAGCGCCGTTCTGCAGCACAGACTCTGACACGCCCTTTCTACCCAGCTCTTTCGAAGAACTGTTCATCCGTCGGCTACAACCAACGTACGTTCGTGTAGTTGCAACACCATGCTGACCATCATTCAGCTCCAACACTCGAAGAATGGGTGCCCCAGCTCCACCCCATCAGTGCCAACGGGTCAAGTCTACCGATAGGGCAGGCGACCGGTAATTCTGGACATCGGGAGAGCACCCTGGCTGTCTGAGGACCATGCCGCATGCGGTATGCGAGGGCACGTCTCGAGACCTGGTGTTGCACGTTGCACGTACTCGCTATTACTCACCTGAATCGCCAGAGACGATGGTCCGTGCGGCTGCGTCTGGTGGCTTCTCGACCGGAGTCGAAGACGGGCGTTGTGGAGGCTTGCACTTTACCGGAGGCACTGAGCAAGGGCATGGGCGGTAAGCGCGCCTCGACGTTCGGGCGGTGGATCAGGTTGTGTTGAGGTATCTTTTGTTGACTCGGTCATTTGTGGTAGAAAGAACCCATGAGGGCGCGAGGCCTTGACGTGGCTCATGGGCTTACGGTGACTACCTTTAGGCGGAAACCAACCAACATCGCGCGTAATTACCGATATTTTGTATCTTGCCTCAATCAATCTCGGATTTGCATCAATTCTACTTGTATCGAGCCTCCTCCGCCTTAAGATCTCCACCGACATGGAGTACGCTGAAGTCACAATGAAATACACCTGTTCTCCGAACGAACAACCTGAGTGTACTTACTCGTCTCAATTTTACGAGAGAAGCCTCAGAGATTTACGCTAGATACAGGTTCCTACACAGCCGCGGTTTCGAGGCTCACAATCCTTCGGGGGTGGGATTACAATTTGAGGTGAACAGGCGTGGGATAATTGTGACAGATGTGACATGAAAGTTGAGGGTGAGCCTCTCCACGGCGGCTGCCCGATAACATATACAAACAACATAGCCACAATTCTCGGATGTTGCCGTGGAGAGGCTCACCCTCAACTTTCATGTCACATCTGTCACAATTATCCCACGCCTGTTCACCTCAAATTGTAATCCCACCCCCGAAGGATTGTGAGCCTCGAAACCGCGGCTGTGTAGGAACCTGCGCTAGATATTGTATTTTGTGCGAAACGAAAGTTTTATCTAATCTTTCGAATCCGCACTGTCGCTCGCTACTGAATCACCTACGTGAGAGCAGAAACGTATAGGATTATTTTTTCTGCAGACAAGCAAGAATCTTGGCGCGAGACGGTGAGCACTCCGACTGGCTCCTCAATGGACCAAACCTTTTAAGGCGTATTTCGTAGTCCCAAATCAAGCTGCTTTCTACACAGGATTAACAACGAAACGGATATCAATTGGAGAACTCCCTGAGCGCGTCGCTGGAATCTAGAGGGGAATGAATTTGGCCTTCCCCTTTCAAACTTTGCAAAAGGGAGGAGGTTAATGTCGAGGATACCCTTTCAAATCAAGGCACACCTTTCACAAATGAGTGCTAGCATAAATCGATTCGATACTCCTCAATCGCAAATCAGGGCTAGTATCCACGGGAAAATATCTCGAGTACATACCGTATGCACACCAACTGGCTCCGGGGCACCGTTATCGAAAAGCCTATAGCAAAATCCGGAGGTTTAAACGCACAGCGCGCGCTCGACGAGCGATGATATTGAATACGAATGAAGGGTAATGAGAATGTCCATGCGTGCCCCGGGGTAGGTCAGTGGGTGTCTGAGGCTTGAGACACGGGAAAGCTGAGGCGATATTGTTGGTAGGATGTCAGATATGCCGCAAAGTGAAGTTTTATCGACAAGATACACCGATATGCGGTTGGACGATGATCTTGCGACATCGTCGGGTTACGAGTATAAATACCGTAGCGAAACGAGTGAGGATTCGGGCTGACACCGGGGGTGGGGGAAAGATGTGACTCTCATCTGTCTATGATTTGCCACCCCTGTTTGGTCGCTCTTATTCTTGACTCTCACCCCCTCTTTCCTCCCGTTCTTGTGCTCCTTCCGCCGTACCGACTCCGCAAAACATAACAATAAAGGAGTGCTGAAGACTGTGACCTGTGGTGGCATGGGTAAGCTTGCCCCGTGTTCCGTACACAAGACCGCTCACCCATTTGTCCCCCGGCTCGCGCGGCCGACTCCACTCTTCGAACGCAGGAGGTGGTACTTGTGCGGTCTCAAAAACATCCCTTGGACCTTTCTTTCTAACGCAGATGCTGCAGACGTCGCAGAGCTAATGAGGTGGCATTGTCAGCTCCGGTCAAGATCTCGGTAGAAAAGGTTTGACACTTACCAGATATAACCCGCCAACTTCAGACGCAGCGAATTTCAAGGTACGATCCTTAGGCTTCTCAAGATAAATGCCAGGTTTGTTGGAAGTTTGTGGGATTGAGAACTGATTCATATCATTGGTTTTGTTCTTGATCAACTTTTAGATTCGACCGTCAACTCTTCGACTTGTTGGTAAAACGGGAACTCTCAGGTGCGTGTTAAGCTCCATGGCAGGAACTACAGACGCAACGCCGAAGATGAGTTCGTGTCCAGCCGGTCCTTGGCAGTATCCACCAAATCCTTGGGGTCGGGTCCAGCGCCGAGTGTCTTCAGGCTGGGGCATTTTGTGAGCTCTAAAGGCTGATCAGCATTGCCTCAACAATATTGGGCGATAGTATGGGCAGCAGCAGTGAGCATTCTAGTGATTGAGACCAACCTGAGTCAGTTTTCGAAGCACGAAGTTTCAAATTCCGGATCGTCGTACCTCCATCTAACCTGAAGGCCGAAGAGAGCTTTATTTTTCTTGAAAATCTTTGGGAAACCCTTTGCACGTTGATTGATGGCTCTCGAATCGGGGATCTTATGAGGGGACGTTGTTAGCAGATGAAGCATTGGATTCCACTTCAAAGCTCGACCTCAGATTGGACCAAAATTTTGGAATCTGCTCGATCGTGCGAGACTGGTTCTGGTGCAGTCGCCCTTTATCTTTCCTTGAAAGAGTCAAACGTCCCATTCTGCAAGGAAATTCATTGAAGGAAGAATTAGAAAAGGTTCACGAGTACTTTTAAGTAGTCGTTCTTTTCGTTCTCCGGGATGAGGATTTCGCATTTTTGATTGCATCAGTGTCGCCAGTTTATATTGTAGAGAAAACGCGGTTTTCTCCCACGACTTTGATGATGCATCTGTTCCCATCTGATTTGGGATAGAGAAACTCCAATCCAACCCCAACCGTTCTCAATGCGAGCTGGTCGACGCGCAAGCGGCGACCGAGCGAGCTTTGAGCCTAGAGTAATCACATGATCTTTTGTTGTTACTTCAATGTGGTGGTACATAAGTAACACCCTGGGCCAACAGATCAAAAGTTCCTTGAGTTGTCGCCGTCGTCTGGAATCCAACTGTGAGTCGAAAGCAATTCCCTCTTTGTACCGCGTAACGGCGTCGTCAAATGACGGAACTGATCTTCAGTGTTGAGCTCAGCATCGCATCTCGGAATCAAATTTTCTATGGTTGATTTCCGTTCGAACTCTTCCGTCAAAGCTGTTGAATAAATTATAGCTGAACAACCTTTTCTTTAGTTCGAGCGATTCCCAGAGGGGTGACTGCAGTGTGCGCCGAGTGTGTTGCTTGCCGAGGTTTATTCCACGTTCCCCAAACCTCTTTTTCCTATTCACGGACACTCAAAGCAGTTGCCGGCCATGCTTCAGGCGGCAGCGGCAAGGGTGTGCCGAAACCAAAAAAAAATACCTATGGCTGTTTTTTTTCAAACCGACCTTTTTGGCTGAACCACCCTACCACGTAAGCATTACGTACAGCCCAAATCGAGTAATTATTCACGTGATACCACCGTGCCAAAGTGCTCGAGCAGACCCTGCCCAAAATTATGAACTCAAAACGACTGTTAGAGGTGGTATAAGATGAATCGAACACCAAATATCTCTTATAACCCAGCAAAGAGGCACATGCAGCATATCCTCTGTTGCCCCTGATATCAAATACAGCCAAAGTTGATCGTCCCAAATAGGGATGGAGGGCCGGTGGAGCCCGGAAAGAGCAATGTGAGCAGTGTTGACTGGGATATTTCGAGTAGAAACAACGGTAACAGTGATTTCCAGGTGTATTTGAGCTCCTGGAACCAGATTCCGCCCCCCAAAAAATAATCAATTATTTTTTTTTCTGACCCTCCCGAGTCGAACCACCCTCCCTGCCCTAGGTCTCGGCTTGACGGGCCGGCACACCCTTGGGCAGCGGCATCACATTCCGGCCAGGGCAAGATGTAACTATAATGAATCAATAAGTGATTTGAGATAGAGGGAAACCATTGCAAACCTTGATAGGCTATGCTCTCTCAAACACATCTACAAGTACTGAATTGCCTTGTCTACTAACGCGGCGATGAGCCAACCATGCTCGATGGGTGCTCACCCAACCTCCGGCAGCCTCGGTGTTTCCGAAACATCGGTCGACGGCATATACAGACTTACCATGATACTCAACTTTACGGAAACCTGGGGAGATTAATTGAAGGCTTTCTGGCGCAGGTTGCACTTGCAGCCAGAACTTTCGAGTTGTGAAAAAAACAAAACAAAGTACGAGTCATGCCGCACGGAGTGGCGGCCCGCTTACCGCATGTGACTTCAATGATACCAACGAGTAATGCTCCCAAAGTTGGAGGTGCAGATACCGATACGAACACCACACCACACAAGCCCCAGCGCTTATAAAATAATCGTGAATATCTCTCAAACTTCAATACTTCCAGGAAAGCGCACCCGTATTCGCAAGAGCGGCTTCGTTACCAGAGGGAGCGCGTCACCCAAAGCACAGTTCATGACTTGTCAGGGCCAAATACAGACTTCAGAGCAAATCTTCGGCCGTCTTGCAGCCAACTTGCAGCTCCCATAGGACCTGAAGCTTTCATTTTTTTTTCGGTCAGTGTGGCGAGTCGCGAGTCGATCCAGGACACTCGCGACCAAGGCTTGGACGGTCAAGTCCACTAGAAGAACAGAATGCCCTGAGCCAGAAAGCCTTGAAGAAAATGAGTCGAGTCAGAACCAGGTAACTAAGTCAGGAAATAGGTGAGCGCTGAGCACTGGTGAGAGCGAAGACTCCGCCGAAGAGTTTCGAGTTCGGATCAACTCGTTCGCCATCACCGTTGCCAAGCTTATCCCGCCACCTGCCCACAACATCCCACCAGCCCGTCCGTAGCTCGTCCTGCCCCAAGGACTTGAGAATGCACAGACAGCGTTGCTCCTTCCTACTGGCGCTGTACTCTGCCGTCTCTCTTTTGGAAATCTCTTTGCGATGATTCGGACGCACACGGCGGCCGTGCCCCTCAATCTTGAGCCTAGGATCTGGACATGCAATGTTTCTCTTGGATGCCGGACATGATCGCATCGACGACGAAAGTCCTTTTCAGGGAGTGCCGAATGTATCATCTTTGCTTGCGGCACGCTCTCTAAGAATTTTCGACGACGCATTGGCTGTGAGAACGGGGAAACACGATAATCAGCGTTGAACTCAGCGCCAAAACTATCTTCGTGTGTGCAGTGACTTCTTCTCTTTTTGCATCGGCTCATCCACAGACTCGTTCATAGATTGCTGAACAAGCGCCGTAAACTAGAAAATTGCAATACGGCGACACGCCTTGGACACGCCCCTTTGGGCATGGTGTGTGTCTCCGTACAATTTTTTTCTCCGTGTTGATCTTCCAGGCTTCCAGGATCGAGTCTCTTCAGCTCGATAACAATTAGCCCAAAGGCCCGACCATGCAGCCGAGTTTTTTTTCCATCTGTACGACGGTAACCAGTCCTGCCTTCGCTTTGGCTGTAGATGAATGAATTATTTTCTCCAGAAGTACTTATGAGTGGCTGAATGGCCTTCCAGGCTATCATCTCTTCACCCCATGGAAGTTTTGTTCGTCCAGCCTCGTTCTTGATACATTTGCCATGACGGACTTCGGCTGGTCCCTCTTCCGCACCCCGTGTGCGGCGAAGAGGTATCCTGAGAATCATCTCCCATCTTCAAAGCCGCTCGCTCGCTTCCCCCCAATGTCTTCATCCACACTGCATCATATTCCAAAGCTCCGACGCATCGACTTTGCTGTTCCCGCGACCCGACCATACAACGGAGATCGCTGCACAAGATCATTCCGGCCGCCCGGCATATGCCCCGCCCACCCCGCAATGCTCGCATCCTTCGTCGATCCCTGGGGCCATCCTACCAGTCATCTTTCTATAGCCAGATCGACGGCCATGGTCTTTCTCCCGCATCATCGAAGGGGACGTAGGCCACGCAACCCCGTTTTGAGGGAAAGCGTCTGCCGTCTACCAGAGATAGCCTTTTTCATGCGACGCAGGAGCGGATGGCTGCTCAGAGCAGCGGGGAGGGCGCGCGTCGCATCTTCTGGGGGCGTTGTCGTCGACTGGCCGCTCGCTCCCCGCCACATCCTTCACCCGCAATCCCGCAATCATCCAGTATTGCAAGCATCGCGAACATATTTCATTCCTCCGCTGATCGACTTGGCCGTCATCCCTCCCCCGCCCCACGACAAACGGATACAAAGCCAATCTGGCCAACCAGCAGATGCCCCCTCCGATTTCCCTGCTACCTTTTGATTCTCGCACTCTTCGCTAGTAGGACGTGCCATTCTACTAGTCTTCTTTGGCTGACGGTCAAGGTCGCGTTGCCCGTACCAACGACGGCACAAGTGCCGCTGACATTAAGATGTCCGCCATGCCTCGACGAAGAAGCGGATGACTGCTCGAGACAGCGCTGGGCACGCAGCATCACGTCGGAGTGTCCAGCAGTGCTTTCTGAGTGGCTTGACGGCAAGCTGTCGTCTCTCCACGGAGCAGTCTTCTTATCTGTCTATCCCCCGTGGCGCAGCCTCTGACGGAAAGGCATCAACGGTCGTTCTCGATACGTTTGCCATGACGGACATTGTCGCTTCCGCAGCCCGCATGACGAGCGCTATCTCCCATCCTAACGGCCGCTAGCTCGCTCCCTCGTCACTGTCTTCGTCCACTCGATAGGGTGCAGCCCAAAGCACCGACGTATCGACTTGACTAACTTTGACCCCACCGTACAACGGAGATCGATGCCGGCGACTGGCTTATGCTCTACCTCTCGATTCTCCCCTCCTTCGTCGAGTTCCCGTTGGGACACGCCATTCTACCAGTCATGACTGGGACCGACGGCGATGGTCTCGCTCTTTTGTATCATCGAAGGGGTCGTATGGACGTAGGCGTCCGACCTTATGTGTTGCTCCAAGGGAGCATGTCTTCCGTCTACCAGAGACAGCCAGTTTCATGCGACGGACGGCTGCTCGAAGCAGCAGGGAGAGAGCGCTGCACGTCGCATCTTTTGGGGTCGTTATTGTCGATTGGGCTTTTGGCAAGGCCTTAGCTCCAGCGACCTTGTGGTGCCATCAGCTTTGTTACGCGTGATGTGTGGCATGCCGTTTGGTGTCGTTCCCCGCGCCCCCAGCATCAGCCGCTTTTCGCGTTCTCGTTTGTAAAAGGGTCGTTTTGACTATGCCCAACGAGCTGATAAGTACCTCCACGATAGCGCCTCCTTGCTCCCTGCCGATCCTCTGCCTCCAGCGCCGCCCGGTGGAGCTGCCCAAGCTTTCTCATTGTGATCAATGGGCCTCGTCGGGTGCCCGGGCACCTGCTGATGCAAGTTTATCACACCGTCGTCTCTATCCAAGTAGAAGCTTGCGTAGCTCCTGTCGTACGTGTCGTCTTGGTGTGCTTCTTCAGGACAATCACTGACTATCTAGTAGACATACCGTTCACGGCCTTTCTTTGTCTTTGGAGGTCATCTACGCGTTCTTGGATGGAATGTGCC
This sequence comes from Favolaschia claudopus, assembly GCA_037176885.1. NCBI lineage: Eukaryota > Fungi > Basidiomycota > Agaricomycetes > Agaricales > Mycenaceae > Favolaschia > Favolaschia claudopus. Next base: position 48,968 of record JAWWNJ010000110.1, read on the forward strand.
AAAGACCTTCGGATACCGTACGCCATCCATCGCACCGTGAGGCCACATAACACCCCTCGAGGTGTTTAGCATTATCACCATGCCAGAATCGGGTAGCCCTTGCGCCCATTGCGCCCATTCCGTCCCAATACTTTCTCCCGTCTCCCGCTATCACTATGGCGCCCCCTCGATTCGGCTTCATGATTCCAAAGCGTTTTCGTGATCTGTCCTCGTCATCTGCACAGTGTTGGAGTCAGCGTTTCCGCCATTTTGCGGCGTAGCGTGATCATGATGTCGAGTCTGGAATCGTCGTTGCCGCATCTGGGGGCAATACTTCGCCTCGCGGCTTTCCGTGGCCGATACATCCTTGGCACCGTTGGGAGGATCGTCCGCTTCCTGCATGCATACATGCTGTAAAACCTCCGCAATCCTTCACAAAGGCGGCTCGGCCGAACCGACCCACCGCTTTTGCAGGCTCCGCCTGCCTTGGCACAAGTGATTCCGCGAGTATATTTCCCCTGAAATAACCCGCCTTTCGTACCCCTCTGGGATAGAGCTTGGCGTTCACGGGAACGATGGTCGTCCATCCTCCCGCGTTTAAGGCGCATCGAAAACAGGTCAAACACCGTACAGAGCATCGTCCCGGCATTGGAGGCACCACGTCTTTGTAAAATAAGGCTGCAAGTGGAAGAGAAAAGCTACTTCGAGATGCCTCAGCGCATCGTGTCTCCTCCTATATCTTCGTGTTCCAACCCCGGCGTACACGTTTGCCTTTGGCCAGAACCAGAATCGGCTTGCTCTTCCACAGCTGCTTCGCTCTCGAAAACTCGACCATGGGAAGTTTCCCCGAGGTTCCCGCCGCCGCGCCGTATGCACGTTCTTTGTCAGAACTCTCAGTTGGACACTGTCAAGTGTTTTTTGGGGTGCTTCGTGAGCCCTATGCTCGGGCTGCCTTGTCATTTTTGTCGGCTGGGGATTAGGCAGTGTGCGAGATGGCTTCCCAATCCTCGAGCTGACGTTCGTTTACCATGCGCGTCCCACTTGGGCTGTGGACTTATTCTATTCCATGCTCCTTGCTATCGAAGACAGGACTTGTGCAAGGAATAGATTTGGTCAGACATACAAAAGACATTTTCGAGACTTCCTACCTTTTCAAATTCGGGTAATGGACGGGCTTGTTGACCCTATATCTCCTTGTACTTTTTTGAAGTGTTATTGATACTCGTGCAGCGCCGCAAGGCCGCTTTTTCAAAAAATTTACTGGTGATTCGAGTGTTTGGCATTGTATTTTCAGGCTGAGTCAGCCACCGTCGGCAAACCCCGTTGCAGCTTGTCCCAAACCACGACCACCTCACCCACTCGATGGCGTCGCTTTCTGAGACATAAACTTCGTTAGTAGTCTCATATATCTCTCATATTCCACTCCCTGATACCATATGCGCAGTACTTATGTCGGCGCCGGTTGGTTCTCCTCACTGATTGAGGACGCCTTTGTTTGTCCTACTTGCGGCAAGTCCTTCACATTTCCTGTACAGATTCATGTGCCTGACGGCCTAGCCCTCTCAGAGATTAGCTGCGGTCTTCCGGGTGAGTTTCCTCCCTCGCAGATACCTTGACTAACCCTCGTCCAGCTCAACGACTCGTCACTCTTATACGACGAAAGGGCGCCCCACCTCCACCCCCTCAGTGTCCCAAGGCCTCTGCGTACCGATAAGGAGGGCAAGACTGTCCTGTCCAAGCGTCTGAGCGGCCCTGTGCTGTATCATGCGTGTTCCAGGTTGTTCGGTCTTGCTGTTACAAACTACCTAAATCGCAGAGACCGTGATGGCTCGTGTATCGGCCGGAGTGTGAGCTCCGGTGGGTGCTCAGCTGGAGTCGAAGACTGTCGTTGTGGAAGCAGAACCTGTCCTCAAGGCACTGAGCAAGGGTGTGGGAGGCAAGCGCGTCTCGACGGTCGGGCGGTGGATCGGGCTGTGTTGAGCGGTATCCTTTGTCGTCTTGCTTGTTTGTGGTAGAGAGAACCCATGAGTGCGCGAGGCCTTGACGCTGGCTCATGGGCTTACGGTGACTGCCTTCAGGTGGATACTAACCAACATCGCGCGTTGTTACCGCTGTTCTGTATTTTTGTTTGAAATCAGGTCGAATATATCTCGTATTTTAACACTGTCAGACCCGGTCCCCATCTCGTTTAACACCTGCGTAAAGAAACGCAAGTGCGACTTCGAGTGCATTTTTCGACTCCTAAAGGAATCTTGGGAAATCAGACTTCAATTGCCGGCGAAAAATTTAGAGAGTGTAAGTACTACTTACCATTGGAGGTTTAGACTGGTGGAGGAAGCCATAAAAAGTCACCCTTATAATTTGAGGGCTAACTAAGCCAGCTTGCATAACAATCGCGGAGCACTTTCATCAGCAAAAAAAATCCCAAGCGGAAGAAGGGCGAGCGCCAGGCATGAGTCAAGACGAGGATCGACTCGCCGAGGTTCGAACCAACCCACCGCCACACGGGCAAATGTCAGCGTAGCACTCTACACAACCATTCCGGCAGAACGGGACGTGGGACTTTTCGAAATTTGGACCCTCGAGCTCAGCCGCCTGCTCACCAATACTGAGTTTGTTTTTTTTCTTCTTTTGATGCACTAGTCTTCTGTAGCGGCCTAGCCTGGGATAAAAATAGTGTCTTCAAAGAAGCCAAACGGTACACATTTCCCTCATTGATTATGCCTGAAAGCAATTTTCAAGCGTTGGAACCTGGCAGCTGAGGCTCAGAATTTCGGCCAGCAACCAAGTGCTTATGAGTCTGCCACGGACGGAATGAGAGTCGCCTCATTTTGTTAGTGCGATTTCGGAACTAATGGTAGTTTCGATGCAAGAACTACGGCTGGCAACAAACGCTGCGACGTACCCAGTGAGAATCAAAGTCCGTCCTGCAATTTTCCCGCTCTGTACGCGAATAATGGAGAGATCTGCGAAGCAAGTCAAGTTATATCATGATCACGGCCGGCGCAAACATCAGTTAGGCTTACCTGTTTTTCGTCTCATTTGCACACCAGGACCCTTCGATTCTTCTGCGCTATCGTATGCCGATATAAGCCTACCTCATAATTCAATGTTCTGCCATTGCCAGTGCCTCGTACCTCATTGTCCTTAAACCTTCATTGGATGTAGTCGTTGAGTCCTCCATTGACACTCAGATCTCAGAAGTGCAAATAACAACATATTTAGCCAATTCTCTTCACAAGCTCAAGCGCAGTGACTGTTGAGGTGTTCAAAGTGAAACCGAGTTCAATCGAGTACAGTAGGGTAGAAATGTATACAAGTCAGATGTGCAGCGATCTGTGTGGTATAGATTCACTGTAGAATGTCTGTCAATGCTCGTTGTGTGATGCTGTGAATATTTGCCCCACCTCCAGTGTAGTCAACACATCCTGACGGATCCAGATAGCTTTGATCGTTCTCGCCCATCAGCCAGTGGTCCTGACGGCAAAATCTCCTGCTTGACCAATGGCTGCGGTACGACATCAGTGATAGAAGAATTGGAGAACACAGCAGGATACTCACCACTGATGCTGCCGAATCATCGCTCGCTAGGTCCGATTCTGCTCCAAAGCAAAGCATCAGAGAAGGGGAAAAACCGACCAAGTCGTCAACGCACGGATATATCGCCAAGCGCTAGGCGTTGACCAGCTGCTGTTGATGACATCGGCTTCGCGACTACGACAACGAGCAGTTAGCACAAGATAACATATTGAGCTCACTCAAGACTTACCCTTCGACTTGATTTCCTTGGCCGATTCGGCGATCTCCGCGTTCTCATTGTGACTATTAAGGCTAGCAGATATTGAGAACTGTGTCGAATTGACAACTGAAGAACGCGTACCCATGAAACCTCTGCGCTACCTGGATTGCTTGAAGAATAACAGGGCGAAGCACAACCCTCAGCCAAGACTGAAGGGCATCCAAGGAGTGTTCCAGCACAACCGTCGCAAAGTATACCTCCGACGCGTTCCCCGGTTCTTTGGGCGTATCGGTCCCGACGGCGACAAAGAAACCGGCCTTCTCCTGCATATGCAGTAAGGTGAGGTTGGATTGAATCGGACCAACGACTGCCTGCGGTAATTATGAGCGAAAAGAGCAGGAGAGATTAAGCTAACTGACAGTTCGCAAGGTCGACCACGAGTCAGCATCGGGCACCACCTCCCTCAAGATTTCCTGAACGAGATCAAATGTAACAACCTGTAGCGCAGCGTCGCCGAGGGTCTCCAGCGGATCTCTCTGGTGATCTGGTCCAAGTGCAACGTCCCAGGAACTCCGCGACACCGGTAGATGTGATGTTAAAGGTCCGGACCCAAACGAACCAGCGGTTATATTCTGCTGGACCGTGTGCTGGGCGGGACTGGAGGCTAGCGGCGACAAACTAATTAGATGCCATCACCCATGCCGGAAACTATTCACCTGGGGAAGCATTACTTTGCGAAGAATCCGGAGGCTTGGATGATACGGGTGGGGAAGCTGAAGTGAGATTCAACGGGAATACTACACCGAGTCGGATGCGGAATGCGCACCAGAGTCTCGCGAAGGAGCCGGGCCTGCTAGAGGGGAAAGCCTGACCCTTTTGGAAGGCGGAACACGGTCATCCGAGTCTTCGTGGCCTCTGGCATCACACAGGCGCTTGCCACTGAAATATGCATGACTTGCTGTGCATCGAATATTCAGAGCAGAATCACATACCCACAGGGAGACGATGCTTCAACTGTGCTGGATCGTTTGGCCGACACCAATGATAGTTTGGTGGCTTGCTCTCTGGATATCTTGGTTGTGACTGTGTTGAGGCAAAGTAAAACAAAAACCCGTACCTCGAGCGTTGCGCATCATAGATGTTTCGCAAAACCTTGGCTGTTAAAGTATTCGCCCTTGCGGAGCCATGAACGGACCTAAGGCTATAGAGTACCGAGCAAGAATGTTTTTAGCGCAATGGTGGTAATGAAATAGAAAGAGTTACCGTTGAGCGTGATAACAGACAGCGAGGACCACGGGTTCGAAACAGCGCTCCAAGAATTGCACCGCGAACCACGTTGGCATGGTACCCATGAGCGCAAAAAAGAAATCATCATCGTCTAGCCTATGTTTCTCGCCCAGCACGGGCCGGGTGAACTTTGAGAACACGACGGCGACGTATTGGTTGGAACCTAAATGGCTTCGGAGGTGCTAAACAAAATATCAACGGATGCCCTGTTTTGATATCAAGAGACGAACCGTCAATGAACCCCTACTCAGCGCATGGGCAGGGAGGCGGCGGAAGAATACAAGAACCAGTCCATAAGTGACCGCCGCCTTCCCGCGACTGATGAGATCTTTGACATCCACATGTTTCTCGACGATGAGCATTGCAGGGAGCGGGAATCGTCCACGATGACCCAACGAGACGACTGATGTTTTCGCGGTTCTGACGAGCGCTCGAATCGTTTCATGAACGCAGCTGGTGCGGGAAGGGGCCTTGGCGCTTCCACGCCTTGGGCGAGACAGATGTGCGCTGGTAGGATGCCGATGGGCGAGGGCGGAGGCGGGCGAGGCGGAAGATTCGAAGTTGACGAGGTTTGTATCGACGGACAAAGAGTGAATGGCTGTAGGTTGAGAGAACAGTGCGGCTGCTAGATATCGAAGTGTTAGGCAGCGCCCATTTTGCGTGGCTAGGTGGCGTACGCGTGTTACCAGCGTCGGCAATAGTGTGTCCGCACATAGACGGGATAGAGGTGGTGGTGAGCGAGAGAAAGCGTTGAACCAAGGTGTGAAGTCACGATCGAATTTTATAGCTTAGGGGCTGTTAGCTTGTGGGAGCATGGTGAACTAATGCAAACACGCTCAGTTCCACCGTTGCAGACAGGAAGAGGAGGATACATTATACTGACGCCGAACATTCGAGGTGCGGGCGCGGACCAGCGGCAATCTCAGCGTTGTGAAAGTGGGAGGCACCAATATTATTTCTTTAATGCCGTCGAAAGTTTGGGATAAGATCTAGAATCGAGCATTGAGATCCAGTGAGAAACCAACAACAGAAGACGACATACGAAGGCCAAACCGAAACTATGCACCACAAGTTCGCAACCAATTCAAAAGTACGGTAAAGGTGCACGGAATTGTGCGGAATTGTCTACTGCCACAATGTGCACAGCGCGCCATGACTACCACTTCACGGTACGACAGCATATATACAAAACATGAAAAAATGGATAGAACGATGACATCAAGAAAGCAGCGAAACTGTAATATGTAGACAGAATTGTCGACTAATCAAGAAGGGCTGTATCCAATGCATTGCAGTGGTGGTCAGTCAGACTGCATTATAATCATGCGACGCATCAGAAAAAATCTACAAGAGAGCGGTATAGTTCTGAGATGGGGGAAAATGGTATGTGCGAACAAGACGATAGTGAGAAAAGAAGGGGGAATGGAGCGGAAGGTACAAGAAAACTCTCGTAGGGGACGGGGATTCATGGGCAAATGTGAAGCCAACTCTGAAGCTGAGGCAGTCAACACATAGTCAAGCCTCCCTTGAGAGCATGGGGAGGCACCGGAACAAAGAACCGAACGGTCGGACTGAAAGCTTGGCCACGATTGAAGCTAGAAAGAGACTACTTAGGATATAGCGAGGCAGAAGATATGAAGTGGAGATCAAAACACACCTCGGCCTAAGAGAATCCATGCTCATGATTTTGCATCCGCGCTTAGTACGCTTTGAGTACGCTTCGTTCGGGGCACGATCAAGGCCTCCGAGCTTCGCAACGAAACAGTTCGGCTATTGCCAATGCGAATGAGGAATCAAGTCGAGACTTGGTTGGGACACTAAAAGATTTGAAAATTGAAAGAGGTGCATTAGATGAAAATTTGACGCGCAGGAGCCATTGTCGCGCACCGAGCCAGCAAGAGGCAGTCATGAATTTCTCATGCTTAGAGCAGAATATGGGCAGGCCTAGGGACAGAGACTGCATGATCTGGCTCAATCAGAGTCAATCTGGCTCTCACGAGTCACTGGCAGTACCAGCACTAGACGAGATAATGAGTCGGGATGTGGCTGGAGTGCCTTAATTACTATACTGACAAAGCTTGAAAGAAGCTGGTTAGCGATGGGAAGATTCGCATAGAGGAAGGGAGGTGCGGGCAAGGTGCGGGCTATCCACGGTGCATCGAGACTCGAGAGTCAAGACAAAGTGATAGTTCTCACGACACGGTCCCGTGACTTGGGCGTCAGGGAAGAAAAATGCGAAGATACTCGCGCATAGGGGGGCAACTTGTCTCGAAGGTAAGGTCAGTTTTAGGGTTACTAGACTACCACTACTTACGACAGAAAATTCATGAGGAGAGCTAGTATATGTAGTAGGGAGTTCTGTGGATGGTCATTGCCAAAAGCCTAAGGGCAACGAGATGAGCGGATTATATAACTAACAGAAATATGAACAATCAGGAGAAATCACTGTCCTGCGTGCCAAGATGGTGGCAGGAAACAACGGAAAAAGAAAGAAAAACACCGCTATAACCATTGAATTTAGGGAAAAATGGAGCATCACCGCGCTTTCAGAACTCCAAAGGCACCCGAGGGAATCAGAAATAAATCGACGGCAGAGAGATCAGAGAGTAATACCTTCTCAGAGTCACCCGTATAGTATGAGGAATTTTACACCACTCTAACCCAGCGTCGTTAAGCACTTTCACCAGCAAAAAAAACATCGCAAGTGGAAGGAAGGCGAGTGCGACACATGAGTCAAGACGAGGATCGGCTCGCTGAGGGTTGAACCCACCGCCTCCATACGGAGCAATGCCAGAGGCACTCTACACGACCGTTCCGGCAGAATGGGATGCTGGACTGTTCGGTTTGAACTCTCGAGTTGCTCTCGAGCTCAGCTGGCTGCTGCCTGCTCACCAATATTTTTCTTCGTGTCGTAGTCTTCTGTAGTGCAAGACGACTTGCCTAATATTATTAACAATATGTTCAGCTTAACCTGAAACAAGACGATCAGTCAAAGCACCCCTATATCCAAGTTATTGCAAAACCTTCGGTGCTAAATGAATCGCTTTTCTGTGGCGCGGATGGCAACAAGAATATAAGCACATACAAAACTCGCGAGTTCAATTTTGAACCAACAGCCACCTGGGTCCTGAAGCCGGGCGACTGATGCGCTTGAAACCCTTTAAATTATAAGTTATCTGTGAAGGCCAACCACATTCAAGAAATGAGGCGCACTCACAAGTCCGAGTCAGTAAACCTGAAATGCCTGCCACTTGATACCTAGAAGCTGCACGGCCAACCTAACAAGCTCGTCAGACAGTGCGTTTTTGATGTGAGATGCTTTTAGCCCTATGAGCCCGACCTTTTGACCACACACAAATTGCCACTGCTACGAAACTGCCTTCTCATTCCAATCTATGCATTCATACATACTTCTATCATTCTTACAGTAATTCCGTTCCGCGTAGTGATGTACAGTGTCGAAATACAGTGTCGGAATACAGTTTGTCGAATATGCGAATAAATCGATGACTTGGTATAAAAAGGGAATGCGAATGTGGCACACGGAAAGTTTCACTGGAGTCCGTGCCTGCCAATGTGTTAAAGGCGTCTCACAGGACACAGGAAGATCATTGAAAGCTACGTACTTCCCCAGCCTGTGATCTTTCAGCCCCCGTTTCGAGTAGACGCGTTTGGACTCGGGGCATAGCGGACAATGCTTCTCTTCGCGTGCCGGTATGAATGGGATGTCGTCGGCGCTTTCGTTTCGGTGTCTGTGACGAAGAATTCATTAGCGGAGCATTCGAAACTCATGAGGTGGACGGGGGAGTACTTATCCACAACATGATCAGCCATGCCCTGGACGGCGATGAGACGCGCACAATACGAGCACCGTATCTTGTCATTGTGGCGAGCGAGAGTTCCAGCGGGGAGGATACCGTGAGTCATCACCTTCAGCTCGGTCAGAATGATGTTCCGGTTTTGCGCCCAGACTACAGCGGAAGGTGTTAGCTCAGAGCTGCCATAGGTAGGATGAAAATCAGAGAGTTACATACCGGTGAAGGTGATAAGCTCCAGATCACGATTGAACGCATTGAAGAGTTTTGCCATTGTCGGGCAGCGCATGATACCTTGCAGCTTCTTGTGTTCGACCTGACAGAGGATTTTGATGCTATATGATATATCGTTAGGATCGGGTTTACAAAGAAAGAAATTGCGTACTACTTGTTGTTGACCTCTGCGATGGCATTCCGCTCTTGTAGGTACGGCTTTTGCCAACGCTCGACCTCCAATCCGTGCTGTACTGGTGATTAGACGTGCTTTTATGAATGCGCAGACACGTACACTACAAAGAACTGGCCGTGCCCGGGCGCGTTTCGAGTACTCCTGTGTTTGAGATAAGTCAAGGGCCGAAGGCACGGAGAAACCTCAAGGGAAAATACTTCGTTCAGCTGCTCTACATTGCGCCGCGGAAATTCTAGATCGTTCAGCACGGTACGGCCGCCTGCTACTCTGTACGATTGTTGCTGCTCTCGATTTGCACGCTTGATTGCTTTAGAGGAGTACGTGAAAATGCTCTCGCCGGGAACAAGAGACTGCGTGATTCGAGGTAACCACTTTCCGAACGGATGCCCGTCGTATTGCTTCTTTTTATCCGAGAACATGTTTGCTTCTCTGCAATAAAAATATGTCAGCGGCGCCAATTCTGATAGGCTAGACACACGCACGAAAAGAGTTGTTTGTTACATGCCGTCTAACAAGTTGGACATAAGATAATCGGAAACAATGAAGAAATTTTTCGCACCGAGCAGGCTCTGAAGCAAAAGAGCCACGAACAAGGGACCTCGTCGGTATGTTTCGAACACCACTTCGACAAATGAGGGACGAGACTGAATGGAATATCAGATTACTGACCGTGCAAGGCCCGCCGCCAAAAAGAAAGGTCGCATATGCACGATGAGAATAATTTCCCCTGGCGTCAATGACTGGTGGAGGTGGGACAGACTGGCAGTTTCCACGAGCTATATACCCGTACGCCTTTTTGTAGCAGTGAAGCTCATGGTCACGGATAAGTCTGCGAAGGAATGAAGACACCATTTCAAGCTGTGCGAGGTCGAAGGGACTACAGTTGTCCAAGATCTAGGAATATCGAGTTCGGGGCCGTCTCTTGTGGCTTCTGTTTAAATATTTACCACCATGTCGACATCGACTGATATCTTTGGACTGAATGCGAACTTCCGGGAGGAATGCCACTGAGCCACGAGAGGAACGACGTTAACAGAAGAGTGGCTCGAGGCGGTGGCTTTGAAGATGTTTCGCATGGTGAGACGAAAGAAAAGGGAGGTTTCCACGGAAAACACAATTGCCCAAGGCTAGAATCAAGGTCGAGCGGGGAGAGAAGGAGGAAAAGGACAAGCCACAATTCGTCACATGTCCGCATGCCGGCCGGGTATTGCCGAAATCCTTTTGACCTGTTACCACCACACCGCCAATGTCCGACTCACCTCCTCGCGAGCGAATCCGATAAGTCAGCACTAGGATGTTCAGTGCAAATTACGCTATCCCCAGTCTAGAGCCCGATTCACATGAATCACGTCTCACCCAGGGGCCAGAAAGAGTTGAATGCGAAGTTTATAGATTCCGATTTCTACCACCCATCCAAGGCCGTTCTCCTCCTTGATGCATGGACGCAGCTGGAAGTCGCTTGTGCAAGCGATCTGTGTACTATGCAGTGCCTGGAGCAGTTCGGGGACCCGACGCTTTCCTCGACTCTCACGTACCTGCAACGTAAACTGGTTCCCGGCCAATGCCCCAAAATCCGCATTGAAGGCACGTATGAGTGCCTCTCTTTGTCTTCGCTGTTGTAACCAGCTTGCTGAAACTGTTCATAGAAACGGAGAACTCTCAATCGGTACGAACAAGACGCTCCTGACACTCTGTCGCAAGCTTCGCGTCGACTTTCGGAGACTTGACGAGATCTCCCGCCGCGACAAGAGCGCCGGAAACGCTTTCGAGCTCCTGAGTCTGTTCAGACCCGAGGCGTCAGTCTGGATGGAGGACATATTCGGGCCGTTGATCCTCTTTGAAGGGCCTTTATGCTCTCAAGCACCCCGTCGTCGGAGCAGCAAGGGTAAGAAACCACATCTGATTCCACTGAATCCGCTGTGTCACTCACTGGGCCTCAGAGAATTATCAAATATTTTCTAGTGGTGCGAACGCTTGCGGCTCTTCGAGTTCTTCTCAATCTGTATGTACTGACTTGGAAATTGGAATGGTCTCCCTTAAACTTGCCACTCACTTCAAATTCTTTCTCAGTCTTCTGCTGTAACCTTCAAGTTGGACTCTACGTCCACTCCTCGTCACTCCCTCCCTTCACAACCATACAACGTGTGAACAGAAACCCAGTCATCTTATATCACCAACATTCCAACGACATCACTATTCTTATCGTATTCGTGTATCGTGTTGCACTCCGGATGCTGGATATGTACCGACTGAATCACAATAGCCTCTTTATGATCTATTTGAACGCCTCGTTGTAGCAAATTTTACCGAAAGAAAAGAAAGAAAAAGAAACGCCAAACCCAGTGATGGAAGGCGACGAGGTATCGAACCCGCGGCCCCGTGGTCGACATGAGCCCGCCCGCAATCTACACAACCAATCCACCTGGATAGCATTGCCATTCCTTCCTTAACTTACAGTATCTATTCGTTGTATTGTTGAATACAGTATACAAGATTTATCTGTTAAATGTAGGCATCAGCAGCAGGTTTATTTTGAGTTTTGAAACCTCTTAAATCCTTGCCAGAAAAGAATTGACATGAGGCGCCAATGTGAATGTACGCACAGGTCCCAGAAAGCACCCCAATGGCACTCTCCAGTGTTTAAGCCCACAGCTCCGGCGTAGGGCGTGCACGCACTAACGCGAGCGGGAGCGCACGGCGTTGACAATGATGACAATGCCCCCAGAGTCCTCGAAGAGGGAGGCGCTTGCAGGATTATCGTAGAGCCAGCGGGTAGCGGTGCAGCTGTACACGCTGTAGTGGTAGGACGCCAGAGGGCATTGTGGTGCCAGTTTTCACGGGATCCGAGAATGTCGTCCGATTGCGGAGGGTTGGCTACAATGTGGATGCACAGCAAAGGCAGGCTGCCTCCCGAACGCTGCTGAGCTGCGAAGCTTCACGCACGAGCTGCGAGGATGGTAGACTCATTCGATATGAGAACCGGGAGCCGGCGAGATCTAACGGTGCAGAACTGCCGACCGCTGAAGAATGGCGACCCTGCCCACTGCGACATATGATGAGGATATTAGCAGGAAGACTAGGCCCGCTTCTGGGGCATCGCGGTAGTAACGGGGGGCGGCAAGTGAGAGAAGGGATTGGACAAGAGAAGGAGTCATACGGGTATCAACCCTATGGAGGACGTTGGAGGATGAAGACTACTGAGTGAGCTACGTGATGGCTGCACGACAATCAGTCATTGAGCTATCCCGAAGAAAGCGATACACACCATATATGAGCTTCGAGCTCGAACGATAGGCGATGGTGTGATACTTGGATGTCTGCCGATACATTTCGAGAACTCCATACGAGCTTCGTGACGAGGTATCCTCAAAAGAGAAAGCTAGAGGCAGCTCAACTTGGGGACCGCACGGTGCTGAATCATGAGAAGCTGAGTTTGAGGGCGCCAAGGCAGGGATTGAGCAGGAGGAATGTGGCGCTTTCCTCGGGGGTGTAAGCTGGCGAAAGGCCGGAAATCGTCGAGTCGGCGCTTGGATAACCACAACACGAAGTAGCGATTGCCGGAGCGACGACAACCACATAACGCCTCGCATTCCATCCGCACTGGTGTCGTGGGTCTGCTAACTAGTGCCTCTCCGATAGCCGGGTCCGAAGAGATGCGGCGTATTTTGCGCTGTCTGGAGCAGCCATCTCCGCCTTCGCCATACGCTTCCCTTGAAGCAGCGCCCCTCACCATATGGTTCTTTCGACGATCCGGGAGAACGGGACCAGGGCAGTCGGTCACGGAAAGGTCGCGAATGGCAAGCGCCTTAAATGGCGCTTCTCGATAGAAACTGAGGAAGGACAGGTGCAGCGGATTTGTATGTATGAGAAGCCAACGGTTTCGGACGATGGGCAGGGTTTCCCTCCCGAACAATGCTAAGCATGTATCGGCAACGGCATGCTGTGAAACGACCATCCCTTCCTCTATCGCATGGAACTGGCTGTCTCTGGTAGACGAGAGACGCGTTCCCTTGAAGCAGCTCATTAGGTCGGGCGGCATAAGTTCGTCCATACGACGCGTTCGATGATACAGGCGCGACGATGACCGTCGGCTTGGGCCACGGCAAACACCACTGGTAGAATGGCACGCCCACCAGGAAACGACGAAGGAGGTGAGCAATGAGAGGCAAGGCATATCCCGATCTGCCGGAATGACTTTCCATCCATCTCCGTTGTATGGTGGGGGTCGGGGCAACGCCGCAACGGTCAAGTCGATACACCGAAGCTTTGAAATGCACCTGTGCCGCCTGGAAGGCGATGCAGTGGATGAAGACAGTCAAGGGGGAGCGAGCGAACGGCCCTGAGGATGGACGAGGTGGCCGACATGCGGGTTGCAGAAGCGAGGGACCAGACATCTCTCACGGCAAATGTATCGAGAACAGGATTGATTATGACTTCGTGCCAGAGGTGGCACGACGAGGGAAAGACGAATGAAAAGACCATTTCGTGAAGACACAATAGCCTGCCGTCAAGTCACTCAAAAAAGCACTTGCGCACGGTCCGAAGAGATACGGCGTGCCCTGCGTTGCCTCGAGCAGTCATCCGCTTCTTTATCAAGGGACGGCGGTCGATCCGTGAACCATCATGAGTTCGGGCGACACCTGTGCGTTCGATGATATGGATAAACGCGACCAACCAACGGTGCATGCACGTCACAGGGAAATGACGGGTGGGATAGCACGTCCCGTCAGCGAAGAGAGTGAGCATCGAAGGGCATATGCTGGTTGGCCAGATTGACTTTGTGTCGGTTTACTACTAGCTGCATTGTGCGGCCGTGCAGGGATGACGGCCAAGTCGATAGGCAGAGCTTTGGAATAGATTTGCGATGCTGGGAATACTGCATCTGCTTGTAGGTGGAGGATGAGGTGGGGGAGCGAGCGGCCGTTACGGCGGAAAATGGTGCTTCGCCGAGCATACTTCTTCAAGACACGAGGCTGCGGAGGTGAGCCGACCGTACCAGGTCCATCATGGCAAGAGTATTAATGACCTGCGTCGATCATTTGAGGATCAAGATCTTCGCGACGAGTGGTTAAGCTTGAAGGAGAGACAGATAGGTTACTTCGAAGGCGAAGGCAGGATTCAGACCGCTTACCTTCACTCAGAAGAAAAACCTGGACTTTGGAAGACCAGAGCTTTGGGGCTATACAACTCATCCGTGCGGTAACCAGAGTCATGTACTTGCTTATCCTCGCTGCCCCTGAAAGATCGACATGGGGAAAATAATGCTAGTACGTACGTGGACACGCACCACAGACGAAAGAGCATGTCAGCATAGTTTGTCCAGACTGCGTGCTTGGTCGAGCAATCTAAGGATTGCCGAGTCGGTGAATGAGTTGCGACAGAAAAAGAAGAAGCCGGCACATACGAGACGGATGAGTTGGGCGTTGACTACATCTCATGAGGCCTGGGGCTCTCACAGCCAATGCACCATCGTTCTGAGAGAGCGTGCTGCAAGGGAAGATTTCGATTTGGCGCTACCGGGAAAGGTCTTTCGCATCGAAGTCTTTCGTCGTTCGTGCGATCATCTTGAGCAAAAGAACTTCCGAGACCTATCCTATGCTTGCTCGAGAATCGAGGAGGAGATTGTATAAGAATACCGGAAAGAAATTTGGCAGAGCGCAAAGCGTAGTACGAGGGATAAATGGCGACGGACGAGGAAGTGGTGGCGGGAGGGAGAAATCGGAATTGTCGTATTCATCGATTATTGATCCGAAGTTGCCCTGCTTGACTCGTTGGCCGGAGGCCACCATGGTCATCCTTCACCAAGAAGCACTCTCTCTGTTCGCGTCTTATGCATCCCTCCCGTGAAGCGACCAATTCGTGCACGCGTTTCAAGGATGTACTACTCCTGGCAGACGCGCCGAAACGAAAGACTTGGAAGTAGTCTTCAAGTTACTTACCTATCTGATGCTGGTTGCGGAGTATTCCTCCACTTTCGTCCGCGTCTCGCCTCTCAGCCAATCAGAGAAAACTGCAGCATATGACGAGGCACTCAAGCGCGTCCAAAAAGAGGGTCTTATGAAGTTACCCGCTACAACTTTTGTAACCGATGTCTTGCCGTGGTTTCTCGCATCCATGCGCGTAATCCAAGAAGCTAACACTACCAATCCAGTCGAGTAGGTCCTCTTTATCTTTCTCTGAACGAATGCCATCTGAATCGGGAACCTAGCATCTACAGTATGGCGCTCGCCGTGAATTTTGCGACGCAGTGCGTCTGTCCGTGTATTGACCATCTTCATAAGACGAAGGGTACGGCTTTGGGAGTCCGCGCCAGCCACCGAGCGTGAGCGCCGTGCTAACTCTAAAAAGTTGCTCACCGAACCGTCCGTTTAGAATCGAAATCATGCAAGACCCTCGTTCTCGCCTCCCTCCCGGCATGTCCCGTGTCAACGCCCCGCAACCACATGCCACTCCGCCCCACCCTCAGGCTGTCTGCCTGGGGGTCGGGGACGTTTTAAATACTGGGCGCGAGACCTTCGAGGTGCTCGACGTGGTCACAAGTACTCGCACTGGTACATCTTACATTGTCGCGAACTTGCCTGGCCCCTCACCGGAGAGACGCCTGACTGAGAAAGAGATGGATATGATCCTTCAGCATGGGGCGGTCGTGAATGGAGCCGAAGTGGAAGAGTTGGTTAGCTAGGTTGTGTGGATTGTTAGGTTTCTTTGGCTGTCCGTTCTGTGATTACGCCGCTAATGTGTCTATCAGTGCCAGTGAGTGCTATCACCACCGCGCCCCGCCCCCGTGAAGTCAAAACAGTGCTTCGAAACATCTTTAAACATCATCGAGTAGTATGGACTGCTCTTTTCAAGGTTTGATCCATTTTCTGAGGAGCTGGGCCGAGTGCTGACTGTTTCGCAGCAGGATTCTGGCTTGAGATTGACTCAGATGAGACGTGGGCCGTCTGGATTTTGTTTTCGTGTCCGTGGTTAGGAATATAATCTCACACGTTTCTACTCTTTCGTGGCTAAATCAGTTGACTCTGAGCAACCGACATCGAGGGCTTAAAACATTCGAAGAACGCAAAATGGTCAGTTCACACAAAATTCTGCATCGATACAGAACGACGGTGTGTAGGCGTACATCTTTGAGGCTTCTCTCGTTTTGAAGCTGTGGGATCTTGCGATTCAATCTGCCAAAATCGAGACGCGTATACTCTCAGGTTGTTCGTTCGGAGAAGGGGTGAATCTCATTATGGCTTCAGAACATCTTAGGTTGCTGGAGATTTTACTTAAAGGCGACGCGGACTCGAGCGAGTGAAAAAGATGTATATCCAAGATTTTGTTCAATGCTTCGCTCGGTTCGGGATGGAGACAGCCACATAGGTGTGGGTGTGGGAGCACGCCGCGGCGACATACTTGAGCCGCTGGCGCCCAGGGCGTGGGGCGATGGGGTGCGCGAGGATGAACCCAAAACAGAGACGCCCAGACGAGGGCAACCCAGGCGGCCGCGGCTAACCCACAAGAAAAGGCGGCTCCCAAATCAAGCGGCAAATTTTAGCAGTCGAGCTAATATTTCGTTCGGGTTTTAATCTGAATTTCTCGTCACTTGTCACGAATTGCCGCAAGAGAGTGCGCGCGCGCAATAGCTAAGATTTGGTTGGTGAATGTCGCCAAGTCGGCCAGTGTTTAAACTGAATGCTGCGGGACAGAATACGACGGTTGAGAATGAGATGGGGTCAAGAAGCCATTGAGTCGTACGAGGGAGAGAAAAGTTCGAGAGGAGAGCGTTCGCGGGCGTCAAGGAATTGATTGTGTGATAACGGATTGAATGGGTTATTCGAGTGAGGTCGGGTGACCGAGAGTTCGGGTTGGAAAGTTCATCATGATGTTCTTCTGAATCTAGAATATCGTTGACACCCGAATGGTACAACACTGAAGATCGCCGAATTAATGCAGAAACAAGGTCCAGAGAGGTGATTGTGATGGGATGTGGTGTTTGCAGTTCGAGTTCCCAATCTGAATCACGTTGAAACCGGGGCCAGACAATGGAGAAAACGGTGTTCGAAAGAGAAGAACGGAGTAACCGATTTGGGGAGAGAGCGTGAATGGTGTTGAGCACCGATCCGTAATTTGTGTTTCCGTTGAAGCAGGAATTCTAGGGTAAAGTACTAGCAGCAAGATAGATCGAGACGATGGATGTGGTTGCAAGCATAGGGTTATTGCGCCTAAGCCACATGGTAAAGTTTCCAGTCTCGGAAGGAAATGACGGTATTGTGCGGGCTGTATCAAATCATACGAACGATGGCCAGTGCGGTGCAAACTGGTGCGTCAGCGCTGTATCTGATTGTGAGACAAACGATAGAATTGAAGGACAAGATTCCGAATGCAATCATATTGCATAACGTCGTCAGTTTGCCGTGGCTGGTCATGGAAGGGCAGCATGGAGCAGAAGTTACATCGAGGTAATCTCAGGTTGGGGAATTTTTGCTCGAAGTTGAACAGCAAATTTACAATTTAGCAGCGAGGAGTAAACACTCTCGATACGGTTCTGACTTAAGTAACAGCGAGACCCGATTGGTTTTGTTAGATGCTTGAAGGCACAGATAATTGATATCTGATGGAGGGAATGGGGATCGGAGGGGGAGCAGCCTGAGCGTCTGAAGTCAACGAAGAATGATTCGACATCAAGGGAATTAGAAATCTGCGTTGCAAGCATGCACATTGAGGATAATCGGAGCCTCCACACGTATAAGAAAGACGAGGTCTGATTTTGCAAATTGGATGCGACTGTAAGTTCGGTGTGCATGAATAGAGTGATGGTATTACGGTATGGGGCGCCCAAGACAAAGAATTACATCCGTGAATTCATGGTTATGTCGTGAAGCACAGAACTCAATCACAAAAAGGTAGGTAACACCTGAAAGTCATGCGTGATAGTTATTCAATAAGTGATCCTTGACTCCAAAGCAGTCGAGAACAATTCCAATTTTGATGGCAGGTGGTCTTGGGGAATACGATGCAGACGAGAGTATGGAGTATTCGAACTGGTGCGTTAGTGCGACGAATTGTCGACGATGTGTGAAGTTGTAGACGCTCGTGATGGTCTCAATATATTGAACGTGCAACGTAAACTTGGGTAGCTCTTGAAAGTGTCCCGACCATCGTAAGTCTGGTCATTACACGAAGACAGGCCAAGCACGGGAGTTTGAGTTTTCATAGGGTTCGGACGTGTGAAAGGTCGTACTAGCTATCCCCAGACGCAGAGTGAGTTGATTCTAGCGATTGGATTGGTTTGATAGTTGATACATGAAGGGATGGAAAGATGCAGGGAGTAGGGAGAGTGGGACGACTTTGCAATTTGTAGACACGGCGGTTAAGCATTATAGATCTATAGAGAATTGAATTTGTCCTGAAATCGGTGATTCTCGCGTGAGTTTCTTTATACCGCTTCGCCTGGAGTTTAGACAATCTAGAGTAACTTCGGCAACCAGATCAACGGCGAATGGTGAAGCATAGATATTGTGCTCTATCAAGCTTGAATGGGAAACAGTATTGAGCAGTGGAATATTGCGCAGCGCAGACTATAGAAAGCGAAATTGTGACGGCATGTTTTCAAGGACACCTGGGTGACCCGTCGACGGGTATGGATTGAAAATTTGAAGGTCGATCCAAGTAACTTGAGCATTCCTTTGTCACGGACAATAATCCGGGATTGTTGGGCCTTAAGTGGCAACGTTCAGTTGCAGCGCGGTCCTGGACCAAGTGCAATGTGATGTCAACAGTTATCCGCCCTAGTTAGTTAAACGGAGAGGCGAAGTGAAGTCAGGTAGGTTCAGGTGGTTGAGGAAAGAGATATAAGTTCGTAGTGGCTGCGGGTTAAGGACGGCTTCCACAAGTGATGGTTGGTGTGCAGAGTGATCTTTGAGAAAATCGAGTCGTAAGGCATCAGTTGCTGAAGCATGAGATATAGGTTGGACTCGACAGTGGGGCAAAGAAAGCGTTGAGAAGTGGTCGCTGGCCCTCAGAATGATTGTTGGGCGAGAAGTAGAACAATGAAATTTAGAGAAAGCTAGTATTGAGGGGTTACGTTCCAGAGAAGTCGTCGGCTTGGAACACGAAAGTGAATATGAAACCGCGAAAGCGCCAACTCGAACAAGTAATTTGTGCTCTAAAGTGACATCATTAAAGCGAACTTGAAGGAGCGAGAGCGTGGGCGTGAAAGGCCGGGATGTCGCCTGAACTTTGAATTTGAACTGCGAACGAACGCCGCTTGATATTGAACTTGAACTGTGAAGGTGACAAGGCGCGAATGCCGCTTGAGCTTTAAATTGACTTCAACTGTGAACGTGACAAGGCGCGATCGCCGCTTGAGCTATAAATTGAACTGTGAAGTTGACAAGGCGCGAATGCCGCTTGAGCTTTAAATTGACTTCAATTGTGAACGTGACAAGGCGCGAACGCCGCTTGAGCTATAAATTGAACTGTGAACGTGAAAAGGCGCGAACACCGCTTGAGCTTTGAACTTGAACTGTAAAGATTTTTGAACAGTGTTTGAATCTAGACTTGAATTATTAACGTGAAAGACGCGAACACGACTTTAGCTCTAATGAATCTTGAACGTGAAGAGGCGAAAGGCGCTCAAGCGTTAACGTGGAATGTACAGGGTGCGAGTGCCGCTTGAGCTTGAATCGTAACCGTGAACTGAAGGAGCGGACGCCGCATAAGTATGGAATTTGAGTATAAATCGACAACTCGAAAGAGACGAGCCAGATGAGCTCATCGGGGGTGCTGATATCGTGAATGCGAATTCGGCGGAAACGAGTGAACGGTATTGGTAGAAGATAGGGAATGATAAGGTATATTACCAGCTTGAGGGACCCAAGGAAGTATTCCGATAGATTGAAAGTTGACGCAGAGAGAGCAGATATGAGACAGGGGTCAGCGGTTGCCAGTACTAGTTGCCAGCCTCGACACGGAATGAGTGAGTTTCGGGGAGGACGGACGGGGGTGCAGGTGGTTCGTATGCAAATGATAAGGACTGTCGGAAAGTGATATCGATTCAGCGGTTTTGAGTGCTGCTGCACTGCATTCGCAAATGGATGAGTTGGACAGGGTACGGTACCATGGTCAAGAGGATTAGGCTTTAAGCAGGATGTTGAGTGTCTAGAGAAACAGAAGAAGCAGAGCGATGTGAAGTCGGAACATTCGTGAGCGCGGAAAGCTGGCACTGGACGAAGGAGATGATGGTGGTCGAGGAAAGAGAAAGGTCCGGATCTGATCGGCCCCTCTCTGCCGCTGTCACAAAACGGCACACTGTCTTCCCAGGCTCAGACAGTGTTTTCATCATTCAAACAAGATACAGAAGTAACTACGCGCGATGTTGGTTGGTTTCCGCCCAAGAGCAGTCGCCGTAAGCCCATGAGCCACGTCAAGGCCTCGCGCATTCATGGGTCCTTTCTACAACAAATGAAGAGAGCGACAGGAAAGAAAAAACCCTCGACACAACCGAATCCACCGCCCGACCGTCGAGACGCGCTTGCCACCCACAGCCTTGCTCAGTGCCTGCGAGATATCCTAAGCTTCCACAACGCCGTCTTCGACTCCAGCTGTGCAGCCACCAGAGAACGTGTCTCAGCAGCATACACCAGCCATCACCGTCTCTGCGATTTGGGATGGTGTTATCGTGAGGCCGTGATACGTGGAACGCATGGTCCCAGAAAGCCGTGAAGCAATCTGGCCACACGGCCACAATAGACGGTCGCCCCCCCTCTCGGTAAGCAAATGACCCGTGGACACTGAGGGGATGGAAGTGGGGCGCTCTTGCTTCGTATTGATGTAGACGGGGAACTGGAACTAGGTAAGGGTTAGTGAGCTCACCGAGCAGGAGATAGACGCACCACTGGCAACGACAAACACTAAGAGAATTGAGCTTGGATAGAGGCAAGGAAGGCAACGAGACCATACCAAACGGAAGACTGGAGCTTATGTAATGCCTACTCAGGATAGGTAAGTCTACGGTGGACTCTACGATGAAGGTTGAGAGTCACTTACAACGCAGGGTTGACGGAGAGCGTGAGCGCTGGGTCAATGCGCTGGTGAGATGGTCGTGGTTGGGGGAAGAGAGACATCGGAGGCGATGATTGATTGGATCAAATCAAAACCAAACACAAGCCAAACTTGCAAAGTCGTCGAAGTCAAATATTCTGCAGCAAAATGAGACGTTCTCTTTGCTGCAACCTTAAACATTCTTCTAGCTATGGTCAAAAATACGCAGTCAGCTCCCAGTCTCAAACGGTTTCCACCTGGTTCGTGGCGTTATGCCCTGGCCCCTAAGTAATTTTGGCGGAGTTTTGAAAGGTTTCCAGAGATGAGGACAACTTCCGAACCAGAAGCGAAGTCATACGCATAGACCGCAGAGTACACAACATCAGTTTGCACCCAGCCATTTCCCTTTTTGGATAACTCGTCCAATAGGCCGTTTTAGGAAATTTTTGAATCACAGAAACTTAAAGTAAAATCCATGCAACAGGATCAATACGAAAGACACGCATAAGTCGTAGAACTAGCGAAAGGTGAATCGCTCCTCCAAATGCAAGCAACTCGAAAAAAAAAAATGGATTAAAAAGAGTCAGCCCCGATACACTGGAAGGCGGCCTCCGGACTTCAACGCAGAACACCGCTTGTGGAGGGCTGGGTGTCCTGGCGGCCTACACAACTGATGTACCAGTTAAGGAGACACTAATCTCGGTCAATCTCACAGTATCAGGTTGAGACTGAAAGCGGTTACCGGTCAAATTTGAGGGGAATGAAGACGCACTGGTGGGTTCAGTAGGTAGATCGGGACACATATGTGAGCGCCAAAGCATAGACAGAGACTCGTAAAGGCTGGATGGACTCAGGGGAGACCTGGATGTGCACTTATGAAAATATGATAAGTACTGTAGATTTGAAGTTTTGAAGAAGGCGGTGGACACTGACTGGGAAGAGCGCGCGCTGCGCAACGAGCGAGCGATTCACTCGGCAACGTTTCTCGATTGCGTCTACATTCTGGGCAGCGGTTGGTTAACGTGATTCGTTGCGAAGGCTCGGAGTTTCAAAGTGGGAGGCTGACGGGAGCTCGATCGGTCCGCGCACTGACGCGTTAGATCACGCTCACGTGTTGTGTGACACCCGTCTCTTACACATAACCACCATGCCCCAACAGCAGCCTTCTGTTTAATTGCCTCTGAGCGCCACAGTTATTTCAACGTTTGTGTCGCCAAATGCTCGGTGCAGGCAAACAGGTCCATCGGCTCCGAGTGGGACCGAGTCTCGCGATCCCCATGCAAGTTGCAACCACTCAGAACTGTATCAGGATTCAAGACGAAATCAAGATGAATTTCCCTCAAATTTTCCGGCAAGCCCAATGCGGACAAAGCTGCGGATACCTTGAGTTGAGGCTTCGCTAGAGAACTTGTTTAGCGAAGGCGGTGGAGGCAAATTTAATTAAAATGGGGTCACACCAATCGGTCACGGTAAGCCACTCTCCTTGCTCTCGAACCACCACCATCTCCCCCAGGATTCCTTCCCTCCTTCGCTCGCAAGGCTTTAGTATCTTCGGTGAGTTGCCTCTTTGATATTCAAAGCAATAGTATACTCACTTCCGAGACGATACCCAGCTGTGTCAATGTGTTTGCCCCGACGTCGTTTGGCCCTCGTCGTCTGAGTCGACGACCATTGAGGTAGACACTTCTGCTGATTCTCTCTCGAAGAGACACTTATCTCGTATCTTCTTTGCAGCAAGTCAAGGTAAGTGGACTATGTATACATCTCTTGCCCTGCTAACACATTTCTCCTAGACGAATGGCAGTGCATCCTCACCACCATCGCCTCTCACCCGTTGCCATTCGCACGCCGCCAAGCCCTCAGCAGCTAGATGCCCTTTGGTATCAGGAGGGAGAAAGCTTCACGCTGGCGTTAGTGGGCGACTGGCTACCTCCGAGCAAGCTATAGCGAGTTCGGTCAAGACAGGTGTGATCAGTTGTTACCTCTGCGTTGAATCCCAAGGCCGAGAGCATACTGTCGATGATTCGCTCTCGACTAATAGCCCGGAGACGCCGTGTGCACCACTGGAGATCGTCGACGCTGCTCGAGTAGCTATTTCGACTGTCATGGGCGGGAGTAGAGGGCTGAAGGGAGATTTGTGTCGGGTCGAGGATTTTTATTTGTCGTTTTGGGCTATTGTGGCTGAAGAGATCCCAGAGGATGTGTGCTCCCTTGGCGCGGGCTCTGGGCTTAGTTTCGTGCTTCGGCATGAACAACCAAACGCACACTTGTTGTAGACATTCTTCGTGTACAATTTACTTGATATTTTTGTGGCCTGCAACTTACTATTCCGTCTTCAACTGTGATGAATCCGATTCCTCATTTCCTCTTTTCTTCGTCCTGACTATAATGAGTTTCACTCAAGGCACGCAAGCCCAGAAGGCGGGTACTGTTTCTTGATCCATTTCCTTCGAAGCTTGGTACAAGGCAAAGGTCTGATCAACTGGCCGGTCCTACACGTTCTCAGAATGAGACAGCGATGAATCGTCCGGCAAGCATTTACATTGGAATAACTCCTTGCTGCTTCAAATTTCCGGCCCGTCCACACCTTTAAATCCCCTCGTCTCCGTATCTTCGTTAACTTCGCTGAACATAGTGTAACCGTATGAATCGGGAGGTGAGCTCGGGCTTCCTTAGAAGCCTGTAGTGTTGACCGTACGCCGAGTAGAAGTACTGCGGAGACATATCTGGAATAAAGAGACCGAAACGAGTTTAAGAACCGTCCAAGTGTGAATGAGAAAGAATCATTATCTCACAAAGGTTGTCAATCGTCACGGTCCCAGTTAGCTGGGGACAGTGAAACCCGTTGCGTCAAAACGTGGCAGAGGTCTTGCAAAGTGGGACTCGTTCCCTTGATCAGTACAAACCCCTCGATCAAAGCGAATGAGATTTGCGGTTTGCGATGCAGAGCCGGAAGTCTGGCTCAAGCGTCAAAGACATGAGGGAAATTTGAAACCTGACTGGGATGCTTTGGCACGCCTCGGGTAATTTGAAAATCGAAGCTAAGAAGGTCGGCATCGGATCCTTTGTAGTACCACCAGTCTCGAGGGTGCGTCGGAAACTGGTCTTGGGCCAGAAGCGTTCGGTTTTGATGAGGGCCGAAAAAGAGAGTATGCGGCTTGTACTGGGCTATAAGATGGAGCCGAAGCCGAGCTCGCGTCGGTGAGGTACTGATAGCCAGTGTCCAGCCCTGTTCACGAAGGGGCGTAGAAACGAGTGCTGTCGGCGAGGTGGATGGGTGGAGGTGAATGGGGGTAACATGCCGGGACATTGTCAGACTCGGTGATTGTGTGTCTGATGACCCTGTTTTGGATCCATTCGGCTTTGGATGCCACTCTCCCAGAGCCCTCACCTTCACACGATATTCAGCGCTCGTCGAACACCAGCGTTCAGCACTCGGATTTTCTGGCAGACCCCCACTCATGCTGAGGGCAAACGAATTCGGGTCGGCCCCGTCGAATACGAAGACTCGGCCTTGCTTAGGCTGGCAACCAAGCATTAGAACGGTATGCCTTCTGGTACATGGAATCCCTTCAGCAACAGATCACGGTCCAAGATGCTTAAAGACACACACGCTGGAATTTCGCTGCAAGAATGACTTCGCGGGTCGGCCTGGTTTGCCACTTTCGACTCCTGTCTCGGAAATCCTTCGCGATTCATGGAGAAACTGCGAAATTGCCACCGGTTCGTGCGTTTTCCGGTCCACTCCGTCGCCCTTCAGAGTCAAGCTGCTTTGGGACCGTCGAACCTCTCGTCCCGTCTTCAAATTCCCGACCATCCCGGTGGCATGATCCGTTCGCGGGACAAAATACGGTCACCCTTCAAACTGGATTATCAACTACGGTAAGAACACCAACGGTGAGCTCACTTCACCACCGTGACACCTATTCTCGAACTGTGGCCGTGACTGGCTCGTTCGCTTTAGGTTTTGCGTCACCGCCCAAATTCTCGAATTCCTAAAGGCTGAAAGGTACGTTCGACATTTGCCTGACGATTGCTGTCACAATTTGAAGGTCAGACACACCTCGAGAGCTTGTCCGATTCAAGATGAAGGTACGTTTCATGGCGCCCGATTGTTGTTCAAGGTCCTAGCGTACGTCTCTTCCGGGGGTGTCAGTGGGCCCTAATGGTGAGTTGACCACAGCGTCGATGAGTAAGTGAAGGTTTCCGAAGGCCGAAAGAAACTTGGAGCTTTTCGTCGACACGAGCCCACAATGACGCTCTCTCGCCAAGTCAAGAACAGAAAGCATTGGATATCCCTCAAGAGGCAGTCAAACGGACTGGAGACAGCACGAGCCTGAGGGTTTACAATGCTCCTGGCACAAGCAGCTTTCGAGCACTCGCACCCGTATCATGAGTGCCGTCGCATACGCGATGGTTTTCAGAAGCACCACCGCTGAAGCAAGCTTAGGCCACCGCGCGCAGAGACACCAAACGCCTTCGAGTATAACGTCGAAACGAAAAAATGAAGCGAATGCACACAGGCAAGAACAGAGCCGTAGGAAAACGGGGGACGTGGTATCGCTTTCGGATAGAAAACGTGCCTGGCAAGAAGATAGAAAAAGTAAGTTAAAGATGGGCCACCGCCGAAAGTGATGTACGAGCCACTCGATCGACCCAGGCACAGATGAACAGCTGAAAGAGAGGGATTCTGGTCCAACAACTTGGGACCACACCCACGATTCTTGCCTAACGGAAAGAAACCAGATTACTCCGAATTCTAAGGCTGAGCTTTGCCAGCACCTTGTCGCGACACCGCAGCGAAACATTCATTGTGCTGACAGAGCATAGGATGTGGCAAAGTTGGCCTGCCATTGGCTCAAAGGAACAAAAATGTAAAGAATGAACGAGTGATCGCAGGGTTCGATGGAGATTTATCGCCTTCAGTGGCCACTGTCCATCGAGTCTGTTCAGGGACGCATCGATCATGACGACCGCACCATTGTAGGACGTGTAGTAGAAATCAGTAAGGCAATGAGAAAAGAAGATTAGAAGGCAGGAAAATCGATATACGGATCCCCCCTTCCTCAGTCCAAAGCGATGACTCGGATGACGAAGAAATCAAAAATGGGTTGGAAAGATGAGCGCAAAGGTCATATTCAAGTTGGAGGTCCGAATGAGGTGGACAAGAGGAACGTCTCTTTTATGGGAAACGCCGCTAGACCAGTTCTGGACAAGAAGCCATAGGTTTCGCCGTTCGAGCACCCAGGCAAGTTGTCGACTTGCTTCTGTCCCAGATTCCTTACACTTGCTTAAGCCATTTTTCCAAATGCCCACTGGCAGAGTGGCACCCTACCAGGTAGATCCAGGCTGGCGAAACGCGACAAAACCTGGAGGCCGACGATGACTGCCATGGAGGAAGCCGAAGGGGGAACTAAGCGGAAGAGAGCTTAGACGAGGGAGAGGCTGGGAGAGTCGACGACAACAAGACGATGGTGAGGATAGAAGCGGTTGTTAGGCTCGGTGATGCGGCCCGACCTCCGACTCTTGTCTAACAACCCACTTCAAGTTTACTACGACTCGGACCGCGGCCGCACGTCGTCCAATTCCTTTGCCCCAGCCCGACCGAAAACTTTTTTTCATCGCCGCCGTACTCAGTTTCGAATTCTTTCTTCAGATTCTCAGATTCATTTGCAAAACAGGCGTCCCAACCCAACTCCTCTTCAGGACAGTCCCAAGTGACGAGTTCGAGACGGCCTTCATGCTTGCTTCCATCTTGACATTTCCGGTGTCTGTCGTACCACTTCGGAGCGGCCGCGCAGGCCCTTTTATGGGATTTCCAGTCTGAAGTTTGACATTCTCTTCCTAAGAGTGCCAGACACAGTGTTACTCTCGATGTTCGTGATCGCAAAGCATTCTGCATCTGGACTATAATCTATCAATGATCCGTACGGGCAGGGTGCACCCTAACTTATCGACTCGTTCTCCCCGAGGTCAACGCTCACTGGTGACAAGTGACTTCTGGTAAATTCCCCTGCGTTGCAAACTCAGCACATCAGTTGCGACGGTGTCAGTTTTTCATTACCTTTGGAATGATTCCGCGCAAGGGTGACGCTCATGGGCAAACAGGTAATCACATTTGCATGTGAAACCTGTTGGCGCAGGCCTGCTAGAGAACCACGCAAAATGAAACCCGATTAACAAAAAGAGAGATCATGGAGGGCGGCGCCCGTGCTCGAACCGCGATGCTGGCAGTTCTTAAACCCGGGCCCCGCAGGGCTACAGGCGGACCATACACCTACACAACCAGTAACGCGAGAACAGACCAAGAACAGACAGCTATTATCGTTGCACGGGCAATATACCAATGCTTGGAAGCAACTGGCATTTCAGCGGTATCTGATATTGATTCCCCTTGGATTCCCCAACATTTTTTCAAGTTCATTGACACTTTCCGCGATAATCGTGTTCATTTGTCAATGTCACGACCTCTCGGCCTTGTTCCTTCGCCGCCTACCAGGTCCAGTGCAAGAGTCTGGTATTCAATCACGACATCCTCATCTCGCGATCCCCTCTGTGCTACCGCCTTTTGAATGTAAAACTGGTCTACTGTGGCGCCAAGGGTCGCAAGCATGGAAGCTGATGTCTATGATCTACATTCTTGCGCCGTCCTCTTACTTGTTGAAGGCGTTCTTCTAAATGTATTCTCCAGTAATCTAAGAGACGGTTTCAGGTGCGTATCGAGTGGTGTTTGGACTCTCGATGAAACTGACTCTAACAAGCTACAGACTGCTGAGGGGACGCAGGCGATCTTCGGAATTCTGCCTGTCTCTCGTGACCTGGATTTTAGTATCCATGCTAAAGAATTAACGTTCTGCTGCTGAGGGATTCATAGTACGATGCCTTACCGTGCTCATTCTACAGCCGCCCTGTCTAATAAATTTAAATCTACAGCTCTACGGCCATTGTCCCCGTCCCTTGTCCTTTGCAGGATCGATGGATCGAAGGAGATGGTGTAACCGCTGCGGGAAGCTGACGACGATGCTGCGGGGCAACCTTCCGGGGCAGCCCTGTGGGCTGGCAACGTTGAGATTTAGTTTTCATTGAACAAAGGGAAGCAGAGAATTCCTTCGCTCATTGACGCGGCTCAGTGTGCACCCCAGGGATTGTATATACACGGCAAGACTGGCCCATCTTTTACTTCCTCCACCCTTGGTCCAACTCTTCAGCCTAGACGTCTTTGACTCTTTGCAACGTGACGGGCAAGATGGCCCTGTGCTGTCTTGGTACTCCGCCTCGTTTGAAACGATTCCAGAGCCTCAACGAACGATTTCAAGAAGCTCATTCAATCTTTGGGCCGCCTTCGTTGTGGCCCACGCGGGGGACGTCTGCGCGTCAAGCATTCCCGGGCCCACCGGACGCAGAGTCGCAGACCAGTGCTTCCCTCGATGTGTGACAAATCTTACGCAGCTGCTTTTATAAACCCGTTTCCTTATGGCGCATAGTATAGTCGATCCATTCAGGCGCCGCAAAGGGATTATCTGTGTATGTATTCCCGTTCTTCATCAATGTCTAATCACTGTCTGATGGCATTCGTTCGCAAGCGTCGACGCCTCATGATCTTCCCAGCTTTGTCGATCTGCTTCAACCCAATACGCAGGATGTTGCTGTCTTTACCGGCATCTCGCACGAGCCCTACCGGAAGAGACCCCTCTTTCCAGGCCATCTTAATCCCAGTCTTTTACTCATTCTACTTACTTGGTCCCATTCTGCCAGGGCGGTTCACGTACTCGGTCTGAGGTCTCTGGAAAGTCTTCGGATCGTACCAAAATACAGTCGTCTTTTACAATCGCGAACTTGTATCTATACATGATGAATGGCTACAAGACTAGATAGATACATAGTACATCGAGAGGAATACAAGAAATCGTAAAGAAAAGGATTAAGTAATACTGTATGCGTGATACCGGAAAGGAGTCTCAAATTGGTCTCAAAGAAAGAAAGAAACAAGTTGGGTGTTTAGTCAATTGGGGTTCGCCTCCGCTTTCCTAGTGCCGCAGCCCGATCGCAATAGCATCCTGGTTAGCTACTTACTTCGCAGGTATATCTCAATTTGAGAAAAATAGTTGGATAGCAGGATCAATCGCGGCGCGTTCCTGCAGAAGTGAGCTGTGAAAGGTCGAGCGGCGAAGTGTATCCCGGCGGTGAATCCCTCACAGTTATTGAGGGTGGAGGTGTGCGACGGGGCATCTGCAACTCGCGAATCGCGTGTTCTTATGCCATCTACGCGCGAACTTTCAGTTCTCGGTTCTGCAATTTCAATGGACACTGCGTACAAAATTGCAAAATTCATTCGAGCGGCGTACAGGTATTACACGTAGAATAAACAGTGTAGGTATAGGAATTGTGGTGCGCTACAGGTGACATGAAGAGTACAAGGCAAATCTAAAGAATACATGCAGATATCGAATGTGGAGTGCCTAGAAGTGAATGAATAGGATGCGAAGAACATCGAGCGGAAAGGTTGTTACCGAAACATCAATGGCTTGCAGTGCGACTCCGCTTTCTCGAGCTGGAGAAGGACGACTCAGCTAGTAGTGAGGAATTTATCAGCTCAGTGTCAGGATCGCGCCAGAGTGGAAATCTTACCAACGCAGGTTTCCTCGGGGGCGGTGGCCGACGGTGTGCTGGGAGCCTCCAATGGACTGTGTAGCGCCGCACGAAAGAGGCATGCGGTCCGGACAACGAGCGGTCTATCTACCAAAAGGGGGAGCACGTCGGAGAGACCGCGGTCGAGACGTGTGAACGGCATGATGCAGGCTGACGGCCCAGGTGGCAACGAGAACGGGTCGTCTATGCGAGACTGCAGTGTGTCCGATTCAGATTGAATTCGAGGTCAGATTGGGTGAACACACTCACGACGGAATGGAGGGGAGACTTGCTTGCCAATGCATTGAGGATTTTCGGTGCGGCTGTCGATTTAGACCGGCCAGGCGGCTGAGGTGTGGTGATGCGGATGTCGTTTAACTCCTTCTGCCGCGCAATGGCTGGGGCGATAACTGCACGCAGCCATTCTCGAGCAAGAGACCCGTTGTTGCCGAAGTCACCGAGAGCAAAAACGAGATATAGAGGTAAGCGGGAGCGAGGAACTGGATGGGTAGTGTGAAGGCCAAGTTGCGTAGCGAGCCGTTGCATATGCAGTTTGTGGTCAAAGGTGACTTCCCGCCAGCGCTAGGAAGACATGAGACATCGCGACGAAGGTGAACCAAGATTTACTTGATGGTTGTCAACCGGAAAGACGCCGACCGCCTCGACCATGGCGAGTGCCAGCGCATGTTTGGTGAACCATTCGGCTTCACCATACATCTCTTTGAATTGCGCTGCTGAGAGTTGGGAGACAGCATCGACGGCGGCAGAGGGAGCAGTGATAGTCGGGTCGAAGACTTCAGAGTACGACAGAGACGCTGGCATGGTGGTGAACGGGAGCAAGAGACGCGAGAGGGGGTTGGCATTGCATAGCGCGATCGAAAGTTGTCGGAGGATTGAAAGGAAAGCAATGATATCGGATCAACCCGAATATTTTCTCACATATTCTCACTCATCAACTGCCTTCATGTTGGCTTGCCCACCGAGTCTGTGTCTCTACAATCTTCAACGTTTACTTGAGTGCCAGTCACCGTTATGTTTTGAGGTAACCCAAGGGTAGATCAGCCTGACTGCCGGTTTATTGATTACTAATAATTTTGAATATCACAGTGCCAGTGCACACTACCTTCACATTGCCATCGCCGGAATTCTATCATCCAGCTACTGGTGAATCGGTTGTGTAGACTGATAGCAACTCAATCGCGCCGCCCTTCTTCTTCTAGAAGGTCAAGACAGCGGTGCGACGGGTTCGATTCTGGAGGTCGCCTTCCCATCACTGAGTGCGGATATTTTTTTTGCTTGCGATTAAATTTTTGAGGGGCTGCCAGTATCGTTCATTCAAGCTACCTGAACTGTGTCTTTGCCCTCTCGAAGTCAAAACGGATCGTGGGACGAGGCGCATTCAGAATCGCGTTTGTTGCGTCAATCACTTTTCTTCTTCGCTACTTCAATCGTCGTCGGCTCCCAAGTTCAAATGCAAGTGCAGTGTCAGCGTCGAGTCGAAATTCACTACTGAAGTCTCGACAACCGACATTTTCTCGGTGAGCCTGACCTGGGGCCTTCTGCGTTGTAAGTACACTACTACTGGCGTCTTTCTACCATGCTAGATGTTCACCAACAAGAAGCACTCGTCCCGTGTCGAATCAACGTGATGTGCGTCGAAGTTTAGTCAAGAATTCCGGATGCAAGTCTTCCTTGGCCTCTTCTTCAATGGAGTCTTACCTTGTTGATTCTGGTTTCAGGTCCACAATAGCACGGTACAATTTGGACTTCTCGGTCGAGTTTGGAGAATATATATAATCAACTAACTGTCTTCAAGTTAGGAAATAGAAGCTCTATTGCATGCTCAAGTGCATGCTCAACATCACTGCACTACCTTCAAGGACGTCGTCCGGGAGCGCTCATCTCCCCGAGCACCCACTTGGTGCTTTCGCAAAATCTTCACGCTTGCCGACGACTCGGAGGCGTTCGCCATGCATATGAGGGAGAACAGGCCTTCGGCACCAAAACTATCCGTCTCGTGTGTGTTGACATCTTCTCTTTCTACGTTAACTCACCGACTCGTCAATAGATTGGCGCCGTCAACAAACTAGAAATTTGAGAGACACCCGCTTGGCGATAATTCATAGCATATTCATCCTGCGAATGTCACCCAAGGACGTAGCCCGCATTCGTACGTCCAAGGATAATTCAGGCCAGTATTCATGCTACTTATCTTTTCGTTCGCTGACTTATGTCTTCAGGGACTCCCGCAATCATCATCGAAGAATCCGCGACAAATAAAAAGCGAAAGGGCAGAGAGCAATCGTATTCATTTATCAAGAGCTTGAGCGAGGCTAATACTGCGTAGTTCGGAGGCAAAACAGAAGAAACTCAAAGTAACCAAGAAGAGCGGGTTGACGACATCGGCTCTTGCGGCGCAAGTACGGGCGAAGCAAACCAGCAACGTTGTTGTTGAGGACGAGGACTTGATGGCGCAATACGGCGGGTACGTTGACGACGACGAGCAGGAGAAGGTGCAAGATGTCGTCGTGGCAAGAGGGAAGAAACGCGGACTTCCCACTGTCTGTTTATTTCCTCTGCAAGAAAGACCAGCGTGGAGGCCTCCGCCGCTCGCAATAAGTTCAAGATTGTCGTCGTCCTCGTCAAGGAGCTCCACGGCATCAACGGCAATTTCTGGCCCCACCGTTCGGCAAGTTCAATCGGTCGTCGATCGCGTCTACGGAGATGGAAAATATAGCGTGGAGAAGGACGGCGTGTGGTACGACTTGGTACGCACCAACATTCTCACCTTCATCATGAAGTTTCACAGCGCGTTCACCCGTCGACTTCCGGACCATCAACACTGGGATTTCATTGGAAAACAGTCGTGGGCGGCGAGAAGAAGGTGTGTCTTTTATCGTTGAAGGCGAAAGCTTTTCACTAACAGTCTCTTGTAGCAGTTCTTCAGGTCGTTTGTGATCCTCTTTACCTTCGCCCTCCACCTCACCGAACTCGACGAAATCCCTCCGGAGTACGAGCACACGGACCAATGGCCTGTGGCACCGCCTTGATTGCTGCGCAGGCGGTGAGTTTATGTCTACCCATCGTTCAGTACGCTGATTATCACTGTCAGGTTGAACGGATCCTCAAGTACTGGGGCTCCGGGGTAGGTAGGTAGGTAGAATTACACGGCAGTACGAAGCCCCGCCCACCAATGACACCGATGCACACTTTTCTCGCGATCAATGGGACGACAAGTACGAGAAGAATAAGCACGGTCAGAACGTGCTCACAGAGCGTCGTGCGACGAAATATTTGAGGGCACTGAGCGGATGGGATGAGAAGCATTGGGAACACTTTTTGGCAGATGCTTCGATGTGGAAGGAGCGCAAACGCCGCCGGGGTGGCAGCTCTGTTGCGTCGTCGGAGGTCGAGGATTATCCGGTGGTGGAGGATGACACAGATGGCGACGGACTAGTACTCTCCGATTAGTTTGTATCGCATAGTGGGGTAATATTATTTATTTCGCGCTATACAACATTGCTTCTTCAGCGTCTTTCTTTCTTGTCTTTCCCGTCTTGGGCAAGACGGGAAAGACCTGCTATTTTACTGATGCACTGGAATTGGATGCCTTACTCAACGAGATTCACTTGTTCTTGCCTCAGAGTCGCCATTCTCACCCGGGTTTACCTGATACAAACTTCTATAATCTGGTCTCTACACAAATACATTCGATAAATAAATAAATGAGGTGTTTAAGGATAGTCGTGATAGTGTCGTAGGAATGTTCATGTGCGTGAAGGCAAGCAGGGAGTGTGGCGTGAAGTGCAAGGATGATCGTCTTGCCATCTACTTAGTTTAGGGAGCGTGATTGCAAGGCGTGCCGGTAAGTGAAAGGAGTGGAGGGCGGGGCGGCAGAAGCCTGCATAAAAACTTCGAGTGAGTCTGATTGCGGGAGTAAAAACATTGAAAAAGAAACACACAGAGGAGGTGGAAGGAGCGGCAGGGGAGAGCTGTGAGCTGGATTGGGCCGGGGAGCGGTTCTCTAAAGCACATTGAGCAACAAAGTGTTAGCAAGGGCATAAGATCCTCACCTTTGGCAGCCTTCTTTCCCTTGCGCTTAGATGCGCGCTGCTTGGGTTTGGACGACTCCAGCGCCAGGACGAGAGGTCCAAAGATTTGGGCCATCCACTCCTGCGCCGCTTCGGGTCTCGACAGATACAGAAGTTCTATAAAGACCTCCATGGCGTCGCCAGCACACTTGTTATTCTTGGCTATGTTTTCGAGGCGCCGGTGGTCGATTCCCATCCTCTGGCAGACTAGTAAGAGGCTGGTGTTGCAGCATATTATATTTCTCTTTCGCTGAGAAATAATCAGCTTTGAGGTGAGACGGTGAATGCACAATAGCAAGACGTACCGTAGAGGTCTTCTGATCCTGC
The DNA here is from genome assembly GCA_037176885.1 of Favolaschia claudopus. NCBI lineage: Eukaryota > Fungi > Basidiomycota > Agaricomycetes > Agaricales > Mycenaceae > Favolaschia > Favolaschia claudopus. The sequence goes on from JAWWNJ010000110.1 coordinate 83,270, forward strand.
CCCGGCAAAAGGAGGCGCTGTAAGCGGGAGACACCGCAATAGAGGCGCGCGTCGCCGAGAAACTCAATACACCTAAGTAGACATTGGTCACGGACACGCGCTGCGTCTAGCTGCGCCCAGACGGAGTCGGAAACAGACGCATGGGGCGCATCGTAAACGTCGGAGAGGATGAAGGCGCTGAGTTGCTTCTGGGCAAGGATATCTTCAGCGGATTGGGGGTTGGGGCTGATAGACGGAGGAAGAGGATTCAGTTCAAGCATGGTCCATGGAGCAGACGAAGAGAGATTCTCGCTTACCGGGATTTCTTGAAGGGAGGTTAAGACATCGCGTGGGCGGCGCTGGACGATGGGGTAGGTAATCAAAATGGAAACTGATTCGGCAGTTTGCGGACCCTCTTTTATAGGCTTCCAAATTGGGCAATACCAGTCGACGCCGTTCTCAGAAATTCGCGAGCAGCATCTACTTGAGAAGAAAATCCTGCTATCTATTCTCACAGACAGTGTGTACATGGAGCTCATCTATCAGCAACAATGTCCAGACCTTCATCTCGGCCACGACGTCAAATAAGTATTGTATCGGAATATTCAATCACCACTGCTGGTACATCAATCAGTTCCACAGTATTTGTTCAGCGTCAAAGGCTTACCTGAGCACCAAGGCAAGCTTCTGCCGCCTACCAGACATGATCATTGTGTGATGACAATGCAGATGGCTGCTCCAGATAGTGCAGGGTGCGCCGCATTTTGGTCTCGTTACGCGACTTGGGTGTCGCTCTTTGAAGCGGCGCACTGATCTATACGGCTCTTCCGATTTGCTTCTAATGATATGGGGAACGGGACCAAAGCCATCAGCCATGGAAAGATGACTGGTGGTAAGCACTATCGGTGTTTCTCGGCAAGGGTCGACAAAGCATCGGCGCAGAGAAAATTCGGGATGCGGAGCATACAACAGTTGGTCGAAGCAACTTTCAGCGTTAGACGGTGGTGCGGCAAAGCGCCTGCGATGCGGGGTATATACTGCGATTCCGAGAAAGAAGACGTGCGACGGGACAAGCTAGCGGGCCGCATGGTACAGTGAATGGAGCCTCACGGGCTGCAGAAAAACGAGAGCGACCGGAGAACGTTCACCATAGCAAGGTATTCCATGATGAGCGTCAATAGCTTCGGTGCCAAATTCGAGATCTTCTTGCTGCGAAAAGGTCTTAGGTGAACTGTTGAATGACCAAGTACTATCGAGCATGATAAATCACTCATTTGTGTCGCAAGCGAAGGTAGAAATGCTCACAAAGTATTCGGGCTCAATGGTAGGATTTTCGTGTTGTTTTCGTAATCCTGGAAGCCTGAAATATCAACGATAGGAAAACAAAATGTATGCAGACACTCACCATGAACTCTCAAGCGGGTGTCTCTCAAATTTCTAGTTTGTTGACGGCGCCAATCTATTGACGAGTCGGTGAGTTAACGTAGAAAGAGAAGATGTCAACACACACGAGACGGATAGTTTTGGTGCCGAAGGCCTGTTCTCCCTCATATGCATGGCGAACGCCTCCGAGTCGTCGGCAAGCGTGAAGATTTTGCGAAAGCACCAAGTGGGTGCTCGGGGAGATGAGCGCTCCCGGACGACGTCCTTGAAGGTAGTGCAGTGATGTTGAGCATGCACTTGAGCATGCAATAGAGCTTCTATTTCCTAACTTGAAGACAGTTAGTTGATTATATATATTCTCCAAACTCGACCGAGAAGTCCAAATTGTACCGTGCTATTGTGGACCTGAAACCAGAATCAACAAGGTAAGACTCCATTGAAGAAGAGGCCAAGGAAGACTTGCATCCGGAATTCTTGACTAAACTTCGACGCACATCACGTTGATTCGACACGGGACGAGTGCTTCTTGTTGGTGAACATCTAGCATGGTAGAAAGACGCCAGTAGTAGTGTACTTACAACGCAGAAGGCCCCAGGTCAGGCTCACCGAGAAAATGTCGGTTGTCGAGACTTCAGTAGTGAATTTCGACTCGACGCTGACACTGCACTTGCATTTGAACTTGGGAGCCGACGACGATTGAAGTAGCGAAGAAGAAAAGTGATTGACGCAACAAACGCGATTCTGAATGCGCCTCGTCCCACGATCCGTTTTGACTTCGAGAGGGCAAAGACACAGTTCAGGTAGCTTGAATGAACGATACTGGCAGCCCCTCAAAAATTTAATCGCAAGCAAAAAAAATATCCGCACTCAGTGATGGGAAGGCGACCTCCAGAATCGAACCCGTCGCACCGCTGTCTTGACCTTCTAGAAGAAGAAGGGCGGCGCGATTGAGTTGCTATCAGTCTACACAACCGATTCACCAGTAGCTGGATGATAGAATTCCGGCGATGGCAATGTGAAGGTAGTGTGCACTGGCACTGTGATATTCAAAATTATTAGTAATCAATAAACCGGCAGTCAGGCTGATCTACCCTTGGGTTACCTCAAAACATAACGGTGACTGGCACTCAACTAAACGTTGAAGATTGTAGAGACACAGACTCGGTGGGCAAGCCAACATGAAGGCAGTTGATGAGTGAGAATATGTGAGAAAATATTCGGGTTGATCCGATATCATTGCTTTCCTTTCAATCCTCCGACAACTTTCGATCGCGCTATGCAATGCCAACCCCCTCTCGCGTCTCTTGCTCCCGTTCACCACCATGCCAGCGTCTCTGTCGTACTCTGAAGTCTTCGACCCGACTATCACTGCTCCCTCTGCCGCCGTCGATGCTGTCTCCCAACTCTCAGCAGCGCAATTCAAAGAGATGTATGGTGAAGCCGAATGGTTCACCAAACATGCGCTGGCACTCGCCATGGTCGAGGCGGTCGGCGTCTTTCCGGTTGACAACCATCAAGTAAATCTTGGTTCACCTTCGTCGCGATGTCTCATGTCTTCCTAGCGCTGGCGGGAAGTCACCTTTGACCACAAACTGCATATGCAACGGCTCGCTACGCAACTTGGCCTTCACACTACCCATCCAGTTCCTCGCTCCCGCTTACCTCTATATCTCGTTTTTGCTCTCGGTGACTTCGGCAACAACGGGTCTCTTGCTCGAGAATGGCTGCGTGCAGTTATCGCCCCAGCCATTGCGCGGCAGAAGGAGTTAAACGACATCCGCATCACCACACCTCAGCCGCCTGGCCGGTCTAAATCGACAGCCGCACCGAAAATCCTCAATGCATTGGCAAGCAAGTCTCCCCTCCATTCCGTCGTGAGTGTGTTCACCCAATCTGACCTCGAATTCAATCTGAATCGGACACACTGCAGTCTCGCATAGACGACCCGTTCTCGTTGCCACCTGGGCCGTCAGCCTGCATCATGCCGTTCACACGTCTCGACCGCGGTCTCTCCGACGTGCTCCCCCTTTTGGTAGATAGACCGCTCGTTGTCCGGACCGCATGCCTCTTTCGTGCGGCGCTACACAGTCCATTGGAGGCTCCCAGCACACCGTCGGCCACCGCCCCCGAGGAAACCTGCGTTGGTAAGATTTCCACTCTGGCGCGATCCTGACACTGAGCTGATAAATTCCTCACTACTAGCTGAGTCGTCCTTCTCCAGCTCGAGAAAGCGGAGTCGCACTGCAAGCCATTGATGTTTCGGTAACAACCTTTCCGCTCGATGTTCTTCGCATCCTATTCATTCACTTCTAGGCACTCCACATTCGATATCTGCATGTATTCTTTAGATTTGCCTTGTACTCTTCATGTCACCTGTAGCGCACCACAATTCCTATACCTACACTGTTTATTCTACGTGTAATATCTGTACGCTATTAGCTCAAATAAATGTAGTCAGTGTCCATCGGGACTGAAAAGATTTGGAAAACATTCGACCGCCTCAACTCGGTTCGCGTCATAAAAGTCTGTGTACTATCCCGAATCGCTAGCCGCACGGTTTTTGGTGTTCTCCACCGCCTAAATTCGGTGGGTTCCGGTTTTGCGCGTCTTTCGAACACTTGTACCGCTGGCAAGAAAATAGCTGAACAGGCAAGCGAATGCCATACATAACATGACGGTTCTCGCTCTGCGAAGCAGAAAGAACAAGAATCAGGTCTAAATTGCTCAGAACTTCGGCTTCTGTGCTACAACTCGGAGTTGCAACTTGCCACTGGTTTAACTACGCCATACTATCGAACCTCAATCAATTAGTCTTGTCCCTCCAATGGTGTACAGGTTGTGTACTTATCAGGTTGCGAGGCCCGGATGCCTTGGCACCCCCGTGGTGCCCGGCTCGAGTACGGCGGCTGCCGACCACCTACACCTCCGGGGATTCCTTTTTAAATTGCTCGACACTGAGAACTTCCTTTTGCTTCTGAATTAGTTTAGATTCAAACTAAGGCATCTGTCCTCACTTGCACAGTTGAAATGTTCGTACTTTAACTGGTCGATATCACGGGTATCCAAGTCGAATCGACTCGAAGCTGTAACGACGGGTCACCGGAGTGCTGGGTCTGCAAGAGATAGAAAATAACGTGTTATGTTGAGCTTCATTAGTCTCAAATGCGACGCAGCGCCACCCAGTCAATTTAAATCCTAACTGCATTCAAATCAAAAAATATCCGGTGACTTGAGTTTCTCGCTCGAACGGCTTCACCTTTCGAGTCTCTGGTCGATGTAAGTACTAAATCCAGGCAAACGACTATCGTGGATTAGAAGTAGTGGAGGCGAAACTAAAATTATAATATCAGCGACGGAGAAATACGACAAGAAGCAAAACTTGAGGGGAAAGAGACGGTGCTCAGTATAAGACAACAAGGGTCATATTGACCGCGTCTTTCGACTGCCTATCGGCGGTCTGCCAGTGAGTCCCTAGCTTGCCGGTGCAAGCCGTTGTAGTACATGTAGCCTGAGCATCAAGCTCAAGACCTATTTCTTGACGAGAAAGCCAAAGCCACTTGTCCGGAAAGAAGGAACGAAAAACAATGGCGGAAGAAGAAAAAACGTACGTGACGCCTCAGATAAGCCCATCGCCTGCTTTTTCTTCGCCCCACTGGCAGTATAGACTGGCGAATGTTCATTTAGCATTCCTTTCTTCATAGAAGATAGAAAGCTAGATGACGTCCAATATACCGGATATGCGATAGGACCGTGACGATGGACGCCAGTGAAAAAGCAGAAACTTAGATGCGTAGAGCATTTCTCGGAGCGTAAGTGAATCTGCATTGAGGATGAGGTGACCGAAGGGAATGAGCATTGGGAATAAATCTAGTAAAGCGCCTTTCAGGGGATTTGAGATGATATCACACCAAGAAACCTACCAGTAGTACCACAAGAATGAAGGCACATGTAACTGCTGCTGATTCCGATTTGCCTTGAAATTTCTCGTTACCAGATAGCTGATGGATTATTGGAATTGGTTCCTTGTAGGCTCGGGTCGTCGACGCTTCTAAGATTCTTCACATTGTCCTCCTATGATTTACCTTGTTGATACATAGCTTGAATGCTTATACTAGTATCTTGCGGCTGCCGAGTCTTGCGCAAGTCGTCTTGAGTAAGCTCAGTGGCGGTTGTACGCCTGTAAACCAGTTGCTGAGCCACGGAATGATATATACCCATAGCAGTCAGCGCCAGTGAGTATGTTGAAGCGGAGAGCCAGCCAAGATTCAAGACGGATTGAGTGCGCGCTGGTGCTTAAAGTGCTTTGCGAGTTGGCAGGCTTGGGAGAAACTCCGAGAAAGTGTGTTCGGGACGTTCGGCCGACGAGGGCTTGATCAGCATCAGCATCAACCACGACGACGGACGACGACCTCAGCGCTGAGCGAATCCTCTCCGCTGCTCCAGTAGCCACGACGCCCCAGAGCTACCATGTCTACTCCGCCTCGCCTCCCCGAGTGTCGAAGTGCTACTTCAAAGCCTAGAATTCGACTGCTCGTCGCTCCTTGCTGACTTGCGCTGCCTGCCCCTACACACAACTTAGCTTTGAAATCCATCTCATTCTCTACATTAGCTTCAAGCTTCATTGGCGTTCTAGCCCGTTTGTTTTATTTTTCCATTGAAGTACTTCCCGGTTGGCAGTCTAGGATTCCGGAAAGAGCATGAACCCAGGTAAGAGAAGGTATACATCCTTTGCAACGAAGGCTAAGCTGAACTCAGAACGAACTAGATGATCCATGCCAGCACGCGTTTCCGAACGGCCGCTGCTCGAGCAGTCATATTCGGGGACGGTGCCCCCTCAAGGAGTTTCCACTTTTCTCATAACGTCCCGCGCCTGTAGCTTCTTTACTGTGACTGTACGGGTTGTCTGTCTTTCGTTGGCCGCTGCAAATGTTGGTACGATGCACTCAATCAACACACGGTACGAGACCTCTCTGATTATCAGGCTTCACAAAGACTAACAAAGTTGGTGCGTAGTCCCACAGCTGATCGTCTGTCGTGACTCTCCTCCACATGCCGTGCTTGTTATTTTCCCGTTGCTGTCTTGCATGCGCTGCGCTATGTCCGGACGGACATGTAAGACCGACGCGTCCGAGACTAGGATATATTGCGAGGCGGACACACGGGTTTATTCCGCAAACGGTCTCGTCTTTCACAGTCTCAGGAGAATGATCTCGCGGACCGGATATTGTGGGGCAGCTGCCGTGTAGTCTTGACGGGTACTTTCACGATATGGGGTTTTGCAAGTGGCGGTGTGTCAGGCATGTAGCTCGGAGGGACGAGGATGGGCAGCAGGTTAATTGAAGTCACCAGCACTGGCGGTGTTGAGACACTACAACTCGTTGCACGATGCTTGTCTACGTTCGGACTCCGCGCCTCATATCACAGCCCCATATCGCCCTCATCTCCGCAGCATCGGTGTCTCGTCATGTACAAGTCCTCCGGTGCCGACCTTTCATTTCTTGACCTCGTCGCAAGCGCTTGGGGTGTCGACACTCCATGCCTACCCCGCACATATTCCTCGACCAAACCGGCTCCGCTCCAGACGTTTCTCGCTTTCATCATGTCTGTCCGATGTCGCCATCTCGCCTTGGCCGAGCTCGGGCTCGACGTATCTCTTCATCGTTTACCTTCAGGCTCGAGCCCCAGAGATGTATAACTCATCTCGTGCTTTGTCAGACTCGAAGATCAGAACGAGTATGTAGCCAATCGTCTGGAGCGGCTCGAAGTGGACGGTGGAATATTTCGCTCGTCGCAGTCTGCATTTCGCTTGGTGCAACACCTAGGCTCTATCTCGGTGCTGCCAGCTTGGGACAGTATCGGGATTGGGACTGAATATTGAGCGGCTGGTTGCGGGCCGCGACTGTTTCTGTCTGACCAATCTGTCGTTGATCAGTCTTCGTCGAATTATACGGCAGCCTGCTTCACCCCCAGACCGCATGGCTCCTGGTCGTACACCTACGGTGTACCTCCGCCTGTCGCAGTCACTCGCTCCTCTTGCAGACGATGTCGATCACAAATCTCCTTCGCCAGTGGGGTGCCCGGATCCTCCGCTACTGCGGGACATCGACGCTTCCCTGGTGCGGGGTGTAAGGCCGCTGCTCTTCGGCAGTGCAGAAATGACAAGTATGGGGAGCTTCAGGCTCTAGTGATATATCGGCGCAAGGCATATCTCTCTTCATTAGATTGGCGTGACCTCCGATGCTCAAGCTCGTCGAACGGGCCATACTCGTCTCACTCCGGCATTTGAGCTAGTAGTATGCTGAATATGGCTCTTGGTGTTCTCCGCCACCCGGAGATGTGTTCTGCGTTCCTCCTGGAACTGCGTAGTGCCAGGGAAGGAAACGGCAATGTTTCCTCATTCTCTTCGCCGTCAATACACATGCCTCGAGCATGCGGTCTCGTTTGGCTCGTCCATCGTCTCGGTGGAAGTGTCTCCTCCTTTCCCATACAATTCTAACCATGCCATCTGCGACTTCTCTAGTATGCTGGGGTATGGGGTGGCGAGGAACCCCTTGGCGGTGCCTTTGCGAGACGTTCTCCATGCGCCTTCTGCCCGTATCACGCTGCTGCTGTGCTTTCCGTGTAGCTTCGGTAGCTTCCGCCGATGCACTGGCCAGCTCTCAAAATTCAGCTGTCCTCTCGTGCTATCTTCATCTCAAGGTGCAATAGGAAACATTCGACGTCGCCGGCGGCGCGCGGAACTCCAGGTCTTGCGCTGAGGAGTGCCGTCTTCATCGTTCTCAAGGTGTACGAATCCGTTAATGTGAAGGGTCGAATGACGAGGGTCTCCTCAGGCCGAGCTCGAGCTGACACGAGGGTAACCGTGAGCGTAGGTGGGACGATAGGCCAGGCTTGGAATCGTCAATGTCGTGGCATCATAATTTGTGCCGTCCGGTGCTTTGTGTCGGTGGCGAAGATGATGGATATAGAGGAGCAGATGGTGCGTGCTCTGACTCACTCCCACCTCATTTCTCGCTTGCTGACCGCATCCAGGTACCTCTACACTCCGGCGGTACCCTTCCCTGGGATCGCTGTGTTCTTCATAATTGCAGGCCAGTCGAGCGAGCTCTAAGTCATCCAGAAGGGGGGTTGGTATTATCAGCGACATTATGCAGAATGAATGATTGGCAAGTAAAAAAAATGCATTACAAGCTACACCACAGAGATGGCTACCTCAGTGTGCGTTTGGTCACTCGTGCAGAAGCACAAAGCTAAGCCCAGAGCCCACGACAAGGGAGCACACGTCCTCTGGGATCTCTTCGACCACAAAAGAGAAAGCACATGAAAACCTCGGCTCGACACACAATCCTCCCTTCGACCCTCTCCATCCATCCCGTCGAGTCGCGACACATCGTATGCGTGGGTCTTGAATGCATTCTTGCCAAAGGGGTGAAGCTTGCCTGACATGGCTGGCGTCATCGGTCCTGTCCCGGCACAGAGCTCGAGAACCTCAGCCTGCGGAGGGTCGCACAACAGCAGCATGTCACGCAAAGCGGACATATGAGACGTAGTGCTGCGGGGCGGTGTGACTTGTGCCCGGGTTGTGCGACGAAAGTGACGTGTTCAGATACTGCGCAGGCAAAGGTTGCACGGAACGCAACTTCCCCTACTGCTCGACGGACGTGCCGAGGAGAGTGTACGGCTGGTTGCACGTCCCAACGTGGCCTTAGCCTGCCAGCTGACTCCGCGTATGCTCGCTATCATGGTCTTGACTGCCAATGGGGAAGCCGAGGTCCGGTCCTGGTCGGGGTCGATGCCTGCGTAAAAAGAGTCAGCAGACGCTCAGCACAAACGACCAAGGTGTTACTTACGGTTGGGGTCGAAAACGATTTCGACACCGGGCTCTCTGTCGAGCAACGACGAGGGCGACTGCGATGACGAGATATAAGCGGTGAGCTGTTGTGCTGCAAAATAGAGCTTACCTAGAGCGGAGAATGTCGCATCGAGAGAAGACGACAGGTAAGCTGGTCACTGGTGGTGGTTGAGGAGAGAGAGACGATAGTCACTCTCTAATGGCTGACAAGTCTTTTATACATTTCCTGTGTTTGTTCCCACCAAACTTGATAAATTAAAGTCGCGCAGAGGGCAGTGTTCTGCATTCTGAGCCCATATCCGCCGGTCCAGCAAGTCGCAGTGTCACACAGAGTCGTCGGCGGCGGCGGATGCCAAGTTCTCCAAGCAATTGGGGGTCGCAGAGGTTTGGAAGATAGAGCATTGTATCGCGATGATTTCGTTGGACCATGCGATTTCGAACTGGGGCCCTATTTGCTGCGTCATCGCGACTCTTCATTGTGACATTGTCGTGTTTGTGGTGGTAAAGGGTGGTAAAGAGCAGGAGCAGGGTGACGCGCGTCGTGATTGTGACGCAATTGTGACGTCACGCGTTTTGCCCAAGTTTTGCCACTCTCAGTGACTCTCTTGCGCTCACTAACTCATTCGCACTTGTCTTGGTGGATTCACTACTTGCTTCCTTCGCTGGCTCTTCTAACCATATTGGACACCACCTTTGTGCAACTGATGCCCAGGATCCTCAGGAGCCACACTCTCTAGGATGTTCCTCAGGACCTCAGCGTCAAGACTCGAGAGTCGAGACAGCCTCTTCTTAGGAATTAAGATATATCAAACCCTATATATACCGCCTCTGTCCCCCCTTAGCCCTAGCGTCTGAGGATCCGACGACTTGTCTTGCTGAGATTTCGGAAACGAAGAATCGGTTGATTGCTGCAATTTCTGGCGCCGTCGTGTAGTCTTCGAACCAAGGTTGTCTGTCCGTGAAAGATTGGAGCTTTGATTTTTCCACAATAACCAGGTATGTTCGCTATAGTACTCGCTTTCATATATCCCCCTCACCAATTACTGTATGATTTGCATCCTCAACCTCGGACTCTGTCAGCGATTTCTGCTCTTAGCTGAATAATTCTGCGGTGATCCCTGTTCACTATTTGAGATGGGTAGCACTTTGCTGAGAAATGCGCCGGCTACCTGAGTTGAATGTTACTCAGCATGTTGTTTATGGACCCGTATTAAAACCCAGGGGAATTTGGCTGCATTTCCTCAACAACGCTCCAGCAAACCATGTCTCAGCTCAAATTTTCCTTTGAAACAACAGCGGACGAGGTTGCCTCAGCGTTTGCAGATCTCATCCGCGGAAAAAATGGTACATATCCTCCTCTATAATGTTTATTTGATGCGACGTTTATGCTTGTCTTCATAGTCCTTATAACGGGCACGTCTTTGAACGGAATAGGCTACGATACGGCTCGCGCTATTGCGAAATATGCCAACCTGGTCATAATAACTGGGTACAACTCTGAGAGGTTCGGAATATATTCAGTCTTCATTTGTATCTTTCCAATATTGAGCATACAACCAGATTGAAACTCACCGAAGACAGTATCAAGCGGGAAATCCCGCCTACCAATATTCGGCCGTTGACTCTGGATCTCTCTTCTCTTGCTGCTGTGCGAAAAGCGGCAGCGGAGGTGAATTCATGGCCCGAGCCTCTGCATGTACGTGACCCCGGCCCTGAGTTTTCATTTCACTCAATTCAATATCCTACACAGGTCTTGGTCCACAACGCAGCCGCCGCTATCGGCCCATTCAAACTAACCGTCGACAATCTCGAGACGCAGGTAGCGACGGACCATATCGCGCCGTTCCTCTTCACCAAGCTCTTGGTGCCGAAAATTCTTGCGGCCCGTTCAGAGGGATATACCCCTCGAGTGGTTTTCGTCTCGAGTATCGGTCATGGTTTAGGAACCGGGGTGAACTTCGAGACTCTTGGGAATCCTGATGCCCGGCTGTATCAGCCTATGGACGCGTATTATCAGTCGAAAGCGGCTAATGTTCTCACTGCGATTGAATTGTCCAGGCGCGCTAAAGGGCAGATTAATTCGTATAGTCTGCATCCTGGGGGTAAGCTGCAGATTGTGGTGTTTCGTGTTCATTGACAACAACTCCCTGTTTCAATTCAGCCATTTACACCAACATAACGCAGAAAGGTGATGGACCAACTGAGTTGCACAAAATTGGTGTGTATAATTCCTACTCTATCCTGTGCAGGATCTGTAAAATTGAATTTTTGAACGCACAGGCTTTCTTGATGCGGATGGCCGCCCGAGCAGCGATGTGCCTTTCAAGACTTTGGCTCAAGGCGCGGCAACGTGAGAACTTTTTTCTCAAAATCCATCGTGTCGTTTGAGCTGTAATACGAAAATCCTTTCACTCAGAACTGTTGTTGCGGCATTCGATCCTGGACTTGACAGTGGGTGGAACTCTTTGATTGCGAGTCATTCGCTGATTCCGAAATTCAGAGATCCCTGGCGCCTATCTGAATGATTGTGTCCCTGCAAACGAGCTGGTTGCCCCTCATTGCTCCGATCCTGTGAGTTCCTTCTCAGTCAGACATGATTCGATTCCGGCTGAATATACGTCTCCCAGGTCAATGCTGAGAAACTGTGGACATTGACAGAGAAAATTTTAGGAGAGAGTTTTGATTTATAACGGCTATCTTGGGTCTCGGGAATTAATACATCTGTCTCTAACAGTATGCTTCCTTCGAAGCCGTTACCGATCCTTTCCCTGAGTCACAAATCTTCAACGCCAAGTCGCCGAGAGTACAAGGGGATTACCCTTTTCGAATCCTAGGACGCGAGTTTTTGCGGTCCGGCAGGAAAACCTCGTGGACCAATCCGTGGACTATCGTGAGCGCGACGGAAAGCTGAGCATCTCCAGTCTTGCTCTAGTCATCCACATATAAATCTGCAAGTCGCTTCTAGCAGTTCGGGTTGTCTAAGAGCCGGCAACGCACGATTTCAGCGGGCAAAATTCTATTCCTTTCCTCCTTCTCCCGCTTGAATTGTCTGAAGCATCCTAACAACATTGTATGTGTTTACAGTTTCCGCTCACTTCCGGGAACACACCTTGCACGCACGGTCCGACGGATGCATAAAAAATTGCCAAAAAACTTGTCATTTCACAAAAAAAAATCCCCCCCGAATGGGAATTCGAGTACTGTACGCTGCTTTTCCAGTCAATTTGTGTGGATGTCCATCTTACTTCCGTTCCGTCCGCCACAGTGCCTGGACATCGGCACGTTTTGTCAATTTTGGAGTTCCCACGCGTCATCCGGCCGGTGACTCTTGGCTGGACCGGGGTGACCGAATTCTCTCAGGTGTGACGGTCAAAGTTCTCCGCGCGACCCATTCTTGTCCTTAACCTCCATGTTTGCTCCGTTGCCTTGATGCCTGCCTCGTCCTTCAATCCGCCCTGGCCTGAACCGACCGATGAACTCTCTTTATCGCCTGGCGCACACCACGCATCCTCCTCAAAAATCGCACGACAAGATGTAGCTGACCAGGCTGCAGTTGGTGCGTTTTTTCCGTATCAAAAAAATCGGAATTTGTCTCTTATTCCACCTTCCACCAGAGGCTGCCAAGACCCAGTGCCAGATTTTCTCTGGCAACGAAGTGCTCTCGTGCTTCCCGACAGGCAATACCGTCGTGACGCAGCATCAATGGGCCGATTTCGTCTGTGCGCGCCAATTTTGCTTTTTTTCGACTTGATGAATTCATTTTTTCGAAGGGAACTCGAATAATCCCGACTTCACTCAGACGGATCGTGTAGACGTTTACCTCTTTCATGGCGACTCGTTGGAGCAAGTTTTGATGATGCCCAACCAGGTCAATCCAAGAGGGCAGGCGGGCGTCGTCTCCCAACAGGTGAATGATACGTGGTGGGGTACGAGAGGAGTAGATTGGAACGGCAGCAATATTTCCTACCCGTTCTACTGGCTCATTGCTCGTCATGGCGAGTCCTTGGATGATGGGAGGCCGAAGCCGCAGGCAACGTTCTCCGCCATTCGTGAGTGCTCTGCAGCGTTTTATCCTCCTGAATCTTGAATCCCATACCTCAGAAACGACGTTCGCTGACTCTGTCCTGGCCACTATGTCCAGTACGAGCAGGGAGTCGACACAAACAGACACGACGACATCCCCGACGTCATCAGCAGGCGTCGTTTTGACCACAACTATCAGCGGTACTGCCACAACGATAACCGTCCCAGCAACCCCGAATCATAATATACAAGACAATTCAGGTCATTCCTCATTTCCGACTTGGGCTATCGTCCTCACAGTTCTCGGAATCGTCTTGGTGGTCGCGATCTTGGCTCTCATGGTATATGCGATTCTCTATCTAAGATCGCGGGACAAACGCGAGCGATATCAAGTCCGCTCGAGCACCCCGGATATGGCGGCAGCCGACTCTGCTGCTCCTGCAGTTGCGGTTGCCGGGGGTGGTCTCGCTCGAGACACGAGCGGCACATCCCACGGGCACGACCGGACGACCTCCCCCCAACGCACCACTTCCCCCGATTCCACACAGTCACACCCCGAGGTCCGCCCCTTCTCCGGCTCTGACGCTGCGATCATGGCGAATGCGTTCCGTGCACAGCTGCGGCAGACATCGGGACAACCACTAGATGAGGAGGACGACGACGATATGGACAGGGAGAGGGAAGGCGAGCATGACATCGCGACGCCCATGCGTGCGCAGAGTCCGGAAAGGCCTGATGCGGAGCGGGAGCGGGAGACGCTTTTGCGGAGGGGGCTGAGCGAGGGCACCGATATACGGAGTGTAGACTCCATACGGGGGGTGCGCGTCGAATCGTCGAGCGACGGACATGGGCGGACGTCGGCGGCTTCTCCTCCGCCGAATCGCGTTTCACTTTGACGGCGTTCTCCCGCCGTCCGCAGTCTTCTTCTCCTCGTGTCGTCTCATTAGGCAGCATGTGGGCGGACTACTGCGGAAACGTCGCTTGTTTACGTGCGCGGCGTAAACGACGTTTATGGAGGGTATTAGGCCCTCCACCTCTTTGTGCTTCAGCCTGAGCCTCTACCTTGCGCCCCTTTACCCCCGACTCCCCCACCATCGCCTTATCCATTCTCAGCCCTGAATTCCGCTTCCATATCATAGAATGCGCACATTAATCTCAGACCCTGGTGATGCCTTCCCATCTTCCATATTCATGCTTCCCTGCATCGGGCAATACATCTTCACCGTCGTGAACGAATCCACCCTTCATATCTCCTCAGGGTTCTTTTGTCTAGCCACGTCGAGGTCAGACACCAGGATCCCCTCCGTATGTCATATCAAGCCCCCACGAACCATTGACGATCGCGATATTCTTATCTTGTTCCCGTTGTAAGTATTCTTCTACAATGGATAGACTTCTTGTGCCTCGAACGGACGCATACGCGTATACGATTCACGAACACTACACTTCGTCACTTCGCTTGTATCATACGTTTCGTACCGTACCGTACCCTCCCTACATACGTGTGGTCGTTTTTCGCATATCCTTATACCCTTGGACTTGCATATACTTTAGTGTTTACATTACACTACTTTCTTGTATTCGCTGCCTCCCCTTCACCCTGGCTCGCACGTACTTACTACATCATCATGGACCTGAGACCCATTAATACCACACAAATCAATGCAATGCACAGTAGATTCGCCTGAAACATGGAAGCTAGGTATATACAGTAATTAAAACGACGAGGTACGCGGCTAGAATGAAGGTACAGTAAGATGATCCTCAAGGGTAGATTCACGAGGATTCAAGGAAATGCGCGGGGTTACATTCTTTGAGCTTCGCCTGGCGTCCTGCGCAGAGACGTTTGTGCTCTTTCTTCCAATGTGCTGCCTGACACCTATCATAACCCGGTCAGCCCCGAAGAAAGCCAAAGCACAGAAGCCTACTCACTCTCTGCCGCAATAATACACCTTCAGGCAGGCAGCACACATCCGCGGGTCCGATATCGGCTTCCCGCAGCTGGCGCACAGTGCGTCCGCGCGTTTATCACGTCGGTCGCGTACAACCTCCGTCTGCTGGAAGAACCCCTTCAAGGGACTATCCCGCGAGAACGGGTTGAAGGAGCTCGCATCTGGGAAGCTGACTGTGCGGTGTGTGCCCTTCGGCACACTGTCCCCGCCGAATCCGCGTCCTGCGGCAAACGGGTTGCCAATAGCACCCTTCTTGGGTCCGGAGGGCACGCTAGCGGGCGAGGCGAGCGCGTCGGCGATGCGTTTCTGCGCCGCCGGGAGATTGAAGAAGGTGGGGTCGAAACGCCAGCGGAGACCGAGGCGGAGGATGTCGGGATCGTTGAGGTAGTTCATGGATTGTGCGATTTCGGCGTGTCTGGAGGGGAAGGTGTCCGTGGGGGAGTCGAGGGATTGGAGGTATTTTTTCCAGTTGTAGGGACCTTGGCCGTCTTCGCGCGGGCAGGCGCCGCCGCCAGCGAGGAGAGCCACTTTGCCGTCTGATTCCGAGGCAGGGAGGATAGATTCGATGTAGATGTCGTGGAACCAATGGTCTCCCTGAAGTTGGGCGTGAGCATCAAGGAATAAAGACCCAAGGAGAAAGATTTACCAAGTCGTATATGTAGTGGAAGCCAGGCTTTTTTGTGTTCGGGTCAGGGAGTATGTCTGCGAGTGTGAACCCATCGTCGTCAAGGTAGGTGTGGCCATTGTCTTTCAGCCACATCAGGTCGATGTGCTGATACAGCATGTTAACATTAGGAATCGCAGACCAAAGTAGAGACTTACACTGGCTCCGGGTGCCCCATATTGTGCCCCGTCGCTATCATCGATGAAAAGATATCCGTGGTAATTTCGCGTCCAGCCCAATGCCGGCGCTAAGATTTTGTCTTGAAAGACGCTGACCTTCGTCGCGCCGGCGACTTTGATGCGTCGCCACATGAGGCAATCCGCGGTCGAGGCGCGATCGACCGAGGCGCGCAGCCGAATGGTGAGGATAAAGTCGCGTGTTTGTCGTTCTGGGTCTTGGGCTCTAGCAGCAGCGATGCGCTCTCGCTGTCCAGGCATTCATTCAGTTTCGTCGTCGCATGTTGACGTAAAATCGCAGCTCACTTTCTTTTCCATGAGCGCCTGGATAAACTGTGCCTGCGGCTGCAGCTCGCGGTGATACATGCACTTGATCATTGCATTATCTCGTAGCAGGCGTCGTTGCATGGCTTCGACCATAGAGAGCTCTACAGAGTTGTCAAGTTCAACGATGCCCCAGTCTAGTGTGTCGCCACGAAGGTGCCGTCTTGGCTTGAAATTGGCGGGATCTACCGGTCCAAGGGGTCGGGCTGAGGGTATGGCACCGAGAAAAGAAAGACAAACCGGACAGGTATACAGGATGTATCGCCTTAAGATCATCTTGGGGTAAGAATTTCTACATGGATGGTGCTCGTCAAGGACTCGGACTCGCAAAGGGTCGAAGGAATGTAGCCACTGACGACAAATGTCTTCCTTCCATTGATTATGCGTGGGCGAAGCAGTTTCACTTGTTCCTTGCGATTCTTTGCTGACTCGGGTGATTCGGTATAGGGTGGCATAGCGTGGAGTCGAGAGTAGAGGTATCAGGGTATCGGCGAGGGGAAACAAAGGTGAAAGAAAGAAAAAGGCAAACGCGTAGGATCACGTTCACGTGTATCAATTGTCACATCACAACGGCGTGTGTCTTGTTTCTTGATCCGGAATTTGCCGGCAATCATCCTCTTCTTTTGCTCTCTCATCTCGGAGTCGTGCCAAGGCAGGAGAACTTGGCCTCTTGCAAGGGGGCACCGGCAATCTAACCGGTGACTAAGGGCTGGTTAGTTAGTCCGGCCGCCAGGCCGGAAAAAAAAATTGACCCCCCCAAAATTTGAGCGGGAATGAGCTTCTGGTAGTCTGTTTGAGTAAGAAGCACTGGTGCTAGGTCTACATGTGGGTTTCTAGGGGTTGTAGTGTCGCTCCGCTGGAGTCACTGTCAATGTGGCTTTGTTTGGCCCAACTGTCAACCTAATGTTGCTATGTTTTGCCTTCCAAAAAAGGTTGGAAAGCATCCAACCTGCTCTGGCTACTCTCTCAAGCCATTAGGACAGTAACTGAGCCCCCAATAGATTTATTTTTGCGATGAACTTCAGGTCAACGCAGTCCGGCGACTTAACCGTGAGAACATACTGCCTTATATAGTGCTTACGTTAGTTAGTTAGTCCAGCCCAGACACAGGGGGAATAAGCAAATATCTGACGGCGAGGTATCCAGAAGATATGCGAAAAACAGTTACAATGCCTTTCGAATAACAGACGACAAAGAGTGTGAAAGGTATCCACAGTTTATGAGAAAGACATGCCTTAATCAGGATGTTCTTTGCACGTCTTTTGAATACTTTCTTTGTCAGATATTGGAAAGGCATTGTAACTGTGTTTCACATTTCTTTCGCATATTTGGCGGGGAGACATTCGCTTATCTCCCCTGTGAGAGGTCGAAAAAGAAAAAAAATGGCCCTATATATTTTTTTAGAATGCCGGTGCCCCCTTGGCCTCTTGTCCATCAATTTCTTTCACTCGGGCGTACATTGGCTGTCTTCCCATATTTAGCCCAGTACTCGCGAAGAGACTGCCCATTCCAGGACCGTTGCTCATGGGATTGCATGGGATTCGAGTTGTCGAGATCTCTGGGAGAGCGCCGCTGCGCAGTGAGGTGCACAGGTGTAGTAGATGATCCCTATCCTTCCTTCCTTCCACGGGTGATCCGCGTTTCTTGCGTGTGTGACAGCTCTCCCAGTCAACCGTGAAGCTGGTGGCTTACCCGGGACCTTGGGGCTTGGGCTGAATATTATCGGGGCTCGTCGCCAGTCATTTTGCTGCATATCCCTTTCGGTAATATAACAGCCCGCATGTTTTCGTGATTTAATGATTTTCAAGTTGCGTTCCCGCTACACTTTCAAACAGCTTTGTCAGAGTAATACTAGTGGAATGAACTTTCAAATCAAACGCCGTGACACCTCTTTCTCAATCACTATTCCCTTCGGCTGTTCCTTGTCTCTAGCTTGGCTCACTGCCGGTTGACCGCGTCGCAGTTTAGGCACAGTCTCTTCAGCTTCATTATCAAGAGCTCTCGGTGGACCCGACGGGTTACCCGTGGCTGCATGCTTACTATCAACTTGTAGTAACCCAGGAGGAAGAAGCACCGTCGGCCCGGTAGCGGGGCCCGCTATATCATATCCTCTGACTCCGTTTCTTTCCAGTCGTTCCCATACGTTCACACCAGATATTTAAAAGGATAGTTCTGTCGTCTATCGCCTCCATTCACTCACACCACCATGTCTTCGACGTACTACTTTGGAATACCCGGAATCGTCGCGTTACTCCTCCTCTGGTTATGCACCAAGCTCATCTTATATGTCTGGCGCAAATCACACACTGTCACTACAGAACTATTAGGCCCGCCCAGCACCAGCCGCATTCTCGGACTCACTCGCGAACTCATTGAGACGAAAGACATGAGCACCACTTACGAGGAATGGGCTACGCGGTACGGACCAGCATTCCAAGTTCCCCTTATGTTCGGACGCAAGAAGGTGGTCATCACGGACCCGAAGGCGCTGGTTCACTTCTACAACTCGGAACGCTCTATATATACAAGGCCGGAGAACGATAGGATATTTCTGGGTAAAACTGTGCGTGAGCGTTTCGTTCAATACAACAGGGCATTCAATTGACTTGAACTTCCACCACAGTTTGGACGAAATGTTATCTGGGCTGAGGGTGATATGCACAAACGGTCTGTCTGACTTGTTTGTCGTATGTGACGAGACTTCATTACTCAAGAGCATGTCACCGCAGGCAGAGGAAGGCTCTCACTCCCGCGTTCAGCAACGCTGCGATCCGGAGGCTCACCGCAGTTTTCTATGATTCGGCGTACAAAGTCTGTCACCGTCAATGTAGCCGCTAACTTGATTTTCATATTATCTATGAAGCTGAAAGCCTTCTGGGACGCAACACTCGAGTCCAGCCCCGATAATTCTGCGGTCATCGAGGTCGAAGAATGGTACGCCTGTTTCGAACCTCATTTTGGATAGCGTTCACAACATTCGGCAGGATGAATCGTGTCGCGTATGTTCTCTTACGAGGAATCGTCAAAACGGTCATTGAATTTTCTTCAGTCTTGACAGCATCGGTATCGCCGGCTTCTCTCACGACTTCCGCTACCTCGAAGGCCAACAATCGGCCGTCACCGCCGCCTTCGAGGCGATGAGTATGTCCGACCAAGGAATGGTTACCGCAGCCATCTTTGCGCTGAGCATCTACTTCCCGTTCCTGTTCAACATCCCGACGCAGCGCCTGCGGACTTTCCGGGAGTTGCGAAGAAGTTTATACGTTATCGCAGAAAAGTTGTTGAGCAATACCCGTCGGGAGAAGGAGGGGGGTATGGGGGAGGAGTTTACAGATAAATCTGTGATTGGTCTGCTTCGTACGTTATTCAACTCGATCTTTCAAAGTTGTTGGTGGAGGATTGACTGAAATTTGTTGTAGTCAAGGCGGAGCTCCGCGACGCTGGCGAGTTGTACATGACTCAGGAGGAGGTTGTTGCTCAGGTATGTCCAACTCTGTTTTCTTTCTCGTTTTGATCAAAAGGAGATAACCTGTATTTCTAGATGGTAAATATCCGGTTTGCATCCTAAATTCTAACTTACCGTTCATTGCCGTAGAATCTACTGTTGGTAGCAGGTGTGTCCGAGTTGTGGCTCGTTTTCTTTCATATATTTACGCCTTCCAGGATACGAAACGACGTCAGGCGAGTGATACAACACACATCTGCTTCACTGATTGCTGAAATCTCGGCGGTGGGACTTCAGTCAGCCTCACGGTGCGCTGCTTCTCTTTTCAACGATCAGCACAAATCACTCATCCTCCTTCCAGTGGGCGCTCATAGAATTAGCCAAACACCCTGAGAAACAAGACAAATTACGCAAAGATCTTGCTCAGTTTGGCGGAACAGATCCGACTTGGGACCAGCTCGTATCTCTGACTGAGTTGCCCTATCTCGACGCCACAGTGCAGGAAGTCTTGCGATTGCATCCCCCGGTCACAGAGACCCTGAGAGTTGTAAGCCAATTTGCCACGCAATATATTGGTTTGACTTAGACATAGGCGTCCCGCGACGATGTGATTCCTCTCGGCACACCGGTCCTCACTCCGTCGGGCGAAACCATCTCGCACATCACTATCGCGCAAGGCACCTCGGTCATGTCCCCCCTTCGATGTATCAACCGATCCGAAGCTCTCTGGGGCCCGGATGCGAAAGAATTCAGACCAGAGCGCTGGCTCGATGACCAGATCAATCAACTCCCAGCGAAAGACCTTCAAGGACATCGACACATCCTCTCGTTCCACGACGGTCCGCGAACGTGTTTGG
Source organism: Favolaschia claudopus (assembly GCA_037176885.1). Taxonomy (NCBI): domain Eukaryota; kingdom Fungi; phylum Basidiomycota; class Agaricomycetes; order Agaricales; family Mycenaceae; genus Favolaschia; species Favolaschia claudopus. The sequence goes on from JAWWNJ010000110.1 coordinate 103,925, forward strand.
GGAAATCGTTTGCGTTGGCTGAGTTCAAGGCGCGTTCTACGTCGTTATATTCATTCCACAGCTCAGACTTGTACGGTAGGCGGTTTTGTCAGTGTTGATTCGGAATTATGTTTTCGAATTTCCCGACGGACCGAACACGGAGATTGAGACACAGGTAGCGCTCGTACCGCGTCCGAAGGTCGTTGGGCAGAACGGCGCCAAAGTCCCGCTCAGAGTTAGGCGTGTAGACTAGCCACTTGTGTAATTTAGTCGTAATGCTTGGTTTCAACCGTGCGAATTCTGGAATTATCCTTGATGACTTGGAATGAGTCGAGTTGGGAGGAGTTGTCCCCAATTTAAATACTCCCTCTTGATACAAGCCTTTGAAACAGAGTTGGCCTCCTCTGAAATATTTTGTGGAATGTTCCTGCAATTCGTTCAAATTCCGTAAACAATCAACCGTGTGAACCTGACTATGTCGTATCACGCCGGCGAATAAACAATGGTCAACCCAACACCGCCAATGTCGATCCGACTCAACAACGAGCATCGATTCGTTTTGCAAAGAATAAGTAGTACACAACTTCGAGGTGTTTGGTGAGATTTCGGTGAGAGTAGAGTACATACATCAGTATTCTGCGTTCAAAAAGTTAGTTGCCCGTGCTGGGTCTAATGCATCTAACTCGAAGAAATTCCTGTCGGAATTGTAGATTGGTTGTGTAGAATGGGGCGAGCCAGGCGACCAGAGTTGACGCAGAGCCTCGGCCGTCTCGTTCGATTCCTGCATTCGCCATCCGATCGAAGGTACGTGATTCCTTTTTTTTTTCTTCTCCCTTTTTCTTATTGCGTGGCCGGAGCTGGTACTGGTGGAATTTGTTGCTTAGCCGAATTCGAGAGAGCTGATACTCTAGAGCAGATGAGGTCCTCGTTGACAAAGGACATCGGTGCGTGGCACGAAGCTCCTGAAGTTGCCCTTAAAGCCTCCGAGCCTCAGGAGCGGGAAGCTCGGCCGATGGGATCCGACAAACTTACCTCAGTTGCCAACGACGACGACGACGATGACGATAACTCGTCTTCAGGAAGCCTTGGGCGCTAACATATCGCCATGAGGAGAGGCTACTGAGGTCTCCTCGTGCTGTCGCCCTTGCTGCCAGCCCTCAGCCCGTCGTATTAGGAGAATACACTTTATAGGCTAAAGGAATCCCATTCAAACTTTCCCCAGTTGCGTCCAGGGCAGCGTGCAGCTGCTCCCCGAATGTGCCTGTACGGGTTGGTTGTCCTTCGTCGGCCGCTACAAATGGCCATGCGATACTCAGCACAAGGTGCGATACCTCTCATTTCCAGGCTTCACACATTTTTGACGCAGTTGGCAACTAGACCAGTAGTCGACGATCCGTCGTAACCCACGGTTACCCACCTCGAAATAAGGTCTTTTCTCTTGTTCTCCTGGTTTTGCACGCACCGTGAGGTGTCCGGACGAATACGCTGTACGTCACGAATACCGCCGCGTTCGGGATGGGACATATTCTAGAGCAGCTACGCGTGCATGCTGCACTCTGTCTTGTCCGAGTCGTCTCCCAGGAGATGGAGCACTTGAAACCGTGATATTGTTGCCGCTGGCTTGCGAGATAGACGGTGCTTCGACGGTGCGAGCACAGTCGAGGGTCGCTTTCAGGCGCGACTGTAGCTGTCTTTTCACCTCGTTTACCCTCAGTGCGGAACGTCCCAACCTTGTCGCATGCGCTGGCGGCATCGAGACATTGCACGACTACACTAAGCTCGGAAGACGGACCCTTACTTATCATTGGTGCACCTCGCGTCGGGCCCGCGTTCGTTGTCTACGTTCAGACTCCGCGGCTCAGATGCATCTCGCTCTCATCGCTCCTCATGCCTGTCCGCCGCCACCCTGCTTCGCTCGATCCCGGGCTTGACGAGTCTACAGCGTCTCTGTATCGGTTTCCTCCATACTCCGGTCAAATCAGGGTCATCATGACAGCGACTCCCGAGTCCGTTCGTCCGCTTTTGGTGGAACGTAGAAGCAGGGGGCACCTACCTGCGGCGCGGGCGTTGACCAAGTGAAGGGTTAGGAGGGTGAAGAGCGTTTTGCGGCTGCCGACCTTGCGACTCATGCACTTGCCACCCCCCATTCCGATGGTATTCGCTGTGGTGCGGAGAATACGGAGGAAGCAAGCGGCCCCGACGCCGAATGGGTCGAGTGGGTGGTGGTGACATGTGGCTTGGGTGGGAGCTATGTACTGAGGGCGGGAACAAGAACGAGCAGGAGGCACAGGCGAGGATATTGACAAGTGCGGTTAGGACGGTGGTGGAGCCGACTCTTGGTTCCTCCGCGCAACCCCAGCTACGCTCTGTATTCCTTCTATCTCCTGAGTGACGTCCGTATGGCCACTGAGACACGGTGGCCCAGGGGAAAGTCTCCGCTTCGACCGCCTCGTTGTGGCACGCAGATCTTGCTATGCTTCCGCCGCTGGTCTCTTGACTCCAGCACGCATTCGTCGACAAGAAAGTCGGAGCGCGGATGTCGGCGATTCCCCTGCGCCAGAATTCCACGTGAAAGCCGCAACGACGGTTACGACGAGCGCGGGGAGCAGTGAAAGAGGGTATGAGATGGTCGCACGTCGAGGGCATCTGCTGGTGTAATAGATCCGCCATTTCAAGCGTCCTGGTGACCAGCCGTCGTGCGTGCAGTCCCTCATTCAAGTCCTCCCTCTGAACTCACCAAATGTAAAGGTTCCTCAGGTACATGACGCTACGCGTCGAGAGTCATACCTGCTTCGACCTTATGCTTTCGATAGCTCCCACATGCGGCTTCTGTGGAGGATACCCATGTCCCTTTAATGATTGGTCGGGATACGAGAACAAGTGTATACAAACACAGTACCTATCGCACCTAAGTGCACGCCCGGAAGTGCCTACTGCAAGCCATCGCCGACAGCGGACGCAGGACTGATCTGCTATCTCTTCAACCCCCAACAATCGTCCACAGGAACCTCCTCGACGCCGCACGATTTCTCTTTAGCACCTCTACACTCTGCGCAGGCAACACCACGGATCTTCCCCAGCGGTCGAGAGTGTCCATCGGGCCAGAAGATAGGGAGCGCATGTTGGTGCGTCGAGCATTCGGTTCGGAGCGCACCATGCATGCCTTTGCACATCGAGCCGTAATCTCTGTGTTCCTCTTCACCATACGACTGCCCCGCATGTCCGTGCCCGCGACATGTTTCCTGAATCCTGTGTACTGGACCGAATTGGCGGCGCTGGGGGAGGATAAGGCTACCACGACTTGTTGTCGAGGAGCGGAGGACGCGGATTTGAGCTCCTGAGTGGTCGGATATTGGAGGGGTCGGTCAGACTACAGTGGCATGCCACATGTACAGAAAAGCGGGCCCGGGAATTGCCGAATCCGTCACAGCCACTGATAGGCTCTTCACTTTGCTTTCACTTCAGTCCTTCTTTTCAAGTTGTCGTCTCATGTCTACCGCATCGGTCGCCACTCTAGCTAGGTTTGGCCTAGTAAAGCTCTCCGTTTTTCCCCTGGCCCGTCGAAGCAGGTATCTGGCATGAAGAGACTTTGGTCGCGGACCCTTCCTTGGTGGAATAACCTTCCAAACGTGCTTAACGGTTCTCATTATACGTGTCTACTCTATTGTAGTGTTCAAGCTCCACCCGATACGTACTCCGCTCAACTAGGAACATGTTCCATCGCCTGCCTGAAGTCATCTATGATATCCGCAATATTTTCAATACCCACAGATACCTTGAGGATCGATTCAGCGAGAAGCTCTATGCCAGTGAACGAAGCCCAACGTACTCTTATAAGATCCCGGCGGACTCCGGAAGCTTTTACTTCCTCGTCGCTCATCGACTGGTTGGTCGTCGAACCAGGATGAATTATCAAGGTTTTGGCGTCTCCTGGAATCCTGTAAATAAGCCTGCAAGAAATTTATCGGAATATCCCCACGCACCCATATGCGACAGATTGCTGGTCAGCTTCAAGTGGTCGATCACATCTCTTGGATGGCCTGTGATTCCAAAACAGACGATGCCACCAAACGCGTTCTCTCGCAGGCATTCCGCTGCGCGCGCATGGTCCGGGTGGCTCTTCAGTCCCAGGTACGACACCCAAGTGACTTTCGGGTGAGCTTCAAGCCATCTAGAAGCGTCATTAGAGCACTGATTGCAAAATGATTGCCCAGTAGATATCTACCTCGCCAGTGCGAGGGAATTGTCGCAATGCCGTTCCGCTCTCAAACTGAGGGTCTCCAGTCCCTGCATAGTCAGAAACGCGCTGAAAGCGCTCTGGCAGGCACCCATGTCCCGAAGCATCTCCCACCTCATCTTCAATGCGAATGCGGTGCGTCGATCATACTTCTCGCTGAAAGCGCCCTTGAACTTCGGTGACGCATCCCAATCGAATCGGCCTGCACATTCGAAATAAAGTTAGAATGTGTTCCAGAATCTACATTCGCGGTTTTTACCTGAGTCGATGATTATTCCACCTAGTACTGTGCCGTGTCCACCAATCCATTTTGTGGTGCTATGGACTGTCAAATGTATCAATCACTGGCCGCGCAAATCCCCAAAGAAATTTATTCTTACCGACCAAGTCTGCTCCGAAATCTATTGGTCTAATCATCCAGCCTCCCATCCCGCACGTATTATCAACCACAAGTGGAATCTCATGCTTATGGGCCAGCTATCGATCGACCAGACTCGTCAGCTCTCGGGTTACTTCTGACCTAATCCAACTCACTTCCGCAAGCTCCGCGATAGGTGCAAGTATCAGGCTTGGATTGCTGATAGTCTCTACAAAAATTGCTCGCGTATTTTCGTCGATGGCTGCCGCAAAAAGCTCCGGCTTGAGGTCAGCAACGTATTTGACCTTGATGTTGACTTTCTTCAACAACTCTACAATTTTTTTCATCGACGTCAAGCCACCATCACATCAATATTGGTACTCACGTTGAAACTGAGAATACGTCTAGAAATTACTCGATGGTGAGTGCTTTGATAAATAATTAGAAGAAACATCTAACCCCTCCAAACAGTCCGTTTTGTCTGCCATGCATTCAATTTTCGCGCAAAATATGCCACTGCATCGACTTACGGTGCAATAATGTTATGACCGGCGTCGCACAAGCCCAACAAGGTCATCAGTTGCGCCGCCTGTCCACTCGAAGTCGCAACAGCAGCTACACCGCCTTCCAATGCGGCCATTCTCTGTTCCAAGACATCGACTGTCTCATTGCTCAGACGCGAATAAACGTTTCCGGGTTGTCTGAAGGTAAGTATTGTCAAGTAAGAATTCAATACTATTTGGAAGCTTCGCTACTGACCCCTTGAACAACTCAGAACCGTGCTGGAATGACCATTATGATGGTGCGGAATTGTACAAGAATCAAACGCACATCGGAGCTCTGGAACATGTATGCAACACTTGCATGGATTGGCACAGCTCGAGGTCCATTGCCTGCTTTGTCCGGCACATGTCCAGCGTGGATTTGAAGTGTATCGAAGTGAGGTTCGCTGATAAAATAGTTCATGCACAGGCCTGAAGAATTGCGAAGTGAAAACACCCACTGCGTAACTTTATGCGGTGCCATGTTCAATTTCAAGTTGTTTAGTAGCTTCAAGTTATTCGCTGGAATCAGGTTTTGATGGGGAATTTGAGAACGTGAGTTCGTACCAGGAGTTCAGTGGCAGTTTGAATATATAACCGAACTGCAGAGTCTACTAGCTGCGTACAGCAAAGTCCGAGAGAGCAGTTTACCGAGGCCGAGTCATACAACTACTGCATTACAAAACAGCATATGCAATGGTTTATGACTTAAATCGGATACAGCGATTCGGTTCAAGTTGGATCGCGCCGAACAGCAGCTGTTTGAACCTTATTATTGCTTTTTTATCCCCGACAGAAGAGAAAGCGTATCGCAGCACAACCGAACCTCCATTTCATTCTTACAGTAAATTGTATGTTTCAAGGTCCGTCCACCGCCCTTGACCGCTGAAGGAAAACTTAATGAATGGGGCTGAACAGCGGCGCGGGCGGTGTCCACGGGCGTAGAGAAGCCAAGCAACTATTCCAATATCAATGGTACCGCGAATCTCACGTAGTGGGGTTACTCGTAGATCACGGATTTTCAAATCTATTCTTGGGGAAAGGATAATTCCGTGCAACGTCTGTCGGATCGCCGCTTTGACCGGTCTGCAGCTATCTCCGTTGACGAGCGCTTAGAGAGTTATGGAAGATGGGATTTCAACACTTAACAATTAGCGCCCAGTCGCCGTTTTCAAATCTCTCGCGAACGGATGACCTGAACCGCCGATTGACCCATCATTCGTTGGAAAATTAAGCAAATCATGATGTTACTACAGACTTGAACAAGCTAGACGATCTCGTATCTGAATTCCGCGCGAATCATCTCAGAAACTTCTCTGACCTCTTGACGACTCTTCTTGGAATAGGCCAAAAAGTACGCAAGGAGGAGGCAAACCCCCGTTGCAGGATCCGGGATAACATCGCCTTTCGCATAGCAGCACAGATGCCGGCACACATTCCCCTTCAACCCAGGGTGTCGCCGAAGCAGTTCGCCGCAAGGATCCTCTGTGGCGAATTGCCCTCCGCGGTCGGGCTGGATGAAGACGACTTCACACCAATACTGCGAACCGTCTGCGCGTTGGGGGAAATTGAACGGGGTGCTGACAAGCCGAAGCCGATCTGCATCGCGAAGGCAAGTGAGCAGATGGGCTGCGTAGAAGTCGACGCCGTAGGAATGTATGGTGGACATGGCGCATCCGAGGCCTGGAATGCGCGCATTGATCTCAACTAGAAAGCAAGAGGGCGGATTTTGCCGGGGCTCGACCCGCGTTCGAAGGTCGACGACGCCTTTGTCGTCTGCGCGAAACTCCATGCTCGAGTCCTTGACCCGACCTTCGATATGGAAGAGACCCCACATGAAGCCGAGCTTGAGTAGGGTCTTGTGCAACGACTGCTTGACGATTTCCCGTTCCGAGTTGGGGAGATTGGAGGGAGTGAATTCGGAGGTCTCGAAAAACGTTCCCTCGGCGCCTGCGCCTGGTTTGTCACCAGCGCTGGGGAAGTCGTCCACCAGCTCGAAGAACAAGATGTCCCCTTCACAGAGAATCATATTAGCGTCGAACTCGGGTCCGTCGATGTAAGTCTCCACGATAACGGCACGGCCGTGGCGTTTCGTGTCGATTCTGCGCACAGATGCTATGAGCTCGGCATCGTTGCTAACTCGAGCGACGCCCTCCGAGAGATAGCCGCTAACGGGCTTCACAATGGCGGGATAATTAATGACAGTGGGGTTCTGTGGGGACAACAGCTTCTCCGTCATGGCCTCCAGGCCAGGAAAGAGAATGCATTGAATATCGTTGCCCGAGTTGACTTCAAATAGCCGCATTGCATATTTGTCGGTCGAAATCTCATGCGCCTGAACGGGAGAGGCCGGTAGCCCGAGAAGAACAGCTGCTTTGGCGGTGGATACCAGATATCTGTCATGCGCGGTGAGAATACCGTCGACTTTGTCGAATCCCTTGTACGCGCGAACGGCAGCGAACATACGCGCTGGGAGCTCATCGTCGATGCTCATGTCGATTGGGATGAATGCGTCGCAAAAGCCGGGGGCATTTTCGGGATATTGGAGCCAATGTCTAGGTCCGTGAGGAAGTCCTGTGCCCAGCACAATGACGGAGACATCAAAGTCCTTGACCGCCTGGATAAAGCCTGGACCTGAAATGCCAGCGGTAAAAATGCGAACTCAAGATAACGGAAGAAGCCAAAAACCTACCGGTCTGGAGATGGGAATATCCCTCTATGAGGACGACATTGCGATGAGGGACGCGTGCAGGAAGAACCCAGGTTAACGCGAGCCTGGCGGAAAGCTCTGACTCGATAGCATCGAACATCACAGTGTCCGGTGTATCTGGAGAACCCTGAAGAAGGATCCCCGCCACTGCCGAAGAAACAATATCCTCAAAGGAACTGGCTGTGGTATTTCCGCTCTGAATCTTTTGATCAAGAGACACAAAACCCTCCACACGGTCTACATGAATGCATTGTAGCAAGCGTCGTTCAAAGAAATGCAGGCGACCAATGAAACCATCGACGGTGGAGAAAACGAATTTAACGGCGCAGCGCGAGGTTTCCGAATTTCTGATGCATGCGCAAAGGAATTCATGAGGTCTGTTTACAACAGCAGATTCGTTCAGCGTGTCAGCTTGGAGTCCTCTTTGCTTCGTCGTGGATAAGGGTTGTAAGATAACATCCACAGTCTGGAACGAAGCAGTTGGGGTGTTGACTCTCCAAATAACCTCAACAGGATCTGGGAAGCAATCAGAGGCGAGGAGACTATGCCTGGAAAACGTGTATACCAAGATCATTGTGAATAATCGTCGCAGCATCCTCAAATAACGAGAAGGTCATGGTAGACGGCACTTGCAGCATTCCGAGTTTGAAGAGGCGAAAGTAGACTAGAAACTATGAGCTGAGAGGGTATTAGACATATTACTCTAAGTAGCGGTTCCTGTGGGCGTCGGCGCCTAGATTGTGGGCCCTGTAAAAATGGAGACATGGTGGTATCGGTCGAGTCAAGGGACACCGCCCGCGGCCGCCGGTGACTTGGCGCGCGCGGTAACAGCCGAGTATCTCGGCACCCCGTTGTTGCCCAGACGTTTCCCCTTGCAGTTGAACCCCAACCACCATCTCAAACGTATCTGGCGCCTATTCGAAGTCGATTCAAAACTTGTCAGACTTATGGCAATGGAAGTATTCACCTCTAGCTGTAGCGCCAAAAGTCTAGCGCCCAATAACAAAGCACGACCAACTTAACGGCCATGTCACCGAGTCGGGGTTGCGTTTTTTTCTTCTTGTCACTCTCCCTCCACAGAGACTAAGCAAACCATTCCTTCAGCCTTTCAAGTGCTCTACTTTTTGTCTATCCTTTCGTTAAGATATGGAGCAAGTTGAATTGTCCATCGTGCAAGTCGCTATCGAGGACCCAAGGTCTCTATGTGTTCTCCGCTCAGGCTGTCTGAACATCTGCTGACTTTCTGCTTGAAAGTAAATACGGCTCCCAGCGGTCTATTCCCATTTCCTATCACGGCTCCAGTCACAGTGCGGAATCGGTTGCAGTCCAGACACTCCCGAGCATCGTTCATCCTCCTACGAATGAAGAACTGGCAACGCTGCGGCGCATAGGCGGGAAAATTCCCCTTGGGGCCTGGCTTGTTGCTATCATCGGATTTGCAGAACGATTTTCATACTATGGGGTCACCACGCCGTTGCGTCAGTTGCGAGTTCGATTATTTGATTCAGGACTAACGATGCAGCAGAAAACTACATCCAAAATGCAAGGGACGATCCTCTCCGTCACGGAGCTCTTGGTCTGGGACAATCATCCGCAACACGTCTTTCCTATTTCCTTACCTTCTTTGTCTATGCGACGTCTTTCGGTGGGGCGATTGTGGCCGACGGCTGGCTTGGCAGATACAAGAGTTTGACTTTTTTTGCTAGGTGCTTGAGCTCGAATTCAATCAAATTTATTCTAATAATGCTCCAGTGTCTATGCCTTGGGTATTCTCATACTTTTCATCACATCGCTGCCGGTATCTTTGAACCATGGGGCCGGGCTCGGTGGCCTCATTGCAGGTAAGAAATGTCTTGAATCGCATGGTCTTCAGCTCAAATTGCTTTTTCGTGCAGCCATTATAATTTTTGGCGTTGGTGCCGGAGGAATGAAATCAAATCTGGCCCCATTCATCGGTAAGTGACCACACTATCGAGCGGCGTAGCTTAATAGAAACCATAGCTGATCAATGCGCGGAACCATCTATCAGTAGCCTACGTGTGATAGAGACGTCCACTGGCGAGCGTGTCATCGTCGACCAAGCTTTGACCCTCCAGCGGATCTATTCCATATATTACTGGTCGGGGTTCCCGTCTCAGAGAAAATCAGATTTATTCATTAAAAATAGGTGCGGCAATGTGGGGTCTCTTTCCGGAGTAGCGACCGCGCTCTTGGAAAGGCACGTCGACTTTTGGGCAGCATTTCTGCTTCCCTTCTGTTCAATCTGGGTTGCTTTTGCGCTGTTGGTCCTAGGCAATCGGAAATTCGGTAAGATGACACTATCTTTTTCTCAAAAATCTCGTTGAAACGTGCCTACAGTGAAGCCACCCGCCAAAGGGACCATTCTGCCTCAGGCCATGAAGGCGTTTTGGTTTGGGGCGCGTGGTGGTTTCAAGATGGATGCTGCGATGCCAGCAGCCCAATTGTCGAAACATCAGCGCGTGGTCCCTTGGGAGAACACCTTTATCCACGAACTGAAACGCGGATTATTGGCTTGTCGTGTTTTGTACGTCGTTTGTTCAATTTGAGGAGTATTTTCAGATTAACTCTTCAATTAGCCTGGCGTGGCCAATTCTACTCTTGTGCCAGAGTCAAATATCGAACAATTTAGTCTCCCAAGCGGCAACGATGGAGACGCGCGGAGTTCCTAACGACCTAATCTCGTTTCTTAATCCAGTGTCCGTCATCGTCCTCCTTCCTCTTGCAGAACAATTATTGTACCCCGCTCTCCGAAAAGCCAAGATCACCTTCTCACCCATCAATCGCATGGCTCTCGGTTTTCTCTTCGAATCATTTGCCCAGGCATATGCATCCGGAATCCAGCATCTCGTGTATACAGCAGGCCCTTGCTACGATGCTCCCCTCAAATGTGCCCCAAACCCTGGGCCGAACCACGTCAATGTCTGGGTTCAGACTCCGATTTACGTCCTCGAAGGTCTCGGGGAGGTGTTCTCTTCGCCCAGCGCGTATGAATACGCATATGATGCTGCGCCGCCAAGCATGAAATCGCTGTTACAAGCTGTCCTGGTGGGCATGGGTGCACTCGCCGTGCTGCTCGGGCTCGCTATTTCTCCGCTTTATCGCGATCCGCTGTTGGTTGTGAGCTACGCTGTGCTTTCCGGATCAATGTTTTTCACGACCGTGGTGTATTTTTTCGCCTTCCGGTCTCATGGAGATGCTGGAGTGGCAGATACTTCTGGTGTAGAGCACAGCGCGGGGGAGGACAAGGAGGGTCCGGTGGAGAAGGAGAGTGGTGGAGAAGCTGTTCAAAGGTCGTCAACTGCGCTGTGATGTTTTAGTCCACGCGTGTTTCATGTACAGTACTTTGCAATGTTTAATATAAATTTAATATCTTGCCCTTGTTCTCTCTCGCATTCCATTCTCAGAGTTACAGCTTCTACATTCCCGCTTGTCGTCCCCGTCGATTCCGAATCTTTGCTGTTCTGAACCACATGGGCAATAAGTTCAGAGTTTTTGAACGTAACGCACTGAAGACGCGACTCAGAATCAAAGCATGAAGTCAAGTGCATTACTTAGAATGACCATCTCACATACGGAGAGATTCAAGAGAAGATTATTGATTAATCGAGTAGTGTACAAACAAATGATTTTTGAGAATCGAGTAAATTAAACACTAATGTCAGAGAGATCCAGAGTCCCAACTGCGACAGGCTTAACATGCCCGTATATCTGAACACGTTTTGCAGCGGAGAAATACGATGCCCAGATATCTCCACCTCGTGCACTAACTGCTTTAGCATGTTGGCGTTTTCCATCTGTATAACCGCCTTCGATGAATTCCTGTTGTGATTTGCGAGCCCAATACGGCGCATTTAGACAATGCGCCGAGCCGCAGACGTGGTCTTCAGGAACACCGATAGTGGGACCGAACATACGAGTCTCGTACGCGATTCCTTCGGTCTCACTCGCGGAGGTAACGACGAGAATTTGAGTGCGGGGTGCGAGTTTCGCCTAAAATGACGAATGAAAAAAATGTTTTCGATAACGAAAAGATACTCACAAAAAAGGACACGTCCGGTTTCCATTGGCCAAGGTTCTCCGTCGTGTCTACCTCTACTAAAAGATAGTTGGTGAAGCCCGATCCGCCGTACCCAACGTAATTGAGTTTGACAGATGGTTTGGCCAGCGCGCCCGCAAAGATTTCGGCGACGGCGGCCTCCTCCTCTGGCGAGGCGGGGATGGTTGACCCGGCGGGCAATTCCATGCTGATCTGGTCGTCAACGCGGTGTGCGGTGAGGATGCCCGACAGAGTCTCGAACTCAAGAACAGTGATATGCTTCTTCGAGTCAAGGCTGCGGAAAATGGCCTCAGCCGCGGCGACTGCCAAGAATTTATGGTGTAAGCGTATCTTGCCACAGAACGGAAAACAAAATGGCTCACGAGTTCCGTGCCCGCAAATATGAACCTCGTTTGTAGGTCCGAACCATCGCAGCCCGAAACGAGCGCGTCCTTCCGGGAGTGGCGTGTCGGACGTTGGCAAAGATACATATACCACGATGGGTTGATTGAAGTTCGCGTTGATTCTTTCCAGGACGTCATCCGGCAGCATCTCGTTCAGAAAGATGATGACGGCGGGGTTACCGCCAAATATGTTTGTGGTAAATGCATTGTGTATCTGGAAATCCAGGGATCCGACAGGATGTGGCTGGACAAGGTCGCCGTTGCGGTGACAGTCAAAAGTACCGTCCATAAAAGAATGTAGTGGAAGTTGAGGGCAGGAAATTAGAAACCAAGCTGCTTCTTGAGAGATTTTATGCTCGAATGATCGGCAAAAATGACTCACATCGCTAAGCCGCAGCGGTTCATAAGGCTGTCATAAACGGAGGAGAGTTCACCCAGAGTCTAGCCATCGGTGCCAGTGCTGTTTGGATGAAGTGTCGGAGGATGGATTGTGAATCCGATATGCCCGGGTAGAACATAACACAGCGTGCAAGGACCCCCGGCGAACGACGAAAAGAGTCGAGACACAGCGGTGGTAACTGTAATGGAAACAAAGGTATATCCATCGCAGAATTCCGTGCGGCCGAGGAAGGAAATTTGAGTACGAGTCATCTACATGAATCATGAATTCAGGATGACCGAAGTGGTCCGCTTCGACGCGTCGCCAAGGATTGAGGAAAGAGCCGGGGCTACAGCTTTGAGGGTGTTATTCAATGAGTTGGCGGCAACCCGACTTGTGCACCGTCTGAACGAGATGGAGGATTGGGGGAAGAGAGAATTCTTACATGTCGTAATTGATCTAGTGGCGGCCAAATTGAAATGACGGCAAACGCCGCCGCCCGCGGCACCGGCCATCATTCTTTCTTTCAGACACTCTCCATGGTCAGAAATTCAACTGCGCTCATAACTGATCTCCAAAGAGCAAAGTGGTCTCCATTTGATTCATTCCTCGCTTAACTTTCAATACCGAACGTTGCCTCCCAGGTCGTAAGGCACCGGACAGCACATACAGCGCCGCCTCATGGAGTTTTGTAGTACGGCCAAAATACGACCAGATCGAGTCAGTACTGCAGAGTACCTGAAGCATTCTACTGCTTCCCATGGGAGCACACGGACTCGGACTTTGCTGCTTTTCTGATGCGAGCCGGATCATGTTCTCTTCGAAACAAGGTTTACACTGCTGCTGTACTAAACAGCATCAGCAGCTCTGTTCAAAAGCACCAGTCTTTCTTGCCATCATTCAATTAACACGCAATGTCTCCCCGGTCTAAGAAGCAATCCGTCTTCACTGTATCCGAGTTTACTTTGGATAGCGGTTTCACGCTTCCCCGCGTCGATGTCGCATATTGCACATGGGGTTCTCTGAACACGGCGAGAAACAATGTCATGCTCATCTGCCATCCCTTTACCGGTTGCGCAGATGTTGAGAAATGGTTAGTTTCTCTAGCTTTGGGACGTTAGAACATGTTCTCATACTATTCAACAGGTGGCTACCTCTTATGGACCATGGAAAGGCTTTTGACCCATCTCGCTGGTTCATATTCTGCGCAAATGTGTTGGGATCACCTTTCGGTACTACTTCCCCTCTCTCACTCAATCCTTGTACTGGGAAGCCATACGGGCCCGAATTTCCGTGTACTACTATCCGCGACGATGTCAGGTAATAGTTTCTACGAACTCTGTTATTCCTCGGTTCTCAAACGCGTCATTCAGGCTACACAAAATGGTACTCGACCAACTGGGTATCTCTCAAGTCGCAGTCGCCGTAGGCGGCTCGATGGGTGGAATGACAGTGCTAGAATGGCAGCTTTGCTTCCCTGGCTTCGTCCAACGCGCTATACCTATGGCGACTTGCGCAAAGCAGTCGGCTTGGTGTATTGCCTGGGGTGAGGTCAAGCGGCAAATTATCAGCAGTGACCGCGCTTTCAAGGGAGGTTACTATGCGCGAGATCGCCCTCCGCTCCAAGGTCTTGCTGCCGCACGAATGGCGGGACTCTTAACATATCGCTCCTCGGCTTCCTACGAAGATCGCTTCGGGCGAAAAATCCAGCGGGGCACGGGTTGCGATATTTTAACTGACGTTAAGGCGGAGTCCAAGCACGACACAGGACGCCCACTATACGCCGCGCAATCGTATCTACGCTACAAAGGATCCTCATTCGCTCCCACCTTCGACGCCAATTGCTATCTCCACATCGTTAGCAAAATGGACACTCACGACATCACTCGCGATCGCGTTTCCGCCGACCTTGACGAGGACGCGGCGCTTTTCGCCGTTCTAGGGACGATGCCACGACATCCTCTCATCATCAGCATCGAGTCCGATGTATTATGTCCCCCCCAGGAACAAAAGCTCCTCGCAGCGGGCATTCCTGAGGCAGAATTTGTAAACATCGCCTCGATAGCTGGACATGACGGATTTCTGGTAGAGAGCGAGCTAGTAAATGATGCGGTGTTGAAATACCTGAGGCGCGAGTTCAGTATGTTTTACTGAACGGAAATGTTCGTAGAATTTAATCTACTAGATATACAATACGACTAAGGCTCATAATTCTACCGCTTCGAATTCCAGACATTTCAACTATAATGTGTACTATTCGAAGTAATTACCTACCATTTGTGGATCTCTCTGAGAAACTAACCTTGAGATTTCTCGGCTGAGGATACATAGATTATCGCGAACTTGTGAAACTTCGGCCATCTCGGGTAAAGTTGAACCTCATTGTAGAAACAAAACGAGGCTTATATTGTGCACTCTATCGTTGATCAGCGATAAAAGGAATGCCGAATTTCCAATGATGCGATGGGCTCTTACCCTATCTCAATTGAACTCACAGACTTGAAAAACGAAACGAGGGTGTGATGATATAAAGACGCAGAACGTGATATCAGATATATTCGGCGGTATAACAGGCACACAACATATTATCAAATGCGCTACGCAGATTTACTAAGAACATCTTCCAGCAAGTCCACCGCCATGGATGCCGATCCCCACGACGATTCAAACCCATACGCCCCGTGCCTGCGAAAAAACATTAAAACATTTTCGCTTGACATCACGGAGAGACTAACCCATAATGAAACACGACTGGGGCCTTCACACCATGTGCTTCGACCCACTCCGCCTCAATCCTGATTCCTTCATTTCTGTGTGGGCGCAGGCCTAGTCCGTCTTCGACTATAATCGGATACAAATCTTCGATGGTCGGGGTACGGTCTTTACGAGCCTCCGGCGGGGCGATCTCAGGCCAAAGTGCAAGAGCCTTTTCCATAATCGTTTTCTTCGTGTCTTCGCGTGGAAGCGGGAACCTGACTTACTATGAGTTTTTCTGCGCGAAAATTACAAAACGGATTAATCACCAGTCGTCCACATTGAGCGTTCCCCCAAGGACGATGTTTCCGTTGTGACGAGGAATCACGTACGAAATCATCTCGTTCTCGATCTTACGACGCGTTGATCCAAAGCGGACCCATGGCGCATGCAACACCACTGTTTGGCCACGCACAGAAGACACCGTCTTATCTTCGACGCCGCCGAGGGAACGTGCACCCAGACCGGCGCATACAACGACAGCAGCAGGCGGTGAGGGAGGTTTCCCTTCAAAGTAAGCACTTCCCCCTTCAACGACTTGCTTAATGTGGCGCACGGATCCATGAACGAGTTTCCCACCAGCGGAGAGGAACCGCTCATGAAGATAGTTCAAGTAAACCGGCGGATCTAATTTTTTGTCTATGAGCAAAAGAACAAACGACAAGGATCGAGGTATATACCGAAACTGATGGCGGTGAAAGAAATGCCAAACACTGCGCCAGGAATAAGAGCAGATTTTGGCATGATTTTGAACTGTATAATATGGATTAAGATATAATCGTTTGCGGGACGGAAAATTTGCGTACATCTGGCATGGTTTCTAATCCACGAGGATGACCAAGGTCTTCAAAGTAATGCTCGTATTGCGGAGTGCGAACGAAGCACTTCTCCGCCGGATGCCCAGGCTCGGACATTTCCCAGAAAACTCTAAAGGTTTCTGTATCCATTTCTGCGGAGGTGACGAATTGGTTTGGTTGGGATCAACAACACTTCAAGTCGGAACCTACTCTGCTGCCGAGCATCATGGCTCTCTGCTGCAGTGCAATGGTGACCACCCTAAAGTATCGAAGATCAGTCGAGTCTACGAGACAATCTGCAAAATCGACTCACGGCCCAATGGCTGGTGTAGTGCGGGTGCGGAAAATCATTCGGCCAGATTTCAGCCACAATCGTGACCTCATATCCACCCTTCTCCTGCAGTTTAATGGCAGTGGTGAGACCGATCACTCCTAGAAATGCGCGTCGAGTCAATGGGCGTGTATGGAAGAGTAAGAATTCTAACCGGCGCCTATGACGACAATCTGTTTCTTCTGTGCAGCCATGGATAGAAGGAGTTGAAGGAGCACTGGGGACTGCAGCACGATCTACTTAAGAGCTTTTGTTCGAGAAGCGAAAGATCGCGTGTGATTTCGTCCGCAGGTCCGTAGCCGCAGCTTATGAGGTGAAGTGGTGTAGAGCTGCTGTGCGGAACCGTCGACAGCTTCCAATTGCGGAAATGGTGTGAACGAAACGGTTACCCTAGAAAATTGAGGCGCGAAGCACAACAGCTGAGAACATACCGCTCGATAGCCGAACCTCCATTGCTATTTGACAACAGCAAACAGCAGCAATAACATTATGAACGGATCCCCGAGATCGGACGCTGACGAATGGACTTAAGAGCTACGCATTATGTTTACCGGCGCATACTATTTAGCAGCGTGATTTGTTACGTTGATGCGAGCAGCGGAGGCAGGAAAGATCGCAATGGGTCCGAGTCATTTACTTCGGTGCTGCGGGGGAGTGCGGGGGCAGATTGGGAACGCGGGCACACGACCATAATTGGGATATCTGCACAGAAATACATTCAGATGAAAACACCCGACGCATAGAGGCGAATGAACCAGCATCGATTCGTGTAGTGCATTTTTGGAAAGACCGAGTCATGGAGCCTTGAGCAGCAGCTCTAGCATCATGGATGAGGGTTGCGTCCGACTCAGGCTCGGAGCTATTATTCCTCCGGAGACGTGTTTGGTGGCCCATTGGTCTCAAAGCAGCGCAGAAACTGCCGAGAAGTTCCACCTCCAACTCTTGAACGTGGCCAGACATGATCAGTCAGGAAGGAAATCATATCCGAGCCGGAGATTGCCGCGGGCGGATAGTGGGCGGATCAGGCTCCGAAAATCTTTCCACGGTTCGATTTTAGGCTAAAATTAAACCAAAGTTCAACCATAATTTTACATAATACGAACATTGCACTTTTCTAGTGGCCTACTCCACGATTACGTATCTAAACTCATTCAGAACCATCTCCGCCAGTTCCCTAACGTGGTGACGGCTTTCCCTAGAGTACACCAAGAAATACGCCAGTACAACGCAAAGCCCCGACGCGGGATCGGGCACCGTCGCACCTGGAGCGTATAGAACGACACCCCGCGCGATATGCGCCCCAAGATCAGGCCGACGGTTGACTAGCGCTCCGCATGCGTCTTCCGAGACATAGGTTCCGCCGTGGGATGGCTGGATAAATACCACCTGACACCAATACTGGGAGCCATCCTCCCGACTGGGGAAGCTGAACGGAGTAGCGATGATGGAAAGACGAGCAGTGTCTCGGACACAAGCCAGAAGAGGAACAGCGTAGAAATCCACGCCGTATGTGTGGATCGTCGAAAACGAACAGCCAACGCCGGGAACGCGCGCGTTGATCTCCAACAAGAAGCAGGAAGGTTTGCCGGAGGCGGGAGAGATGCGATCGTGCAAGTCGACCAATCCTGTTTCGTCGGCACGATATTCTCTTGCCGAGTCCTTCAGTCGACCCTCGATGTGATATAATCCCCAAGTGAAGCCCAAATCAAGGAGGGTCTTGTGTAAAGAGCTGCGAACAATCTCGCGTTCAGCGGGGCTGAGGTTGGATGGGGTGAGTTCTCCGGTTTCAAAGAAGGCAGCATCAGAGCCGGCTCCGGCGAGATCTCCTTCGCTGGGAAAGTCGTCGGTCAACTCGAAGAAGAGGATTTTGCCGTCCAGAAGAACAAAATTGGCATCGAATTCCGGACCCGAAATATAAGTCTCGACGATGACCACGTTTCCGTGGCGCACAGAATTAACCCGTGCGATGGAGTTGAATAACTCAGCATTGTTGTTCACTTTCGCCACACCCTCCGATGCAAACCCACTGATAGGTTTGACAATCGCCGGATAGTGAACGACGAACGGCTCAACTGCATTGTCCACATGTTGCCGCGCATCATCCACCCCAGCAAAGCGGAAGAGCCGGAAGTCGTTTGCCTGGTCGTCGGCCTGGAACTGACGCATCGCATACTTGTCGGTGGAAATTTCATGTGCACGGACTGGTGCGGCAGGGAGCTCCAGGATATGAGCTGCCTGGGCAGTCGCGACGAGGTACCGATCGTGCGCAGTAAAGATCCCATCCACCTTGTCCCATCCGTTGTATCCGCGAACCGCAGCAGCGATACGCTCCGGTAATTGTGCGTCGAAAGTCAAGTCGACGTGAATGAGGGCTTCGCAGAAACCGGCTGCGTTTTCAGGATTTTCGAGCCAGTGTTTCTGGCCTTGGGGTCCCAAAACGATGAGACGAACGTTGAGATCTTTTACGGCCTGGATGAAACCGATCCCTGCATAAGTAAGTTGACTTCAGTATACGAAATTGCCAGGAATCCTGTTACTCACCCATCTGCAAATGCGGATAGCCTTCGACGAGAACAACATGGTATCGTGGGGCCGGGGATGAGAGGAGCCAGCGGAAATTGAGACGCGCTAGGAGTTCTCCCTCTGCCGCTGCCAATTGATCTGCAGGGAGTACGAGACCTGCGGCTGCAGCCCCGATAATGGCACAAAGGTTGTCCTTTGACAAACACGGTTTAATCTCCCGCTCCAACACGGAAAAGCCAACAATCTCTTCTGCAAAGGGAAAATCCAGCAGACGCCTCTCGAAGAAGTTCTTGCGTGGCAAAAAACCGGGCGCCCTGCACAAAATAAGCTTGATGAAGCGTGGGGACGCCACTCCGAGCGCGATGTATCTCGCGAAGAACCGCTGTGCGCTATCTTCTGGTGCGGCTGAGATGGGCTGGCTGTGCTCTGCGTTCGTTGAATTGGTACGCAAAGTCACGTCGACAGTTTGAAAATGGGCGAAAGGGTCATTGACCCGCCAGAGAGCTTCGACTGGGTCTGCGAAAGAATTGAGCTGTTTTGAGTGAATATGGACGAAGGCAAAAAACCCACCGTAGCCAGGTAAGCTGAGAAGTGTGCTGAATTGCATTATCGAGTAGTCGTTGATGGAGCAGTGTGCGTAGATCGAATTGAGACTCGGAGGAAAGACCCCATTATTATATCCGAATGCACGTTCGAAAGCGTCCCGCCGAAAGCAAAACTCAAGGCCGTGTCCCAACACCGCCGCTCAGAATCTTGTCAGAATCAGAGGAGATAATTTAAGCGCCCAACGCGCCTATCACGATTGTTTGGCGCCCAAAATATGGAGTATGTATCTGGAGGTATCTGGTTGTATAGTAAAAACGAATATTACTCACGTTACCGACTAAGAATTCTCTTGCCATGATCGTCTTCCCTTTTTGGATTATTCCTGAACATTTAGAATGATTTAGCAATAGCGTTGTAAGCTCAACTCGGGCAGAAGCGGTACATACAGTTGCGGCAAAATCAAATGTCCCTACCATAAAAGGAAATTTAGATCAATCTCGACCTTTTGCTACATTATTGGAGGTTTTGGTTCGAACAGAGCACGTAGGATGATAGTCTGGCATTTGATATGGTACAGCATTGACCTAAACAAATTTTGCTGGGGCTTTTTCCGCGGTGTTTGCCTCAGATTATATTCAGATGGCTGGAGCCAAAAGTCGCTCAATACTGGGTCAAATCAAAAGATTGAAAGTCCAGGGTAGATTCTACTGGTTCCCTCACTCCTTCTGGCACCAAACATCCGCTTCAGAGTATGTGTGGTTGGGCAAAAGGTCGAGATTGATCTAAATTTCCTTTTATGGTAGGGACATTTGATTTTGCCGCAACTGTAGGTATCATTGCAATTGCTTGGCCGCTGATCAGAGTCAAGAGATTCATTTGTACCTGGCGCTGACTAGAAAACGTATTGCCGCAAATCGAACACGTATAATGTCCGGGAGCCCGACCCTGTAATATTGTCAATGGCGACCGCGACTTGACATTCGCCGAGCGACGTCGTTGCCTTCTGTAGCTAGAAATTCTCAGCACACCGAAGCCGCCCGAGGAGTCTTGGAGCAGGACGCGAACGAATGGCCGATGGCGGGCATGCGACACTCTTTTATTCCTTGGACATCTTGATCCATAGAGAATTTTCACCAGAGTTCTCTTTGACAAACCCACGTTAGCCGAATCCGGAGTTTCATTCTTCAGATCTTTTTCCATGTTTCTATTGAACTGGCTCGTCTCGCCGCTTAAAATGAATTGAGATGTCCTGGTTACGATTAGTTTTCGGTGCTGAGGGTGAAGAGAGCTCACATAACGAAAAATGATACGTGCCCCCATTTGCTCAGTTAAATTGGGGTAACATTAGACAATTCCAACCACATGTGTAGGATTGAAAACCTTTGGTTAGCGCACGCCGCAGTATACAGTATCCAGTCCAGTGCAAGCTAACGGGACGGAAAATCCGCCATCATATTGATACAGCAAAAGCGTCAGCGAAAGGCTGACACACACGATACTTACAGTACATTACATGGATCCTCAAAGAGAAGGACAACTTGCATCAAGGACTCAAATTGCATCGCCCTTGATCGGCACACATAGATGCTAGGAACCGCGGTCAACGGCAAAAAGCGAAAAACTGAAGCTTTGGCGCACATTTTTCGTTTCCGCGTGAAATCGTTTGTGCACCTGAGTGCGGCAGTTCCAACCATACCTATGATAACAATGGGAATCGTTCAAGATATGCAGCCGTGAGGTATGATGCTGACCAACAATTCTCTGGTGGGGTCCAGCCTCCTAAGAAGAATTTATGCGTCCAGTGTCTTGGAAAGCAAAGAAAGTATACCCAACAAACCTTTGATTCTTTCGTCAAGAAACCATATCCACAGATGTTCCTCCAGAAATTTAACCAAGCATGCATTGCAGTACGAATCCGTTCGCATCCAGCCATCAAACTCGGGACTGGTACGCATTGTGAATGAAAAGAGATCGCCGATAAAGGATGCCAAGTTCTCTGGTTGAGCAAGTTGTGCTGTGGCAGCATAGAAAGGTTGAGTGATGGTAGGGTTCTGCTTTAGATTGTTCTTTAGTAGATTGGGGAGGTAGATGGGGAACCGATCCCAGTCTGCGAATCGTATTACATGTTTATTCAAAACTTCATTATGAAAAGCCTCGAAATTACACTCACTTGCTTCTGTGTATAACTGTAGACCCCCAGGAGCTGCGCATTTCGAGCCTGCACCCAATGTATCATCGAAACGCACCCATAGAGTGATTCTACGCACATGTATCATTGGGCCCGTTAACTTGATCTAAAACCCACTTCGACACCGGGTCCTCGTCTTTCGGGGGCGTTACCTTGCGCATCGTCCAGATACTTTCCAACGGTAGTGAGAAGTAACGAGAGAACAGCTTCAGATCGACATCGTCGTCGTCGAAATCCGGAAATTCCAGATCTTCTTCAAGGATATCGTAGGAACGGTTCTCCCAGATAGTCATTGCGCCATACGGTCCAGTGGATAGAAGCATTTGCACTAAGCTTGCATCTAGGAAATCGTGATGTTAATGAGCGAATTCGAGATCGGCTTTGCAAAACGGCACCTGGGGCCACCTCTTCGCATATTCCTTGGAGGAATTTCGTTACCGAATGCAGCTCTTGAAGCTCAGTGGTGGGGTATTCTTTGAGCATGGCCGTGCGCTGCCTTCTGATTTTTTCGATACACTCGTCATCCATATCTTCTGAGTAGCTTGTACTGGGAAATAGGTTGCAGAATAACATGACGCGGTACATGGCACGCTGGAACCGCCACGATTCTTCGGAGGTCAACAGACTCGTCTTGGATGTGCGATCCTTGTGCCTGTACGGAACTCAACTTTGACGGATGCGGAAAAGACTGTGGCCACACCTCAAACTGTAGATATTCTCCAGTTTTACAACGATTCGAGAATTCTTCTGCAACTTTTGTTTTTCTTCGGCCGTGATGACACTAATAAGATGATCTTCCTCGCAAGCTTCAGCCATTGCAGCTGGATCGGCGTCCGGAGTGTTGTACTCGTCATAAGGGTATCTCAACACCCGCAATGCCTGGGGAAGCGCGGGCCCAACGGCATTGTAAGCTACCGCTCTTGTAATAGACTATATCCAACGATTGAGTAAAACTCGTACACGAGGCTCGCAAGAAGCCTGTTATACATAGCTCTAAGCTCACTTGCCTTCGGATGTGTCTGAAAGACGCGATAGAAGCTTTTGGAAGTGATCATGGTAGACTGCAACGTCTGAAATGTCGGGCAAAACGTCAGAATACGGTCCAGGATATCATCGTCCACGGGTAAGCCATTGCCACTGAATAACATTGTGGGTGTCGGGAGAAAGGGGCGGGCCTTCCCCATTGGGACCGAATATGTAAACAAACACACACACGTGAGTGCACGGGACCGGGCCAATCGGTAACCGGTTGCCGACTTTTTTTCCTCCACTCTCTGAGTCTGTATACGAGTTTAACAGCCTCTGCGCTTCCTGTGGTAGGAAACTCGAAGAACGCGACGTTAGCCTGCGGCCACGAGCAATAACATACACGATAAACTATTAGAACAAATCCACCGCCCCCCTCCTCCTTGACACCACGCCCACAACTTTACTATCGAAATCGAACATCCCACCCCCTTGCAATATCACCAGGTCCTCCTTCTCGTCAACCAAAGCCTTGCTATCCAACCCCAGGGCTTTGTGGAGATTCTTCGTGGAGAGAGCCATCGCGGTGGGGTAATCAATGGCACCGTCAGCGTCCAACGCAGCCTAGATCGATTCGTCAATCTACATGACCAGGGTTAAGGCAGCCCGAGCGACATACCCAAGCGATCTCAAATCGTGCATTCCGAGCATCATAGTCAGACGCCACTCCGAGCGCTACGTTGACGCCATGCTCCAAGAGTGTAGTCACAGAGGTTTTTCGAGACAGAGGGGGACCGGGGAGACTGGGAAAATCGCGATTATTAGAATCGGCGAATGACTAGATGAAGAGGCAGAGAAAACTCACATCCGACGACGATCCCACTGCTCAGGATACGGTCTCGCGGGAGAAAGCACCACACTAACGCCGGCAGCACCAATCTCCGTCGCGAGCAAATGCGCCTCCGTCGCGCCCGCAAACGTCAGCCGCAAAGCGTTAAACCTAGCCTTTTCGAAATCCGCCTTGAGCTGGAGGAGTGTCGCCATAATGTCCGCGCTATGAACAGCGACCACCAGCGGTATCTCTCCCTGCGTATGTCAACGTCAATCGAGAGCATCGTACATGGTGTAGTCGGCATAAGAGGCTCACATTCCTGACCCGCCGCCAAGGCCCCTCCGAATCATCAACCAAGAGCAGCTTCCGCAGCGTCGCAATCTGCGTGCTCACACTCGCGACCATCGAAGGATGAATTGCAATATGCATCGCCGTCTCGGCTTGCACAATCGCGTTACTCGCAAGAGCGCCGCTAGCCCCCGTGGCGAACGCCGTGCCAACCCCACGCATGAAGTCATAGCCCATAGGGGCGACAACAGCGGTGGTGACTCCTGCCCGATACGCAAGCCTATGATACAGAAGTAGCCCACCATCAGAACCAGTGACATATACACAGTTGACGAAAACTCACAGAGTATTCCTCCCTCCAAACTGCAACCCATCCACTGCCCTCACAACCGTATCCTTGAGTATCTTTGGCACATGCATCGTAAGCGGGTCAAACACCCTCCCATCCGTCGTTGACGCCTCAAGCATAATCTCACTCAACCCCAAATCCGATCCAAAGGTCGTCAGCCCTGGTGCCAGCTCTCCTCCTTTCAAGTCCACTGTCACCACCGCGTCGGCACCATCCAAACTGAATCCGCATCCCCCTTCCTCATCCATCCTGACCTCCTCACGCGCAACACATCGGACGGCTCCTCCATCCACGACCACCCGGAAGCTCCCACCATCCTCCCCGTCGTGCTGGCCTCCCCACACCCCAGCCTCCGTCGTCTCCACCCTCGACACGTTCACAAACATCACTACCCCCCGCTCCTTACGGCCCTCCAACGGCGGGAGCCCTTCGTACTCAATAGTCTTCTTGATCTCCTCCTCCCATGACGGCGTCTGCGGGACATCCTGGAACGCATGGGGTTTATGCAGCGTCGCTGGCTTATCGAGCTGCGGGATGCCGTCGATGTAGACTTGGACGGGGGTGGCGCCGAGAGCGAGGGGATGGGAGTCCCAGATGACTAGGTCTAGGTACGGTCGTCTCAGCGGCAGTCAGCCAGATGAACTACAGCACTTTACCAGCATCATAGCCTACACAGGTATATTAAGTGTTCCGGATGAGCGAAAATAGCACAAGTAAAACTGACCAGTCGCGAGCGTTCCGACACGCCATCCCACCCCCAATGCCTTCGCAGGTGTCGAAGTAACCGACGCAAGCGCCAACGCCGGATTCAGGCCGTAATAATGTGCCTGCTGTGCCTCGTACATGAGATGTCGGGAGTTGATGACAGGATGGTCGGACTTCGAAAGAGTATCAAGCCCAAGTCGTATTGAGGAGGAGCTAGAGAACTCACCTTCATTGCAGCAGGTATTCCATTATCCGTCAGAATACGAGGCGCAAACTCGGAGCCGCGATACGCTTCGCGTTTCTTCCTACAAAGATGTGTGGGATGAGCGAGGAAGGACAACGATGGACGCACCGGAAGTTGGATGCAAATAAGGCAATTGTAGGTATGCCGCCCTTTTGTCACCTGTCAGAGGTTGCGGAGGGGATATGGGGAGGAGGACGTACCCATGCTTTCTTCAATAGTTCTGGAACAAGATACGTTTCGCCCGCATGGTGGAAGGAGGCAACGGGAAATTTAAATTCGTTGGAGAGCTGGATACGGTGAGATAGAGGAGCAAGCCAAGGACCTCACATACCCGGATAATTTGGTCAAGATCCACTGCCTGCGATCGTCGAAGCACTTGCGAAAGGCGGTAGCGGCAAATCTTACCTCGTAACAATGCACCGACAGCTGCATGAAACGTCGATAAGATGAAGAGAACGGTCACACAAATGCGCACTTTGACCCGTCCTCGCAAGACATCCACCAGCGCCTCCCACTGTAAATTTTCCGGAAATTCCTCCTTCCCATCCCACATCCCCATCTCTGCCCGTCGACAAAAGTCGTCTTGCGAATCACGTATCTTCCGCGCTGTCTCGTACGCGTCGCGGAAAGCCCACGCGCTATCCATCCGGTTCTGCGAGTACGTGCGGGAGGGATTTTCGCCGCAGGCATGTCTAAAAAGTGTTATCACCTACTCTGTAGCAGTAGCGCGCACAGGACCTACTTCATGTGCCTCCATTTGGGACGAGTGTCGGAGGTGTTGAGACCGAGAGTGAGGGGAGGCTCGAGGAGCATAGCAGAGGCGGAACGCGCGGAGGTGGGGCGAGGCTTGATGAGGAAGGCTTGTCCGCCGATGTTATTGGCGCTACCGGGAAGAATCTGAGCAGTGGTAACGCCCCCAGCAATAGCGAGCCTGAACGCATCGTCGTGCGTGTTCAAGCCATCGATACTTCGCAGCCATGGAAGAATGGGGCCCTTCCCAGAATTGCCGTCGGATGCACCTTGAGAGAGAGAGATGAAGCTTCGGAAACCAAGAAGACAGAGAGACGTACCCAAGAGGTCCGGGGCTGAATAGACGGCAAGGTGGGAGTGGAGGTCGACAATTCCGGGCGACACCCACTTCCCTGCGGCATCCACGACGTGCAAGTTGTGTCGATTCTGAGTCAATGCATTCGGGATATAGCCGACACCCTGGACGACGCCTTTATCGAGAAGGATGTCGCCAAAGACAATTTCGGTGCCGTTCCTTGCGGCTGTGAGAATCTTTGCGTTACGGATGAGAACAGGCGGCGTGCCCTCGACGAAACGGTCAGAGCCCTGCGTCGTGCGAGATGCGATGAAGTTGGCAGTCGGCTCAAGTGAGCTGCGGAGAGCGAGACATTGTGGGGGAACTGGTCGAGCGAGGTGGGAAAAGCGGTGATTGGGGTAGAAGAGAGCGACGAGGCCCAGAAGAACGACGCCGACAGCCAACTTGAAGCGTTGCCTGCGCTTGTCGTTCATTGGAAAAGCAGCTCTTGTCGTGGCCGACGGCGGCCGGCGGCAACTTCGAATGGCGTGATCGAACGCGCCCTCGTGATCGCATCGTCAACGCGCCGCCAACGTGTTGCGACGCGGCGATTGAGCTCACGGTGAGCTTGTAAAGAATAGAAAGTTTGAGAACGCTGAGGCAGTCTACCCTGAGTCGCAGTGGAGGTGTGAAGGGGAAGGATGAGAGGGGAAACTTGCCACTGTATCGATACGTGCTAGCTCGATGTCGCGCGCGAGAGAATAACTGATTCTTGTGTCGAGTAGCCGCCGCAGACGCTGCCTATAAGATCACGTCGAGCCAGTTTTCTTCTTCCGCGAGAATTTGGGTAGGTCGCGCGCCATATCTGCGCGTCAGTGTCGGAAAGAATGGCGGTTCGCAGAAGATCGCAGGGAATCGGGGGTCTCTATTGGTCTAAAGGTCGGTTCAAGGTCGGTTGGTCTCCATACTCAGGTCGGATTGGGAAATTGAAATTCGATTGGAATTCGAGGTCTCAATGAGATCTGATGGTGTCAAATTGCTAGGGCCCAGAAGCAGCGATAAAAGGTGGGGAAATCGCTCGACATGGTGGGTAAAGCAAAGCGGCAAAAATGGGTAGGAATTTCGTACCTGCCTTTTTTGGAAGGCTGGCAAAAATCGGCAATCGGTGCACTGTCACAGGTTGTGACTCTGTGACTCTCCTCACTGCCTTTGCTTGTTCCGCTGAACAGACCTTTTGCTTTCTCGTAACATTGCGCTCATTGCGTGCTGCTCGTTCGTTGGCATTTCTGAATATACATCCTACCCCCCTACTTACGCTACCCGACGGCAGTCTATTTAGTATTGAGTCTGAAGTGACTTCAAGTTGGACTCTGCCACCTCGATAATTATCTCCAACACACATCTCCGTGGTCCAAGAGTCTTCGGAGGAAACCGGACTCGCTTCTCGTGTTCAGTATGGTGTTTTCTGACACTTTCTTGACATGTGTTTTGGCCGGTCATGGAGGGAGATATATTCAACTCAAACACACACTTGACATGTATGGTCGCAGACGATCTCTTTCCTACGGAATCTTACCTCGTGGACAATTACAGCCAGTTGCCGATCGCTTGGACGGTTCTCACACTTGATGCTTCGAAACTCGCTCGAAAATTCTTAATCTATGTTTTGTCATCTTGAAGAACGACTAGACTTGCTGCGAGCTCAGCCGCGACGAGCGTGCGAGTGCGGCTGAGTGTAAGAGCAGGTAGTAGACCAGTCTTATGATGGATGTCGTAATAGCCTCAGAAGCCTGCCAATAGGGACAGGGAAGGACTGGGACAGCTTCCTCGGCTTCTCCGTTAACATCGGCGCACAGTGGCGGCTCACCCAAGCCACTGATGCAACTCCTCGCTTGGATTCGGCGCGACGGCGCTGTGAACGACGCTCGACAGTCTACAGACGAAGACTCGACGAGGCTCGTTCTTTATTACTCCATCTCGTAACTCGCCGCCATCGTCGACTTGTTACTACTGTCCCTATTCATCTCCATTCTGTTCTATCTTTCCGAGTCGGCTTCAAACTTACCCTAAAGGCCTTTCCTTCCGCCCTTTTTGTACTCATATCATCCCACTTCTACCATTCAACACCGGTACCATCTTCACTGGCCACTTACATTCGTTAATCATCACTACTCGGTTCTAACTTTCAACCTGTTCCTATAGTCGGTATCCCGAATGGAACTCTTGTGATTCTCGAGTTTCACTCTACGTGTGGCCGTACTTGACATCACCGACACTCGTTCTTTGGCTTTCGGAACCTCCTGCAAACGGCCCCATGGCGCTCTCTGCTCGACACAACTACGAAATGTTTCTGGCGACTCGTCATGTCTCTCACCTCCATGGCTCCTTCCATGATTGTATCCTGCATCCTATCGCCGATGGGCTCGATCTGTGATCTTTCTGTCGCTCTCTCGTTTACCAACACTTCCCGCTACACATTCCCGAGTACATATCCCCCTTTGAACTTCTTCTTGGCTGTCAACCACTTCCCATTCCTCTTCGAGCTCCTCATCCCAATCTAACTCACATTTCATGCTCTTGGGTTTTCGATCGCAGGCTATCGCAACTCGACCCCGTTTACACAAGAATGTGGTAATTGCACGACCACTTCTGCTTCTCCTACTCGCCGTTTTGCCCCGGCGCGTCTTCTCTCGCTCAGCGTTTCACCACGGCTCCCTTACTATTCTCTCTTCGAGGCTCCGCACTCGCACTGCGCAGCTCTACTCAGGTCGCCACTTCCTCAAGGCCGAATTCTCTCTCCACCTTCCTCCTCCATCCACAAAATCCAGCACACACTTGTTTTCAAGCAGATGGCATGCCCCACGAGCGCCGAGTAGATCTGCTTGTGCCCTAGTGTATACCTTTATCACACATATGCAGAATTCAATGTCAAGGCGAGCTGAAAAAGAGTTGTTCATCGGATCAGGGGATACCGAGTCGGTTCAAATCAAATATTGTCTTTATTCAACATTCTTACCTTGTTGCCGAACATTATAGACTCGTTATGTTGATCGACTGGCTCATCGTGTTCATCTTCGCGTGAGTCTATCTACTGCCAGTGATCTTGGCGGCTTGCCTTCGGCTCAACTCGGATTGACCTCTTTCTTTTCAGTTTAATATCGCTCAAATCTATGCCGCCGTCGATTCCTTCAAGTAGCGAGATGCATTGTTGTTGTGACTGGCTAAGCCAGTGGTACGTCCCTCCATCTCGTTTCACTCCCTGCGAACTCTCAGGCTGCATCTATCTGACTTGCTTGGTTCAAATTCAACAGTCTGGCTCGCATTGAATGCTTGGTGTAATGAGAGATGTACATTCAAGTTGTGGCTCTTTAAAGCACCTTCGGTGAGTTGGGTTCATTCGTACGTGAAACAATTCAAGCTCTTAACTCACTGTTTGATTTCAAGTTCTTGAAAGCGAGCGGCTGTCGACACCGAGTTCAATTGTGAGCTTCGTATCAATCTTCACCTGTTTTTACTTCGTTTGAACCGCCGCACACAAGACTTGACTGTACGGGCCAAGCTGCCTTGATTTCTTTCGCGTTTTCAACACTTTAAATTTATCGGGGGTTCATGTTTTCATTCAGCTGGACTGACCGCGTTCACAACACGATGTTAACTAAAAGTCCTCAAGCATTTGGCTATAGACATATGTTTGGACGACCAGTCACAAACGAGCGTCGGCCTTTGCAACGGCTGGTCGTCAGTGAAAGATCAAACGAGAGGGTGAGCAACTTGAAACGCACCGTCCTCCCCTTCACAGCGTCTGACTTGTTTTTCTTCGCACTGGACAGGTCCGACAGCGGGCACACAGTATACATTGACTCGGACTACTTTCCTACTCGGATAAGTAGATAAAAAGTATCAGCAAATCTACCTTGTGACGAGTACCGCAGCATTGAAGTAGGTCTCAAATCCATGACAGAAACAAACTTGTACATGTGTTGGTAAACTCCAAGTTCATGAACGGCCAGGTCTGAATCGTAACCGGCGTCTCAAAATTCAGAGTGGTGGGCACGGCGGCATAGTAAGCACGCGATGTGACGCGCCGCATTGGCGAGGATGGCCGCCATCTCTTAGTATGCGCACCGCATTCTAGGATTAAGCGCGGCTTCCCAAGTTCGCTGCCAAGTTGCGGCGGCGGCGCTGTGGTTCTCGACAAGTTACGGCATGCCATCATAAGACTGATCCACCCCATCCTCTGAGTGTAAGGCAAGGTAGTCACGTGCGAGCGGACTTGGCAGCCGATCTCTTTGACAGCTGTCAAGTCTCTTTTCCTCCTGCCCTCGCGCGCGCTGCTCCGTCGACGGCTCATCTGACTCTCTCGCAGCATCACCTGTGTTTTTTATCATTCCTTTCTGGCTCATCTTCTCTCCTCCCAGGGCTTCTCTCTTTCCCACCTCTTGACTTCATGTCAGAGACATCTCTTGACTTTGTGTCGGGATCTTTGGGCTTTGCGCCGGACCTTGAGGACAACCCTCTCGTTTTCGTCGCTGCATCGTCAAAACGCAGTTGAAGTACTTCATGGAAACGATGCTACAAGGTCACATTTAATATTCCTACTCATATCATACACAACTAACAATTTCTTTTACTCTCGCATTTCTGCTCTCGGGGCAATTTGTCCGCAAGCTTCTGCAACAGAAACGACTCGCTCTCTCCGCGAGGAGGGAGGAGCATTTTATCAGTGCTCCTCTTCTGCATCCCAGCCCAGTGTGTCACCTGTTTAAACTTCTTTCCTTCCATTTTCTCTCTGTGGCCGTTGTCGTGGCGTGTCTAGCACTTTGATGTTGTACATCGGAGCCCTGGCACGATAGCAGAGACGCACCACGCGTCTTGCTTTTAGTTTCACTCATTCTATCTCGTCTCCTTTTTATTTCTGGACGAGGACACCATGTGTTACCGTCTTGCGATAGTTCTCATGCAGAACTCACGGCTGGCCATTCAAGTTCTCTTTTCCATCCCCTTCTCTTCCCTGCGCAGTGTTTCTGCTTCCTCGACGTTGTCAATCGAAGCTTGACCACGATGCCCGGAACGCTCTGACACTTCGTGTCTTGTATTTGTTCTTATCGTCTGTTTACCCGCGCAGCGCAGTCTGTGTCGGCGCTCGAGCAACGGTCATAATTCCACACTCCCAGGGATTCGTTTCTCTTTCTTTTCTTAATCAACACGGCTTCCTTTCTTCATCCTTTCCATTCCCTGATTTTGTTGAAACGGTATTTTCTGGCGCACCAATCTTGTACATTGCTGGCATGATGCTTCTGAGATAAACGGTGCCTCGCCGTTTCATCTCATCTTCTTTCATCTATGCCATGCTACATTGTGGTGCACTGGTGCACTCCCGATTTGTACATCGGAGCCCGCTAGTAGCGGCGTCTTGTCCTTTCACTTAAAATTATTTTATCCGTGCTCTATCACAGCATGGTGCACATTTATGCCTCGAATTCGAGCATTGGATCACTACTTTAATGCTCCTAAGACGCACGGCGTCTCAGCGTTTCGTCTCGTTTCGTTTCGCTCCCTCTCCTTTCATTTCATTCATACTCTCTGCCACATCGAGGACCGCGACACTTTGAACTCGGGGCTTCGAGGAACTTCCGCTATTCGCACCACTTCCATTCTTCAATTGCCATGGTTCTCGAGAGCGTTGAAGACGATGTCTCGGGGATTTTGTTCATGGACATTCATCCTGCAGTACGAAATTCGTCGGATTTCTCGGCATCTCTCATTGTAGTGTCGGTGCATCCGTCTTCGCTATCGTGAATCGGTGCAGTATATTCTACATTGATGTCACGGGAAACTCAATACCCTTGGTTGATCCTCGGGTAAACCGTTCTGGCAGATTGTCAAGGGTTCTATCTTTATTTCCTCAGATGTTCGGCAGCCTCGAGGTACGCGGTGCACTTCAGCACTGGTGTTCATGCAGACATTTCCCTCCTCCGACTCCTCCTGCTTCGTGGGGTTCACGTTCTCCGCATTTGATGGAACATATTTTGTCTTTTCAGAATTTCAGTATATGCTCGTCGGGATGACCGGTGTTCAGCATCATACATACTCTGCATTCCTTTTGTTCTTTTCCCTTCTCATTCTGTCTTGATATGCTTGACTATTACCACCGAATCTCACGCCCTTGGCGAGATGCACCGCACATTGTATTCATGCTCTTCTATCCCACATCCTTCTCATTATTTTTCTGTTAACATTTGCCCGATACGGGCACACATTATATGGCATTATCATCATTCCCGTCAGGCCTTTGATTCACTGGGCACATTTATCCATTTCATTCGATTTTTCATTTGTCCATCCTTCCTCTGGTAGCCCTCATCGACGGGTACTACACCTCCTCCTCCTCCTCATCCTCGTCTCTGCTGTTCTCAATGCTGCATCTTCATTCTCCTGGCGTGCCTGTCTCAGACTGAGCACTACTCATCATCATTCATGCGGACGCGCACCCCTCTTCATCGCGGACGCGCGCTCTCATCCTCATCATACATCTGCTGCTACCCGTCTTGGACGGCGCTCAGTTCATCATCCATGCGGACGCGCACTCATTTTCATCGCGGACGCGCGCCATCATCATCGCATGCCCGTCCTGGACGGTGCACTGCACATCATTCATGCGGACGCGCCTCATTTCCATCGCGGACGCGCGCCCTCATCATACATCTGCTGCTACCCGTCCTGGACGGCACACAGTTCATTATCCGTGCGGACGCGCACTCATCATCATCGCGGACGCGCGCCTCGGATCCTCGCGTGCCCGTTCTGGACGGTGCACTGCCTCATTATTCATGCGGACGCGCACTCATTTTCATCGCGGACGCGCGCCATCATCATCTTATCTGCTGCTACCCGTCCTGGACGGCGTATAGTTGATCATCCGTGCGGACGCGCACCCATCTTCATCGCGGACGCGCGCCCTCATCATCTATCTGCTGCTGCTCATCTCAGACGATAAATAGCTCTATCCCCTATCCTCTGTTATACAGCTGCTGGTTCAAGACGGCCCGCAGCTCTATTCTCGACCCTCTATCTGCTGCCGTTCATCAGTAGTCAACAATGTGCACCCCTCTATCATCTACCTACTTTTATCTACTGCCGAGACCTCATTCTCGTCATGATCAGGCCGTTTCCCCAGACTCCGCATGCCTCATCTGACCTCTGTCTTGCCCGCAAGAACTTCAACACTGCGCTGTAACCGACTCGACGAGCACTGCACGTTTTGGCTTCGTTGATTTTCAATTCGGCGCCCTGGTGCGTCTTCACCCTTGGTCTTTCTTCGTTTCGAAATCCTCTGCCTGCCCGCTTCCTATCTCCGGTGATTCGAGGCGTTGAAGCTGGCTCAACGGAGATAGCTCTGTCGAGACTGCGCGCCATCTTTCTATGCATCTCCCCTCCAAGCTCTTGACAGTTTGAGGGATAGTATTACACTCCCTCGACAGATCTCAACGGAGATCCCTTTGTCGAGACGGCTAACTTTTGGTGGACGGTGTTGGACAAAATAGCATTTTTCATATGTTACATAGTGAACACAGTTGCTCATGGCATTTCATAAGGAAACATCGGCAATCCTAGCTTTTCATAGCCTTTCACGGACTTTCATAGCATTTCATTGCGATTCACGGTGATCTGTCAATCGGCATCTTTGATTGCGGTTCGGCAACACTTGGCTGAGGCTGACCAGTACGACTAGAAGCTAGACGCTTTTTATTACTCTCAAAGCTGTAGCTGCTGGTGTTATGCTACTCTCTCATTCTCCTGAAGTAATATATTCACCTGCAACACTGTCTCTGACCATCAATTTAATCGGGTGCAATATATGTCGACCTGGTCAGTCCTCCATGTTTCCGAGGTCATATATTGCACTCGTGTAACCTATAGATATATTTTTGAGCATATGGATATAGCTTTGAGCGCCTTACCAAGTTACCCTGGAAGGATGTTGAAGCACATCAGTAGCGCCGGGTTCGTGCCGTTCGTACAATTGATCGCCGCCATCGCAGTAGTCGGCCCGAGAGCTTGCCGTAATTTACACCCTCTTCATCACTCTTGCTTACAAGTTTGTACGGCCAGTGAAGTGCCGTGAGGCCTCGAGGCTCAATGAAAGTTGCAGTGAGGGTCTATGACCTCTCGTGAACTATTATGAGTGCTTGTGAATTGTCGTGAATGGTTGTGATTCACGATGATTTTGTCAAAAGCAAAATCAAAAGTATTTTTGTCCAATGGCGGCTTTCATACTAACTACCAGGGGCACGTCGCGCCCAGAGATTGCCCGTTTTCAACAGTCAAATTTTCGTCGAGCATCGTTGATGCATGCGCTGTCTGTCTAAACGTCGCACACCTCCAATTCCTTTGGGATTTCTCATCATTTATAGTACGCGATTATACGTGATTTGATTTCCCTCTTCTGGCTCTCCCTTTTCAGAACTCATGTTCATCGTTTCTTTTCGGTACATAGACGCGGCCGCCATGATCGCAACCCTCATGGGTAACTCGACTTCTATTTCTATCTCGCTTAACCTCATTCCTCGGCATTCCGATCTGACCAGTCCACTATGCTGCTCACGAATGGTACACGAGTATCTTCTCGGGCCATCTTACCATTTTATCTTTCGCCCCATTCTCGTCACGCATGCTGGTCATCTGCGTCAACATTTGGTTTGGTTCAAGTGTAGTTCTGCACGACCTCACCTTTGGGCTGCCCCTATTTTCTTTTTCCTCGCTCCTTATTTTCTTTCGCTCGACCTTTGTCCTTCCCATACTCTGGGTTAGACGGTGAAACGCTGACTATAGGGCAACTATGGAAAACACCCAAGAAATGAAAGGAATTAAATCCCTAATCAAATCTTAAATATATTCCTAACCACTATGAGATCGACGTGCGAGGTTCGGGGTTCCAGTCCAGTATAGACTGTGGCAATCCAACTATTCTAACACTCAAAATATACTAACTTAAGCTTTCGCGATTGCTGACTTTGTACAGAGAACGTCTATACGAGTCCTATGTTGACACAGGAAGTGTGGGTTTCAACAAGGGTTTGAGATGTAACTCTTCTCAAGAGGTTTAGATGTTTAAGTTGCTTGTTAAGCCAATATATTCCACGCGTAAGATGTCCGATAACTGTTTCACGCGTCCCGTAGGTCAAAAGTTCTTATAATTCCACGCGTAAGTTCCCAAAATTCCCAATATATTCCACGCGTACAATTCAAGAGATGATCCAACAGACAATATATTTGACGAAACAAACCAAAGAAACAAATAAGCTTCTGGAGTTTATCTCGAATGGAGTCCAACGTCTAGTTGTTCACGAAGCCGACACTGGCTTGACGCTCACAGCTAGAGGAGGGAATCCACTAGAGTACCAGTACAGAAACGATGCCTTTTATACCTTTCACTAATAAATAATAAGAGACCGAACCATTGACAAACGGGTATAATGTGAGAGAAACTAGGGCCCGCTATGCCCTCGCCCTATCCTTGGTGGCCAGAACAGGAAATAGATCAAAGGTTCATTCAATCCAAGTCCTTATCCCGATCATTATGTTATGACAGTGGGCCGCAGCGGCCCAATCAATATTGCCCAAATTGGCATTAATGAGTGTCCCTCTTCGGACCGTGCTCCTTGATCGTAATACGGCGGCAGCCAACTCGGCATGACATGTAGTTCCTTTGTAGGAATATTCTACTTCCGCAAATCCCTCGCAATTGGTTTATAGAATTATTCGTGAAAGCCTCTTGCCTCCAGGAAACACTCCATCTGGCCTTTCGGCAGGTTCTTATAAGTCCCAAGTTATATCCTACTCATTCTGCCTTTGGTCGGAACACAGGGTGACTCCCAATCCTATTCCGGATGGTTAGAGACCTATCGTGATAGGTCTGTTCTGGAATATTATAACTTCCACGCTATACCAGCGCAGTCGTAGACAGTACCAGACCTCCCACTTAGTGTATAATCCTTTAACTGGCCGCTCAGGCAAACGCCAGTCCTCATACGAGCGTATTCCCGTGGTATTTAATGTATTACTCTTTTAATACAATAGCACTTGAACTGAAAATGAATAAATTCAGCCCTGGCCCAATACCGGGTCTATCATCTCCCCTTTTCATAAATTGAGTGTCCCCACTCAACACTTGGTCCTTATTTTGCGCCCTCTTTGCGCTATCAAAAGTGTTTCCCACAGTCATTCGGCTAACTCGGCTATCGCGACCGGTGTGGTCCCGCGAGATTTGCTTCCGTTGATAGACAGCGGGATCCTCGCTTAGATCCCGAAAACACTTATAAGTGTTCATTATTGCCTATACTGACGCCTACAACCGCCAATTGTTGTGTTCTGAGTGTGCGGAGTTTGCGCGAGTAAAGTGGGTCCGTGCGCATCAATAAATCCACGTGATTTATGTTTGTTTTGCCGCAGCTTTTCTCCCACTTTCTCTGCTCTTCCCACCACAACCACCTATCGCGAATACTCAAACTACCATCCTAGCTCACTGTCATGGGTACGTGGCTGGCTTATGTGTGTAGTATAGAGTCTCACAGGTTGCCTTGGGCTGTTTTACAGCTCAAGTCACCAAGAACCCCGCTCTCACCGCTGACATCGCCTTCGCTCTCTTTCACGAACGCAAGAACTCCGTTTTCCTGGAGCAGATGTCGGTGGCTCAGTACCGCCGTGCTGTGACGAAGGGAGAGCACATTCTCCCCTACAAGCTCACTGAGGACGACTTCAAGCACCCTGCTTGCCGACCCCACATCCCGCTCGACAATACCGAAGTCATCCACAAGTACGACTTCTCCGAGGAAGACAAACATTGTCTCTTCCTGATCCAGCACCCCATCACCATGCGTTGGCTTCAACTCCTGCGCAAGCCTTGGCGCTATCTCGGAGTTGACCCCGAGTGGATCGCCTATCTCCTAAAAGAGTGGCGACCCGTCTCAGTACGCTATAATGATTGCTCTCTACTGGTTCTTTACTGACTCTAGACTCTTTCTAGGTCGTTGTGGCCCGTTTCTACGACGAATTCAAAGCCACCCCTGTCTTCGACCGCGTTCTTATTGGGATTTCCGAGCTCGCCAAGGCTTTCAAGGCTAAGTACCCTCGACAATGGAAGGAACCGTACCCTATCCTGCCACAACAATTGGCTAACAAGGACCCCCGGGATGTGCGTTTCGCTTTTCCCTTTTTATCGCAATCATTATTGACCCTCTTTGTCAGTTTCTTCCTGTTTCGATGCAGTTTCAGCTCCCCGACACTGTGGAGTTCTTCTCCAACTACCCGCGCGCATCTTTCGCGCCTTCTCTTTTCGAGGATATGGTCCTCCGCCGGATCGACAGTGCGGACCTCATCAACCTCATCGAGACTTGTGGTCGCGTTGCAAACGAGGAAGTCGGTCACTCTGCGCGCACCTTTGTCCTCCCAGAGGAGTACATTCTCCCTTCTCGAAACATCATTTCCAAGGCCGTTGCCTCGTTGGTACGTGAAATTTTTGCCCTGTCGAGCTTTCGCGATTGCTAATCGCACTTGTTTTAGTCCGACTTGAACGATTCCATGGGCGAGGACCGGTTGTTCATGGATGCTATCCTGAACTCCGTTCAACTCTTCGTTAGTCTCATCCCTGAGAACAAACGAAACGCCACCTGGGCCGTCGTTTTGCCCAAGCCGCAGAACCCTGGCTATCTCGTTCCAAAGGACTTTAAAGTTCCTCGAGGAGACCTTCCCGACCCCGAGCCCTTCGCTCTGTGGGACGAGTTCCCCTATCGCGACCCCGCTTTGGTCTCTTGGCGCCTCCACAACAAAGCGTCGACGGCTCAAGCTATAGCGACTGCAACTCCAGCGCCTTCGACTCCGGCCGTACCGCCCGCACCTGTGGTCAAGCTTCCCACTCCGCGCGCCGGTGGTTCTACCCGCGACTTCATGGCTGGCTTCGCCGCTGGCGCTGCTTCGCGTGGTTCTGACGATGGTTTGGATAGCGAGGACCCTATCACGATTGGTGCTACAGCCCCTGCTGAAGCGCCCAAGGTAAATTATATATTCCTTTTATAAGTCCTCGCTAACCCTTATCATTTAGGACAATTCGACGCCTCAAACCCCCAAGGCTGGTCCTTCCGCGGCTGTCGCGACTGAGACTCCATCTACGGCTGGTCTTCGTCGAAGCGCGCGTGGCGCGTCCAAGGTAAGACTCTTGTCTTAACTTCGTTTTTCCCACTTAACTATTTTTATCTTAGCCCAGCCTCGACCTTGAGGCTGCGGCTACAGGTGTCACCGTTGAAGAGTTGGAGATCGCCTCCCGCACTCGTTCCAAGCGTAAACGCGTTGAAGAGGAGGCCTCCAAGCCTGCTGCTGAGGACGATCAGGATAGCGGTCTTAGTGACGGCGAGCCCGAGGTCTCTCCACCTCACAAACGGTCGAAGGACAGCAATCGCGATAGCGAAGAGCCTTCGCCTACAAAGAGTAAGGGCAAGGGTAAGGACAAGGACAAGTCCGTTGTGTCTACCCCTGTTCCTGCTGAAGTTCGTACTGCGCGCGGTGCCTCACAGGCTCACAAGGACGACCCGTACGAGGCGGAAGGCTTCGAGCCGACCACATTCGATGTCCGTGCAGCGAAGGAAGGTCTGGGGATCCTTCCCAAGAGCTTCCAAGCCGCCCTTCTCAAGGGTACCAGCGTTCTGGTAGGTTGTTCTCTGTTTAATTCATCGCTCCTGTCCATTCTGAGCAATCGCGATAGCGTCTCTTGGGCTGCGGTAATTGCATGATTCGCAATCGCAAGTGCCGACGCCAAAACGGGCATACCCGCTGCGATGCCTGCGTCCAGAGCGGTATGTCTCGATGCTCGGATAGCTTCTCCATTCCCGAGTATATCCAAGTCATCAACATCTTGGAGCCTCTTACTGTCTTCTCCGACAAGAGTAAGTCTCCTTGTATTCTTTTTATCTCGCAGTCCTGACCCGCTCCTTTACAGGTTGGAATTCTGCTTTTAACGAGCTTCGCGATGCCCACTACTCTCAGGTCCTCTGCGATCGTCAAGTGGCACTCGCGAATGCTCGTCTTCTCCGTGCGCGCAACAATTTGCGTGCTCTCATGAACGGTTCCAAGGTGGCTTTCAACGGCAAGCTCATTCCTGGGATCACTTCTGTCGCGGAGAAGGAGGTGGAGTTCTACTCCAAACTTTTCGAGACTGCTCGCGACGAGTCCGAACGCGAGTTTTACATGCCCGATGGTTCTCGTGCCGACGAGTACTATCTCGAGTATGATTCCCAGTACGAGGGCTCGCAGGGACAGTCGGCCATGGACGAGGATGCAGATGGTGAAGGGGAAGAGGTACGGGTTGTCTTGGCTGACGAGGCGGAGGCTCCGAGGGAGCCTTCTCCTATGCAAGAGGACGCTCCTCCCGTTCGAGCTGTCTCGCTCGAGGCGGTCGCTGAGCCAACTCCTGGTGAGGAGGCTATCACTACTGCTGAGCCTGCCACTGCGGTGATCTCTCTCGACGCAGCTATCGCTGCTGATGAGGCCAGTCGCAGTGAGTTCGTCGAAGGTTCTTCTCGCGATGGGGCTTGAATTCAGTAAGTTCTTCCTTACTATTCCCCTTATCTTGACTGACTCTTTCAGCTAGATATAAATGACGCATGGTATAGGATGGACTTTCACTACTGCTTGGACTGATGCGCGTCCCGATTGCTTTTGAACATTGTATATCACGAAATCCCTGTACATATCTTTCGATATTGCTGTACTGCTTGATCTCTTTTGATATTTGTCTTAGCTATCGTTTCTTGGATTTTTCGATACAGGGCTCGATTTGTATATATATACTGCCCCAATTGTATCAACGCTGCCTCTCTCGATGAGGTTTTCTCCAATCGCGAATGCCTGAATTCTAAGACTTTTTAGAATTCAACTCCGTCCATTCTTTCCACTTGTCGCGCAATCACTCTCGATTGCACCTATTCCTCCCCTTTTCATAAATTTTAACTGTCCCCAGTTAAATCCTTTATGGCGGAGTTCAATTATTTTCACTGTGACCCGGTTTTCGCGACTTTGACTCGAGTGGAACGTCTCGGAGCATCTTTGTAAGATATCTCTTTCCTTATTTCGTCCAAGTCCAAGTCAGGAGCTTCTTCGCTCTCTTCATCATCGCTCTCTGAGTCGTCTTCATCGCTATCGGTACCTTTCGCGATTGCTCCAGGTGCCTTCAGGTGGACTTTGTGAAATTGTAGGTCCTTCCCAACGAATGGATCTTCCTCTAAGTCATCATTAACCATGTCTTCTAACGTTTCTCGCGATAAATCGATCAAGTCGAGAATATTAGGTGGTAATTCAACTCTTTGGCGCTGTTCGAACGGTACCACTCTAAATTGAGCGATCCGACTCTGTAGCATAGATCCATCCATTTCACATAGAAGATAGGCTCCATTCCTAGTCCTCCTTATAACAATGTATGGTCCCAAATATCTAGGATCCATTTTATTATTGAGAGACTTCTCCGTCTCAGTATTTCTCGCGAGAACCAAGTCTCCTGGCTGGAAGTTGTAATCCTTTATTGTGTGCTTATGCGCATCAATATACTTCCGTACAAGCTTTCGCTTCTCCTCGCTCACTCTAATTCTCATCTCCTCGATGTGTTGAGAGTGTTTAGCGAGAGCTTTTGCTCGTAAACCAATTAACTCAGCTGTCGTGATAGGTTCTCCAGGATATTCTACTAGCCAAGTAGCTTCCTCTATGTCCAACGGAAGTATAGGGTGAGCTCCAGATACTGCGAAGAAGGGTGAACAACCCATTCCCCTACGTACTGTAATTCGATCTGCCCATAATACTTGATGGAAGAACCAAAACCACCGCTTTACATCTCCTCCGGTAGCCTTGTACAGAGATTGCCTCATGTCCCAATGCCCTCTTTCTACTGTTCCGTTGGCTTGTGAGTTATACGGAGAGATCTTAATGCCTCTGATTCCATATTTCGCACTTAACCATTTCAAAGCAGCAACAAAGGCAGGTCCATTATCTGTGACAATTGTCTCCGGACAGCCCCATCGACAGATGATGTCCTCTAGCAAGAATTTGCCAATAGCCTCCGCGTTCTCGGACTTGATAGGTCGCCCTTCGACGTATCGTGATAGCGCATCTCTGGCCGCAACAACGCTTCGATAACCATTCGAGATTGCTCCCATTACCATAGCATCCGCATGAATCTTTTGGAAGAGACTTGGTGTATGTGTGGGCGTAGGAGGGATTCGTAGCAAAGTAGTCTGCCTGTGCTGGCATAGCTTACAGGTGCCAATGAACCACTTTATGTCTCGCTCCATTTCGGGCCACCAAAACCTAAGTTCTATAAGAGACTTGGTTGCGTAGATGCCTTTATGGCCAAGAGAGTTGTGCGAAGCTCTCATCATATACATCCGATGGTCTTTCGCGACAACTAACTTGTGCATGGAACCTTCGCCCTTTCGATATAGCTTCCCTTCTTTCGTCAAGAAGAAATATCTGGCGAATTTCAAGAACCTCTTGAACTCTTTATCCTCCATCCCAGCAGGTCTGACTAAGGGGTCCTTGAACCAAAGTTTCAGGACTTCAATCCTCTCGTCTTGCGCTATCCCCGCACCTGTACGATGGTCCTCTGGATAAGGTTCTCGTTTGTCCACATCATCCCTGAACTCTTGTCCTGGGAGTAAAGGCTCTGTGGGTTCCATAATCTGGACATACTGGGGCACTACAAGCCCTTCTTGCTTGTAGACTTCGAGTATCCGCGCAGAAACGACCGACTCTTGGCCTATCGTGACAGCTAAATCTTCTTCGAAATCGCTGTAGTTTCCGGCCGTACCAGCCATAGATTGCAAATAGCCGCCTCTTTCGTCTATTTCATCTTTGAACTCATCAAAATCTAATGGCTGCTGGTTGACGTAGTCCCAATCCTCGTGGTTTTCCGGGATAGGATTTTCGTCGAGTCCATCCTCATTATTGGGGTAGACTTCGTCTCCTGGTTGAGGCTCTCTTCGCGATAGGCCGTCTGGAGGGAAAGTAGCTCCCTTGACATGCTTCAATTTGAAGTGGAACATAAGGATTTGTTCAATCCAACGATTTATAGTAGCGTTGGGACCCATTCCTGGGTTATTCAACATTCCTTTGATATAGAGAGCATCAGTCT
Source organism: Favolaschia claudopus (assembly GCA_037176885.1). Classification (NCBI taxonomy): domain Eukaryota; kingdom Fungi; phylum Basidiomycota; class Agaricomycetes; order Agaricales; family Mycenaceae; genus Favolaschia; species Favolaschia claudopus. The sequence continues at coordinate 146,309 of JAWWNJ010000110.1, forward strand.
CGACTACTAGTCTTCGACATCCTAGAAGCCAATATTGCATGGCCTCCAGTGCTCTCTTTAATCCGTACAGTTCTCGCTTTGGTTGAGAGAAGCGGGACTCTCTTCTATTGAGAGTGATCGACGCGAACTTCGCGTAGTGCTTCTTCAACTTGTCGATAATATCTATTTGATATATCTGGATGCCTACTGCCATCCAAGAAGTATCGACTGCGAGGACTATGTCCGTGTCCCAATCATAATTGAGCGGCCTTAAGGCAGGACAATTCTTGATTGCTGTCTTTAGTGCCTCCATCGCTTCCTCTTGCTCTGGACCCCAAACGAACTCTTCGTCGTTCCTACACAATTTCTGTATTGGTCTGCATATGTCCCCATACTTTGGTATAAACATTCTAAGCACACCAACGGTTCCCAAGAACTGTCTGACTCCTGAGACATCCTTCAAGGGTCCCCACCGCACAATAACTCCAATGCGGTCAGTACTGGGACGGCGGCCTTCATACGAGCAGATATGTCCGACTACAGGGAATACATCCCAACAAAGCACAGACTTGGCTCCAGAAAACGTTCCTCCGCAATACTTAATCCTTTGAACTACTCTGTTCAAATTCATGAAGTGTTCCCATATAAATCTCCTGATTCCTTTGTTATCGCGAATGGTCTCGTAAGTACCATCTGCCTTTTGATATCGCGTCCCGGGTCCTCTTATAGGAACATCATCAATATAAGGGATGGTAACGTGAGGAATCTCGTCTCGGAGAATAAAGGTGACATCGTCATGAAAGATAGGCACCGAATTTGTCCATCCTTGAGGAAGTTTAACTAATCTTAGAGCGCCATAAGGCGTCTGAAAGGTAGTATAGTCTCTTGACCCTTCCGCTATGTCTCTGTGATCATAACCGGAGTACAAATCCAAGCTTCCACCACAAGCTCTCCCAGCAAAGTGGTTTGCAAGTTCGTCCGTAGCCGGAGGAACTCCAGAATGAGCTATCGTGACTGCGTTCAGAGGCTCTAAGGCATGAACCAGACGGATACTCTTGCCGTCTTTCTTCACAACACCGAAGAACTTACTTCGGTAAGAAGCATTAGAAGGTTCATAGACTCCTGCGTCTATCTTCTTCTTAATAACTTTGCAAAATTCCTCTAATTGACCTCTCGGGATAGGTATGCTTCGTTCGACCCAAGTCTCGTGTTCCACAACCAGAAACTCAACTGGTGGGAAGAAATCGTGTCTGAAGCTCCCTCTCTCGGAGTCATCCCAAGCGAATGCAGCTTCCTGCCTCATCATGAAATCATGCATTAATTTTCGCTCTTCGGGCCAGAGAAAATCGCCATCGTGCAGTTCGTCTATTACTTTCTTTCGCTCTTCGGTATATCTGCCAGTGGGTTTGAAGTCCTCGGGAGTAGGATTTAGCTCAGGCATTTCTGCGAGAGGGTCACCAGTAATTTCCCTTTTAATTCTGAACTGTTCAGGAAGCTCCGTATACACGGGCCTCACTTTAAGTCCAACAGGTTTGTACTTCTTCCCCGCAAACACCGATACAGGATCCTCTTCACCTGTCGCGATAGGTTCCTCCTCTGAAATCTCTTGACTTAGAGTCGGATGAATAAACTCGGCAGAGTCACAACAAGGGCAATGTACTCCTTGAGTTAGGACATGAGTTGTCCGGACCTCTCTTCTGGTGTACAAGGGCTCGGGAGGACAGAATTTCTTTTCTTCTGCTGGTTCCTCCTCTTCGCCTTCCTTAATCGGACCATCCGCCACACTCCAAGTGAAGACTCCGTACTTCTTTCTCTTCACTGGCGTCTTCTTAGACTTTTCACGAAATTCATTGAAGAGCACTCTTGCCCTCTTATCCTTCCGGATATTTCGCGATTCCTTCGAGGCTGCCACATACGCCTCTAACACCTCTGTTTCAGTGAAAGCCAACCCTTTCGGCTTATAATAACCCTCAATCTCCAACTCTTTGCTTTCATTAAAGCCGAATTTTAACGCCAACTCTCCTCGTTCGTGCAACTGCATTAAGTCCTCGAAGCTTGGCGAAAACCCTGCTTTGCTTCTGGGTCAGCAGTCTTTTCCGGACTCCCATCTTCCTCCTCAACGGTTACAGAGGGCTTTCGCGATTGGTCGCTTTCACGCCTCCTCTTAGTTGTAGTGATTGTACAACGTTTTCCCGTATTAGGATCCTTGATGGTGATGGTCTGGGACTCATCCTTATGATTATTAACCTGGCATTCAGTTAGAACCTCGAAAGGCCTCCCCAAAAGTACTTTGTACGCTGGTCCTTTAATAATATGAACCTGCAAGTACACAGTCATGTCTCCAAATTTGAATGGGACATTCCTGGCCAAGCCAACTGCTCTCTCTACAGAATTATTGGCACTCTGCATCCAAACACGAACATCCGGGTCCCAAGTTAATTTCGACTCTACCGCTTGTTCTAGCGACATAGATACGATTTGGGATCCTGAGTCCAAGACGCATTCAACGCGTCCTTGTTTATTAATGGATGGAGACACCGTTCTGAGATCAGCTGAGTCTCTCCCAACAGCCGCGCTTCTATGGTCATAGACCTGCCTAGGCTTCTCATCCGGTCCTAAGGATTCCAGATATTGAAGGTAAGGGTCAGGTATCGCGACTGCCCCCACAGGCATATCCTCTGTGTCAATCGTGCTAACGAAGACTGAAGACACCCCCGGAAGGTCATCCAGATCGAGTGCGTCATACTCCAGTTCATCCTCATCATCATCTTGGAACGGTAAGTCCGAAATCTCTTCTTCGAACATTACTTGCTTCGCTCCAGGGGCCTTGGTTCGTCTAACCTTGGTGAAGTCCCTCCGAAGAGTCTCTCTCACTTCAGGCGACACACCAGCCAATTCTTTGACACCCAGAGTAATTTCCGAGTTCAAAATTTTATTCGCGACAGCCCTTCCAAGGCCATCCTTCTGCACAGGTGCTTTCAATTGGTAGGCCTTCTCCTCTTGAGAATCAGCCCTTACTTCTACAACCTCTGGCTGGTCCGCTTGCCGATTAACCACCGGGTTTACCTTTCGGTAAGGCAGTTCGACACCTATCGCGATTTCTCGCCTCGGTCGCGTTTCAACCCTCTCAGTCTTCTGAGAATCATCTGCCTCTTCTCCAGGCTTCGCTCTCCAATCAGGACTGCTGTCCGCGGTGTTTCTAGTATTACGGTCCTCAGGAGGCTTTTCTAAGTTCTTAGTCCGCGACTTCGCCTCCATCCCTGGACTACTTAGAAATTTGGCGGAGTGCCACCACCCTGTCTAGCATTATTCCTGGTGGCTGCAACAAACTGCTCCTGGGTTTGCGGATCCGACATGCTGAGACCCCTCATTAATAAGGTGTGAACAACATTATTCACTTCCGCTTGCCCAACGACTGGTTGAGCAGTCGCGACAGGTTGCATCTGAGCCATATAAGTGGGATGAACCACTTGTTGTTGTTGTTGAACTAGATTGTATTGCTCAGCTCTTCTGAGTTTTACTTTTAGCGACTTAATTTCGTCGGCTTGGAGTTCCGGGTCATAAGAAGGCCCTTCCGTCTCGCCGTTGTAATAACTGTCAACTGTATTCCAGTTCTGACTGGCGGACTTATTCTTCCAGTAGTTTTCAACTCTGGTTTTCTGAGTCCCACTTCCCGAAGGAATCCAGCCGCCATCTCCGAGCTTATGCTTTCCTCCTTCGACGGTCAAATATCCTTTTTGGATATGCTCGTCTTTGTAGGGGCATTCGCGAGAGTAGTGACCAGGCTCTTCACAATAGAAGCAATCTCTTTCGCTTCTCTTCTCTGATCTATCTTGACCAGAGGGCTTTTGGCTAGGCCCTTGGGAGTTGTAAGCGAAGCTCGAGCGATTATAATCGCGATCGCGGTCCCTATCACGACTGAAGTGCGGAGGAGGATCTCTCATGAACTGCTGCATGGTTTTCATCATTTCATTGTGCCTCTCCTCGTACGTTCTTTGGGTCAAGACATGCTGGTCCCGCAACTGAGCTATGGCGCCTTCCATAGTCTCGAACTTCTCCTCAAAGGGTTCGGATTTTACTAAAATCCTAGGCAGTCCTAAGTTGGTCCCAGGAACCACTTTCGGCTCCTGTTCAATCACAACACTAGGGGACTCATGCTGGTTAGCAGCTAGAGTCTCTGCCAATTTTATAAGCTCTGGGAGCTTAATGGGATCTTCCTTTCTGGAATCATTCGCAGCTGTCGCGTCTGCTCCAGCCGCGGCCGCTCCTCCGAGATTCGGGAACTGTGCCCTCATCAAGACAGAGTTCGCGATTGCTATCTCGAGCGTGTTTTTGAATCCTACATCCAGAGTCTCTAAGTACTGCTTACACGCAACCTGGTTGGTTAACAACGCAGGCTCGGTATACAACTTTTTGACTTCGGTGTAGTATTCGATTCCAAATCGACGAAGTTTTCCCTCCTCGTAAACGGTAATCCCTTTATTACGTTTACAGAGCTTCTTAAGATTTTCAACAGTACCGGTGCGGTCCGTATTAATCTCAGGGTAACTCTTATACACCGTCTTCAGGAAATCATCATAAGTCCCTGTAGTGTACTCCGGCAGTGCTCTCCACTGCTCCTTCTTCTTTGCACCAAGGTAATTGGTCAAATGCTCTTTTCGTGATTGGTCGGTAGTGATACCAGCCAACTCGAAGATTTGCCCAACATGATCTACGAAGGTTTTTAGGTCCTCATAGTCATCCGTGGTGAACTTGGGAGCGTTTGGATCCCAAGCATAAGGAATTTTAAAGCTCGCAACCCTAGGGTTTTGAGCGTTTTGTGCGTTTGGGTCAGCCATCGCGTTTGACGATGATTGAGATGAAGGTAAGGTTTGCGAAGTTTGTGTAGCAGAAGGAGAGTCTGGAGGAATGGTTTGTTCCTCTTCAACTTCCTCCTCTATGGTAGGTTGTGTGTTTAGATCCGACAGAGTATTCGTGATAGCTTTTTGTTTTCCTCTGTACGCTGTAACCCGTTCCTTAGCTTTGGCTCGAGATTGTGATCTCCCTGCCTCAGTAGGAGTACGCTTTTTCTTCCTAGGAAGAGGATCTAAGTCTGTTGGTGTTTTTAACCGACTAGACCGGCGTGGTTTAGGTTTCGCGAAAGATGTGGAAGCAAGTTCGCCGTCCGCAGATATTTCTGACAAGTCTGGTTGTACCGAAATGTTGACCTAAGTCAACGGCACTTTTAACGAATAATTCGTTCTTCTCGGATGTAAGTCCAAGGTATAATCCTGTATAGGAAGGTAGAGATATTTCTATACGCAACAAGTCCAAACTTGGCTTGAGATTTCTACTTTGAAGTATAGAAATAGATGGATGAACCCCTCGCGGTGGGCTCCAGATGAAACGCTGACTATAGGGCAACTATGGAAAACACCCAAGAAATGAAAGGAATTAAATCCCTAATCAAATCTTAAATATATTCCTAACCACTATGAGATCGACGTGCGAGGTTCGGGGTTCCAGTCCAGTATAGACTGTGGCAATCCAACTATTCTAACACTCAAAATATACTAACTTAAGCTTTCGCGATTGCTGACTTTGTACAGAGAACGTCTATACGAGTCCTATGTTGACACAGGAAGTGTGGGTTTCAACAAGGGTTTGAGATGTAACTCTTCTCAAGAGGTTTAGATGTTTAAGTTGCTTGTTAAGCCAATATATTCCACGCGTAAGATGTCCGATAACTGTTTCACGCGTCCCGTAGGTCAAAAGTTCTTATAATTCCACGCGTAAGTTCCCAAAATTCCCAATATATTCCACGCGTACAATTCAAGAGATGATCCAACAGACAATATATTTGACGAAACAAACCAAAGAAACAAATAAGCTTCTGGAGTTTATCTCGAATGGAGTCCAACGTCTAGTTGTTCACGAAGCCGACACTGGCTTGACGCTCACAGCTAGAGGAGGGAATCCACTAGAGTACCAGTACAGAAACGATGCCTTTTATACCTTTCACTAATAAATAATAAGAGACCGAACCATTGACAAACGGGTATAATGTGAGAGAAACTAGGGCCCGCTATGCCCTCGCCCTATCCTTGGTGGCCAGAACAGGAAATAGATCAAAGGTTCATTCAATCCAAGTCCTTATCCCGATCATTATGTTATGACAGTGGGCCGCAGCGGCCCAATCAATATTGCCCAAATTGGCATTAATGAGTGTCCCTCTTCGGACCGTGCTCCTTGATCGTAATACGGCGGCAGCCAACTCGGCATGACATGTAGTTCCTTTGTAGGAATATTCTACTTCCGCAAATCCCTCGCAATTGGTTTATAGAATTATTCGTGAAAGCCTCTTGCCTCCAGGAAACACTCCATCTGGCCTTTCGGCAGGTTCTTATAAGTCCCAAGTTATATCCTACTCATTCTGCCTTTGGTCGGAACACAGGGTGACTCCCAATCCTATTCCGGATGGTTAGAGACCTATCGTGATAGGTCTGTTCTGGAATATTATAACTTCCACGCTATACCAGCGCAGTCGTAGACAGTACCAGACCTCCCACTTAGTGTATAATCCTTTAACTGGCCGCTCAGGCAAACGCCAGTCCTCATACGAGCGTATTCCCGTGGTATTTAATGTATTACTCTTTTAATACAATAGCACTTGAACTGAAAATGAATAAATTCAGCCCTGGCCCAATACCGGGTCTATCAACGGAGTTACCTCTGTCGCGATGGTGAGATCACTCAGTGACATTGCATTCAGTTGTATCGTGTTCAATCCTTTCTCTATTTCTTGCGGACAGTCAGCGAGTTGATGCTGTTCTTCCGTCGAGACTGCCAGATCACTCTGTGATGCCGCATTCGGCCTCATTTGTTTGTTTCTCTCCACCTCGATTCCTCTGCAAACGGCGAGTTTGACAGAGTTACTCTTGACTCCCGCACATCCATTCTTTCTTCAATCTTTCACCACTCACAGACTACCGGGCCCATATCACGAGTTCGGACTCTCCGTTTCATTTTTACGGTGGAGTAGGAGGTTAGGGCCAGGGGGTGTTTGGTCGTGTTTGGCAGTAGCATTAGATAGATCTTCCTAGTCCGAACGTCGACATCGTTAGCAAGCAGTCCACCCCGACCACCCCATCTTGGTGACGAGAGCGTGATTCGCAGCCACCACGCAGCACACTGGCGACGAGACAGCGACAGAGAGACGCGAACGGACGATTTTTGAGCACACCGAGCACGAGTACCAGCGGAAATACAGCGTTAGAAGAGTTACTGGAGTACAGCACCCCATCCCGAGAATTATCACCCAGTCCGTCAACAGTATCTTCAGTCACTTTATCTTCGGACGACAATCTACCTTCGTTCACACACCTAGCCAACAATTCCACCGGGTCTTCACTTGCACCAATAACACCACTCATACCGGCGTACACGCACAATAAAATGCCAATGGAGATTGTCCCTATGTTTTCTGGCGACCCTGGCGGCACTCAGGAGGCTCGGGTTACCCCGGGAACGTTTCTAAAAAAATTCCGCTCGCACATGCTGGACCTCTACGGGAATTCGCAACTGACCGTCGCGCAAAAGGACATTGCAAAAATCGGAGCTTTCGAGAACTACCTGGTGGAAGGTTCGGCAGCGGAGAAGTGGTTTGAGGCGCTGCAAGGGGGAAACAATGCAGTCGCGACGTGGGACGCACTGGAGGCTGCCTTCAAGGCACGCTTTCCGGCGCCGGAGAAGGCGGAGCGTTCCGCGCAGGAGTGGGAGCGGGAGCTGCTGGGGATGAAGCTGACGCTGGCAGAGCTTGACACCACGGTCAAAGTAGGTGACGCGGAGGTCTTCGCGCACACCAATTTCGCAGCGCGGCTGCTAGAGCTCGCACATTTGGCGGGAATTGCAGCTACGTCCAGCGGCATATGGCAGTCACGCGACCTGCTGCCAGAGGTGTTGAGGGAGAAGATTCCTTCCACCCAGGCCAACTGGACGACGTATACAACGGCGATCAAGCAAGTCGACCGCGTCTACCTTCGCGAAGCCGCAGCGAAAGCGCGTAGGGCGCAGGAGATGGAGCGTACCGTTGCGGACCTCAGGCGTGGGACACCCCCCTTGACGCCGGTCAGCAAGATGTCTTCGCAGATGGCGCGTGCCGCGCTGACGACGCCCCGTGCACCTGGACCGGCACGTACAGCTTCACCTGCAAACGCTTTCGGGGCAGGAGGGGGGCAAGGAAATCTGTTTGCTAATCGGGAAATAACGGAGGAGGTGAAGGCGAACCTGAGGAAGATGGCCGAGATGTTGTCGAAGAATATGCTGCAGAATGATGCGCAGGGGAGGGAGGAGTACGAGCGGCGCATCAACAACTGGAACAGAGTCCACGCCGGCAACAGGAAACCCCTTGAAAACACCGGATATCCGCTCAGCCCGGGAACAGCGCCGCCGTTGTCGAATGAATGTTTCGGTTGTGGGAAGCTCACCATGCCGCGTCACCAGCGCGGCAATTGCGACGGGCCCGCGATCCCCAGGAATGAGACGATTTTCCGCAGCTTGTGCGCCAAATACTTGCGCGCCCCGACGACGGGGGTCAATGCAGTGCTGGAGGAGGAGTCGCCGCTCGCGTGGATGGATTTTGCGACGATTGACGATGGCGAGGATTTTGGGGAAGGGCTGTCCGAGTAGAGACCCATCGGATAGCCCGGGAAACGGGGTCAGAGAATTGCCCCGGTTCCCCTACCGTACAGAGCGCGGATGTTTTTTTACAAAAGCAATGCGAGGTTGTTGATCTGTATGCTGTGGGAACCGAGTCGAGCGGGAAAAAGTGCGAAGCCTTTGAGCATTGGATTACGTTTGAAGGGCCGAATGGGGAGGAGGTGCAGGTGAAGGCGTTGTGGGATGGAGGCGCGTTGGTGGGGGCGATGGACGCAGCGATTTGGGAGAGGAATAAGGAGTGTTTGGGAGGAGCGGAGAAGTCATACAAGGTACTCCGTATGGCGAACGGCGCCCTTGTTCCGTCGCAAGGGTGTTGGGTTGGAATGATCGCGATTGAAGGAGTGCGATGTGAGGGACGATTCGAAATTTTCGACAGCGGGGGTGGATGGGAGTTTCTGTTTGGGAAACCGCTGCAAGCGGCTTTTGGCGCTGTGCACGACTATGGGAGGGATCTCATCGACATCGCGGTGGGGACTTCGAAAGCAACTTTGCCAAATCAGAAAGGGGGGAGGTCTAGACGTCCGGCTAAAAGGGCTGGCAAGCCTGAGGGCTTCACGGGGGTTTTGTCTTCGTACGCGAACACCCCCGCGAGGCGAGTACATTCATCTGGGAAATTTAAGTCGAAATGCGTTGACAAGCAGCCAGCCACAGATCGCACTCCGAACACCACGGCATTAGAGGCAGTCGGAAAGTCAGAGCAGCAGGGTCCGGTGGAGGCGGAGGGGAAGGCAGAAGTCGAAGCACAGGGGGTGCTGGGTGTTGAAGGGCAGAGGCAGTTGCCAAGCACGCGGTGGGCAGAAGAATGGAGGGAACGGGACGTAGACGGCGAGGAAACACAAACGCGCGAAGACTCACCGGGGGAAAGCGCAACCCCCGCGAGGGGAGTACTCGCTGGAGCTCCAACCTTTGTGGGGAATGTTGCTGACCACGTCGTTACAGCCGATTTCGATCTCTACGATGAGGACGCATATGCGCCAGCGGAACCAGCCTCGATCTACACAAGAACAACCGATCCGTTTAACCCAGCGCGTGTAGGGGAGATACTGCGGTTGGTGGAGCTGGGGCCTGACCTCGCGGAGGCGCAGCGCGGGGAGGTGAGGGTGATGTTAAGCAGCTATGCTGACATATTTGCGCTGGCCGTTAGCGAGGTGACACCAGTGGAAGGGGCGGTGTATGCGCCGAAAATCCCTGAAGACGTCAAGTTCAGCACGAAAATTCACCAGCGACCGCTGACTCAACCGCAGGCAGTTTACCTTCACCAACAGGTAGACATCCTCACCGAAGCCGGCATTATTCGCCCAATCCACCCGCGCGACGTGAAGTGCGTCTCTCCGATCAAGCTAGCTCGGAAGGAGCATGACGGAGGGGGTTTACCCTTGGAGGAGCTGCAGCATATGCTGAATGACGAGTGTGTTCGTGCGGGGCTTGAGCCCATGTACGATTTGCCAGCGCGCGAGGCTAGGGTTGACTTGCCGGAGGAAGGGGCGGCGCCGAAGTGGCGTATTTGCCAGAACTTTCACGAGCTTAATGAGCTGCTGAAGGTGGTTCCGGTGCCTCAAGGTGACATTCGGGATAAGCAGCGCCGTCTCTCGGGTCACAGGTACATCTCGGGCTTCGACTTTGCTTCGGGATTCTTTGCTATCCGCATTGATGATGCCGTGCAGCCGTACATCGTGATGTTCGTACCGGGCAAAGGATACTATGCGTACATGCGCATGCCCTTTGGGCTGACGGATGCGCCAACCGAGTTCGGCTATATGTGCGCATTGAAGCTTCACGACTTGCTGGTGAAGAAGATCATGGAGTTATTCGTTGACGATGGGGGGACAGCGGCAGATACGTTCGAGGAGATGATGGAGAAGCTGAGAATCATCTTTGATAGAATTCGGGAGGCGGGTTTGTCCTTGTCGGCGGCGAAGACAAAGCTTTTCATGACGGAGATGGTCTTTGCAGGCGCGACTGTAGGGCCGCGCGGTGTGGCGCCTGATGCTGCGAAGCTCACAGCGATTGTGCGGTGGGAGCAGCCGCAGGATGCTCAAAATTTGCATGCATTCCTCGGTCTCACTTCCTATTTCCGGGATCTAATCCAGTGGTACGCGAAGGTGGAGAAGCCGTTGCGGGACTTGTTGCGGTTGGTGGAGGTCCCAGCAGGTGCAAGGAAGCAAGTCTTTCGCACGGCAATGCAGAACTTCAAGTTAGCGTCAAAATGGACCGACGAGCACACGAGATGCTTCCTAAATCTCAAGCGTATTATGATATCTGATCCGGTTTTGCAGGCCCCTCGTTTCGAGACAGTGGACAAATACCCTTTCATTGTCACCACGGACGGGAGCAAGGACGCGTTTGCTGGAGTTCTCTCTCAGAAGATGCAGACGGTCTTACCGGGTGGGAGAGAGGTGGTACGGAGGCATCCAATAGCTTTTGCGTCCAAACGCACTTCGCCGGCGGAGGAACGTTACGCGCCGCATCTACTGGAGTTTGCGGCACTCAAATTCTCCCTCGACAAGTTCTCCGACATTATCTGGGGCCAGCCGGTGAAGCTAGAAACCGACTGTCAGGCGCTACGGGACATCATGGTGAATGATAAGCTGAATGTCACACACACTAGGTGGTGGGACGGCGTGATGGGCTACAAGATTGTTTCGGCGGAGCACATCAAAGGCAGCACAAACGCGGTGGCGGATGCGCTGAGTAGAGCGAATGAGGGGAAACCGAAGGGGGTGGGGGATGGCAGTGAGTGGACAGTTTCCCCGGATTGGGAGGTGCGTGCGGGAATTGCCAACGATGTTTATGTGGTTGAGGAGGTCGGGGAAATGTACCTGGTGATGCCGGTCCCCGAAGGGTCTGCGGCGCTGCGTGAGCGATTCAAACGCGAGCCGATGTACCTCGAGGTCATCGACGCAATCCTCGAGCTTGACTTTGGCTCCAGCATGAAGCTGCGCAAGCGCGCGCGTCACCGCGCTTCCCAGTACTTTATCGAAGGGGGGAAGCTGTGGCGTATCGGGGGCGGGGTGCCGACACGAGCGAGGGGGAGGCGGGAGTGTTTGCCGCGTGCAGAGGCGAAAGAACGGGCGGCAGAGGTTCACGCAAATGGAGGGCATTTCCATCGGGACAGCGTGAAACTGGCCTTGATGGACAAGTATCACAGCCCGCGGCTTGACGAGTCCATTCTCAGCGCGATTGCAGACTGTGCAAAGTGCAAAGGGTTCGGGCCGACACATCTTCACGCTCTGTCTGACCCGGTGCTTCGTCGACATCCCGGGGAGCTGGTTGTCGGTGATTACCTCTCGCTGCAAGTGGGTAAGGGGGGGTTCAAGAACGTCGGCTTGTACCTAGACACCATGTCACAGCGGGTATGGGGGTACAAGTACACGGTGTCGGGTTCGGCGGAGACGACGGAGGCGGCGTTGCAAGACATCTGCGATCATGACTTCCAGATGGAAACGTTCCAATCCGACCAAGGGCGTCACTTCAAAAACAAGCGAGTGCAAGCGTTCTGCGACAAGCGAGGTATCAATTTCCACCTCGTGCCAGCCTACTCACCTTGGGTCAACGGTCTTGTCGAGGGCGCCAACAAGATCTTGATTTATATTCTAGCCCGTTTGTGTGCGCCGAACGTCGGGGAGGATGAATGGCGCTCTACAACAAAGGATACCCTACCAGAAAATTGGCCGGACCACTTCGAAGAGGCGATCCGCATAATGAACGAGCGGTTGCTGCCCGCGGTGCAGTTTTCACCGAACGAGATATGGTTTGGTCGGGTCGTCAACACGCCGCCGACCCCGATTGCAGTGGCAGCGACGGAGCTCACAGCGGGAGACGCGTCAATACACATGGCGTACGTCGAGCAGCAGCGTCTTGACGCGTACGCAAACCGAGTGGCGTACGCGTTGGGGCGGAAGGCGGCCTTTGATCGCAAGGTCTTGGCGTCGCGCGCGGGCAACGTTGTATTCGGGCGCGGTGAGCTTGTACAAGTCTATCGGAGCGATCTGACGCACACCATGAGCAACGAGCGGAAGCTTACCGTCCGTTGGTCGGAACCTCATCGCGTCACAGCTCGGGATCTCAACTCATATACACTGGAAACTGTTGATGGTATTGCTATGGACGGTACATTCAGTGCAAGGCGACTACGACCCTACGTTGTTCGTGCGGGGACACCGTTAGCGATAGCCCAGGAGGAGTACATGCGGAGGGTGAAAGAGGAGGCGGGTGCAGAAGGTGCGGCCGAGGCGGCGGCGGTCGAGGCGCTGAGGGCGGCGGAAGTAGCGGAAGTGGAGAGATGGCGAGCGGAGGAAGTGGGGAGAGGACTAGAGGAGTCAAGTTGGTGGGTGTGAGCGCTGCGGCGCGTTGGGGTGAGGATGGGAGAGCGCTGGGGACGCGCCGGGGAGCGGAAGGCAGCGAGGCTGCGAGCACAGAATGAAGTGCGCCGGGGAGAGGATGGGGGAGCGCTGTGGATGCGCCGGGGAGCGGAAGGGAGTCCGAGAAAGGTCGTCGAGGGTGAGAGGGCCGAGCGGCGGGCGGCGTGGACGCCGCCATGTCGCGGTGGGCAGATGGAGTAGGAGGTTAGGGCCAGGGGGTGTTTGGTCGTGTTTGGCAGTAGCATTAGATAGATCTTCCTAGTCCGAACGTCGACATCGTTAGCAAGCAGTCCACCCCGACCACCCCAACGGTGTCGCATTCTTTTCTCTCACACTGGCGCTCTACGATTTGTTGGAGATCCTTGCCGTTTGACTCCGCGGCGTCACTGGTGCTAACACACTCATCATCCCATTTTGTTTAGGTTGACCAGGACCCCCGACAACCACCTATGATGCCTGCCGGGGAAATTTTGGGTTTGGGGACATCTTATCCGGACCCCTAATGGGGAAAATCTCATCCGAATTCGTACCAGGCCTCCGCCAGGTCGACATTTTATCCGAACTGTTGACCAGGCCTCATAAAATTGCCTAAAATCAAGGGAAAATCGGAATTTTGCTCCTACGGCTGGGACGGCCTTGCAGATGTTCCTTTGGTTCTCGGTGACGGTGGAAATGTTTCTTTTGACTCGGGTATCAGCTCTGCCAGCTCATTGGCCCTGCCGAAGCGTTGCGTCCCATATAAATTGCCGAAACTGCCTGAAAAGGTCAATAATCGCGATAATAACATGCAATTTTGCTGATTTACCATGATTCGGTCAACAACTGACCGAAATTCGTCAACGTTCAGCCACAGCTTCTCATCCAAGCCGTCGCAAGCCCATGTTATCCGAATTTCGGCCAGGCCTGTCGGCACCCACCCATGCTTTATCCGAATTTTGTACCAGCCTTGGGCACCGAAAAGTTGATTTCTCATCCGAATTGGGGCAGGGTACGCGCGAATTTTGGGCATGTTTTATCCGAATTGAAAATTTCGCGGGCAGGCATCATAGGTGGTTGTCGGGGGTCCTGGTTGACCGCCACATCATTTCATCCAGCTTCTTCACATCATGCGGCGTTTCCATCCTCTTCTTCCATTGCGGTTCCGCAACAGGCTCGGCCTCATCACAGGATGCCGCATGTCATGGCATTTTTTTTTTCTCTCGTGTTATTATCACACGTGCTCATCGCCTTTCATCTGCTCCGCGATCAAGCATTTACCGCTAGCAATACGGTATCATCGTATTTCTCTTTCTTCTTCAAATCTCATTCTCTAGTCTCTCGTGATTATACACTCATTTTTATTTCAAGCTCGCCTGGAGCTCTTTCAGCACCATCCTGCTGGCGGACATCCATCTGCCTGCCCTCTCCATCTCTCCCTTCCGGTTCAGTGCCTACAACATTTCATTCTCCGCCATTCAACGGCGGTATGCTCATGCAACAACGCGTCAATTCATCAGGCACATCATTATTCATTCAACATCAATCCAACCCTCTGATTCGCGCTCAATTACTCTCTACGTTCTCGGTGTCGGCGTGTCGCGTCCTGGACCTCTCGGTTGCGTTTCTCAGCCTGTGTTCTCCTGTCTGTATGGTTTGTAGGTACACCCCGAGAGCGTGTTCCGGTCTCGACCCGGCAAAATTCTCCTCGCAATTCTTCCTGTCGCCATCTAGTCTCCATTCAATGCAGGGTCAATCTCACATGAGACTACGCTAGCCGACTCGAAGAATCTCAAGATGATTCTCTACACACCACTACATTTTCCTTCCATCACCACATATCTGGAGGGTATTCCGATCGCATTCGGGATTCGTCCATGCTCTTCAAGGTCGGTGTTTATCATGAAACTGGGCAGACATATTTCATCGTGTTCCTCCATCTCGCGTTCCACACAATTTACTCAAGACTATGATCATTCTCACAAGACTCCTGGCCCCATTCATCCTCATCTCATCCCATCATCTGCGGTTTCCTCCCCGTTCGCTCTTAGTTGGACCTCGGTTCTTCTTTCGCCCTCGCGCGAGTCTTCGACTCTTAGAGCTTCACTCCATTGGGTCGCTCTGGGTCTCATTCCGACTCTCGGTGTCCTTTGTGTACGGTTCGGCCCTGTCTGTAGCCACGCGGAGTAGCGGGAGACATAAGTCTCCGCGCTCCTCTCGCGGGTCAGAAGGGCCGTTCCCCGCACACACCCACAAACCCTTCATTCAGACTATTCATTCTATGTCTAGCGAGCACACCGACCTACCTTGCTGCGAGCTCAGCCGCGACGAGCGTGCGAGTGCGGCTGAGTGTAAGGCAAGGTAGTCACGTGCGAGCGGACTTGGCAGCCGATCTCTTTGACAGCTGTCAAGTCTCTTTTCCTCCTGCCCTCGCGCGCGCTGCTCCGTCGACGGCTCATCTGACTCTCTCGCAGCATCACCTGTGTTTTTTATCACCCACCCACCCTTCGCTCACGCTCTTTCCTCATTCCATCTTACGCTGGGTCGCTCTGGGTCTCATTCCGACTCTCGGTGTCCTTTGCGTACGGTTCGGCCCTGTCTGTAGCCACGCGGAGTAGCGGGAGACATAAGTCTCCGCGCTCCTCTCGCGGGTCAGAAGGGCCGTTCCCCGCACACACCCACAAACCCTTCATTCAGACTATTCATTCTATGTCTAGCGAGCACACCGACCTACCTTGCTTGACTCTCCGCCAGAATCAAAACGTTCAGACCGAATCTAGTGCTGGGCGATGGCAGTTAATGCTTTACCAACATGTGCCGGGGAACTACCTCCGTGTATACGACTGTCCTCCCACCTCGAAATCATCTCTATTTTGAACCGCCTTCTATCGGATCCATATACGGGGCATTTTCAAATGTCAAAAAAACTGACCTGCTAGTCAGCTCCTGCCTGCTGGCTTCAGTAGAAGAACTACAGCCACTCGCGGGCCTTCCCGAAGCTTGATTTTCCGCAGTAAGCAAAAGAGATACCAATTAAACATCGATCACAGAGACCAGTTGTCTGGCAATGGAAGTTCAACAAGATACCAATCGCTGGGTTAAGACGTCGCGACCGCAAACGAATCTCGTCGTGCCCATCCCTGCAAGGCAGATCCTCTCAAGAAATTCGCCCACTACGGGTTTTCCCTGGCCATGTTGGATTTGGTCGTTTTACTCGTTCCCATATTTCGGCTGGACACTATTTGAGCGGACCGTCGTGCAATATAAAAACGAGCGGTCCAAGCACACTGGGCCCCAGCGATCGAGTCTCTCGAATCCTACTTGGTTTTTTAAGTAACTTACACTCCTGTCCTTGTATTTCTCTCTCACTAGAATTGCTCCGCTGATTTTCGACATAGATGTGTTTCGACAACATCCACCTCATACACTACACATGTGGCCACGGAAAGCCGACAGGGAATAAAGCTAGGGTTCGTCGTTCTCCACTCGCCTTCTTTCCTCCTCAACTGAGCACTGAACCGTTTTTTCCATTCCAACTTCTCTAGGTCAACTGCGGCTCCCGCCGATGCGCCTTCAGCTCTATCCATCCGCAATACGGATGCGCCAACTGCGTCAATACCTGTCGTCAACGGTATGCATTCAATTCTTTCAATTTAATGAAAGCATGGGTAACACTTAGATTGCGAACAGGTTGTTACCGCCCGAGTCCATCGTGACGAGCAACTCGCCCAATCTCTGCTCGGACTGTGCTCGCGGAAGAAAGGCATGAATAGGCGGCTCATTGGGGCGTTTCAAATTTTCGGTCGACATAGTGATCACAACATTGACTGAGCACTGGCAATGAATATTCGAAGTTAATAAGCTAGCTAAAGAAAGTGATATTCGACGAGTCCTTCATGCTTCCGACTACATACATACTATTCTCAATGTCTCGTCTTCGCGTCCCTCATGATGACGTCTGCAGCTTTTTCCGCAACCTGTATAGCCAACCCAACATGCTCAGAATCCCACAGCCCGCAAAAAAAAGCAGCGAGAAACTCACTATGTAGATAGGCGACGTGGGGAAATATCCAGGAGTTTCGGGGAAGGAGCTGGCATCCACCACTCGCAAGTTCCGGACGCCACGAACGTTGAAGTCCCCGTCCAAAACCGCATTGCGATCTGTGAAGGATTGAATTTCAGCGTTAGAGATCGGCAGTTGGAAAGCCAAATACTCACCTCCGTCAGGTCCGATAGCAGCTGTACAGCAAGCGTGATGGGCTGTATAAAAAGAAAGGTCGATCAGCTCCGAGGTGCGACCAAGAATATAAAAATCAATATCCCACCGAAGACGTGCTCCAAGACATACTGCTCAATATCTTCATCGCTCGTCACGTTCAAGCCCGGGGCCGCCTCCCGTGTAACATACTGCTGGATATCAGCATTATGATTGACGACATTTCTCCATCGCTTGATGTTATCTCGAAGTGCCGCAATATCTGCTTGCCCACCAGGTCCTTGGAACCGCATTTTATTGATGTCCAAAAGGTCTTGCGGATGACCGCCGGTGAGACGGACGTAGCCTTTCGAGCTCGAGGGGCCATTGAGACTGATTACAGAGACGACATTTTGAGTGTTCGCGGCAACGACACTGAGTCCTATTGCAAGAAGGAGAAAGAACCTTGGTGTCAGCGATGGATATACACAGAGAATATAGGCGACTCATACCGTGTTGGAATCCCGAGAATTGGTTGTTGACAACATACGTGACGATGTCGGGCTCCACGCTCTGCGAGCTAGCAGACATAGAAAAGGCCTTTCCAACTGGCGTGGGGTTGGTGAAGTTTTCGTGGAACTCCCAATACACAGAGATTTCGTCGTTGTCTGTGACAGAACAAATCAATATCTCTTTCGCGGGAATTGAAGAAATCAAAGACCTTGTAAGTTTGCTCCAACACCAGGAAGGTCTACAACAGTGGGAATCCCAGCCTTTCGGAGTTGCGCTGAGTCTCCGATTCCCGAGAGCTAGCAAAAGTCTGTCAATACGAGTGTTGACCGGCGAACGTGCTAAGAATCATAGCATACCATGAGCTACAAAGCATACGAAAAATCAGCGTAAGATATAGAAGTAGGAAGCAATAAAGACACACCAATTGAGGTGTTTGGAATGCGCCACCGCTAACAATCACTTCTTTCTTCGCAATGATACGCGTCTCCTTCAAGTCCTGCTTTCCGGGGAATCCTTGAGCGATAGGAAGTTTGGCGCCAGGAGTGACGGCCACCCCATACGCAACCGCGTCTTTCCCCGACCTGCATAACAAAACCTTGGTCGCGAGGGTATTGGTCATGAGCGTGAGCCTGTCCGGGGAATTGGCGGCGAGTTGAGTGACCCTGTCGCGGATTGAGGAGCGAGTGAAATCGGGTAGACCTGTCCACTGATTGATACCACGGGCGAGAGGTGGAATTGGGGCTCCATTGTTGATATCTTCGACCAGTGGGCCAGCTTCGTCGATGAAGGCAGCCCCAAAGGCTTGCCATTGAGGTTCTCAAACAAACGATAAGAGTGAAGAAACATTCACAGCGAAGGTCGCTCACGATCTGAGCTGAAATTCACAGGTCCACGAATGGTACTCAACCACCCGTCAAAACCGTGGTCGGGGTTCGGAGGCGTCAAGTAGAGATTACGCTCCAGCAGAACAAAATATTTCTGCATGTTCTCGCGGGTCCAAGAGCTGTCGTTGAACGTGCGAGCCAGGTTGTCGAATGTATCATGAAGTCCGTTTACGCCATTGTCCATAGCGTTGTGCATCTGTGGCGACGACAGTCAACGTTTGCAGCAAAGACGACGTTGGTACAAGACTTACAGTGCAGCCTCCTATCCCTGCAGAACGAGGATACCTGTGATGCGCATCAGTAGAGTATCGTGGTGGAGCATTTGACATCTACTGCTCACCAGATATTGTTGCGCTGGACAGCGAAATTAGCAGGATATTCGTTGACCCTGTAGTCCAAGTCGATCTTAGGATCTGAGATATTCATCAGTTGTAAGGCTTCCCCGGGACCAGGAGTAGCTTACCATCCATCGCCGAGAAAGCCCGAGACAAAGTGGTGGTGTTGATGTTGCCGCTTTCATCAACGCCAGTTTCGACGAGAAGTACTGGTGAATCCATAAGACCTATGGCGTCGTACCGATATTGAAACATACCAGAGAAACCGTTTTCTGCGAGTCTGGCTGCAACTGGTCCACCACCAGCGCCAGCACCTACCACAATGTAGTCGTAGCTTTCCACGTTTGACGAGGTGTCCGGACATCTTTCCAGCGAATCTATTCCGGGTGCCGCATTACCGACGGCGACTCGAGTTGATAGCACAGCGAGAAGGACAGTTTGAAGGAAGGTGAGAACCATTGAAGCAGGTTCAAGTTGAGAAAAGTTATGCAGAAAAACAAGCTTGAAGCGTCTTCTTTATGAGCTCAGGCGTTCGGATAGGTAGGTAGGTAGGTAGCGTTACACAGCACGGTTCGGGAGACACAAATGGAGCATTCAACAGCATTCAATCGTCTTGGACTTGTGCGAAAATCACGAGCTGAGATTCGTCGACCACTAAGACCCCCAGCCAAGTAAATAATTGGTGGGTTCGGAATCGACCAGGAGCGCGGACAGGAGTGGGTCAGTGCGAGAGTCGTCAGCCGCGAGGTTACTGTGATGTAGCGAGTAGCTTTACTAAAATGCGGTTGCGTCATTGACTCTGGGGCAGGACTCTTTCTTTGAGAAAGTCTTGGAGAAAGTCGAGTCGGACGTCCCACACCCGGACTACCAAGAGTATATTCTGATGTCGCATCGACACTCTGTTCATGTGTTTGACAATGTCCCAGTAATCGCTTGCAGTTGGGTCACGGAGGTAGAGAACAAGAACAAGTATGTGGATCGTGGAATTTGATGACATTGATCTCAAGTGCTAAGGTTCAGCGTTCAGCCACAAAACGCTCGCTCATGTCCACCGGTCATGTTTGGAAGGCCTGTGCTGTTCACTGTGTGTCTCAATTTTTCTTGTTTTTATCTCGCAAATCCAATGGTGCCGCTTTGCCATGTCGGCATCAATCAATCACCAGTGGTCAGTACATCCTGCCGTTTGCCCATTTTCGACCCACCCGACCCCGAACCTCGCCATTTGCTCTCGGAGTACGCGACGAGTCACCATGAAATCGCTGTTGCCTCACTCGTACTCTTTTCCCGTTTCTCAGAGTCGCAAAGTCTTACGGCCAAGCGACAAATCTGAGTTAGGAAACCCAGCTTTCGAAAGTGGGCCTGCGGCATATGATAGGCTACAAGGAAAACCAATATCCCATCCTAAACATTTTCGTACGGTCAATGAAGAGAGAGGATCCCAGATTCTCGTTTTCAAGCTCATAATCCCGCCTTGACCAAGTCCGCAGCTTTCTCAGCAACAGCGATCACGACAGCACAAGGATGACCAGCGACTGAGGTGGGGAATACAGACGCATCGACGACCCGCAAGCCCGCGACGCCATGAACGCGCAGCAGCGGGTCAACGACGCTGGTCGCCGGTGAGCTGCCGATCTTCGCGGTGGAGGTCTTGGAAGGCACGTATCAGTCGAGCACAGATACATGAGAAGGGTATGGACGTACAGGATGCCATGCAGTCTGCCCGTTACGCTTTATCCAAGCCGTGAGAGCTTCGTCCGACACCTATAAGAACGCATGGATAATTTTCGAAATTCAGTGCGACGGGGAGCACTGACGGTATCGGGATTGGCATCCCCGGGCCAAAAGAATGTCGATTCGTCGTCCGAGTCTGCGGGCAGGTCGAGCATACTCGCTAAGGGTTCCGCGCGCGCGATTCGGAGGCCAAGACACGTGGCTTTGATGAGAACATGTAGGTCATGCTCATTCGAAAAGTATCTATACGCGAAGATGATGAGTAGGCGTGGGCGGCTGAAGCTGGGCGTGGCGTACTTTGGATCAATAACCGGCGGATCTAGGATGCTCTTGCTGGCCAAGGTAATCGTCCCCTGACTCTGAGGGTCAATTGCGATGCAGCCCTGTGTAAAAAACGCCTGAGAACAATGTTCCGATGAGCATGTCGAAGGAGACCTTACGATGGTCAGCCCGCTCATCCCCGGCGTTTTGGTGAAACCATTGTTAACGACGATCAACGGGGCAAAGAAGATCTCGATGTCGGGAGCAGCGGACGGGGCGGCTGAGACGTCGATGATCTTTGAATCATGGGTTGATGACGGACTGCAAAGCATTGTCAGAGTTCTGAAGAGCGTGGAGAGAGCGCTCGTGCGTACACAATGGTGTCCGAATGAACGAATATCCCAACTGGTGCTGCAATACCCGTCATAGGGCCCGATCCCCAGATTAGCCATTGGGCGAGGGCGACCACGCCGCCGAGCGGGGTGAGGATGTGGTCCCAAGTTTTGCCCGGCTTCGCACGGACCACTAACGATCCTGCGGAGAAGTGCTAGAGCGAGTACATCAGCTCAGTAACGGATGAGAGATTCCAGGCCAACGTACATCTAGCAAGTTTTTTCCTACCAAGGGGAGGTCGCAGACGACATCGATATCATGCTTCCTAAGCTCATCCGCGGGTCCAATGCCAGAGAGCATAAGCAGTTGCGGAGTCGCTATAGCCCCAAGACTGATGATAACCTCGCGATTCGCACCAACGGCAAATACGCGTCCGTCATCCTTGGCTAAAAGGACACCGACGGCGCGGGGGGAACTAGCTTGTGCCTCGTCCATGACAATCCGTGTAACGCGTGTCTCAACGGCGACAGTCAAGTTAGGTCGGCGGAGAACATCGGGTGTAAGGTACGCAGTCGCCGCTGAGCAACCTATACATGGCATGTTGGCGCTTGACGAGGTCTAGTAAAAAAGAAGCAACGTACGCTCTCCGCGAGGGTCTACAGACGCGGCAAAATTGGACACACCTGCTGGCCCCTTATCTGCGTTCATGTCTCTGTACTTGGGTACGGGCACTGCCCTTGCCGGGAACGGCAGCTTTGTACTTGTTTGTTCTCAGTCAACTCTTAGTTTTCCATGTTCCACTCTATTCCGGCTTGCACAATGCCCATAGAGACTAACTTTCGCGGTGAATGTTGTGTCAAATACCTAAATCTACTTGGATCCCCCACAAAAACAAGATTTTTCTCTCAAATACTCAATTTATTGTGCTGCAACCAGCATCCTTCCCAACATTTTGTGTTCCATTAGCTTCAAAATTTGAAGATATTCACTCTCCATTCATTTATGCTGCATCTGGGCCGTATGGATTGGCATCTTGGACCAATCTTGCCGTAAATTTCTGACTTGCGAAGAGGACCAACCAATTTCGGCCGAACCGGCCGAGTGTTCGGATATAGTTGATCTTCGCCTCTTTAAACAGTGTTTGACTCCCTTTTCGTGGTCGGATAGTGTTTCCAGGGAAGGAATTATAGTTGATGACATTGTTAGCGCGCATATTTGCATGAAATCGGACGAGCAGAGAGGTATATTGGCAGTGCACAGTAAGTGTGACACCTGTGACTCCCGCGTACGAAGAGGGAACAGAATAAAATCCATCGTTTATTCAGAACACATTCTAGCCATATAAGTTGTGGGAGAAATATCTTCCATTTATAGAGATCTTTAAATGTTATCCCTTGAATTTGTAAAATTCCTTTGCCTTCCCCTGGAAGTGGGGGAGTGTTGAAAAAATGCAGCAGCTTTGAGATGAAGGTTGAGGGAGGGAGTACCAAAAGGGATAACTTTTATTTTTATGCCTCTTATGAAGATTTTACCTCAGTAGTCCCAAGAGATACAGCCCGTTTTTCCGGCGGTGAAACCTTTGCAAAATTGGAACCAAACGCCTCTGCGAACCAAACAAGTGCAAAGCTGCCGTTCCCGGCAAGGGCAGTGCCCGTACCCACTGGCAGTGTACTCGCTGAGTATCTCATTCACGAGGGCGATGAAAGGAATCTTACGGTATTTTGGGTATGCCCACTTGGACAGCAGCATCGATCACCGACTCAGAGATGATATCGATTTCGGTCCAGTTTCCCGGGATCTTACGGATCACCTGTCAGCACGGTCAGTCTTTGAGCTCCACCTCGCCACCGCACTCCCCCAACACCCGTCCCTCGGTGCATTCGAAATCGAGCGCAAGAATGATGTGCTTCGCATCTCGGGCCTCCCCTCCGGTGTTGCGGCTGCGCTGGTGCGCGCATGGGGTGACCATAGTGTGGAAGGATACAAATTTATCAAAATGAAGTTTGTCGGCGGCGATGCGGGGAATAACGGCACAAGTGGAGGCCAACGCGTGTCCAATACCGCGGCCGGGCGTGGAAATCCTACCTCCCATCGCAAGTTTACGTCGAACAATACAAAACCGTTCCGTCGCTAGAGTGGTTCCGCAAATGTCAAGTAGTTTAAAATTCGCTTTAATGTTTTATGTTCGCAAACCTATCAAGTCAACCCTCAAATTCCTCCGATCTCAATGGTTTCAATGCCCATGCATCAAGGCTTAATTGATGTTCCCAAAAGTCCTTGGGCCTATTTCTCGCGAATTAGGATGGTGTGCATGCACGCTGCAAAGGGAAAGACCTACGACAACTACTATAAACTGGTGGATACTGGGGATTTATACCTGGGGAGAGAGAACTCTCTTCAGGTCCTACGGGTTTTAACCAGCAGTCCCGCCATTCAAACGGTCGGCCAGTCCAATAGTAGTCAGCGTCTTGTAGTCATCAACCCCCTGGAATGGTGTGTGCTCCGATGGCTTCGTGTAGCACCCCAGGCATCTACGTTTTGGTGCCGTAACAGACCTGTAA
Source organism: Favolaschia claudopus (assembly GCA_037176885.1). Lineage (NCBI taxonomy): Eukaryota > Fungi > Basidiomycota > Agaricomycetes > Agaricales > Mycenaceae > Favolaschia > Favolaschia claudopus. The sequence continues at coordinate 170,135 of JAWWNJ010000110.1, forward strand.
GGGTGGTTTCCGCGGTACAGACGAACCCCCCTTAGAGGGGGTAGCCTCCGCGGCACCTTAGTCGTATATTACACAAGTACTTCCGAATTAGGATAGTCGTAACTTCCAAATTCGGCTGCGAAGGCGTGACCCTCGCTTAGCTCCCTCCGCCATGCCGAAAGGGCCAAAACGCTCGACGCGCGCGAACCAGCCAGCGACCGCTGCTGGTCCAGGTGTACACTACACAAGTCCCATCAAGGCTCGCGGTCGTCGCCGGAAGGGAGTGGTAAAAGGGCTAGGCCAATCCCAGGAAGCTGCCGCCGCCGCTCAGCTTTTGTACGCGTTCATGCGCGACGACGACCCTCCCGACGCGCCTCCACCTCTTCCAGATCAACCTATGGACTTGGTTGACGGCTCAGATGCCCCAGATGTGAACATGGACGGCTGGATAGACGAGGAACCCGCGGTAGAGCCTCCTGCCCCCTCGATACCTCGCCCGCCTCCTCCGCCTCCCTTACCTCGACAGCCCGCCGGCGACGCCGCTCACCAGCGATTGAATGAAGCATGGAATACGCTTCTGCCTTCGCTGGAGCTTCCTTGGGTTCAGTACTACCGGGATACACACGGCCTCCCCGCGCTTCTATTCCACCCGAGCTCGTCTGTCATTGTACGATGATGTCGCCGTGCAATGACTCTGTGGTTTCCCGGGTTAAGTGTCTCTACCCAACACGTATGTTCATTAGAGCAGCTTTGTATTCGTCATTCACTGACCTTCCGCAGATGTCCAGCGCGTCACAATCAGGACCTGCAGCTGCAAGTCGGCTGCCGTTCTTCTTGTTGAGCATGGGGTCTTCCCTGCTTCGCCAACTAAGCCGCAGACGGGTGTTTCGTTTGACTTGCTGGACTCCTATCGGGCTTTTTTCGAACGCTCTTGTGATGCTGTTACTGCGCTTGCAGCGGCACTTCATACGGTGTACGAGAGGCGAGGGTTCAGAGTGTTATCAGACAGAGTGTGTCTTTACATCTTCTTTTTGGTATCTCACAATTGAATCCACGAATCAGCCGCGAAATGGTGAGGCGGATGTTACGCGGGATCCCTTCCGACGATCCCTCATCCAGGCCGTCCAATATTCTTGCAACCTCCGGGCTCAGGTGGAGGCAAAGGTGGATGCAGCGCTTCTACAGGCATCCTCAATGCAGATGGCAGTTGAGCCCTCCGCCGACACCTCCGCCGAGCCTGTTGCACCCTCCGCCACACCTGCCGCCGAGCCTGTTGCCCCCTTAGCCACACCTGCCGCCGAGCCTGTTGCCCCCTTAGCCACATCTACCGCCAGCACCTCCGCCGACACCTCCGCCGAGCCTGTTGCCCGTTCCAATGGGTCCCGGCTTCTTCCAGGACGGGCGGATCGCGCTCTATCCGAACACTGCCCGGCATGCTTTGGGCTGACTGAGTGGGGGAGGTCGTTGGCTGAGTAATCTCTTCTTCTTTTTGATTTATTATAGCTAAAATGTCTCTTACAGCGGTGGTGACGTGCAGAATGGGGCAGATGGATGTTTCAGCTATCCGCATGCGAAGAAGGCTGGCGATGGGCCGATTTCCTATAAGCCCCAATTTTTTCTTTCCAAGAAGACGGTCGATTCCATTGGGCAAAGGATCATCGTTGCAAGGACGAAGCCCAAAGCCAACCCTAAACGCCGGGTCCCGCAAGAAGTCATCGATTCGTGCGAGGAGTCTTGGGACGCGGCAAACGAGAAGAAGCGGAGGGCCAACCCTGAGCGGTATGATGCCAGCGGTGTGTTTGTAATGACATGCCGCCATGGGCAGGTTATCCTCCTTTGTAACATTGATACCCCGGGGGAGCAGCAGCGATACATCGTCGCCATGCTGGAGACACTGTTCAAAATGCTGCCTTGGAATGCAACACTCATACAGGCATACGACGTTGCTTGTATCACAGACCATAGTCTCAATTTGGTATGTTTTACATCCCTCATTTATGTCTTGACCTCCGCCTCACCCTCCGCCAAGTACCCAATTCTCTCAGAAGGCATTCGCGACCGCGTAGCCTTTGTCATCAATGGGATGCATGCGTATGGGCATCAGTGGGCGTGTCAGCTGGTTTATAGTCCCAGGTTCCGCGTCGGAATGGGGCTTTCAGATCACGAAGGCGTGGAGCGCTTTTGGTCGCGGATGCGGAAGCTGATACCGGTGACAAGGGCGCAATGGGTGCGTCTCGCATTCCTCTTTCTCTGCAGTCCTTCTAACCACCAGTACATTTTGTGCAGGGCTCGCGGCGGATATGGATGATCGATCAGTACGCCGCGTTTGTGGGAGAGGAGAGCCGTGCCTCCCTTGGCGCTTGGATCGGTCGCCAACAGGAAAAGAATGTTGTACCCAAGCATCGTACTGCCGCCAAGACCATTCGGGATTGTGGGCTGACTGAGAGCGTGCTTCGTGCTGAATGGGATGCGCAGAAGGAGGCACAGACCTCTATCCGCGCTCGTAAGTTGCTGTATTCTAATTTACCTGAGATTGAGACTTTCCCAGATGCTCCGCAACGCCTCCGCCGCGAACTCGATAAGGTCCTTTCGCTCCAGACACAAATCGAAGCCATCGAAAAGACCATCGAAGACACGAACAAGACGCTCAAGGGCGCAGGAGCCTCGACATCATCTCTGAAGATTCTTCAAGGTTTAGAGGTCACTCATGAGAAGCTCAGCGCCGAGGCGGAGGCACTGTATGCCTCCCTCAACATCCAAGATACCTACCCGGAGTTGCGCGGTCTACCTTTGGAATTCACGCAGACGTTACTAGTGGCGCGGGATTTGAAGATCAACATTCGGAAACGCGCGACAGGGTCTTTCATGGAATGGGAGACTCTTGACCGAGCGGTATCGGGGAGGCGAGAGCCGCTTGGGACAAGGCTTCATCAGATCACACGCAAGGCGATCAGCAAACGCCAACCAGCTTTATTGAAGGCTATCAACAAATTCAATACAGCCTGCGCGACTCTCGAAAGCCTTCGCCCTCCTCAATGTTCCGTCCCAATTCCCACCCCCCTCTCTACCCAGCTCAACGGCCTTCGCAATGATCCCAGCCTCCACGAGGACGTATGGATCACGCCGTCTGAAGGGCCAATCCCGCGCTGGCTCAATGACACAGACGTGCGCGATGGAATTCGAAGCCTCCATCTCCTGGATAGATGTGCCGAAGAAACTGTGCGCCTAAATCTCGAACGAGACAATCTCAAGCACTGGCTGCGTGAGGAAAAGGATATTGTGGCGCGGGCAAAGGAGGCGCTAGGTGGTATGTGATACCATTCCGCCATAGAGACATTCTAACCTAGCTGCAGCTTCCCCTCTCGTTTTCTTCCTTTCACAACGCGAGCAGGACCTTGCGGACATGTCAAGGTACTGGGCTCCCTTCCTTCGTCATCGAGATGTCGAGGGTCGAATAATTACAACGTCGGCGAATGCTCTCGCGGCCTCCGCCGTAGCCTTCGCCGATTTTGTCACACCCTCCGTCACACCTCCGCCAGCCTCCATCACACCTCCGCCAGCCTCCGCCATACCTCCGCCGTCCTTAATGACACGCCCCTTCGCAACCCCCTCTAACGTAGCATCCATCCCAGCTCGGCCTCCGACCGATACACTGCTGGGCATGTTGTCTAAGGCTTCAGCCGCAGCATCCGCCATTATTTCCGCTAGCAACGAAGACGAGTTTCTTGAGTTCACCGAAGATTTGGACGAACCCCAGCTCGATCCCGGGGATCTTTCAGACGAAGACCAGGTGGTTCTGATTGAGCAGGTAATGGAGGACTCAGGTGACGAGGGGGAGGTCGAGACCTCTGCGGTGGAGGTTTCTCCGGATGTTATTGATATACAGTGGACACAGGAGGCGAGTATTCTTCTCTACCTTGCTTAAGGATTTCGGCTGACGGATTTGCAGTTGCCTCGCACTGCTGATACCACCTTCGCCCGCCAGCTTGCCGATCGCAATGCCGATCGCATAAGCAGCTCCGAAAATCTAAGCCATTTCGTCGTCCGGCAAGATACATATGCCTTGGAAATCACTCCCCACGATTTCAGGCCGTTCGCCAACCCCACCGGCCGCCTCAATGGGTTTGGCCTCAACGCCGTCGCCGCCTCCTTGCTCACCCTATACCGTACCCTGCATTCTCCAACCAGCGCTTTTGCTAATCAATGTGCTGTGTTTAGCACCTATGATTTGCCAAAAGTACACTTCAAGCGCTCTGATCCTGACATCTGGCGACATATATCACCTACGAAATACTGGGACAAGCCGATCTGGTTGATCCCCATCTTCAGAGCGGAGGAGGCGCACTGGGTATTGGCCATAGTGCTGATTCCCACTCAGACATTACTTTTCTTTGACAGCCTTGCATCAGCCAGAGGTTGGCGTCAAGATCTCCGTGTACGTTCCACATTCATCAATTCCTCATTTGGCTTACCTAGTTTCAGGATGTAATGCTGCTCATGACTCGGCTAGTTGCTCTCGCAAATCGCAACAGCCATCCATTGCATGTGAGCACCGAAGACCCCACGGACAGATGGCAAGCACGCCCACTCTTCAAAGTTGTAGGTCCATCTCAATTTCGCCTCGAAAGCATTCCTATAGCTTTTGCAGGGGTTCCCTCGACAAACGAACGATTACGATTGTGGTGTTTGGGTATTGAGCATGATGGCAGCATTCATGCGAGGACATCAAGAGACTGCCCTCACTGAATCTAATGTTCCTTATGTGCGGGACCTACTTAAACGGCACATTCTTACACTCTCGATTACATAGCCGTGTGTTGGTAAATACCTTGTAGATGATGTAGATGAGACAGTGAATTCAAGGACTTGCAAAGACCATTTGTTGTGCCTCCGCGGACCTCCGCCAGCTGAACTCAGAGCCTCCGCCGACCTCCGCCAACTGAACTCAGAGCCTCCGCCGACCTCCGCCAACTAAACTCAAAACTCAGAAACTTCGTCTCCCAGCAACATATTGTCAATTTCTCAATCGGAAGTAGAGTACAAGTAGTACAAATGACATATGGAACGTCCAAGCCACTGAATATAATGCTTCAACATGGCAAATTCTCGGGGTTGGTGAGATGGATGGTAAATTCCCGTTCGTTCTATTTCCTCCACACGACACCAGGCCGCACGCTTCTTGAGAACATCCTGCTGCAGCCGTCGGAACAAGTGTTCCCGTCCATTGCTTTGTATCTCCTCCCGCAATTCAGCGTCACGCCGATTTTGCTCCCGTAGTCGAACCCCGTGTAGAACGTCCACCAAGGAATTTGTGAATCTGAGGTAGGCAGCAGAGTCGGGGTCAGAGGAGTCTTCATCTTCTTCAAACGGAGGCTCGTTCTTCCAGCGAGCAAGATCGCTTTCATCGACGGTGTCGGGAGAGCGCAACGCCTCAGCAAACAATTCTGAGTGAGTGGGAAGCGGGAGGTGATACATCTCCAGCATTCTCGGTGTAGGGGGAGGTAGCGCGTCTGGTACGGGTGTCGTTTGCGGTCTTTCCCGCTGCTTGCGTCGGTGACTCGATTTTCTATAGGCAGAGCGCACCATCTTCCCGCTACATTCATGCTCTTATCAGTTCGAACGCAATAGACAGTTATAATGGACGCACTAGGTACTTTGAATATATCTCAGACCTCTTTCTCGCTTGGCGGCGGCTTGCTCGTCGAGAGAAAGATACTTTGGTCGACGTCCCATGAGCAAGGTCGTAGTAGAGGTTAAAGTACTAATGGGAACTTACTTGGCTTTTGGTCCAGCTCATGCACGTATTTTCAAACAGTTCAGAAAAACACAGAAAAAGTCGGAGGGTGTTGGGGCAAAGCAGACATCAAGATTCCGGAGGTTTTCCCGCTATTGGCCTCCCGAAGTCGTCCCAGAGAAAAATAAAGGCAGAGGTCGACACTTATAATGCACGCTATTGGCTGGTTAATTGAGGTAATCCGCGGCGGCGGCAGCGATCGCCTTACGTCGAGGAAGGTCGGGAGTGGCGTTGGCGGAGGTACGGCGGAAGGTAAAGGGAGGTTAGTGACTGTCACACACCGTGACAAGCTTCCTTTTTTTCGCCTCCGCCATTCGCTCTGCACTCCCTCCCGCCCTTGTTCTCGTCCTCGTTGTCTCAAAAGCACTCGTATGTGTACTCTCTGCTCTTATTCACCAAGCTCAACTTCTTTTAGGGTCTGATTCTCCATTGCTTGTTGCCTCTTCTTGCCTCTCGAGCTCCTGCCTTTGTTGTGAGTTTTTCTTGCTCTAAGTCCCTTCCTAGTCATGTTCTAAAGAAGATCGCAGCTTCTACACATTCAAGTACCGATTTCACCCCCAAAAGCGCCCCAGAAAGCGCTCAAAAGCGTCTTCAAACGCGTCCAAAAGCGTCTTCAGACGCGTCCAAAAGCGTATCCCAGCGCGTCCTATTCTTGTTGAAGCGTGTCTAAAAGCACCATGGTACGCCCGAGCCATTTTCTGCGGTTTTAGTCCACATTCTGACATGATTTTCGATAGCCTCCGCGCCAAAAAGTCGACATGGCTAATACCTCCGCCGGCACCTCAGATCTCACCCCTCTCAGTTCTCCCTCGACCTCCGCCCCTCTTGGATCAAGCCTTGACAGCTACATGGTCAAGGACGACTACTCTGGCTACTCCCCTGAGGATCTCAACTTGCTGCTACGAAGTCATCCCGCCCTCGGCTCCCGAGCCCTAGTTGTAATATAAAGCCTAATAGACATGGCCCCAGCCAGGTAGGAATGTTGTCTTCCCACCCGTGCCTAGAGGGGCCCCTGGCTAGAAGCACAACTTGAAGGCTTCTTGCTCACCTGTCTAGCCGCCGGGTCAGGTGCCCTGTTCCGGCCGGCTAGCTACCATTTTCGGTTCGGGTCAGCGCTTCCCGGTGCTACACATCCGGTGTCATAGATAAGAGATTGATAACTCATCTTGACAGTTTCTGTCATTCTGGCCGCCTGGGCCGACTCTTTGTTTCTTTTGCTCACTTTTAGGACACCTGCATACATTATGGTGGCAAACCAACACCAACCTTTCTTTTTTCTGAAGCTGGTCCTGAACAGACAACTGCCTGTCTATATCATTTAGACAAAATGTTTCATTCTGGTATTCTGGTGAGCCGTTGTTCTTGTTGTTATTATCATTGCTGTTCAGACGTTCGAGGGTTCTGCAATTCCTCAAATTCCCATCATTTACCTCAATTTCAACGTTTCAACCTCAAAGTTGTCGGTATCTTGACCTTTTGTCCACATCAATATGATTATGTCATCGTTTTCGAAGAAATTTGCACAAGTCCTCACCCCAACTTCGACCTTCAAATCTTAAGATCTCAAGAGGCGACGGAATCTTTCCTTTCAAGAAGATTCTTTACTACTGAAAGCCATGATGGTGTATTACTACGTAGACAAAAATATGAATTTTGAGTTGCGCTAGCTATGAAATATCGCAAAGTACGTTTCGTATCAGCGGGCAATTTTCACACCAAGTCGAGGGAGTTTTCCGCTGCACACAACCCACGCAGCATCCACTTGAGATCCGTAACAGCCTCCACCCAATCCCGTTTCTCCTCGCTGTCCACCACCGCAATGAGTTTCACGCCCCACCAATACAGCGACGCGACAAGATTCAGAGCACCGTTGGGGCCAGGAGCCCGCAACGACTCCCAATTTTCCCTCCTAGCCTCTGGATAAGACACGCGCTCGAAGCGCTTTGGGATTCCCGGCTCCCGCTTCCGCCATGGTGGCTGAAGTCCCTCCCACCACGCCCACCACGTCTGCTCGAATTTCACGACGCTGCCGATGGTAGGACCAGCGCCTTGCGACATCGGCCCACCTCGCAGCCCGCGACCAGCTCTCACCCACAGATAAATCTGGGTCGGGCGGCTGGTTGTGCCTAGCCCGCTGGCCAGCTTCTCCCACTTGTATGCTCGCTCCAGCTCCATCAGCGCTACCAGCAACGCATTGAAGTTGTCGCCGAGCTTCTTGAAGGTGATCTGAGGGTACACCTCTCTAAACCAAGTTGCAGCGTCATCGGGACACTCCGGCGTATCGACTTGAGGAAGACGCTCGTTACCAGGACTTGGCGGCGGGGAGGCGAGAGGCGGGGATGGGAGGGGTGAATGCCTTGGCGATGGAGTTGTCGCGGGAGGCGCGACCGGGTCCTGGACGGGCTGTTGGCTTGGACCTGCTGACGCACCTATGATAAATGTTGAGTTCTTGTCATTGTGTCAGCGATTGTGTATGATACACGTACCTGTCCCATCTGCTCGTGCTTTCTTGGACGGTGCACGTCCATCTTCTTCGGCTTTTCGTTTCCTCCTCACCCGCTCCTCATCCTCGCCCTCTTTCCGCTTTTTACGACTGGCGTTGTCCGCATCGTCACTCTTCCGCTTCTTTCCTTTGCCCTTCTCCTTCTCCACATCATCCTTCCCCCCCTTGTCCTTCCCCTTCTTCGCCTTGCCTTTACCACTCTCCTTATCCCCGCTGTCGTCTGTCTTCCTCTTCTCTTTAGTCTTCCCCCTTTCCCCCGCGTCGTCCGTCTTTTCTTTGGCTTTCCCCTTCCCCTTGTCCCCCGTGTCGTCCGTCTTTTCTTTGGCTTTCCCCTTCCCCTTGTCCCCCGTGTCGTCCTTTTTCCCCCGCTCCTTCGTTTTCCCCTTCCCCTTCCCTTTCGCCTTCGTTTGTTTCTTCAGCGCACGCACATCCCGCTCCACATCGCTGTCGATGTCGGTGTCGCCGGAGTCCTCAGACCCGCTCGAACTGCTCTCTGAATCGTCGTCGTCGCCCCACCCCAAATTCTCGTTCTCGTCCATCCTGTACTTCGCACCGGCCAACGGGTCGTCCTCTTGACCGTCCACAGAAAACGGCATCGCTGCCTCCTGACAAGCCTCCTGCGCTAGATAGATGTCGCAAGGAATATTAGAATTGACCTGTCGGTAGTTTAGTCAAAATATTACTTACAATAGGCGGTCTTGAGCCATTCCTTCATGAAATCGAGAACATCGCGGCCGAAGCGCGGTTTGACCCACTGAGGGAAATGACATCCCCCCGCACTGCGGTCGTTGACGCCATACGATACGCTATAATTCGTCAGTATGTTTAGTATCGCTCAACGAGCATACTCACGTTACCGTCCTCAGATCCCCGCCAAACGCAGGCATTGGCCCTCCAAAAACGGCGAATGATGACAAGCCCGTCCGCTCGTACACCCCGCAAAGTACATTCGTCATGAACTGTCCAAGATTGTCGATACATCTGCAACAGAAGATCTCCCAGTCAGTATATCCACGACTGAAAGCGAATGAACATACCGTTGACGATCCTCTGGCTTTTTCGAAGGCAAGTCCCTCATCTGCCGCACATACTCCTCCTTATCCCGCTGCGCCTCGTCGCGCGCCCGCTGACGGATGGCCTCCTGTTCCTCAGTGGGTAGCTCCCTAAAGAGCTCGCGAGCGACCTCGGCGCGGAAATTGGCGTCAATTCCTTTGGTCTTGAGTGTGGTACCGTCCTCCGTCACTGGGCGCGCCTTCCACCGCGCCTGAACGATCGGGTCGATGTCGGTAGCATATGATTCGTGCATATATTGTTGATAGCCTTGCCTAGCTTTGTGAGCGGGGGTAATGCCGACAAGTTTGGCCAGAAGAAGAGCCCAAGGATCTCTCAAGGGGTCGGATATCGTCGGTTTTCGAAGGCGTCGAGCACGGTATTTCATCCAGCGTCCGATCCGCTGCATTGAGAGAGTGATGCCATAAATCCAAGAGAGAGATTCCAAGAAGCAAGAGTAGACAGCGAGTAGCAGACGAAAGAGTAGACAGGCGAGTAGCAGACGAAAGAGAAGATGAGTAAAAATAACGCGTGAGTCACGCGTTACTCATTGTGAGCGCCACTCACCGCGTTCAGAGTCTCGACGCGCAGGCGCTTCATCTCTACCTCTTCTTCGTCTAATTCCTCCGCGACTGGTATCGCCACAGGATCGTACTCCGCCAACGGAAACTCCGGTTCCTCACTATCCTCCAATCGCCAAGGAATGCGGGCATGAAACTCAAGGCACACTTCGGCTAGATAGTCGCGCTCAGCGCGCCAGCCGCGCTCGAGCGCATCCGCGTATGCTGGTATATGCGGCGTTAAGATACTTTCCCTGGCTCCCTCTGCCCACATCTTCAAATTACGACGGTCTTTCTTGGCGATGCGCTTCCAAGTGCGCTTGCGCTTTGTCGTTCCCTTGGCCATCCTGTGTCGTTTGCCAAAGTCTGTGGTCAACACCCACGGCACGATCTAGGGGACTTAGCTTACCTATGCTTCTGTGGGTCTCTTGCCGATTTGAAGAGCGAGACTCGGTTTTACTGACGAACGGGGGATTTTTTTTTGCTGTACAGAGACGGTGGTAGTGCTGCAAAAATGTGACGAACTACGCAACGTCTCCGTTACAGACTTCTGCTTTTGTAACGGCCGACATTCGCCTCGCCCTGATCCCTGATTCTGTATAAAACGCAGACACCAAACAACTCAAAATCGACTCCCCTTCTTTCTCTTTCCCATCATGTCTATGCAAGTCCCCGCGCTCGTCTTCCCCACCGCCCAAATCGTGGTCTGCCTCCCGGTTGTCGGCGCCACCCCACCCATTGGTGAGTTATCTTAACTGCTTTTCCCTTAATCTATCGACTAACTCGTTTTTCAGTCCTTCTGCCCTCCACGCCGTCGATGCTCCCCCACGGCCTTCAAACGTTCGCCGTCTCTACCCCGGCTCCCTCCCCTGCCCCTCCTGCGCCAGCGCCCAAGACCAAGGAGCCCAAGGAGCCCAAGGAGAAAGAGCCCAAGGTCCCAGGCGCCGGACTCCCCGCGGGCCTCGTCAAACTCTTGCGCAGCGGTGACGAGGGCCCTTTCACCACCAACGAGGTCTTCAGCTCCCCCCCCACCCAGCCGCTCGCCGCCGTGGAAGAAGATTTTCCCGCCACTGAGTGGTACGCGATTACTCGTGGTCGCTTTGTTGGGGTCGTTGACCAATAGTAAGCTTTTAACTCCTCCTCCTCTTCAATTCTCTCTGACGATGCCACCTTCAACACAGCGCCCTCGCCGACTTCGCCATCTCGGGCGTCGCGCATTATGCGCGCAAGGCGTACCCCACCCAGGCCGAGGCGCTGTCGGCATTCAACAAGACCCTCGTTTGGGAGGGCGTCCAAGTCATCTAGGCTTAATCTCAGCGTACGTTCCCTCTTTACCTTTTCTCTCATTCCCCTTTTCTTACTCTGTCTATTGTTTACAGGCTGCTTTGTCGGCGTGGGGGTTAGTCTACTTAGTTACTCTCTCTGAATTGGTCGTATAGCGCGCAAAAAAATAGAATATCCCCCCTCCTCGTTCATGGTTGACGCCTGCCCATACGAAAATCCCCGAAAATCCCCGAAACAAAGGCGAGAAGACCCGGGAATCCGGTTCTCAGGGTTACTCCCCCAACGACCTACCCCATTTGGCTTCCAGCAAACCGAATTCAAGCGATATTGTTCGTGCCTTCTATCATTGATCCCCACTATTACTTCCGTCGAGGCGTCAAGCCCTTCCTCGCAATACCCTGCAATTGCGGGCCATACCCCTCCCACATTATGTCTGTTCTGGCTGCCGACTCTACCTGCTTTGCGCCACTTCCCTGCAACCAAACCCGCTTTTCCAATCAACCCACCTCAAAAACGATTCCCACGTCATGGATATCCCATACGAACTCGAGCTCGCTTAAATCTTTTCATCAGTCCCCAATCTGCTTAGCCTGACCTTCGGGCTGGGTGATCCATGGATGCATACCCGCGTTTAGTTCCGCCGTGTCGTCAAGTCCAGCCTTGGCACCATCTCCCTGAAAGAACATGCAGAGCTTTGCTCTGATACACCTTCTACCTGCCTTGTATCGTTCCTGCCAGCGAATTTTACTCTCCTAGCAACTCCTTCCTTGCGACACACAACACCTCCAACGAAACCCAAGAAAAAAATGCTTCCCACGGCGTGGATAATCCATACGAACTCGAGTTCGCTTGAGACATTGCGTCAGCTCCGACTGGCCTTCGAGGCTGGGCCTAGCTTACGCGCATGATCGACCGCAGGTTTCCGACACCGTTCCGGCTGGAACGAGCATCCCATGACCTTCACACCGCCTCCGTCTCATCGGTTCTTCCCAGAAGCGGACTCTGAATTGGATTATGAACTCGGATCCCGCCTCGCTCCGCGTCGCTGTCGGGACATTGGGACCCGGCCCCATTCAAAGTACGCGGTTCCCAATAGCAACACCCGCGCCAGAGTCTCTCGACAATTTCTCTTAGCATATTTTCCGTATTGTGCATCACTTCGACTCCGTCTCGCCCGTTTTTCCCATACACGAACTCCATATTGGGTTACGAACTCAGCTTCCGCCGCCAGCGCCACCTCAATCCCCGACACAAACGCTCTTTTGCGTTCAAACGCACGCGGCGCTCATAAGCGAAAACCAAGTTCCGTTGTAGTTGAACCAGCTTGCGAAGCAGTTCGCATTCTCAATCAATCAATCCGCGTTGGCACGAATCGCTGCCTTCAAACCGGTCCTTGTCTGCCTTTTTCTGACATTCCCCCAAGTTTCTACTTGCCCAAGTCTCGAGTCTCCCCCAGGTTTCCTCTTCACAATGTCCGCACCATCTTCAGCCGCCCAGCCCGCTGCCGCGCCTCACCCCGCCTTATCTCTCGTCGAGCTAGATGCACTCACCGCCAATTCCAGTGCGGCTGACATCGATCGTCTGTTCAATCGCATTGGAATGCCCGTTCTCACTGCCCAGATGCCGCCCATGCTAGTGAGGCTAGCGGAACGGATGGCGCAACAGATGTTCTTCAAGATGGCCGGCGCCCCCTCGGTCGAGAACAATGCTGCGAACGCGGCTGCTCCTGGGAACGAACCTTCTGCCCCCCGATCCCTCGCCCACGGCGACGATGAAGACTCCCTCTTCGACGATTCAGGCTCCCTCCTCGACGACTCCCTCTTTGATGACTCCCTAATCGATGAAGGCGACAGCGCGGCGGACCACGATGAGCACGACGATTCGCTGCTGGACTCTCTCTCGCAATCTAGTTCTGAGTTGACTGTGTCCGTCTATGATATCTCAGGTATGTTTTAACCGCACAACCCGATTCAAAAATTAATCGATTGACATGATTTACAGCTTTGGCATACATTCTGCCCGCTCCTCAATCTCGCGACTCGCCTCTTGCCCAGTCTTCTCCTCGTTTGCCCCCCGCCACACCTTCGCCCCTCGCCGACACCTCGCAATCTAGTTCTCAGTCGAGTGTATCCGTCTATGATATCTCAGGTATGCTTTCACCGCAGAAAAATTAATCAATTGACATCGTTGTACAGGTCTTGCCCAGCCATCTCGCCCGACCCCTGCCACACCCCGCCGTAGTAACGACTCCTCTTCTCGTCCTCTCCCTCTCGGCACGCCTCCTCCACTCCCTCTCGCCACCAGACCTCAGCGGCGTCTCGACGAGTCGTCTCCTCACCCTCCCCCACTTTCCCGCAACACCACCGGCGGATTCATGACACCTCCCCCGCCAATCCTCACCGCTTCCGAGTCACCTCAGCGCCGTGGCTATCACAGCGGCTACGAAGTGAAGTCTCCGGAATTCGAAGGTGTTGTCATGACTTGGCTCGAGGCCGGTGCATTGACGCTCGGAGTGCGCGAAACGGAGGTTAGTGGGTTGGGCGGGAAGAAACGAAGCAAACGGGGCGCCTCGAAGGCGTACACCATCTTCTTTGGAGGCGAGGTCGGGGTTTACACCGAGTGGCGCGACGTCCAAGCGCGAATCAAGGGCTTTGGGTTTGTTGCCCAGCGCGGATTTCCTTCCGTTGAAACAGCGCAAGCAGCGCTCGATTACGCGAGAGCGCGGGGCTGGACAGCAGACAGCACACCGCCTGCCCAACCCCCCGCCACTCCGCCTCCATCGCAAAAAGAAAGCCCGCTTGCTGTTGGTGCAACGGATCGCTGGTATGTCGTCTGTCGTGGCGTTCAGCCCGGAATCTATCGCTCCCATCTAGAATGTAGTCTTAACGTTTCCGCCGTGCGCGGTAGCTTGTTCGCTTCTTTCCCGACTCTTGAGGCTGCTCAGGCAGCCTATACTCATGCCTTGAACACTGATTTTACACGTCGCATCCCTCGTTCGAGAGGAAGTTAGTTTACTCCCGATGTATATTTCTTTGGTACCCAAATGAATTCAATCGCTGCTCTTCTGCCTCTTTTGCTGTTCCCTCGACGAGAAACGATTAAGAAGAACTTAAAATAGAGAACACATTTTAATAGATAGTCACAGTGTCGCACGCTGATTTCGACGATTTCCTACTCTTTGCAAGGTGGTTTCACGCACTATAAACATACAAGGTGAGTCCCATGAGCATTTAAAGCCATATACAAAAACAATCGCGTCTCCAGCTGGTCGCTGGAGCAAGTTCCGAGTTTATGATGACGAACTCGGCTCGTACAAGCAATGCGCTATTGTGAATCAAAGGTAACGTCCTATCTTCTCAATGTTTCCTCTCACCACTTTATCTCTTCAGTTTTTTTGACCCACTCTGGTTCAATACAGCTATCCTACACACTTGCGATACAACTGGGAATGATATAGAGCATTCAAGCTCTCAAGTTGGGCGACACTGCGCTCAACAACGAGGACTTCTTCGCACCCCACAGTCGCCCGCCTCCCTACTTTCGCTTTGCCGGCATCATATCTAGGCTTTCCAACATATGATACAACTTTACATTCCCTCGCCGTACATCCTGAGTACCGTTCTAACCCTCGCCGACCCACTCACAATTTCCCTCATGAGCACTGCCACCCGCCAAAGTTCCCTCTCATCTCCATGGCACGTCCAAAGTCAAAGCTGTCACGACAAGAGATCTTGAGCCGTCGAGCGCAAGCTGCTTGGGAGTATAGGCAGAGGTGCGTGAGCTTCTTTTTATCTCAATAAACCAAGGACTTACTGGGACCTATCCTCAGAAACAAAGCTGCTGTCAACGAGAAGGCTCGGCTTCGGATGCGAGAGTCAGGAATATGAACGTCGCGCATCAACCCGCTTTTCCTGACCTATATACTCTAGTCGTCGCGAGAAGCTTAGAAGAGCGTCCGCCGCAGTGCAGCTCGAGTACGCTGTCAAGGCAGCTCAGTATCGTCAGGATTATGTTGAGTATGTGTGTTTCTTACAAGAAATCTATCGTGCTAATTTCTCGTTCAGGCGCGCGAGACGAGCAGCAAGATCCCCCGCCCTTAAGTCCCTGCAAAGGTCTCCCCCCTCACCAACAAACGAGCGGGTACGAATTTCCGCCATCTCCACATTCAGCTCCATCTCGCCCTACGCCTCCACTTATGATCCGAGCCCGGAAGAATGTACGACGGCCGAGGAGGACTGGGATGCGGACGAGTCGGAAGGCGAGGACATGGAGCGCGGTGTTTCGGTTGAAAGCGACGACTGGCCGTTTCGTCGCAGACGTCCAGTTTAGCTAGACTTTTGCTTTGTTTCCTCCTCACGCTATCTTGGTTTCTGACACTATCGTGTTTTTTTTGTGGAACTTCATGAATGTATTTCGTACCGCGGCACAGTATAAAGTTGTATTTAAGAAGCTAACAAGAGCAGAAGTAAAAGTAAGGGAAGAAAAAACGAAACGTGTAAAAGTTGTACTGAAAATGTGGATACAAATTAATCAAAGTAAGCGTTGGACGGTCCAGGGTTGGGGAGGGGGAGCTGAAACTCGGGACCAGCAGGCGGGTTGACCTCGCCGGGGTAGGGGAATCTAATCTCTCCCTCGCGCAGCTCGTCGACGAAAGGGAACATGCCAATGGAGGCAAGGTGATCGCGGCGACGACGACCCTCTCTTCCCTCGTGCTCCTTCTTGGTGGTTGTAGTCGCGAACTGGAGGTCGGTACGGTCGTCGTTGTCGAGGAAGCGCTGTATTCCAGCACCTGCCCACTGAAGGATTGAATAACGCGTATGGTGCTCGGCGACTTTGACGAAAGAATAGCGAATGAGACCTGGCGGGATCAAGATAGTAGCGCCGGGGGGAAATTGTACGACAAGCCCAAAGTCCCAAAAGATGATATGCCCCCCGTTAACAGGACGGTAGTTGCCAATGGCGGTGAGAATTGCCCAGCTCGCGGGCTCATACTCCCAAGGTACGCCGCGATGATCGGTGCGGAAATGGGGACCGCCCAGCTCGATGGTGATGGCGGAGAAAACGCTAGCGGGGCAGGGGTACTGGGCGCCGGGGTTGATGTAGAGAAAGCTGGATTTTTGCATCTGGAGGGTGGAGTAGGCGAGGGCACAATACATGGCGAGAAGTCCTAAGTGCACACCAATTAATCCGATATGTCCGATAAGCCGACGAGCACAGCCTCGCGCACTCACCATTGCCAAAACCCAGCAACTCACACATAGCAGCGGTCCCAACCAACGCAAAGAACGCCAAAGAATCAAGCACACGAGTAGGTCGGGCCTCACGCTAGGTCGGTTGGGATTCAGCAAGATGTTTGAACGATCAACGAGAATACGTACTGCTGGCGCAGTTTCCGCCTGAGGTGCTGGCGCAGCCTCCGCCTCAAGCTCGGGCGCAGCCTCCGCCTTAGGCTCGGGAGCAACCTCCGCCTCAGGCTCGGGCGCAGATTCAGGCTGAGGGGTGGGTTCGACTTCAGGTTCCGGCGCCGGGGCAGCTTCGGGCTCTGTCGGGTAGCGATTGAAATCGACTCCTACACCGCCCGAGAGAACAGGAGCGCCAGCCTCGGTGTGTCGTGTTCGATAGTCCAGGGCGACTTGCTGACAATACTGGAATACAGGACCGTGAACGTCGCGCTCCCAGTTGCGATTGGTCGCCCGGCCACCGAGCACAAGACAGACTCTGCGGTCAGAGACCACCATGCGAGTTTTGCTATAGCATTTGTGAGCGGCGGCTTTAACAAACAAAACAGAATAGAAACTTACGTGCCATTCCAGGGAATCAGACGCAAACGAAGCGAGCGAATACCCGTGAGCTCGTTCAGACTGTAGTCGCGGTCTTCAATGATGCTTGGGTCGAATTCCCCGCCTTCGCTGACACGGATCATGGCGCGGGGGTTGGGGGCGCGGACTATATCACGATAACGAACGCGCATGGCCGCCCCCCAGAGGACATAGAAACGGCGAGCGCGGTCTATAGCGAAGAGAGCTTTCGCTCGCTGGCGGCGAGGCTCAGTGTCAAGTCGTTGAGCAGTGGACACCGTCTGCACCTGTGCATCTTTGTAACCGGGTGCAGGCGGCGGTGGGAGCTCTTCAGGCAGTGGATCACCCGAGAAAGGTAGAGACGGGTCCCGTATCGCGAGCTCATGCTGAAGCCGGGATTCGAGGTCGAAGTCGAGGTTGGAATTCAGGTACTGGTAGCCGGTCATGCCGAGTACTTCGAAGGGGGGAATGGGAGCGCCAGGTTTGCGCTGGGGATGGCGAACGAGGTGGGGATTGATGACGACTTTGCGGCGTACGGCCATGGATGCAACGGAGGAGAGACCGGTGAGTGTTGTATCAGAAAATTTTGAAGACAGAAGTTGGGACCGAGTGGTGGGAGACAAGCGCTGCAGAGAGTTCTTTTTATTAAGGTTCAATACGGCGGCGGCGCACCTAATTTGCGCAACTCTAACCCCATGAAGCGTTCTGAATATTTTACAGATCTGGATCTGACCGTGTTCGCCATCAATAACAATTCGCCTCGTTATTGATGACGAACCAGCTCGACTCTACGGATCCATATGTACGTTTTAACGACACTCCCTGACGACCTCCCATTTCCTGACCTCCCATTTCCTTCCCCCCACAACCTGCTTCAGACCATCCATGTCGAATTCTGCTCCTCCCGCGAATCTCTCGCCTCTCGACGATACTCCTCCTGCTGCTGCGGCGCAAGACTCGCCTCCCGACACTCCTCCTGCTGCTGCGGCGCAAGACTCGCCTCCCACTGCTCCTGCTGCTGCGCAGCAAGACTCATCTCCGACTCCCGACGACAAATCGACCCCTCCTTTCGACCCTTCGACGTTCGTGCCTCGCTGTACGTCTTGCAAACCAATGATACAAGTTCATGAGTACTCACATTCATTGCAGCATACAACGCTCTAGCGTACGAGACCCTCTCAACGACATCGGTTTTTGGACTGCCAGCGTGAGTAACTCATTCATTCACACCTTTTTTGTAGTTTCCTTTCGCTGACGACACCGCAGCGCTCAAAAACGCTACCTCCTGCGCAAGCATCGCGAGCGTTATCACTTTCGAGCCCATCCTGACTCGCGCGCCGCCCGAGCCGCCACCCGCCTTGAACGCGAAGAACGCGACGCCCGGATCTACATGTCTTATGACGTGGCCAATTCATATTTCCAAGATCTCTACAACACGCAAGTCTTGTTCAACGAGAGGACCGCGGCGGGGCAGGAGGCGGATGATCCAAGGCTTGTGCCCGCACCTGTGGCGGCAGCGGCAGCTGCACAGGCGGCAGCGGCGACGGGAGCTCCGGCAGCGCAGGCGTAATTTTTTTGTCTATCTAACTCGTTCGTACGCTAACTCTTTTTCTTCGTTTGTTTAGGGAGTCGGGCAACGCGACCCCTGTTCTTAGACCCATCCTCTGGCTCCCTCACCGCGCGAGCACCCTTATAACCGGCCAACACTACGCAAACGAACTCATTCGTGAATTGGAGGCTGACGACCAGGACAACCATGACCTTGGCCCCGCAGTCGGCACGGATAACGTCGCCCCAACCTCCACCACCACCGCCAACGGCGAGGATCACGGCGACAGCGGTCACGACAGCATCCACGCAGCCTCCACCACCACCATCAACGACGACGACGGCGTCCGTGCAGCCCCCACCACCGGATTCACCACGGAACCTGTGGCATTCGCCTCGGGCGAGCCGAGCAGCGAAGACGAAATGGCCGCCGCCTTGAATCACGTCTTGCGTGCTTGGTCTCAGTAAGTGACGCTTTTCAGCAGTATTCCAGTCACCTGAACTCGCTGTAGAGCTGGTTTTACTGTGTTGTTTCCTACTGCGTCTGCCACCGATCCTGAGGCGGAGCCTGAGCGCAATGGGACCGCTCCCGCCGCCGACGCTCCCGCCGCCGACGCTTCTGCCGCCGACGCTTCTGCCACCGGCGCTTCTGCCACCGACGCTCCCGCCGCTAATGCTCCCGCCGCCGCCAACCCTGCGGCAGACGGACCTTATCACCTGGTCAATGTAAGGGTCGCATTCATCTTGTTGCTGTATGCTGACCAGCGCATAGGTAACCAGTATGTTTGGCGATAGCCGGGACGTTTGTCGCTGCGAGGATGGGAAGCATGTGGAGCTTGGGCATCGGGAGAGTTTTGCGTTCGAAGGTTTCGATACTGCAGTTGTCATCAAGAGTGCGAGGACTGCCCTAATGCCTCTTGACGATTGAACAGTATGTAGGGCGTAAGATTACTTGTGGTTAACTAGACTCCTTCTGTGTATCGACCCGAAAAGGGAAATATATGTCTTTTGCTTTGTCTACGGCGTTAAGATCTAATAATCTAATTCTCTATCTTATTCTACTCTAATCTCTGTGTGCTTTCGGGGAAGGAGGGTCCGCGCTCGGCATTCGGGGCTCGGTATGGGGTAATCGGCCTTTCTAATGTCTTTCTTGACCAACTCGCAGGCGCGGGCCGCCAATGGCACTCAGCGCGTCAACTCCTACGTCGAGTACGAATCCAAAAGCGGAGACATCACTGGCGATTCAGCCTTCTTTTCTTCACAAGACGGACGTCGCGGTTTGCGCAAAGCAATGAACATCAGCCCTAAAAAACGCAAAACGCACCCCTCTGAGCTTGACGATCTCGCAAATTGGACACCGCTACCTGAGAATGAAGGCGAGAACTTGACTGAAGACTCCGCCGGGATTGGGGAGAAGCGCAAAAGATATGAGAACTCGGTACGTCTGTATTTATCTTTGCTGGGGCATGTCGATTACCCCGCTTTTAGGACGACCCCATGAAAAGCTGGAAACCCATGCTGCAGTTCTTCCTGGACGAACTCTTGAGGCGCGAGGGCCTAGGCGATAATGAGACGCGCTGCGCGTGTTGTCGGCAAGAGCTATTGCCCGCCGCTCGACGCTTTCGCTGCCGCGATTGCGGGATCTTCTTGCAATGTACCGATTGTGTGCTTGAAAGACATAAGCTGATGCCTTTGCACAGTTTGGAAGTATGTTTTTTCTTTGCCTCTCTCGTTTCTGAAGCTGATATCGAGAATAGGAATGGACTGGCCATTATTGGACGCGAGCAACACTGTCATCTATAGGTCTGGTCTATCAACTGGGGCACGGCGGTCACCCTTGTCCACATCCTGCTCCCGTCGCACGCGATATGATTGTTCTCGACTTCCCCCACGTTCATCACGTCAAGTATCGATACTGCGCCTGTGACTTGTCCGACCGCGCCAACAACCTGCAGCAGCTACTTCGTAACGACTGGTACCCTGCGACTACAGTAGACCCGGCGACTTGTACGACATTTGCGACATTGGAAATATTTCGTCTTCTGAGCGTAGTGGGTGGGATCAACGTTAACGATTTTGTACATACTATGGAAAAGAACACGGATCCGTGGGGCGTGGACCAAGTACCGGTAAGTGTCGATCTTATATAACAATAAATGGCGAGAATGACGTGTGGGGGTACTCCAGGATCGGTATAAGGCGTTTGGTCGAATGAGTCGACAATTCGCGTGTTTAGGACGCCTCAAGCGAGCTGGACGTGCACACGACGCCGCAGGGGTGGAGGCAACGGCGAAAGGAGGATGCGCGGTGCTGTGCTGGGCATGCCCCCACGAGGGGATTAATCTCCCTGAGGGTTGGCGGGATCTCCCTCACGAATACCAGTAAGTTTCGCTGGCTCATTTCATATTAACGAATAGACTGACCTTGCGTTTCTAGGTTTTTGTTCATGCTCATTTTGGCCGTCGACGCCAACTTTCGCTTGAGAAATCGACTTCGGGCGAACGCGCGTGATGACCCACCGTTGGCCTCCGGCTGGGGATATATGCAGGAGGCGTCAGGGTACAAGAGGCATCTGCGGAACGCTGTTCCAGAGAAGGATGTACGTGGAGTCTTCCGCGAGCGATTTGAGACACTAACTGGACCGCAGATAAGTACCTGCGCCGCCTTCGCTGCGCTAGCGCAAAAAGAGACAAGATTGACCACTGGACTTCGAGCTTCAGGTTTAGGTGCAGTAGTTTGTGCACGCCATGAGGTGGTCCGTCCACAGGGTCTGGGTGATTTACAAAAGGGTGAACGGTAATGTGCATTTCACAGTTTTTGATACCAGGAGAACTGATACATTAAAGGTACATGAACATGGACTACATCGTTCTCGCCTCCATTTTAGGTGTACTACTACTTTATATTGCGGTCTGCTACGACATCGTTTGTCAATGGAAGATACGATTTCGTGAGCGGATGGCGGCGATGCCCGAAGGGATGCGTTTGGATCTCGACAAAACCACGATCGTATTTGGGCTCCCTGTCTGGCACGCCACAGCACACGAACGATCGTGCCAAGTTCAGAATACTTTGACTTTTCAGGAAGGGGTTGGAAGGACGGACGGGGAGGGAACGGAAAGGGTCTGGTCGGGGTTCAATGCATTGGCAACGGCGACGAAAGAGATGAACTACGGGGCTCGAGAGGACGCCATTGAAGACAAGGTGGACTATCACAACACTGAAAAGAATTTGAAGCAAGGTGCGTCTCCCATCTTGAGGTGCAGAGGGCTTGCTAATGTACTAGAAGGTACTACTCTTCCTCGCAAGCTTGTTATTGCTATCGAGGAACGCGATCGTCAGGTTGCGAGTTTTGAAGAGGTTGACGGGACGCTGAAACCGGAGCTACGCCAGCAATGGCAAGGGATGATTGACGCTTGGATCGCGGATCGGACGCAGAAGAACCCTTATGAGTTAGACGAGGGGCAGAATGGTAAGTGTTTGTCGTTAAATCGCCGTGAATATTGGTGTTGACTGTTTGCAGTGCCGAGCGAGGCGTCGATTCGATTGGCCTTGGCAAAGGAGGAACTGGAGGAGGCCGCAACGGGAAAGGCGACGCTACATGGGTCCAGCGTCACGTCGTTTTTAGTGATGGGTCTACAATTGGAGAATGCACAGTAAGCATCCGCGTTTAATGCAAAAAAACGAGTACTAATGTTTCGTTAGGGATAGAATTCGCCGAGAGTTGAAGGGACGCTCGGTCCTGGCGGCAGAGCAGAGCGAGCGCATTACCGAGCAACGACGCGCTTTCTTCGCCAAGCTCCGCAAGTTCCGGGCATTACAAGCCATTTACGTGCCGACAGCAGCGGAGAGGCTCAGGGAGGACGATGAGCAGCGGGATCCGGATCTACCGCCTCCTCAGGCTGAGGAGGTGAAGTTGTTTCTACCATCCGCACTAAGCAGGGGGGACGGAAGTACGGAGGCGGAGGGATTGCCTGGGAAGGAGGCTCGGCTTCGCGAGGGGCAGCTAAACGACAACATCCGCCGCTTACGGAGCAGGCTGCACGCGAAACGGCACCTGCTTCACTATCGCCTTGAGCACCTTGTCGGGCAGCGCGGTGGAACGCGAGCGGCCGTGCTCATCGAGCAAGTCACGGAGAACATTGAGGAGGCGGCAGCCAGGTACCGGAGGGCGAGGGAAGCGCTTATTAGCCTGAAGGGCGAATCTGCATGTTCGGCTTGGAAACCACTGAGGGACGAGGACATTCGGCTGGATCAGGACCGTGAGGTCGACGCTTTAGCTCGGGAGCGATTGGGGGGTGTGGGTTCGAAGGGCAGTCGCAAATCTACAAGGGCAACAGCAGCGGCGATTTCTTCACGGCAGAAGAAGATGTCGTGGATTTGGACTCAAGGCGGGGGCCCCGATGCGGATGAAGAGGAGCTCGCTGAAGGTGCGCGATTGCAATTAATGAAGGATTTTTCAGGTGCTTACAATCTATAATAGCCGTTCGTGTGGAGTGGGCTACGGCGAAGGCTCGGAAGGACAGGTGGTCAGAGGAGGTCGACCTGTTGCGCGAGGAGATGCGGCGAGTGCTGCGTTTCTTGCGATGGCGCGCGCTATGGTGGGAAGAGCACCGCGCAGTGGAACGAGTTGTTTCGCCTGAGGTGAAGAAGGGCCTACAAGCATACGCATCACAGCAAGCTGCGATGACTCGGCAGATCTCTCGACAATTCAAGCAAACTTGGGAGACATCGGCTTCTCACGCCGTTCGTGTTGCAATGGAAAACGATGCTATGCTTGGCGAGATAGAAGGGGAAAGCGCAATCACGGGAGGAGAAGCAGGGCTTGATGTGGATGGAATGGAGTAGAGTATTTACAGCCATTCAATGCATTTTCTTTTGCTATTTTATTTGAAGTGTGTTTTGCGATGAAAAAATTACCTTTTTGGGTTGCATGGCGTTGCAGCTCCAGATATGGGAAGCCAGGGCGATCTTGATATCAATCTTATCTCGCTGGCGGCTGTCAATCAAGGCCGGTGAGGACCCGCCGGGACCGGAGCCGGCAAGAAAACATCAAATTCAGTGCTATTTAGCTGTATGTGAGGCTTAGGCAGGGGGGTGTCTAGGCAGGGGTAGAAAGACAACATTCCAAACTGGCTAGGGCCATGTCTGAAGGCTTTTACCTACAACTACAGGTGGGCTCCCAGTCCCCAGAACGCGACCCCGGCCTCGTTTATCCAGACCCCAATGGTCACCCACTGCCCGCAGAGGATGCGGAGGAGCTCGCGCGCGATCCCGGGGCTAACGACGACGAGGAAGACGAGGAGGATGAGGAGGAGGAAGGTGAGGTGGGCGCCGAGGGCACAGACGAAGAAAGCGATGAGCTCGAGTCTTCGCCCCTCCGTCCCCCGCCCCAGATCAGACAGCCGCTCCCATCTCAGTCTTTCGCCTCCACTGTTCCCCTCCGCCTTCCCCCCCACCCCGAAGATCCTCAAGTCGGCGGTGGCTACAAACGCCGAGAGGCTTCGCCCCTCCCGCCCGACCAGCAGCCAGCCACTCGCTTTCGGCAGAATATCACACCCAGCAAGCGTGCCGGTCCTACCGCCAAAGCGCTACACGTCACACGGCGTGCCCAGCCCAGCCTTCCCGGAATTACCGCTATTGCGTCGACCTCTGCCGCCGACCCTCCTGCCCCCCCGCTTGCCACGTCGACGCCTCAGCATCGACCAGAGGTGAATCGATGGCCCCCTCCACAGCCTCCGCCCCGGGCTCCTTTGGCGGCAGATGGTCTTAGCCGGCCCCCTCCATATGCTCTGCCCGGCCAAGTCCCTGCCTCAGCGAAGGAGGAGGCTCTCAAGCTCTTCGATTCGCCCTCCAAACTCGCACGCTCCACATCGATAGAGCCCGCTAAGCGACGACTTGCCGCCAAGTCCCCCCAACGTGCCTCCTCCGCCGTTCCCACTTTTCCAAAACAGTTCTACACCAAAAAGCAGCTTCAAGCAAAACGGAAACAGGCGCAGGAACTCGCGGCGCTGCAGCAGGAACTCGCCGACACCATCCTCCCTCCGCCGCCTCCGCCCAGCAGCAATATGTGGGAGGATATTCCCATTCCACCGCCGCCCGATGCTCACTCACTCCCGCCGCCACCGGAGGGTACTGGGGATGCTAATGCCCACATCAACAGCGTCTCCCAAAATATGGATCCCTTCAACATGTCTCCCTCTTTCGACCCCTCCATGCCTCTGCCGGAGGCTTCGGCGGAGGCTTCTGCACCTCCGGCGGAGGCCTTCCCCGGTTCGACCAACCGCCACGATGACCCCGCTAGCCTTTTTGAAACCGACGAGAACGTCGTCTACGGTCACCGCTCTCCTTCCCCTCGCCCCCTTGACGACGGCACGGACGCTGAGTCGCACGCTCGCTCTCCCTCCGCCAATTTCTCTCGCGCTAGCTCCGTCGTTGACAGCGAGGCTCGCGGGCCCTCCCTCTCCGCCATCGACAATGACGCTGATTCGGGGGATGAGGCTGATTCGGGGGAAGACGCAGAGGTCGAGACGCTGGATGCGGTGCAGAGTGTTGGCGGGGATGTTGGGGGGCGTCTTTCGGACGAGCAGGGCGAGGTGGTCAAGGAGTACTTGACTGAGGTCAAGCAGTTGATACAGGTTTATCAGGCGAAGAGTGGTGTGACCACGGACCGTCTTAGCAGGATTCTCGTCAACGACCTCTCACACACAACCGATCGTCGCACCGGGCCGAATTTCTGGAACATCTACCAAGCCCTCGCAACCGACCCGCGTTTCGCGGTCGCCGAATATCAACGTTACGATAAAAAGTTCAAAGGCTCGTTCGACGACCTACCTCAAACGATGCCCCTCAACAAGATGTATACTCTTTTCAAGGCGGCGAAGCAAGATCGTGCTGGGGAGGCACTGCTTCAATATTCCCGCCTTGCGGACCTTGACAGGATGGAGACGCTGGCTACTCGCGGCCGGCAGTTCAAGCAGTTTTGCGAGACTCTCAAAGTCAAGGTACGTGGTGATTTTCTTTGTGATGCTGCTGTTTACTCAAGTCAAGTCCCGCAGTTTCAGGAGATGAGCGACAAGAAGTTCAACGCCATCGCGTTTGTGATCGGCTCACACGTTAGCGAAGATGGGGAGCTTGGCAATGTTATAGCTACCCCAGCACTGGCGGAGGCGGTACGAGTCTCTATTTTTTCTACATGTAACAAGGTATACTCATTTTTCAATTAGTTTTCTAACGCATTCAAGCATCCAGTCTCTGGGAAGGGGTACAGCAATTCCGACTTGCTGGGAGTGGCGAAGACCGTCTCCTAGTAAGTCTTACTCCCACCCTCCAATCCCCTCTCTGATCCCTCCCCAGCAACAGCGAAATGGTGAATGTCCTATCCAAGGGGACTGTTCTACCCATTGCCACCACGTCCGCGGACCCCTCCGGCGCAGCCTCCGCCAGTCAGGTCAATGCCTCCGCCGGTCCTTCCAATGCCTCCGCCGGTCCCTCCGCGCGCCCAACTCGTGCCTCCGCCGCAACCTCCGCCGTTGCCTCCACCTCTGCCGCTCCCTCCGCGCCATCGCAGGTCGTTGTCAAGACGGAGGAGAAGGGTCGCCATGTTGGGGGTACCCGTGCAAAGGACCTTGACTGGCGCAGCGCGACGGGTCAGAAGCCGGTCCCTCTCCCCAACGAGCCGGCAGACACGAAGTGGTTGCATGGGCGGTGGAACGAGATGAGCGAGGGGATCATCAACGAACGATTCTTCTCCAAGACCATCAGGGGCGACTTCCCTTGGCTGTCACTTTTCGAGATGCTCCAAAAGGCCGGCCTCCGCCTTGTGGGTTGGCCCAACAACGTTCGCCTACCTGGTGAGAAGAAGAAAGGCAACAAAAAGGGGATGGCGGGGTGGCGGATGAAAGAGGTCACCTGGTTCAACGTTGCGTTGGTGGAGTGGTCGAAAACAGGGTATGGGCTGCGTCTTCAGCGCTACACCGCGCAGGATGCGAACAGTGCGTTTTTTTTTATCTCTTCTTATTCTTCGCTGACCTTCGTATACAGCTGATTACTTCATCATCTGTCATGACTACACTCTCGTCCCTCCCACCGAGCCCAACCAACTCGACCACTACTGGAGCACCTGCAACAATCAGCGGGTCCGCTGTGCAAGACTCAACGGCGACCTTTTCGAGGCCACAATCGACCTTCGCCGCCCGGGAAACCCCGCCATCACCGCAGCTCGCTTAACGGGGAAGGAGGACTCGTCGGATGAAGAAGGCGTTGTCGAGGTCGCGCCGCCTAAAAAGAAGAAGACGCGGAAGGCAAAGGCGGAGGCTGCGCCAGCGAAGGCTGCGCCGGCGAAGGCAGACAAGGGGAAGGGGAAGGCAGTGGAGGTCGTCGAGGATGACTCGGACACCGACGACGACCGTCCTCTTGGCAGAGGCGCCATGGAGGTGGACGATCACAACGGCCTCGGCTACATCGACCCCGACGATGCCGAGTACGTGGACTCTTCCGAGAAGAAATCCACCAAGTCCAAGAGAGCGACGGCCCCGAAGGCGACGACCTCGAAGCGCACCCGAGGGCCCCATGCCTCCCCCACCTCCTCTGATTTCTTCCTCAACGACACGGAGACGGGCGAACGCCCTCCCAAGAAGACGAAGGCTAGCGTGAATCCACCAGCGCGCCCCGCAGCAAATGTGCAGCAGGAGGGTGGAGGAGGAGCTGGATCCTCATCCGCCAACGCCTCCGCCGTACCCTCCGCCATGGCCTCCGCCGGTACCTCCGCCAACTCCCGTCCACGACCCGCCCCCAGAAAGGTCGTCACATTCAATGCCCCCGCTTCCCCCGCCTCGCCTGCACCTTCGGCAGCGTTGTCGCCCCAGCAGAACCTTGCAAACAAGCTTGCGCAACAAGCGGGGCGCATGTCGAACTGGCATGCCGTTTATGGCAATGACTCCAAGACCTCCGCCGCTGCTGAAGACGTTCCGCCGCAGCCTCAAGATGTTCCAACGGCTCCAGCGCGTCGAACGCGCTCGGCGACTGCAGCGGCGGAGAAGGCGTCGACGTCGACGAAGAAGAAGACGAAGGCGAAGGCGTCGACGAAGGCGTCGGCGAAGGCTTCGGCGGAGGCCTCGGCGGAGGTGTCGGCGGAGGGATCAGGATCCCCAGAGACGGTAATCCCCGCGTATATTCGACAGTCTCCCCCTCCTCACACACATTATAAGGGCGTCATGTATACGACAGATGGTGAGGCAATGCCCATGGGTCACATCGTCGCGGGGGATGGGCCATCAGCCAACTACCTCATTCCCCACACCGGTACCTCGAACCCCCCTCCTCCTGTCGCTCCCCCTGTCGCTCCTTCTGTCGCTCCTCCACCTCCCACCGTTGTTGCTCGCCCCCCCAACCCCTTCGATGAATATGTTGAGCTGATGACCCGCATGGATGAGGTCCGGGCTTCCGCGCGGTTGCCGGGCAACGATTTCAAGGCCATTATGGGTGAATATGCGGCCCTGAAGGCGCGGGCCACCGAGATTGAACGCGGGCTGGTTGGTGGGGATTGATTTAGGCGGAGGCTCGGTGGCGGAGGCTTGCTGGCGGAGGCTCGGCGGCAGCGTATGTACATCCTTCTTGCTTGTGTGCGTGTCGTTTTCTTGGGCTCATTTTGGACTTGCTGCTGTACTACGCCCTCCTCCGCCCTCCTCCTCTGTATTCTGTTGCTGGTGTCGTCGAATTTGTGTCCATTCTGCTGTATTTGCGAACAATATTGTATCATATGCATCCATTGTAGATAGCTCTACCTAATGTACAAAACCCTTCTTGTATTTGATACCAATGCACATATTTCTTGGGTGTCAATTTGGGCTACGGAAGTCCGACTGACGGTGCCTCCATAATGGTAAGCGGAGGCACCCACGGAGGTCACGCCTTTGCGGACGGATTTAGACGGTTGTAATCTGTCCTAATTTGGTATGCCTCCCGCGGAGACGACCCCTCTAAGGGGGGTTCTTCTGTACCGCGGAAACCGCCCTTAGAGGGCTATTACGGCACCAAAACGTAGATGCCTTAGGTGTCGTGTAGTGTCTTCTGTATGGATAACCACCCGTACATACCTACTCGTTTGTCTTCGGTAAACTCGTTGTTCATGTTGTGGACCACGCGAGTATAATATACCCCCCCCCCCCCCCCCCCCCCCCCATCTGCTCGAAATGGCGACAGATAGCGCTCTCTACCCCACAGCTGTGGGCGATCATTGGGCCAGATCATACGTCTTCAGCCTCGGGCCGGGATGATGTTGCGATGATGCATCGCCAATGCGTCTTGACCGAAACATGGATCAGTCGTTCCTGTTCCTGCCCGCTTTCCATCCAAATCGTCGATGGGAACGGGGAGAAACCACACTGTCCACCTGCGGTATACTCTGCCATAGCTGCCCAGCGAGATCGCTGGGAATACTTTGAATACGATGTCGTGAGACCAAACATGCGCTATTCAGCGGCCCGATGCCTCTGCTCCGTCATCTCAGGGTGTATCTGGAGTCTGCTTTACTTGGACGAAGCATCATCACAGTCGATCATGCGCCTCTACTTCGCTCGGCCCTCCTTGGTGGCCATGCTCTCAAGCATGTCGAATTGCCGTGGACGCAGTTGACTTCGTTGACGCTGGAAAGGATCTCCCCACCCGAGTGCATGCCCATTTTGCAGCAGACCTCGAACTTGGTTCGATGTCAGTTGGCGCTAATCATGTTGAATGAAAGCGTCGACAAACCTGTCAACGAAGTCACCCTTCCAAAGTTGCACTCGCTTGTGTTAAACGGTCAGGGACAGGCGCTCATCCAAGGCTTGATTATCTGGCAATTGGTTACCCCTGCTCTTCTCCGCCTAAAATGTAGAGAACTCCTTCTCGGACCGCATCCCATTGCTACACTCCTATCATTTATCTCCAGATCCTCCTGCAAATTAGAGGAACTGTGCATAACCTACGAGAATGATCCGGCTTTCTCACTGTCAGATTATCGTTCAGCCTTTCCGATGATCTCCAACATATCTATGCAAGAAGCTCAAGACATCGGGGGTGAATATCCCGAAGAGGTCGACTAAGACTGGTGCGTTGGGCTGTTACTGAGACTGGGAACCCCTACTCATTCAATGTACACTTGACATAGACTTGTTGTAAACAATGTCCATATTATATACTGGAACTGCTTCCAATTGTTTCTACGCAGTCTTCTTCTCAGGAGACCAAGTAAAGGTAGTTGATGGATTTTGGGAAAGGACGAAAGAAATCGAAAGCAATAAGACGGATTTTGGAACTTAGGTTCAACGCAAAAAAAATCGGTAGTGGTGTACAGTTGCCGACCCCGGCTGGTCTCGGTCGGAGGCGACCTCACGAGGGTTCGACGTCCAACACAACTTCTACCGTCTTCTGCCACAACACCAGACAAGGACAAGAGTCCGGTGTTCAACGCTGATATCGGTGTATCCTGGATGACGGGTTGGTCGTATTATTTCTTCGAATTAGACTTGTCTTAATCAAGATTGCGAATCCATTTTGGGGCGTCGCAGCTGGTCAAAGAAATTGTAGATGGCCTAATTTGAAGTTGTCGCAATCTCTCGCCGATGTAGATTTACCACATGATAGACGACGTCCGGGTCCCAGCCAAAAACAAACAAGAAGAAGCTGAAGCCGTAGAAAGTTTGCGAAGCCGGAGTTTCGATCCGCCGAACAGACGGCGTCACGAGGATTCGACATCAAACACAACCACTACCAGTTCACTAATGAGCGGACACTTAGATTCTCTTTATGCTCATCTTGTTCAGTAATTCAGCAGCTGCAGCTGAACTTAGCTAAACTCACCTACTGTATGTAGCTCCGTGCAATTGTAGTCCGCGAAGGTTCAACGGAGAATTCCAGGTGTCGTATTTTTCATTATTTTATCCCACCCACCTATCTGAACTGTCAAAATCGGCCTACTCTCCGCTGTAGGCTGCAAATCACAAGTCGGTTTTTGGTCGGTTTGCATTGGCCGTCAATACGTACGTGGGCAGTTCATACTCAATATCGGTTTCAAAATTCCGCAGGATTAACGCATACCCTTTACAGTCAACGAAGGATGTCGATTTCAATCATCACACTACACATATATGATATGCGTAGCATTTCATAAGCCCCCAGTCTTTGCCTCGGATCGCCCAGACAAGTGAAGGTTCGGTGAACCTCAGTCCGTCCTCGCAAATCAAGTATTCGAAACAATTCATTCGATGCATTGTAGTTCCATTTAGATTTCCGTACCACATTCCAGGAACGCTGTCTCGTACTTCAGCGACGTGCATCAAGCTTCCAGAGACCGAAAGCCCGCACTTTGACCTGTGAGTTGTTAGCTACAGGTATAAAGGCACACCCAGAGTTGACGGATTCTAGCGGCATTGGGATTCCTCTGCAATGACTCTTATTCACGGATTTCAAGTTCTACTCTTGTGTGTCTGTTTCGCTGCACAGTGGACTCTGACTATCGCGGCCGGACCCATCGTCGACCTGGGTTATGCGCAGTACCAAGGCTCGGTGAATACAAACACGAATGTGGCCACTTTCCTGGGTATTCGTTATGCTACACCGCCTTTAGGTTCGTTGAATTCAACAATTTTCGTGATAATGACACTAATCTCGATATATGAACTACAGCAAATCTACGTTTCAGAGCACCCCAACCTCCGCAGAATATCACCGGCGTTCAACAGGCTACCGCCTTTCCAAACGGCTGCTGGCAAGCGCCGCCGGGATTATCTTCGACTAACCCCTTGCGATCTCGCGCTCTCGATATAGGAATGTCAGAGGACTGTTTGTTTCTCAAGTACGTCTGACTTACCGAAAACCTTCCGTTCATACTCACTAACAATACATTCCTCGTAGCGTATATTATCCCAGTGACACTGCCGGAGTTCCCATTGGTTCACTCCCCGTTATTGTGTGGATTCATGGTGGCGGGTTAGTCGTCATTCCATTCGAAAGAACTGCTGCTTAATTGCCACTCAGATACATCAGTGGCTCAGCGAGCACATTTCGCGGAACCGACATTATTGCTCAGAGTAATCGAGGCGTCGTTGTCGTCGCTGTTCAATATCGTTTGGGTCTCTTTGGTCGGTCTTTAAATTTGCTGTTGAATGAATCACTCCTAATGTCGCTGTTGTGTTTAGGTTTCCTTCCCGGTGCTGAGGTGAAAGATAACGGGGCTTTGAATGCTGGGCTGCGTAAGGCTTGTAATTTTCAGTCGGTCAATGTCAAGCTAATAAATCTCCTTGCAGTTGACCAAGACTCTGCCTTGCGATGGGTAAACAAACATGCGAGTAGCGTCTTGCTTTCTGCCTGCTGTATTCTTAACCCTGTTTTCAGATCGTCAAATTTGGCGGCGATCCTTCCAAAGTAACGATTTGGGGAGAGAGCGCAGGTAACAACTTGGAAAAAATTCGCCTCGAGATTTCGACTAACATTCCAACTGTGGAGGCGCTGGCTCTGTACTTCAGCACATCGTTGCCAACAATGGAAATACGCAGCCCCAATTATTCAGAGCGGCAATAACAAGCTCGACATTTTTGCCGTCTCAATATAATTACAACGATCGCATTCCTGGGGCGCGTCCACTCTTGGTCATGGAAATTCCATACTAATCTTTAAACAGCTTCTGTACAGTGAAGTTGTATCTCAAACCGGGTAAGAGAGCAATATTCAAAGTCAATAATAACACTGATCATTTTCAAGCTGTTCTTCAGCCGCAGACTCATTGACATGCCTGAGGGAAATCGACCCGGTTATCATGGAACTCGTTAACGTTGCAATAAATGTCGCAGCATTCTACGGAACGTGGACAATGGTTCCTGTCGTAGATGGAGAATTCATAACTCAACGCCCGACTCTGGCTCTTGCTCAAGGAAAAGTCAATGGAGTGCGTTACAGTACGCGGTTTCCCGACGAATTTGAGTCTAATTTTGTCATAGGAAGTGCTTTTATCTGTGACGAATTCATTCGAGGGCACATCATTCGTAGATCAAAGCACAGCAGCCACTGCAAATGCGACGCAATATGCTCTGGAGCTCTTCCCCAATTTTGAAGATTCTCAAGCGGCCAATGTTGGCGCGTTGTATGCCAATGTGGGTCCGCCTTTATCGCAGAACGACGCGATTATGGGAGAATGTGAGTTTCGAGAACTCGGATCCACCTAGTTGTCTCATCAAGGGTTCAAGCTATATTCATCTGTCCCACATATTACCTCCTCGATGCATTTGCCGGACGTTCATACAAGGTTCTTGAATGTTTTCATAGGCTGTTGACTATTTCTTGCTAAAACTTTTTGATGAAGGGAGAATTCGCTATCCCGCCAGCTTTACATGGCCAAGATCAAGCATACTACTTCCCGTCTCTTTTGGTTGACCAACCCAACGTTGTCGGAACTCTTTACAACAACACCGCCTTCATCGATGCATTCGCTCAGTCCTTCACCTCCTTCGCTATCTCTCTCGACCCGAACATCAAAGTCGATCCTACGACAATTACACCAGCGTGGAATAAGTGGGAAGCAGGGCATACGGAGATGCTGTTCAATAAAACTGAGCAAGATGTTCCTGTCGTGAAGCCCGTCATGACAGATGATACATTGTTAAATCGGTGCCGGTGAGCTAAATCTTTGTTTCTCTCCTTTGATTTCGATGTCATTAATGGCGTCTTTGTGCAGCTTCTGGCAAAGCGAAAGCCAACAGACAGCTCAGTGATACCAGTAGCCCAGGGCTGTTAGAAAGAAGATCTGCGATGCCCAGCGAATCCTTACTCATAGGGAAGTAATTGGTCGCGAGACCGTGTCCCTACTTCCCCATCGAGTACCCTTTCCAGCGGATTGCTAGTAAGCAACATACTCGGTGAACAAACACGAGTTGGTTGAGTTCGGTTGATACCATGTACATGAATCAAATTCTCCGACGCGTCGGATGATTGCATGATTCCCGCCCTTCAATGTCACAGATATCGGCTGAACATATTTACATGATTATCCACCGTCAACCTACGGTCCTTAGCAGGGTTCAAGTTAATCTCGGCTCCAGATCTTTTCGGGGTGATGGCCGGGGCACTGTGATCACAAAATCACAGTACACCATCGTTATAGAGAGCACTCACCCGCGATCAAATTTCTCAATCAATCTGCCTCGTTGACATTGAGACATCTCAACATTTCCCTTTTAGGGTGAATCCGCGAGCGCAGCGAGCGGTGCGGGTGGTGCTCTATAACTTCTGGGAACGAGACTAGGTTCAAGTTCGAACACTCCCTGACGTCTTATATTCCCACGGTTGAGTTTTGCAAGAAAGGCAAGTTCAAGTACTTCAAGCTTGAGTACGAAATGGTCCGCGGCAAAAACATTACTATCCTAACCCGTGATGTGTCCTCGAAATTGATGCAGGCCCATATTGTTCCAAATTCTTCATAATTTTTGCTCGGCATTGAAGGGTATGTATAGCCACATGTGATACATACGAGATACATACTCTTGAATATTTAGGGGATTTATGAGTCAGTGCGGCGGGGAGGATGAACCTTCCGAGGTGGGCACAGGAAGTGAACTCGTTTTTGGCAGGCGTTTGGCAGGGTCCCAAAATGTCACAATAACATCCTTTTCATTTGTTTAGACCGCTACAGGCAACTTAAACGGATGGCTCCAAAAATTGATATTTGGGCTCAAGATATAAGAAGAATTGTCATTGTTTTTTTTCTGAGTACCGGAGAGGGAAAACGGGGTGAGAATCAGCAAAAAGTTCACTTCACGGGTCAAGGACACATCACGGGTTAGGATAGTAACATTTTGAATTCATCTGCTTTATTCACGTACATGATTTTGGTTGCTCTACCGATATCAGTGTTAAAGTCGTCGATACCGAGGCCTCTTTTCAAAGGCTGAACACTGCACCATTACCTGTGCGAGTGCGGCGCGATCACACGCTTCCCGAATGAAGGTGCTCTTGAGCGGTGTCAGAGATAGGTAAGTCCGCATATAATGAGACTTGCCTCTATTAGCTGGTTGTATCCAAACTGTGTTGATTGAGGGTTAAAACACTGCAGATAAATTCTCGGAGCGCCGGTGTACGGGACACGATTTCCGGGGGCCATTCAGGCTCCACTGAGAGAATTTGAAAAGATTGACGCCGTCCAACAGCCAACTCCCATACGAGAGCACCCAATGCATTTGCATCACTGCGAGAATATTAATACCGCCAATTTAGTCAGAGGGGTGATCAATTACCTTTGGACGTTCGATGAATGCGAAGGACCTACAGAAAATTTTGTGGCATTCGATAGATTTGCTAGGTACACTCATTCAATATGACATCAACACAATGGAAACGGACATACTAAGCTTCAGAACACCCTGGGAATTGACGAGTATGTTACTGGAGCAAATATTTCGAGGGGCAATATTCTTCGCATATAATGTGGCAAGAGCGGTCAAAATCTAAACAAAAATGAGTCCCTCCAGCGTAGACGAAATATAAGAACTCACATCTTTAACACATCCGGCAATTATGTTGTCCGACAGCACTAGTCCTACACTAGCCAGATCAACAACACTGGACAATGTTCGATCCATGAGCTCCATGCGGATCCACAACGCATCTTCAGCCGGATCCACATATAGTGAATCCATTTGCAAGATATTCTGGCATTGTACTGCGGACAAGATACGCCTTTCCAGCAACACTTTCCTCAATGTTGCATTTCCCTCGGGTACTATGGGGATGCTCTTGATGGCGACCAACGTCGGGTGTCCCGCACAGAAGTTATCCTCGTCACGCTGTCGGACATCTTCAGGGAGGTTGAGCAAGTCATGATCGGCAGAAGAAAGACGAGCGACATAGAGAGTGGCTCCTTCAGAGCCATCGGCCATTTCGTGCAAATTGACATAGTGATTTCGTGGATTCACAGCAACGTCGATGAATCCCGCAAAAGGTGCAATAACTGATTCAACCCAGCCTCCATAGTTTTCATTGGTCATTGAGCCACTATTGTGCGCTTCAGTTAGGATCGAAATATCGACATTGACCGCCGCAACATCAGCTTCAAAAATATGAATCAAGGTTTTACAAACAAAGTATTGTGCCTTACCTAACTGTCGTTCGTACATTGCCAGGTCCAGCACAATGCCGAGAATTCTGGGCCGCTCGGTCAAGTCATGCGCCCAGCATTGTTGCATGATGTTCCAAATCGGATCAGGGATGAGATCTCCTGGCGGTCGAGGAGGTCGGTCCTTTTGTATGACCTGAAGCATCACTTGGGCATCGTGGAGGATGTGAAATGGAGGAAATCCTGTATACAGCTACATAATTTTGTTTGGGTTGGCAACGTGACACTAATGAACTTATTAAAACGACTGACCTCTAGGCACACGCAACCGAATGCATAGATGTCACTGGCAGGAGTGCGTGCAAAACCTGTTACCGGGTTCAAAGTTTCCGGTGCCATCCATCGAACGCTTCCGGCGCCATGGTTTATTTGACTGACCGTGGCGTCCGTTAAGACGGTGAGACCAAAGTCAGTCAGACATGCACGTCCGGAATCGTCGACTAAGATGTTGGACTAAAAAAAAAACAACGATTTACTTCGTTCTTGAGCAAAGCAAAAATTGACTCACTCCTCTCAAATCCCCATGAACAACATGCTCATAGTGAAGAAAAGCGAGACCCTGAGCTATTTCTCGAATCTGGGGTGCGCTGAATTATTTCCCTTTGACACTAGCAGTTCTAACGCACCAAACCATCCAACACGGAAACTCGTGCACGTGAATCCGAGAACAGCGAAAGGTATTTGATCACTGTGCCATTCTTCATCCACGGCGACACCATGCTCAACGAGGACGGAAAGCTCTCGGTATCGATTCCGATTAGCGGAACAATATATGGATGACGCAAACGCTGCCATACGAGCGCTTCGCGGCAGAATTTCTTTCCAAAAATCCTGGTCATAAGTTCAAAGTTGCAACGTATTTATTTCTCGACGCACCCGACGTATATCTCGCTGATCGGTTCCCTGGAACATACGCATATGCTTCAAGGCGACCGGCTTCCCCTGGTACATAGCCTTGAATACATACCCGAACCCACCACAGAAAGTGGGGTGTTCGTCTCGCTGTGTGACTCCGGAGATAATAAGCGACGAAGGTAGCTTGTCGCATGCTTTCGCCAGCTTCCCGATGAGCCGACGCGCTTTGGAAGTCGCGTCTCGGGTGTGTAGGAGAGCGTTGTCGAGCATCTGAGAATGCAGTGAGACGATAATATATAAATTAGTCATTAGAACAGACAAGTTGGATGATATCCAATAACGATTGGGCAGCATTGTCTTCCAGAGAAAGCACTACTTGCTCATCGTCCGAGCAGTACAATACGTCCATGACTTTTTCGCGAAGGGCAGACTGATCTTCTTCCAATGCTGTCTTGAATCGAGGGTGATCACGAACACCGAGATCCAAGGACATCTGTGGTGGAAATTCAAATATTTGTTTGAGAAGTGAGGAGATGGACTAACCTGTATGAGAGTGTTCTTATATTCCAGGGCATGAACCAGACAACGGACACTGTTCAATTTTGCAATCTGTTCTCCGAAAACATGTAAACTTCTCAGAGCACTGTGCAACGTTAATACGAAGGATATAAGCAGAGAGAACATATTGAAGCTGACCCAGAGCGATCGTGTGTCGATGCAACTTCGAGGAGATAGTTGACCATTTGCTGACAAACGATTTACTCTTCATTTTTCAAAAGATGAGGGAGTTGCTTACGTAATAGATGGGCTTCGTGCTGCGAATATGGCCAGCGCGTGGTCCGACGCATTGCTGACCTGTAGAAGAGGTGCCTGGCGGGCTGAGATTACTCCTATTTTGCGCTGGCGTGAAAGCTGAATCACATCAGAACCATGATTCATCGGCAAAATTTTGTGTTACTTACGAAGACGTCGAATGGCAGTCGGTCTTTGGGTTATCAATGCTGAATCCGAGTTTGCCTGGAAATTTTGTTAGAGGCTCAAATTTAGTGGTTTCCGCAGACAAACTCGGATCGGAGAGTCATGAAAGCGCGTTGACGGTGTCACAGGTCTGCGCGAAACATCTTCAACCATACTTGTGGCAGTCTCATAGGATGGTGGTGGAGCTTCGCTTCCCCGTGCCCGAGGAAACCGGTTGTCAAGAAATCGAGGCTGTGAAATCTATGCAGTTTTATTCGGTTTCTTGTTGAAGACAAAGAATATAGATAAATACCGGAGGGTTCACTCTGTCTAGGATGGTGGGAAGAACCGGTGGCCGATGATATATCGTAGAGTTTAAAATGGCGTCGTGAACATTGTCTGTTGCACCCTGTCAACGCGGGAGGTTGGAATAGAAGTCAGATTGAATCACATTGACCGTACCTGATCTGGTGCTCCTGGCGGTTTTACAGTCATCCACAAACGACGAAACGCTCCGTCTTGTGAGAATATACATGAGCCGTATACATTTCGAACGAAGATTATGAACTTACGGGCTGGGTTGCTGAGAACCGCGTCTCCGAGGACGCTTGTCACTCTGTTACGAACGAGCGATGATGTTGTATTGGACAAGATGAGTTCCTCGATAGTTGCCAGGAAATCAACCGCAGTTGACTGGAAGATGAAGGCAGCAGATGAATTCCTTAGCATGATTGCCCACAACTTGTTAACATTAGACAAAATCAAGACCACTGGTAGGATGACCAAACGCACGCGAGCAGCGGAAAGCTGAGCATCGGCACATCCATGTCTGCGTATGATCAGCGCTGATTAACCTCTGGGGGAAGGGTGATGCCTTGGACTGACTTCAGTTCATACATCAGGGCTTTGATGGCCTCCCGAGCAGTCGCGTCCGTTGACG
The DNA here is from genome assembly GCA_037176885.1 of Favolaschia claudopus. Classification (NCBI taxonomy): domain Eukaryota; kingdom Fungi; phylum Basidiomycota; class Agaricomycetes; order Agaricales; family Mycenaceae; genus Favolaschia; species Favolaschia claudopus. Next base: position 208,546 of record JAWWNJ010000110.1, read on the forward strand.
CTCGATCGCAGACTTCCAATATCAGAGGACGGTCCTCGGCGCCCCTTGAATTGAGGATTCCTGAATAGTCCGTGAATTTTACCATGGAAACAGTTACAGATATCCGACGCACTGATCTTGTGGACGAGCTCGGACCAGTCGTCTTGGTTGAAGACGGTATTAACAGGTGCCCAAGTTTGACTTGCTGACACCGGGGACGCTGCAGTCTGAGCGATGGACGACCCTGCAGACTCTGCCTGTGCGGTCCATGCATCCCCCTTCAAGAAGCGATGCATATCGGTCGGGATGCCAGCGCGGGGGGTGACCAGGGGAGAGAGGCTCTCCTCCCCGCGTCATTATGAAGTCTGGTGAAGTACGTTAACACAGCAGTCATATAGACAAGTCACTACAGCTATTCACCCATGGAAGCAGTTGATTACAAGCATCTTACGAGCGGAGGTTTTTGGAACTGTTTGGTTCGTGCCACATAGAGGCTGGTGCACCGCAGTAGGCTGAAAAAGGCAAGGCTTCGACAAATTAGAAGCTAGGAACCGATCTGCGGCCAACAAATAATTGGACGCCAGACGGAAGTGCCTCGCTCGTGAGAATTGCGTCCATCGGCGAGGAAAGTAGATACAGCAATGAGCCATATGTATGTAGACCAGACTGCGCCGAAAGCCGGTCGATGTCTAAGTACTCAGTGCAGAGGCGCCAATGGGTGATACCGCGGAATATCAGGGAATCGAAGGGACAACTTGAAGCTTGAAGTAGGGACAAGCAAAAGCGAAATTGTGCACTGCTAGCCAGTGGCAGTGCTAGGCACCGCTCCAACCGAGCTGCGGCACCGTGCCGGTGCCGTTGAAGCGTGACCTCAAACTTGACCGTCTGGTCACATCACATTTGATTGATCGATGAAGTGGTTTCGGCGCCCCGCCGTTCCAACTTCCCAATGCGTTGTTCTCGACGCCCACAACCGCACAACGCACATGAGTAGAGCTGAGCGCTGAACCCTGGTACACCGTGTACGCCTCCCGTCTCGCCTTCGTTCAGGCGCTCATTGGCAACACGTCAAGGAGAGCCGCCGTCGCGCCCTACTTTGGCACTACTTTGGCCCTACTTGTACGATCACTGGCGACACATGTACCGCGGCACCTTCCCCGTCCACCAGCTACTCATTCAGCTGCTTGAGGCTCCTGGCTCCGAGTCCCATCGTGATGAGGGGGGAAGTACTCAAAGTACTGCCAGAGGATAAGTTGTATCAAAATAGCGAACCTTACACCCGGTTCTATCCTAAAACGTCTTTATATCGACTCGGATCTAGTGGAAGGCGCCGATCGTATCGTTCTCGGGAGTTTATAGCGAGGCTGATATGGGTACTTGAAAGTTCCTTCCGGGTCAACAGCTCTGGGTTGCGACCATGCATCGCTGCGTCTTTGGAAACGCATGGTACGTCCATTCCTCAACTTTAGATCCCCCACTGAAGTGTTGGTCTGTGTGATGTTGTCGAATAGGCAGTACACACTTGTACATCGCGACGAGAGAACGTGACGAACTGATATTCCACGATTCAACGCATCCACGTACGTTGGATAGGTCTACAGAATTTCTCCTCTGCGACATCTTTTGCGGGTGGTGCGTCATACAAGTTCATCTCCGAGTCATCATCATCTGCTCCGAATCCACCGAATCCGCAGCGACTGGGCGTTACAGTAATGGGACGTTCAGCGTAACTTATCTGCTAGACGCGTCGCGGATACGGACCACTGGGCTTCGCCGGTCAGATTCGTTCGCGCTCTGCCGTTATAACTGAATGATCGCCCACATTATGATTTCTGCTCCAGAATACTAATAGTATCGTGTCAATTAACATCCATAATGGGAGGGATACGCATAGCGCTTACTTGGACCACAACCCCAATTCCAAAGTCGCGCCGGTCTATTGTGGTATCAGCAACAGCAGTTAGTTTCAGATGCTTCTAACAGCTGAATCCAAGTGAGTCGGCGAGCTCGGGCGACCTTGCAAATTTGCAATATCAGGAACATTTTTAGTTCCTGTTATGGTGCCACTTCGATGCCGCCGGTGGCAGACTCAAAGCTTTTTTGCCCCTTCATGGTGTCTTGATCGAAGTCCTTCCTTTCACTTTCATTTTCCTTCCGATACTTTACGACTCGCTGGCACACAACCGTCGGTTTTGTCATCCAGCTCTAAAATTTCAAAAGAAGCGTTCTCATGCGAGAATCAATTCAACAATTTTGATCTGTGTCCGTGACTTCTATTGTAGCTTGTTCCGTCTTGTCTTAACTCATAGCAGCTAAATCTGCAAGATGTATCCATACGGTCGAATTTGCCCGTTCCATTCAATAAGCTGTAAGAACGAAGTTTGCTTGAACAGTTCGTCTCATTATTTCATTTCACATCCAATCTACTTCTTCCCATGCAGACGCTGAAATGTCTCCTTAACAGTTTCAGGCTTCAGCGAGAATTGCGCATTGTCAAACGGTCCTTCCATATGCGCCACACCAGTCGCTTGCAATTTTATCCCGCTCCACATAATCTCCGCCTCGACGTCTCCCTTCACGCGGGCTTCCTCCTCCTTGGCTTCCGTCTCCCGTGGGTCAAGCCAAACGGTCTCATACTTGACTCCCTGGACCTCCTCGAGCGTCTCCATCAACGCCTTCCAGGTAAGAGTCTCAGCACCCAAGCGCAGCTCCCTGCGCTGTTGGTTTTCCTCCAACGGCAAGAGCACCGACTGTACAGTATATTTCACGACACTGTTGGAGAACAGATAATTCGGTCAGACCGCATCTTTCCGAACGAAGAAATTAGAATGATAAACTGACTCTGCCAGCGCAGTCACCGTGACTAACGCCTCCGGCACACCGTAAGGTCTAGCAGTATGCTTCTTCAAATCAATTTGGTTGAAATCCGATGCCGTCCAATCCGTGAACGCTCCAGTCAGAACAAGCGTGTAGCGAAACTCCGGATTCTCCTTGGCCCGCTCCCGAAGGTGCTCCCGCGTTATAATTTTATCACGAAAATATCGGATTTTGCCATTCGTGCCGTAGGAAAGATCCGACCCAAATTCGGTGGGGTAGAAGTGGCGAACACCCCCGGCGATGGCCGCGTCGATCATCCCAGGTTGCAGTTTCATGGTTGCGTTGCCGCACACGCAGACGACCGTATCGAAACCTTGTGCAAAGAAAATTATTTCGAAATGTTGGTGAGGTTGAAATGAATAAATCGCACCTTTGTACGAGGCTGCCTCGAGAAACGATCCAACCACGACCTCTACTCCTTGGTTCGGGAGTTCTGAGAATTTCGAGACCTTGCGAACATCGGATAAGACACCGATGCGTCCGAATTTCTCCTTGTTCTTCACAAATTCCTGAACGAGTGGACGCCCGACAGCTCCGCTACCACCGATAATCAGAACGGAAGGAGGTGCCATTGCTTTATCTTTCTGAATTTGGCTTGTAGAAGGTCGTCTTTTTATGTACTGTATTAATAAACAAAAAAGACATATTAGTAACTTGATTCGGTTGCTGACAGACTGGATCGCAGACACGGAGCGAGCTACCCAAGAAGGGGTGGAACGGCCGAAAAGCCGATGTTGAAGTTGAACGCTGAACTTCAGCACTTTACTTAACGTAGACGAAGTCACGAAATGTTAAGTAGCTGACGGGAAACAATCCATATATTTTCCAGTGTCCGAACCCCGATCATGAGGTAAAGTAGTAAAATTGTCCTGTTCTCTTCAAGCGTTTTGCGACCAACGCTTAATTCTTGTAACCACTCGCCATCGGCCACGCCGAAGCAGTCACTCCGTTGGGGAACGCATTACCGGAAACACGAGGCTGGCGCTGATCAGTAGGCTGCGAGGTGCGTTTGAGGCCGCAGCGCTTGAGGCACTCATCTGTACCGAGTGAGACGCTGTCGGGGATCTGCGAGAGAGTGGATAAATGAATAAAAAAGCGAACGCGGGATGTCGAAACTTTGCACTGGCACTCACGATGGCTTCGATCCCCTGAACTTCTTCGACGCCAATGGGTTGCGGCGACAATGTCAGGAGAGAGCCCGAGGACTGTATTCATTCAGTCTTAATTATCCAGTGAAGATACAATAATCATCTGCGTGCTTACACCGCTGAGCAACCTGAAGCGCACCAGGATCCTCACTGTTCAATGCCGCGACGAACAGAGCTGGGTCTCTCGAGGGGAAATCAGAACGCCGTCAACTGTCCACAAAGAAAAGGCAACCCACCACACCCCTCATTAATCTGAAAATGTATCGACCCCTGCGGGAAAATCGTCATCTCCCCAGGCTTGAGATCCGTCATTATGAAGCGTGCGCCGTTCTCCGTGATCATGCCCGTGCGGATAGTGCCGTTGACGTTGTACTGAATTTCTGTGGCGCGCGGGTGGGTGTGGGGGGTGTTCATGCCGCAGGGCTCGAGGATGCCGATGGCTGCCACAGTGGTTCATTACTATATTCAAAGATTTTGAAGGAATATATCAGATGGATACTTACCCATTGCAGCGCCATTACCGACGACGGCGGGGAAGGTTGCGGCGTTGGCTAGAATGACCTTGCCACCCTTGCCGGTCGTGGCTTTGGCAGCTGGGTCGAAAAAGTTGAACACGAACTATAGGCATCGTCGTCAAAGCTTCTGAAATCAATTTTAAACCTTCAACGTACCTGTTCATCCTTGGCCAAAACATTAACACGGTCGACAGCGGTGGGTGCGTCTCGCAATTTGGCTACGACATCGGCGGGAGAACCGGCTGCTGCTGACCAGGAGGAGCCAACGAGGGATGCGAGGGTGACAATCGTAACGAGAGAGAGCATTTCTGAAGTTAGAACTGAAGACCGAGGCGGAGAAGTAAAACAAAAGGTGGAAGAAGAAGAAGAAGTTGAAAGTGAAGTCTCCGAGAATTGAGTTCGTTATTTTATACCAGGTTCATTGTAGGTTAATGCGACTCTTGTCGTCTGCCGTTAAAGTCCCGGGTTTCGTAGGGGTCATCGGCCTTCTCGTTCAAGGCAAGGACGCCGCCCGGAAATTTCCTCTTTCCGTTGAGTTACATATACGAACCGAAAAACGTTCAGTTGTCCATTGGTTGTCCACTGCATAGCATTGTATTGCAGAGCAATAGCCCCGGCGGCCCGTTGAAGAGAAACACGGCGAACTTGAAATTCGAGTCGCGAGAGAGGGAATAGCCATGATGTTCATTACTGGAAGCTTCTTTTGAGATATTTTATTGAAGAAATTCGGTGGTAGCGCATATACGAAGCCGGGGTGTGAGCTAAGCTCAGGTCGACGCAGAAGACAACGAAGGATTTATTTCCGAGTTTGACGAATTCGAGGTATGTAGAGTCCAGATTTTTCGATCCCGTTCAACAGGATCACCTCCCCGAAGAAGCGCCATGAAGCGTACTTGGAAGACTGAAGTGCGACTGTAAAGAGCGGGAGAAAGAGGAAGTACTTAGACCGGATACCTCCATACCCGAACCGGCGGGACTCGATAAACACGTGAAACTTTAACCCGCTGCATAACGCACAGTAAGGAAGGGAGGGCAGGATAAGTACATGATACATGGTCAGTACTACGTATACAGTTGCAGAAGGGCCGAGAGATAGCCAAGATAAAATAGGCCGTGTGCGATTGCGATTGCGATGTCGATATCTACTTCTCTAAGTGGGTGTGTAAGAAATGAATATCCTGTCCGTGTGCTCTAGGAAGTTCGTTGCAAGCGTGAATGATATGAAGGCGAAGCGAAGTGTGACGGCCCGGTGGATGGATAGGTTACGCTGACGGTGGCGGCGACGCAGGCGGAGAGAAAGACAAAGGGGTAGGAAGCGCATCCGCGCCTCGCATCGCAGAAGCGAGGTACTCGATCCCATCCCGACTCAAAAGCCCCCGCCATGCGTCCCCGAGCCCGCCCCCCAGGTGACCATCGTCTGCCAGTTCCTCGACGGGCATGTCGTGCCACGGGACGAGGAGCTGGTGTATGCGCTCTACGTCGGCGTCGGCGTCTTCGTCTAATGATTCGTCCTTCGTGATAGAATGGGGTTCTTCTATGGCGATACAACACGCTCCAACGCTGAGCGCATCGACGGGATGTCGGGATGGGACGGTGATCAGCACTTGATGACCCTCCTCCCGCTGCCGTCGCCCGAAACCCACTGCGGCGCGCAATTGCGCGGGTGTGAGATTGGGTACGCCGTCGTCGCGGCTGCTGCCGGAAACGACGAGTCGTAGCTCCGCACCTCTATCATCGTCTCCCCTCTTGTCCTCGATGACGCACGCCTCATCATCGACCTCTTCCTCGTGCGTGATGCGTATCGTAGCACCGAACGCCATGTCCTCATCGTCGTCACCTTCCTCCCCTGACCCAAGTCTCTCGAATGCGACGAAATAGCCCGATCCATAACCCAGTTCCTGCAATGCGCGCTTCCGCCCTCGATGCGTACTCGACGACGGCGCCGTCGTTGTTGGAGATTCTCGGTAGGCTTGCCAGATGCCTTGTGAGTTAAGGACCCCGTTCCGAGGCGGCATTAGCCCACCCTTGCCGAAAGGAAACAAGGAGGGAATTTGGATCGGCGAGGGGGCATACGAAGACGAGGTGGAGTTGGCGTTCTCTTCTTTAGGCGATGGAGAGAGAGAAGAGGATGAGGGGGCCGGGGGTGCGGAGATACGGAGAGTGGTGGCTCCGGGGGCGCGTCGCCTTCGAGGGAGGTTGGAGATGTGTGGTTGGAGGTGTCCTTTCGGCGCTGGCCCACGTTGGTGGTGGTGAGGGGGAGCGGGGGTCATGATGAGAGTGGATGAGCAGGCAGAAGAGGGAGATAGGCGATATGGTGAAGAGGGAGAAGCCATGAAACAGAAAAAGATCCACAGAGAACGGCTGCTGGTGAAGGAAGAAGAGCAAAGAGGGTCGAGATATGAGGATGCCGAGCGTTTTCTATGATCGGTTGTCAAGGCCCTCGAAACGTGGGTGAGATAAGGGCTCCAAAGGAGTGCAGCTCAGTGTCGAGGGTGGTGTTGAGTAGCAAGGACGAGACGGAGAGCCGTGTTGAGGCTGTCGCCCTCATCGCGTCTGTGTCGTTAAATACGTCTGAAGTGGTTGTTCGCTCCACTCTGGCGGGTTGCGGATCGATACCCGTGATTATCGCACAGTGACGGATAGACCGGCTCGATAACCCGGAGGTCGATTCAGAGGCGAGCAAGGGAGGGTTGCGACGACCAAACGACGACAGCTTAGTGAAGTTGGTCGGGAGTTCAAGTTATAATAATGTTTAAGTTGGATTGGAAAACACAAATCCCCTATATTCGGAAATTCCGTCGGGTTACCCGCCACTGGCTTGACCGCACCCGGAGCAAACAGCCGTACCACCCTCGCGAACTATGCGACCGCTTTCCACTTTTTGCGTGCAAGCTTGCAACCCCGGGTTACCCCGGCCTCCTTGCTTCCTCGAGTCTATTCCACGATTACCCCCCAGCCCAAATTTGAAAAGAAAGTGTAACAGCAACGACGGGGGTGTCTAGCGCGGGCTTAGCGCACCACTTTACTAGTCCACACCACGCAGGTCGTGGCCGTACGAGATGTCGAGACTGCGTGAAGCCGGTAAGTGGACAGGCTTCATATGCATGGTCGCATCGTCAAAAACGGCACTGCCGTTTTTCATGATGTTGTGCAACTGCAAATGCGAGAGGACCTTCAAAGACAAGAAACTGCAGCGAATCGCGCCTCTTGACGGATTCGAGCATCTCCAAGGTGAGGTGGTTTTAGTAGTTTCACCCAGGGATGCAGCGGTTACGGCGGATCAGACAAAGGCGAGAAAAGTTGCTGTAGCAAATTTGACGGGGAAAACGGCTCGAATATTTTTTTTCGACGCAAGAAGACAAAGAGACCGAATCGACAGACACGGCCGACTGCAACCAGGTATTTGAATGCGACTTTCCCGAGAGCGTGGGCCAGAAAATTGCTGCCGGTCTTCAGCAGGCTCGGCGTCAGTGTCGTTTTCAAAGGGTGAGCGAGAGTGAGCACAATTCATTGACTCCAAGTGGCAGACCATCACGGACCGACGCACGTTGAAGAGAACTTCTTGAGGTGTTTGCAAACAGAAACATTGCAGAACGGGGCGACGTGGACGGTGATACAGTACTAGTAGAGCCTTGAAGGATCCCACTTGAGGGGTGGAAGTAACAGTGGAAGTCAAGTGGATGGAATTGATGGTACATCATTGTTTGAGTTTGTTTTGGCGCCTCTCATCTTTCTCTTCCATCTTCCTCGCAAGCTCAGCGCTCATGCAATCCCGAGGCGGACGAAACCGGTCAAAAAAAAGGTGTCTATGTGCGATACGAATGCGTCCGAATTCGACGAAAAAATCTGGTGATGTCCGGTCCACAGCTGTGGACGGAAACCGTACGGCGGCGTATGTCGAGAGCAACGTCGGCTCCCAATAAGTACGGAAAATCGACCCAAATACGCTTCAAACGGGTTCTGCGAGGCGCCGATGAACATTTCGCAGAGATCCCCTAATCTGGGTCGGACTGGCTGCAAAAGTAGGCTCTCGTGCTTGAAGCTTGAAGACCCGATTCACTTTCGCGGACGGAATCTGCTCAAGAACTGCCAACCCAGTCCCAATGCGTACGGGATGCAGGCAAAAGTCAAACGTACGGACACTGTCAAACTGTCGAAATCCCCAGTTCTGGATAAAAATCGCTTGAAGTCCGCAAGTCTCGAATCGCCGACCGCTGCAACGGCATAGCCCTTCTCAAACTCAATTCAAGTCAAATACTCCGTTCAAGTACCAAATGAAGACCCCGAACGCCGCTGTCCTGTAACCTCGGCGAACAAGTCGGGAACGTCGGCCCCGCGCAATGTCATCGCAAAAAATTATACCTCATCAAACGCCTCTATGCCCTTTGAAGTCCGGCGGGCGGTACCATTCAATACGTTATAAGAATGCGCTGGTACCCAACACATTCATTCACCTTTCTACCGGAGTGTTTTCGGACTCCACATTTTTTTCATCCTCATTCTCTTGTCCTCAGATTCATGCTCTCCTACAACTGGGCTGCTCTTGCGCTCGCTCTCGCATCGACTTGGCTTCCACGTGTTTCTGCCGATGCTAAATCTGACGCAGCCGATTTGGTCAAGAAATTACGCGACGCACCGACTGCAGTCGACCGTATCAATCTCCTGGCCTCTGACGATCAGGTGCGTACTCCTCTTCCATTGAGCATGAATCATCCTGAAGCGCCTCTCTCTTAGTTCGAATTTGATTTCTTCGACCCCAAGAAATCCGCCACTGTAGGCGCCGGAGGTAAAATCATCCTCGCCAACGCAGGCACCTTCCCCGCCGTCATTGGTACCGGCTCTGCTATGGGTTCGTCATTCCCTTCTCCCTCTCATGCCTCGACTTCTTCTCATCACCCCGCAACAGCCGTCGGAATCCTCGACGCCTGCAGCATGAACACCCCGCACACGCACCCCCGTGCCACCGAGATGCAGTTCAGCGTCAACGGCACGATCCGCACGGGGATGATCACTGAGAACAATGCCCGCTTCATCATGACGGATTTGCCTCCCGGCTCGATGACGATTTTCCCTCAAGGTTCTATTCATTTCCAGTTCAATGATGGGTGCTGTATGTCGTCGTTTTTTCTTGTCGGAATCTTGATACTGACGTGACACTACCACCTCGAAGCTCCCGCGCTCTTTGTTGCGAGCTTCAACAGCGAAGATCCCGGCGCGCTCCAAATCGCACAGCGCTGTGCGTCTCTTCCCTCCTCCCATCCTCGTTCTTCAAACAAAACCTGACCTACACCCCCAATAGTCCTCGGCCTCCCCCCCGACATCGTCGGCGCCACCCTCGGCGACCTAGGCGTCGAGCAAGTCGCCGGCCTCGAATCAGAGATCCCCGACAACGTCGCCTTGGGCCCCGACGCGTGCCTCAAACGCTGCGGCCTCAAGCGTCCCGACCAGCCGACGCTGCAGCGCCAGCCCCGCGTTTCGGGGAACGCTTTCCCGCCGCAGGTGTCTGGGTCGTATTCGTACGACAGGACGGGGAATGCTGGCAAGAACTACGGGTCTACCACGAAGGGGTACGGCGGCACGACGACGACGACGAGTTCGTACGGCGCACACACCACATCTGGATATGGCAATGGCAATGGGTCTCCGTCAAAGGGCACGAACCACCTCATTAAGGTCGGCGCGGACGGGCTGCGTTACTCCCCGTCGAATATCTCTGCTGCCGTTGGGGATACTGTCACCTTGTATGTGTTTCTACTCGCTTCTTACTGCATTGCTGATCGTGAATGCGCAGCGAATTCCACCCAAAGAACCACACCGTCACGCAGTCGAGCTTCTTGCACCCTTGTACCGCCCTCGGGGAGACCTCAGCTAAAGGCGAAGTCGGTTTCAAGTCTGGATTGTTCGTTGTCGTCTTGTTCTTGTATCATCCCGTCTGTGGAACTGACATGTTGCCCTTCCCTTCCCTCCAATCATTAGCAAGTTCGTGGACCCTTCGAAGACTTCCGACTTCCCCACCTTCAGCATCACCATCAACGACACTGCGCCGATTTGGGGGTATTGTGGACAACAAGGTGCTTGATCTTTGTATCCTTCATTCATTCCGCGCGCTGAGTGGCAGGCCGTAGGTCCACCCATCCACTGCCATGAAGGGATGGTCTTCTCCATTAACGCGGTCGAATCGGGGCCCAACAACTTTGAGGCGTTCCAAAAATTGGCAAATAATTCGGCGGCAATATCGTACGTGCTTTATTCCATCTGCCTTTATTCGTGACAGCAGATTCACGCTGTATGCAGGTCGCAGGTGGATTGCCCTGCTAGAGACAAGGATGGCACCATATTGACGGCCTCCGGCACTACCAAGGAAGGAGTCGCTGACTTTGTCGATTGCACGTATCCGAGTGCGGGGCACTGCAGCTACTTCACTGTATGTCCCAACTTGCTCTTCACTCGGTTTCGCTCAGCTCATCATGCCTGATTACCTCAACTTCAGAACGGTGGTTTCGACAGTGGCTCCAGTAGCTGTCCCGCCGGCATCGCGCAAGCCGACCGCTCTGCGCTCAAGGGAAGCAAAACAGCTGCTGGGAAGGGCAGCCTCGCTGAGCTGGCCGACGTCGGTTCCGGCGCAGCCGCAGGGGCCTCCCCCTCCAGCGAGAGTGAAAGCCACAAATCCAATTTCGAATTCACACCCCCCTTCATCGCCCTCATCGCCGTCAACGGCGTCCTCCTCATCGCCATAATCGTCCTCGCTGCGCTGTACTTCCACAGCCGCCGCGTAGCTTCGCGCCAGCGCCGACACAAGACGCTGTACACCAGCCTCGGCGCGGGTGGGGATCCTATATTCGTGGCGCCGAAGAAGGTTTCGCAGTATGATGCGGCGGAGGGGGATGCGCCGGGGGATGATACGCCGCTTACGCATGGGTTGACGCATGGGCCGTATTATGACCCGCATGAGCCGACGACGCCTTCGAGGCCTGTGAGTCGGCTGCGGTGAGCGGTTGATGTGGCTCCTTGTGACGGTTGATGGACGTTTTTGTGGACTTGACTTGTTTGCTGCTTTCCGCCGTGCCTACTTCAAATGAACTTTTTAATTGTGATTTATATTAAGTACAAGGTCGCGATGTACCTCTGGGTATATGTCGGTCCTTATTCATTTCTCGCCGGGTACTTCTAGTCGCTGTTAGTTGGTAGAATGTCAATGTAAGTACTCGGCAGCGTTGAGTGCTGAGCAGATGGTTTTGCTCTTCAAGTACTTATTTTTTGATATCATCAAATCCCGGCCCGGACGTCCCGCTCGACCTCGCAGCCATCGTCGACGATGAGTGTCTACCGCGAGCCTGCTCTCTCTGAATCCCCTTTTCATGAACACCTCCACACCAACTACATCCCCACGGACGCCGGGATAGGCCAAATTCGCGGTCACCTCATGCCACACGAAGAAGAGCTTGCGCGTCTTGACGCGCTTATTCGAGACCTCAGTGCAAAACGGGGTCGTATAAAAGGCTATATCGATGCGCACAACGCTCTTGTATCCCACCCCCGTCGCCTCCCTCCCGAACTACTTCAAAACATATTCATTGAATGCCTTCCGACAAGTCATAACGCTGTGATGAGCGTTGCAGCAATACCGCTGCTTTTGGGCCACATATGCAGCCGCTGGCGCGCCGTCGCGCTTTCGACACCGAGGCTATGGGACTCTCTCCACGTTTCTGTAGAATTTGTGCGTTGGAACTCGGACAAGTCAGCCGCTATCATCGATTGGCTAAGGCGAGCCGGCTCACGTCCTCTCTCGCTATCTATTTCCTGCGACGACGGCGAGACAGGCTTTACAGGCATTACCGAAACTAGCAAATCCGCCCTCCTTCTTCTCTCTAAATTTTCTTCGCGTTGGGCCGTCTTCCGTTCCATCAACGTCCCCGTGCAGCATCTTTTGCAACTTGAAGGCATAGAAGTACCGTTGCTCGAAGACATTCAGGTCACTTGTCGGTACCCAACGCTTCACGGACACATCTTGGACTCTTCGTTCTTCAACGGCACCAGGGTCAGCATCACGACGCTGGATCCTGCAGCTCTCATTTCGGAGCGACTGCAACGTGTCGGTCAGCGGTGGGACCATCTCACAGACCTTACTTTGGATAGGCTGGGACCCGGCCCAGATCTCGACGACGAATACACCTATAGATACCTGGACTACGGAACGGTTTACCGGCTTTTACAGCGGTGCACCAAGTTACGTTCGCTCAAAGTCCCGATCGAGCTTGGAAACGAGCTCACCGACGAGATTATGGAAGTCCCGGTCCTCGAATCGTTGACCCTGCTGGCGGCGGGCTCGTATTGCGAAGCTCTCGGAGAGCTCGTTGACCATCTCGTGATGCCACAGTTGACGAAGTTTCATTTGATAATACTCGATGCCGCGGATTATCATTCCACAGGCACCGCCGAGTCTCTCGAACTTCTAGCCCAGAATTCCCCCCTCATATCCGACCTCAGGCTCCAACTTCCACACGATGACGTCGTCGAAAGTCTTCACACCGTGCTCGCCAATTTCTCCCCGCATCTCCAGAAACTTTCACTGGGGCTCTGCGTTGAAACTTGCCCAGATGTGTCAAAGCTTCTCAACGCAGACGAGCTATTTCAAAACCTCAGTCCAGACACCGTGGTGATTCCCGACCTCGACCTGACGGAATTGTCCTTGGACCTGGAATACGTGCCAGATGCGTTATGGACCGAGTTTCTATGGCGGCACATAAACCGCCACACCAGACTCCGCAAATTTCATCTCCAGCTCTGGTCTGAGCATCGTCGCGCTCCGCCGCCAGCCGCTCCAGATGTCGAACCTTTCCTCACTCGCGGTCTCGATGTTGTAGTCAAGCATCACATCCGACCCGCAGACCAAATGTCACCGTGGCAAGGGATCGAGAATAGATAATCACTGTAGGATTCCACACCTTGTGCCAATTTTATCGGTTTAATGACTCTGTGCTAGGCATACATATAGACCCGACACTTTCTCCCTAGCTTATACGAATGACTCCACAAATATTGCTAGCCTACGTACCATTATTTCTTGAATAAGTATCACGGCTCATCGACGCAGAATAGGGTAACGTCCCTGCTTGTCGTTTACACGAATACAGTGTTCTGCGGTGTCCAAGCGGATATTGATGTTTACATTCCATTCTGGTCAATGTACTCGGCAGCCCTTCATCCAGCTGCAGCTCCATCGAAATTCAAGTACTTAGCTGTGTAATTTCTGAGTATTGCATACAAGTCTGTTACATTCGGAATGGTGATATAGCTATAGTGCGGTACATAGGCGCCGAGAATCAAGGCACAGTCATACATCTTACAACAGATGAGCTTGAAAAGAAAAGGGAGGAAGAGCAGGTTTGTGACGACATTCGAAATGTTCGTATCTGATTCAGAATCACAATTACCGGCGCAGAATATTGAAGGCACACTATCACAAACGCAGGGGGCGCCTTACTTAGCCTTCATCGCGTATATGTCGAAAGAGCCCACCTATCTCGTTGGAGTTTGTTGACATTTGACTTGAGAATGCAACAACAGACGGTCGCCCCACTCTTGTTCAACATCGTACGCGGAAAGGGTGATTGAGGAATAATCAACTTCTTTTGTAATCGACATCGAACCGTCCTCCCGAAGCTCGCCAACCTCGACGGCGTCTGTTTTGAGAATCACCTTGTCCCCGGACCGAATTTTGTCGCAACGACGCATGTGCTTCAAAGGGAGACTGATTTCGGTGCCGTCTTCGTCGAACCGAACGATGTAATTGGTAGCTCCAGAGCGCTTTTGCACCACACCGGAATAATAGTGCTGATTTTCCGGCCACAGCGCGAAGACGCGGGTACCCGTGATCAAGCCCACAGACGACCTTCCGGGACCTGGTTTTTTCTTGGTTGCTTGAGTGTCAACGGATATAAGTCAAGTTGAAAATGATTGAAGAGTTTTTAGAGAACTAAATACTTACCTCTTGGGGGAGGTCGTGTTGGTTCCAGCTCGATGACTTCTCCGGCACGGAATTTGTTCAGCTGCTCGTGAGTCCGAGGACCGCAGTCGGCGTGCAACCAGAATTGCTGAACGGCATATTGGCTGCCTTTGAATGACTCGATTGGCTCCCAACTATTACAGATGTGAAGCCGAAGGATCATACTGGAGAATCAAGAACACTGCACATACCTTTCGTCGGCGGGCTCATAGCCCTCCCACTTTTCGTGCAAGAGATTCAGCAATCGACGACTATGGGTTGCATCGCGGCAACTCACTTGGGTAAGGTAACGCTGTCGAAGTCAATAAATCAGCCAGGAATCCCGTCAAGAGGAAAATTCGAACGCACCCAAGACTTAACGATCTTCCGTCCTGTCCCCTCAATGTGAAATTTTGCTTTGGTGATTTGTTCTAGGAACACAATTCAGCTCTTGCGCCGCAATATTGGGCGAGAACGCACTCACTGACGAAGAACAGTTCTTCATGAACCCCGGAATGGGCCATATCGTATGTTGAAGAGAAAATTGAGGGAACCAATTTGCGGACCCGCTGGAGGCTTGAGAAGTTACGATCGAGACTGCGCAGTTTTGTATGGGGAAGCTCATCAAGTTCTGGCCTGGCTTCTGCGTTCTTCTATTTCAAGAAAATAATAGAATGCTGTCGTCGAATCATCTCCTAAGAAACTACGTAGCACAAAGCGCAAGTCCGGGATCCGATTGAGAACTAATCAGCCCCAAAACAAATTTCTACCTGCTCCGAGCAGCCTCAGGCTTCAACAGCGCAGTGAGCGGCCAGCGGCCTGAGTTGCTGTTGTCAGAGTCTCAGACAGATGCTGGCAACTGCTGCTCGGTGCGCGCTTGAGAACCAGGCAGCATCCACCGTACTAGTAGTAGTTCTTCGAGATTGTATTCGATTCCACGGGAGACGCCGCTCGTGGCGTCGAAGGGGAAGGAAAGCGAATCACTGATTGACCTTTGTTTGTCCATTACGTACACTGTAGAGATCGCGTGGCGTCAAGGTCCCGTGCTTCACTGGCCCGGGCCGTGTCACGCAAAACTTTGCGACCACTATGCTGACTTTCTAGCGCGCTTTGCAGTGACGCTTCATCAATCAAGTAATATACACGGGTCGAGTTTGTGCAGGAGGTACACAGAAGGCAAAAAAAAATACGAAAAATACACTGACTTATAAGTTGAGTTATAACTCTTCTGACTCCCTCCCTTTCGTCTGAAAAACAAGACTCCCGGTATCTCGTCCGGTGACCGAGGAGCCAGTATTGGTTTTGCTCCTCGAAGTTACCGCTTTCTGGTCCATCCCGCTTAACTCGGTTTCGTCTAACCGCTGACTGTCCGATGCACCGCTCGAGCCAAAGGTAGGCAATGTGGTGCTGATATTCCGCGTGCCCGCAGTAGAGTCATAGGCACTGAGGTTAAATCGTAATTGTAAGGCGAGAAGAATTGGGACAATTCCTAGGACTGGAGTCGCGCCTCAATGTGAGTATCGCATGAATATACACTGCGGAAAAATCTCCTGACCTTGTGTATTCGAGCCCGAAACAATCTCGAGCCCATTGTTCTTCAACCCAAAGAGAACGCCCTCTATGATGAGGGCGACGGGATATATGAGCCCTGATTCCACAGTGAAGGCAAGGAATTGCGAGTAAAAGGAAGTCGATATCCCTGTGGTCTTGAATCTTCGCATAGCGAGCCAGATGCGAAGAAAAATCATTATCGTGATGATGACATTCGTGATAAAGCTCATGACGAAGGAGATAATGGCTAGCCGGGCGATGGAGTGCGGAAAAAGTGTGGTTCCATGAGCCTGCTGAGAGTATGCGCGGATAGAAGCTATCCAAGCAGCTTGTCCACCACATAGATCAGAAGAACAGCATGGATGATGGAGGTAGAATAGCTGGGGGTAAACATACCAAGAGTCGCCGCAACGGACAAGCATGGAACGACAATGACAAGCCATTTGCCGTTGAATATGGTATATGCTCGGTATATCTGGGAAGTAGCGGAGTCAGTCTTTGTGCCTACATCATGGTGAAGCAGGTCACTCACGAGAAGACTATCTGCCACTACGGTCGCAGCCGCGTATACTGCCTTCCCTATCAAGTCTAAAGGTTGGGTATGATCCAAGTAATAGGTATCTGGCGGCAAATCCTCGACGAAAAATGCGATGTATAGACCCCGCATTCCAATTGCCTGTGATCAAGAGTATTGACAAGCACACTCGCTGGACAGTTGGGTGCGTACCAGATGTGCCGCGCACAGAGAGAATAAGAAACATATTGCAATCAAACGAAGACGCTGCGAAAGGCTCTTTCTCTTGTCTTGGAAGAAGAGATACAGAAGAGAGACGAAGAGGATGAAGTTAATTCCTAACGAATATTCATGATCAGACCTCGTCGAAGACTGCTATGAACCTGAAAGGCTACCGAAAAGAATGGCTTCATACAAGACACCGAAAAGGCGGCCCTGGGAGAGAGTGAGGCTGGCCATGAAGGGTGGGGTGAGCCAGAACCTGTATTGCGGGTGGGCATAAGTATATGAAGCGACGGAGAGAAGTTCTGCGGTGCCGTGCAAAGATCCGGCAGCAACCTCGGCGACTGTCGCATTGAGCGGTGGGGCGCGTAGCGTGGAAAACCACCGAACATCAGTTGATCAACTGAGATCACAGCGCGACAAATCTGTAAAAATAACTTGGACAGAGCCATCGTCAAGCTCGAACGCGACATGCTGGGATTCGACCGCTTTCCAGTATGCGCGGTACGCTTTCGAAGCCAGAAAATGACAGGGCCTCTCGTTTCAAGGAATTTTCCGAGTCGGACTCGTGATACCGTCTCTTTGCGAATTTTCAAGCCGATGTATCGATAACGCTAGCAGTCCGGACTCTGGAAACCCCCTAGGACGTGTTTTGTACTTGTTGAACCAAAGGATTACTTCTCAGCTGTAGCCTGCGGCGCTTCCGACGCCTTTGGCTCGGGGCCGGCGCTCCTCGCAATATTGAATTCGACTCAATTAACAGCGGAATGGTCTTGATTCGCTTGCTGTCTGTTGGGTTGCATGTATGGTCAGCGTTTCTGGATGCCACGCACTGCACTATAGCACTACTCACGTTGCAGATGATCAGGAAATGGAACATGCAGAAAAACAAGTCTGTGAATTGATCGGCTCGCTTGATCCGCCATACAGGGCAATTCGGCCTGTCGGCCCCAAGTCGGCTTGACTCTTGGTCCCACTCCACGATCACGCTGGCTTTTTCGAAGACGAGTTCGCACAATGACATGAATCCTTTCAAATGACGGGACTCCGAGTCTCCGACTGGCTCTCAGAATGAACGACATGAGACTCAGACGACAGTATGCGGAGTTGCATTTGTGGAATCTGTCTCTTGCATAGACGCACGACTCCTACAGAATCCAGTCAAGTGACCCTTATTTCGCATGAGAGGGCCTTCGAAGAAGCGCAAGGCTTTCGTATAAAACCTCCGCCACCTTCCGCAAGAGCGCGGTTCCGAAAATGCTCTTGCCTCTCTATGCCTTCCTAGCACTCCCGCTATGCGGAGCCCTGGCGCCAAAAGGACCTTGGGATGCCTTCAACTTTGCGCCCACCTCCAAGATCGTGAAGCCGGTGTCTATTCGCTCCGTCAGCGGAAACGTCCGGGGCGCACAGGGTCTCGTTCAAAACTCTGCCGCTCAGGCAACATTCTATGGAAATAGTTCTTTTGTCGTGCTCGATTGGGGGAAAGAGGTACGTCTTTATAACATGCTCTCCGAGTTCCGGCGAAGAGTCATTCCCTCACCAGGTCGGCGGAATTCTCTCAATGACCATCAACGATGCAACACCTTCATCTCGATTTTCGTTCTCATTCACGGAATCTGCCGAGTTCATCAGTCCAAACCAATCTGACGATTCTTGCCGCACGGCTGCTACGCAAAACGCGGATGGAGTGCAGTCTTTCCTTGCTCCGCTCAGGAAAGGACTGCTCACGCAAACCATTGGACAACAACGAGGGGGTTTCCGCTTTTTGACCATCGTCTCCAACGACGCAGATCCTCTAACCATCTCGAATATATCTCTGGCCATCACTTTCATGCCTCATTGGGACGACCTGAGAACGTACGGCGGGTATTTCTTTGCCCCAGATCCAGGATTCCACGATGTCAATTTTCTGACAAAGCTTTGGTATGCCGGTGTGTATTGATCCTTTTTACTCGGAAACATACCAACTGGTTCTTTGTTCTTTCTTCGAGGCGCGTACACAGTTCAGACAAACACAATCGATTCCCACCAGGCAAGGGGACCATGTACACCTATCGGTTCGTATAATATCTTTCGTAAATATCTCGCTTTCTCAAATAAGCATAGACGGATGGGCGAATAACGCATCCGGCGGACCTGTCGATGGTCCGATATTGGTGGACGGGGCAAAGCGGGACAGGTGAAATCTTTTCAATCTCTCAGAACGTCTGGACTTGGCTGACCGTATGCGTAGAAATATTTGGCCTGGTAAGATTGACTTTGGTAGTTCATCGCCTTATGCGATTTATTGATCCATTCACAGGGGATTGCGGTATATCCACTCATACGGCGCTCGTCGCCCTCAACGATCTTCTGCCAACCAAAAACGCACTAACCGTCATGTTTTCAACGCAAGACCCCGTGACCGGTGCCCTTCAATATTCCGGACCTCCCATCAACGCTCATGGCAGCGACACCTACATTGCCTGGTCTCTCATTGGGACGCACAATTACTATTTGTACACAGGCGATTTAGATTTTGTCAAGTTTGTGTGGGCCAATTACACCAAGGCGTTGAATTTTCTCGAAAGCCACGTGGACGAAACGGGGTTGGCGAATGTGCCTGCAGCTTTCCAAAACGATTGGGGCAGGGACGGTGGGGCGGGTCACAATTCCGCTTTTAATGCCCTTCTTTATCGTGTTTGTCACTTCTTTTTTGTGTCGTCTATGCTACTCAATTCACCTATTTGCAGACATTGATCACTGCTTCGGACTTGGCCACGCAACTCGGAGATCAATCGCTCGCTGGGGCATATCTCGTCAACTCGACACTTATCAAAAGAGCATACAACAATCTACTGTGGGATTCCGATGCAGGGATGTTCCGAGACAACGACATGGCGAACAGTATTCATCCGCAAGACGGGAATTCACTTGCAGTGCTCTTCAATGTCACTACGTCCGCCACTCAAAACAAAGCCATCAGTAAGGGATTGACCAAATTCTGGACGCCCATCGGCCCGTTGAGCCCCGAATTGAACGACACGATTATTCCCTTTGTCGGCGGATTCGAGGTGAGAATACTTCCTTGCCGTCATTTTGAATTCTCGACTCAAACGAAATATAGATTCAAGCACATTTCATCGCAGGAGAAGGCGCACGTGGGATCGATTTACTCGAAAGGGAGTGGGGCTACATGTTGTACACAAATCTGAGCGTGCAATCGACTCTCCTCGAAGGATTCACAGCTAACGGGTCACTGGGGTGCGTAAATACAGACGTCGAACCGCTTTCAACATTACTCAGAACGATTGCTGCAGATACAGAGCGGCAGCCGGCTACGACTTCGACCATGCCTACACCAGCCACGCTCACGGGTGGGCAACAGGTGAGACTTTCTTCAAGAAAGTGCACAGTTTGGTATCTTACTATTCGATCTTCAGGTCCGACCCCGGCACTTACATTCTACGTCCTTGGTATCCAGTTAACCACCGCGCAAGGCGCCTCGTGGAAGATCGCCCCAGTGCTCAGCGGTCTTCCCTCAGCTGAAGGTGGATTATCAACGGGACTTGGTTTCTTCGGCGTCAAGTGGAAGGTCACTGGCCAAACATTGTCTCTTAGTCTCGAAACGCCTGCCGGGACAGAGGGTGTGGTGACTTTGCCAGGGACCGGCCCGTTGACGGTGGATAATCGTGTTCAGCCGACGTCGAGCAATTCTGTGACATTGAAGGGCGGGAAACATACCATCACCCGACGCGTCTGAGAATTCTATTCATGTACATAGTATCAATCGAAATCAAGTTGTATTTGTTCAGCAAATGCGTTGCTTATGCAATTTACGCGTTGACGACTCTCCAGAAAGGGAAAATGTTTTACTCGATGGGGGAGTAAGTATGACGCGGGTTCGTGACAGCGAATTTCCTATTACATTCTTGAGTTGCAAGGAACCTGCCTGTCAAGATCTCTCTGGACTATTGGTTAGTGCGCTGTTTTATTTGCATCGAGTATCTCTTCCAGGTGATAGTGTTATTATAGTACCACTACTCCCTTCGCTTCATGTCGCACCATGAATCTCCATGATAGGTCTTGCTGTTTCTATGACGGTATTTATCTGATGCCCGGAGGGCCTTATGAATTATCGACTGTATAAGGTATCGAGTTGGTTGTCAACCCTGGTAATTCATCTGAGCTCGAACATCAACGCTGATTTGTCTGCAGAGTATCAGTTTACGGAACCATGTTAGATTGCCGGTGAAATCGCCTTATTTGGAGTATTGGAGGTGATGTGGTCTGTTGATTGATGCCGACGATACTTGCATCAAATATCTCCAGCGGCACTTGTCAGTTGCTGTAACCAACTAATCTGACGAGCATCAACCCTTCGCTACATACAACGGTTATCTTTCAGTCAGAATCATATTTTGTAGAAAAATGCAAGAAAATTGTCTATTTTTACAGAGTGCGCATAGCAATGCGAGCTTGAATTTGCGCCTAGGCTTGGCAGTCTTGGAGGAGGCCGGAATCAGTTTACAGTGAACGGGGCCGGGTGGACGGCGTTCTGAGCGATGGCACTGCGAAGGAATCCGGTTCATCTGAACAATGAAAGCACGACTCAACAATAAATGCGTACCTCTTAGGGGGCCTCCAAGCCAATCTCGTCTCCGTTGTCGTCTTTCTTCGCCCTGACGGCCCAGAACGGGAACCCGGACTTCTGCCCGCGGCCGTGCCCTTTCCTTTGATACATCCCCGAATGTGACACGTTGAAGGACAGGAAGCCCTCCCAGATCTCCACCTCCTTCCCATCACGCTCGCCGACCCAGGCGCGCTGCATCCGAAACACTCCTTCAGCCTCATCCACCCCACAATGGTCCGTCGCCAGCTCTGTCCGACCTTGAATCCCCTTACCACAATTTTTCTTCGGAGCAGTGAGAAATTTGTGGCGTTCCTGTTCAGTAAAAACGACTGCGTCGACGACTTCAAGATCCGTCAGCGAAATTTCCCAGGGCATCTCTTCCATGGGATCTTGCATGTCGACGCTCTCTAGCCGCCCATCAAGGAGGTACTTGCTAGCTTCGCTGGGAATCACGCAGCGGCCAGAGAAATCCGATTTGGTCTGGAGTGGGACGATGGTGTCGTATAACGCCTCGAACTGCGGGGCGTCAGTCGTCCTGGCTGGAGGGAGATAGACCTTCTTTAAGAAGGGAAGCTCCATCCTGTAGAGATCGAACTTCCCGGAGGGGATTGGGTCAACATCTTGGGGAAGCTGCAAAGCATTGTGAGTGGATGCGCGATTTGAGGACTCACGGCTGACGCACCTCCGATTCCTGGGTAGTTTCCTGTACGACGATCAAGATCAGTACTCGAGGAGGAGGGTGCGAGGTATCGATAGCGCACCTGAGCCTCTGAAGCTTTCCTGGCACGTTTTTGAGCAGGCTCGGTGAAGGATTCATCTTGCGTGGCGTCGTTATTGGTCGCTGTCCCCTCTTCCTCTTCAGCATCACTGGAGCTACGAGGACGCTTCCCAGTATGAGCGTCCGCCTTTTTGGAGGCCGCGGTGGTCTTTTTGGTCTTAGTTTGCGCCGAAGTCTTAGCTTTTCCGGCTGTGCCAGTCTTCTTTCTCTGTAACCAAAACCCAGGCATGATAAACGGTGTCCTGAGGCAGGCGAGAGCAGCTTACAGGCGGCATCGCAGTGTGAGTCTATAGGGCACTGGCTGAGCCTTGGAGGAGTGCACGAGAGAACCTTCGGAATCGGGGTGGTAACAGGTAAGTGAGTGAAGAAAAAACGTCGACGCGTGACATCACACTCACGTGTTGGTGTCACACTGGACTCACTGTGAGTCTGTGACCTCGCAAGATTTTAAAATTGAAGAAAAAAATCGCTGTGAAACGTATATGGTTCTTTGTACTTTGTTCTTTTGATCATTCCAAATTCAATTTCCGTTCACACTGAACTTTCCACGAGACTGATAGCTTTTTCTTGACTGAAGGTCACTCTTGGGTCAGTCAGTGTCCTCATCGCTCGTTTGAGTCGTCTTGACTCGACAGATGGAAGACGCTGGGGGTATATTATGACCCCGTTAGAAGTCTTCCCATTGAAGAATGAGGCTCCTCACCCCAGTGTCGACAAACTGTTTAGTCGCGTATGGCGCGGCGCGGCGCGACTCCGTCGTGGTCCATATGTCCCAGCAATGTATCGGCTTCTTCCATCGCGGTTGACTGAGTCCAAAAATATTAAAGTAGTCATTTCGCCGTGACTTGAATGGGAAACAGTATCGCGCTTTAGAGCGGAGAAGAAGAATGACTCATACTTACAAAGGACGAAGTCTCGGGAATCGATGCGGTCTGAAGGCTGACTGACTTCGGTCATGGACTTGCAATGCAAAATTCCACGTGGAGTTTCGTCGTTTAAGACTCGTCTTTGAGTGCGTTACCCCCGGCCTGCTCAGAGTCAAGGAATCCGGTTGGCGCGTACCGTTGTCGCAACTTGTCGGATGACATGCCTCTGAGTACGAGCCACCCACCTTCATTTGTTATCGGTTGATGACGGGCCTCGAAGTGATTCGCCACTGGCAGCTTCTTACCGTTCTGTGTATTTAGCAGTAGAGCCCCAATCTCTTCCTCTTTGGAAAGATCTGAAATTCGGCGTCCGCTCACTGCGAATCGGAGGCGAGTCGGACATGAGCGGTACAGATGCTAAGCTTCCGGTAATGCTCGTCGCCCTTTCAAAGTTCTGACCCTCTTGAGCATGCGTCGGAAGTCAACCTAGTAGTCAAGCTCTGTCAAGGTCCACGAAGGATCGTGGCAAGATCGTGGAAGAATAATCACTGATGACGCGTGTGGGAATTTATCAAATGCAGATCTTTTCGGTCAGCCCATCCGTTGCTTTCCTTACAACGCGCCTCGCAGACCGTTCTCCTGGCAGAGCAGCGCTGATACAGCGGTTGCCCGTCGTAGCTCAGTATGGACTATTCTTTGCTTCATCTTTTGATTCGACCACCATTGGATCGAATCTGCACATGGGCCTGTGCCAGCAGGTGCCAGGGAATCGTATCTCACAACTTCGGCGCCCCAACGAATTGCGTTCATGATTTGGCTGTGCTAGGTGGAGGTGCAAATAGAAGCTGGGAAGATGATTTGTGTTCATCTTGTTCGTGTGAGTGAACCTGAGTTGCTGACAGCCACGGTACAGGCGGGCTTCCGTCTAGGATTCTAGAAAGTCATCCACTTTCCTGAGCCCATTGCATCCATAGCTGATTCCTTCGCAACTTTGGCAGCATCTACGTTCCACCAGTGAAGCACCTCTCTCTCGAGCATTGCGACTCGGCCATTTTCCAACAAAAGTTTTTCCCGACCCGGCCCGCCCGGAAATCTATCGAAAAGAAGTCTTCGTGACCATGTCCGTCTCGGCGAAACGCCATCCTGTGCTCAACTTGTTCATCGTTTCGCATGGTACCGCCTCGTGATACATCTCCCCATTCTCTTACGCGGAGTTTACTCAGGTTTACTCAGTGTTTACTCCCACATCGCGTCGACGCTCCACCTGACGTCGGGGATATTTATATTCCTGCACATCGCGTTATAAATGAAACGCATAGACCCCACGTCCACATATTTCGAACATGACCTCCTTCCATATCCTGATTCGACTTTGTACAGTAGCTGCTACTGCACTTGCAGCGGCGGCACAGGGAGCTCCCACTGTTAACTTGGGATATGCCCAATATCAAGGTGCAGTCAATGCTGCGAACAACATCACGCATTTCTTGGGTGTTCGCTATGCTGCCGCGCCGTTAGGTGAGTTCTTCAGTCTGCTCAAGCTCGAACGTTTTAACGCAGCAACAGGCGATCTACGTTTCAGAGCCCCTCAGCCTCCGGCCACGATGTCTGGAGTGCAACAAGCTACTGCGGAGCCAGCTCAATGTTTCCAAGCCTCTTCAGGAAGCTCTCCTACCAATCCACTAGCCCCACGTCAGACTATCCCTCAATCAGAAGATTGTCTTTTCTTGAAGTGCGTCACGAAGGATCCGTGCGATCTGATGATGAGTTCTGAGAGCTCGAATTATCGTTAGCGTGTTCTATCCCAGCAATGCCGTCGGAGCACCGCTGAAAAATCTTCCGACTTTGGTTTGGATTCATGGAGGAGGGTGCGTTCTCAGACTCGCGCGGGCATGACTGTACATTGACTAGTTCGCCGTAATCAGCTATCTTGCAGGTTCAGCGAACGGTTTCAATGGAGAAGACATCATTCGTCAAAGCAACAGAGGCGTTGTTGTGGTCGTCATTCAGTACAGGCTTGGTGTCTTTGTAAGTTTCGATGCTAACTCAGAATCTTTTCTTGTTTGACGAACACATGTCGTAGGGATTCCTTCCCGGTGCTGCGGTCAAGAAGAACGGTTCATTGAATGCCGGATTGCGTGAGTATTTGAAATCGTCTCTCTTACTTTTTGTCTGAACATTATACGACAGTGGATCAAGACTTTGCTTTACGATGGGTGCAACAGCATGTGAGTCGCGTAGCATCATTCTTAGAGCTCTGATCGACTCTCTGCAATACCCAGATCACGAAATTCGGAGGCGATCCAGGAAAAGTGACAATATGGGGCGAAAGCGCCGGTGCTGGATCGGTGCTTCAACACCTCGTTGCAAACGGTGGTCAAACCAAACCTCAGCTCTTCAGAGGCGCAATCACAAGTTCAAGCTTCTTGCCTTCTCAGTACCAATTCAATGACCGCATTCCTGAGGTGAGAACGATACCTTTCACCAGACGCTAATCTTAATGTGAGTATCCATAGCTTCTTTTCAGCGAATTTGTGAATCAAACTAAGTGCGCCAACGTTCGCTTCCTCCCTCCCCCAGCCTTCATTGACCCGAATCTCATCCAAGCTGTACAACTGCGAACGACGCTCTCACCTGTTTGCGTGGTGTTGCTGCGACCACGTTGGAAACGGCGAACACCAACATCAACTCGGCTGGATTTTTCGGAACCTTCGTCGTCGTTCCCGTCATCGATGGCGACTTTATCAGGCAGCGACCGACAGTGTCTCTCGCACAGCGCAAAGTTAACGG
Source organism: Favolaschia claudopus (assembly GCA_037176885.1). NCBI lineage: Eukaryota > Fungi > Basidiomycota > Agaricomycetes > Agaricales > Mycenaceae > Favolaschia > Favolaschia claudopus. The sequence continues at coordinate 234,383 of JAWWNJ010000110.1, forward strand.
CGTAAGACAAAATTCCTTTTTCTTCGACCGCATTCTGATGGTTTTCTCATGTTAATGATATACCACAGAAAACTCTTCTTGCCGTAACCAATGCGTTCGAGGGCACAGTCTTCGTTGATCAGAATGTCATGACGACTGCTGCGCAATATTCTCTGAACCTTTTCCCCAACTTTGGTACACAACAGGCTAATACTGTCGGCGCTTTGTACGCTGGCCTTGGCAACCAGCAGTTCCAGGTCAATGCCGTTCAAGGAGAATGTATTTTCTGTCCTTGCTCCCCAATGCGCTGAGGTTGAAATCCTTTTCTTCTAGCAATCTTCATTTGCCCTACTTACGATCTCCTGAATGCCTTTCCGGGACGTTCGTTCAAGGTAAACTTTGTTTCGTCGTTCACATTTATGTAATGTTCATTTTATAATACCATCCCAGGGCGAATTCGCAATTCCCCCCGCCCTCCACGGCAACGATATCGCATACTATTTCCCGAACGGCAATGCTCCGCCGTTTAACAACACCGCGTTTATCAATGCTTTTGCGCAATCCTTCACCTCGTTCATCATCAACCTCGATCCTAATGTCAAGGTCAACCCGACCACGATTACACCTCATTGGAATACGTTCAGTATTGGGAATACTGAGATGCTTTTCAACAAAACGGCTGATACGAATGAGCCTGTTGTACATCCGATTACGACGGCTGGCTCTCTTTTGCAGCGATGCAGGTATGTTCAATTGAACGCTCATGTTTGGACAATGAAATGAACTCATTTATGATGATAGGTTCTGGGATGGTGTTGGCAATTTGACTGCGCAGTGAAAGCGACCTCCACGACGTGCAGGATGTATCAAATGTACTCCATTCGAACAGAAACTATATAAGAATTGCTTGCTCGTCAAGTAACAACTGTTTCTACGTTGGAGACTCCAGGCGCCTTAAGCTTGTAATGAGCTTCAGCCTGAAATATCGGCGGTTCGGCCATTCCGTCTTCATTCCGTCTCCTTGGTTGTTCAGCGTCTGCGATTCAGTCTGTCAGCGAGCAACCCGAGTTACTAATGTGCCTTTTTGTTTATTAATCCAGCGATAATACAGTACATAAAAAGACGACCTTCAAGCCAAATTCAGAAAGCTAAAAACAATGGCACCTCCTTCCGTTCTGATCATCGGTGGCAGTGGAGCTGTCGGGCGTCCACTCGTCCAGGAATTCGTGAAAAACAAGGAGAAATTCGGACGCATCGGTGTGTTATCCGATGCTCGCAAGATGTCGAAATTCTCGGAGCTGCCGAAGCAAGGAATAGAGGTGGTGGTTGGATCGTTTCTCGAGGCAGCCTCGTACAAAGGTGCGATTTATTCATTTCAACCTCCCCAACATTTCAAACTAATTCTTCTTGTACAAGGTTTCGATACGGTTATCTGCGTGTGCGGCAACGCAGCCATGAAACTGCAACCTGGGATAATTGACGCCGCCATTGCTGGGGGTGTGCGCCACTTCTACCCCACCGAATTTGGAACAGATCTTTCCTACGGCACGAGGGGCAAACTTCGATATTTTCGTGACAAAATTATAACGCGGGAGCACCTTCGGGATCGGGCCAAGGACTTTCCGGGGTTCAGCTACACGATTGTTCTGACTGGATCGTTCACGGATTGGACGGCATCTGATTTCAACCAAATTGATTTGAAGAAGCATACCGCGAGACCGTACGGTACGGCGGACGCGTTGGTCACGGTGACTGCCCTGGCAGAGTCAGTTTTATCATTCTTCGTTCTGAAAGACGCGAACTGACTGTATTTGATCGCCAAAAGTGTCGTGAAATACACCGTAGAGTCGGTGCTCTTGCCGTGGGAGGGAAATCAACAGCGCAGGGAGCTGCGCTTCGGTGCTGAGACTCTTACCTGGAAGGCGCTGCTGGAGACGCTCGAGGAGGTCCAAGGGGTGAAGTACGACACAGTTTATCTTGACCCACATGAGGCAGAAGCCAAGGAGGAGGAAGCCCGCGTGAAGGGAGACGTCGAGGCGGAGGTTTCGTGGTGCGCGTTAAAACTGTTGGGGACTGGGGTTGGGCATATGCGTGGACCGTTTGACAATGAACGGTTCTCGTTCAAACCTGAAACTGTCAAGGAAACGTTTCAGCGTCTACATGGGAAGAAGTAGATTGGATGTGAAATGAATTTGGGGGGTCAATAGTGTTGAAATGAGACGAATTACTCGAAAAATGGTCGTTTTTACAGCTTATTGAATGGAACGGGCAAAGTCAACCGCATAGATACGTCTTGCCTCGTCTTGCGTATTTACATAATTGCTATGAGTTGAGACGAGACAGGACGAAGAAGCTGCAATAGAAGCCGCGGATGCAGATCAAAATGTTGGACGTCGGGAACGATTTCTGCATGAGAATGAGAACGGGTCCTTTGAATCTCCAGATTGGAATGGTATCACCGCCGGCTGCGTGCCCACAGGAAGTGTCGGCGGTTGGATATATTCGCGAGCAGATCGCAAAGTGTCGAAAGAAAATAAATGGGATAAATGGGAGGGAAAGCTGCGATCGGTTTGGGAATACTGAGGGCAAAAAAAAACTTTGAATCGGCCATTGAATCGGCCACCGGCAGCATCCGGACGTGGCACCATAATAGGATCCAAGAATGCCCCCGATGTTGCAAGGTCTCTGCTGGCCGACTCACCTCGACTCACCTGTTAGAAGCATTTGAAACTGACTGCTGTAGCTGATACCACAATAGACCAGGGAAACTTTGGACCAATTTTGAACTCGGGGTTGTGGCCAAAGAAAACGCTATGCGTATCCGTCCCATTATGAGTGTCAATTGACACGATACTAATGCAGAGCAGAAATCATAATGTGGGCGATCATCCAATTATCGCGGCAGAGCGCGAACGAATCGCTTCTTGACCGGCGAAGACCAGTGGTCCGTGTCCGCGATGTCAAAGATGACGTCCACCAGATAGGTCACGCTGAATGCCCCATTAACACCCAGCCGCTGCGGATTCGGTGAATTCGAAGCAGAGGACGAGAGGGTCCGCATGACGCACCACCCGCGAAAGTGGTCGTAGAGGGAAAAACTCTGAAGACCTATCCAGCATACGTGGATGCGTTGCATCGTGGAAGATCAGTCCGTCACGCTCTTTCATGGCGATGTACAACTGTGCATTGCCAAAACAATATCAAGCAGAGCAACACTTGAGCGTGGGGTCTAAAGCTGAAGAAAAAAGATAGACGTACCACGCCATTCCGTAGACACAGCGATGCATGCTCGCGACCAAGGGCTGTTTGCCCGGAAGGAACCTTCAAATACCCATTATCGGCCTCGTTACTACGGCTGACGCTTTTAGAACTAGCTCGGCCGAGGACGATAGGATCGGCGCCTTCCACTAGATAGATTGTTTTAGGATCGAACTGGGCGTAAGGTTTGCCATTTTGATGCAACTCGTCCTCTGGCGGCGGTGCGAGATGGATGTACTTCCCACTCATCACGATGGAAGGTGACCTATAGCAGCTAACTCCGAGACTGCGTAGCTGGTGTGTCGCCGCTGATCGTACAGAACGGCGGCTCTCCTTGACGCGTCGCCAGTGAGCGGCCGAACAAAGGCAGGACGGGAGGCGGACACGGTGTACCAGCTCTTTGTGCGTTGTGGGCGTCGAGAACAAAGCAGGCCGCCTAGTAATCGATCAATCAAATGTGATGTGACTAGGTCACGCCTGAACGCAATGTCGGACGCTTTCTTTCCTTCGAATGCGAGCATCCGTACAGGGCAGATCACAAGGATTACAACGCAATACCTAGACCTCAAATTTACGTTCGAACCTGAGCTTAATTTACTCCAAGTGGCGCAGCGCCACGTGATACTCACGTGACCGTGATGCGCCAAACCGGTGCCGAGCACTGCCAACACCGTTCTCTCAGTCAGGGATCCCTTCACTTGCCCTTCATAACAAGTCCTATATGAGTATACTTTGTCCGTCGATTTCAAGACATCTAGTTCGACACCCAAAGCGCTATCTGCACTGGTCAGTTCTGAGACCAACTGGAACCATTCGATTGCTTTGCTGGCAGTTCTCTGGCAGCGACTCGGACCCGCAGTATCGTATCTACGCTGGCTATCGCGCAGTATGGCGACGTCCGAATGGGTCCGAGTGAATGGTCTTCGGAACGCAACCAACTGCGCTCTCAGCTGCGCTGCATCCTGCGGCGCACTGGCTTCAGAGCGACAACTCCACAATTTATCACTGCATCGGCGCCTCTGCTCTGAGTATACATCGACCGGCTTCCGGCGCAATCTGGTCTCAGCTACCTCTATATATGGCTCATTGCTGTATCCTTGATGGACGCAATTCTCACGAGCGAGGCACTTCCGGCTGGCAGTCCAGTCACAAATCGGTTCCTAGCTTCTAATTTGGCGAAGCCTTGCCTTTTTCAGCCTACTGCGGTGCACCATTCTCTGTATGCGGCACGAAACAAGAAGTTCCAGAACCCTCCACTCGTCAGCTGCTTCTAATTAACTACTTCCACGGAAAAATGGCTGTGGTGGCTTGTCTATATGACTGCTGTGCTAATGTATTTCAACGGACTTCATAATGACGCGGGGAGAAGAAACCCGTCTCAGTCTGTGCCATTCGTTGTCTCTCCCCTGGTCACCCTCGCGCTGGCATCCCCACCGATATGCGTCGCTTTTTTGGTTTGGGCCCTCCTCGAATAGCTTTGCAGCCTACTCCGTTCTTGCGGAGGAGTCCGGTACGTTTTCCCGCAACGCTGTCTCAATTGATTCAATGTTAATGTCTTCTTCTCGAAGGGGGATGCATGGACCGCACAGGCAGGATCTTCCACCGCTCAGACTACCGCGTCCCCCGTGTCGGCAAGTCAAACTTGGGCACCGGTCAGCACTGTCTTCAACCAGGACGACTGGTACGAGCTCGTCAACAAGATCAGTGCGTTGGATGCCTGTAACTGTTTCGATGGTAAAACTGACAGTCACCGATTCAGGATTCCTCAATTCAATGGGCGCCGAGGACCGTCCTCTGATATTGGAAGTCTGCGACCGAGCGTCGACCGACGCGACTGCTCGGGAGGCCATCAAAGCACTGATGCATGAATTGAAGTCAGTCCGCTCCATCACCGTATCAAAGTTTCATAGCGCTGATCATACACAGACATGGATGTGCCGATGCTCAACTCTCCGCTGCTCGCGTATGTTTGGTCATCCTACCAGTGGTCTTGTGTTTTTTCTGACATTTCCAAGTTATGGGCGATCCTGCTGCGCAATTCATCTGCTGCATTCATCTTCCAGTCAACTGCGGTGGATTTCCTGGAAACTATCGAGGAACTCATTTCGTCCAATACAACGTCGCCGGTCGTTCGCAACAGAGTGATTAGCGTCCTCGGAGACGCGGTTCTCAGCAACCCAGCCCGTGGGTTGATAAGCTCCGTTGAAATGTATACGACTGATGAATATGCTCACAAGACGGAGCCTTTCGTCGTTTGTGGATGACTGTAAAACCGCCTGGAGCGCCGGATCAGGTACGGTCAACGGATTCAACCTGACGTTGATCTCAATCTGCCGCGTTAACAGGGTGCAACCTACAATGCTCACGACGCCATTCTACGCCCTACGATATACCATCGGCCACCGGTTCTTACCACTATCCTAGACAGAGTGAACCCTCCGGTATTTATTCATTTATCTTTCCCTCCTTGATAAGCAGCCGAATAAAAACTCTATAGGTTTCACAGCCTCGATTTCCTGACAACCGATTCCCTCGGGCATGGGAAAGCGAAGCTCCACCACCCTCTTATGAGACGGCCACAAGTATGGTTGGAGAAGTTTCTCGTCGGGTTTCGTATGCGTCCAGTTACGAGGAGATCGTGTCAGATATTGTTTCGGCACAGCGCGGGACGACACTGAACTCCCCCTTCGAAACCAATAGTCTACCAATCATAGTGGAACCAGCGGGCTCGATTGACGTTCAGAACGAGAATCCGTCGCGCGATCCTCCCCCGTTACAAATTACGCCGCTTCGTCGAAGATCCGTTACACCGTCAAGCCCTGTGCGCGACTCTCCGATCCGGGTATGTCTGCGGGAAACACTAAATTTGCGCCTATAACAAAGTTTCCAGGAAAACAATTCGGCATTGTTAACCCCGAAACCAACTGCAATTCGACGTCTTCGTAAGTAACACAAATTACACAGTTGAACCATAGCTCTGATTCGATTCAGCTTTCACTCAAGCGCAAAACCGGAGTAATCTCAGCCCACCAGGCACCTCTTCTTCAGGTCAGCAATCCGTCGGGCCTCACGCTGGCCATATTCGCAGCACGAAGCCCATTTATTGTGTGAGCAACTTTCTCGTTTGTTGAAAAAATGGAGAGTAAACTGTTTGTTAGCAAACCGTCAGCTATCTCATCGAAATTGCGTCGACATGCGAGCGTTCTGGGTCAGCTTCAATATCTTTTCTCTGCTTGAATCCTTCATTTTACTTAACATTGAACAGCGCTCTGAGAAGTCTCCATGTTTTTCGAGAAGAGATGGCAAAATTGGGCAGTGTCCGCTGTCTGGTTTATGCCCTGGAATATAAGAACACTCTCATACAGGTTGGTTCATCTTCTCACTTCTCAAACAAATATTTGAATTTCCACCACAGATGTCCTTGGATCTCGGGGTTCGTGATCATCCTCGATTCAAGACAGCGTTGGAAGAAGATCAGTCTGCCCTTCGCGAGAAAGTCATGGACGTATTGTACTGCTCGGACGATGAGCAAGTAGTGCTTTCTCTGGAAGACAACGCTGCCCAATCTTTATTGGATATCATCCAACTCGTCTGTTTCAATGACTAATTTATTTATCATCGTCTCACTGCATTCTCAGATGCTTGACAACGCTCTCCTACACACCCGAGACGCAACTTCCAAAGCACGTCGGCTCATCGGGAAGCTGGCGAAAGCATGCGACAAGCTGCCTTCGTCGCTTATTATTTCCGGAGTCACGCAGCGAGACGAACACGCCACGTTCTGTGGTGGGTTTGGGGATGTGTTCAAGGCTATGTACCAAGAGAAGCCGGTTGCCTTGAAACATATGCGCATGTTCCAGGGAACTGATCAGCGAGATATACGTCGGGTGCGTGTCGAGAGTAAATATGTTGCAACGTTGAACTTACGACCAGGATCTTTATAAAGAAATTCTGCCGCGAAGCGCTCGTATGGCAGCGTTTGCGTCATCCGTATATCGTTCCGCTAATTGGAATTGATACCGAGAGCTTTCCATCCTCGTTGAGCATGGTGTCACCGTGGATGAAGAATGGCACAGTGATCAAATACCTTTCGAGGTTTTCGGATTCACGTTCACGAGTTTCGGTGGTGGATGGCTTGGTGCGTTAGAACTGCCATGGTCAAAGGGAAATAGTTTCATCATGTCCCAGATTCGAGAAATAGCTCAAGGTTTGGCCTTTCTGCACGACCAGAATGTTGTTCATGGGGACTTGAGAGGGGTGAGTCAATGTTCGCTTTCGCTTTCATCAACACTCAAATTTGTGTCTTCTCTTCAGTCCAACATTCTGGTCGACGATTCCGGACGTGCATGTCTGACTGACTTCGGTCTCACCGTCTTATCGGACGCCACAGTCACGCAAACAAACCACGGCGCCGGAAGCGTTCGATGGATGGCTCCGGAAACTTTGGACCCGGGTGCGTGCGGAGTAACCGGTTTTGCACGCACTCCTGCTAGCGACATATATGCATTCGGTTGCGTGTGCCTGGAGGTTCGTTGTTTTCGTTTTGTCGTAGTCACGTTCAGTGCCAACCCGAGCAAAAATCTTGTAGCTCTATACGGGATTTCCTCCGTTTCACCAAGCCATCCTTCATGATGCCCCAGTGATGTTTCAAGTTATGGCAGGGTTCAGGCCTCCGCGACCGCCAGGAGATCTCATCCCTGATCCGATTTGGAACATCATGCAACAATGCTGGGCGCATGACTTGGCTGAGCGGCCTAGCATTCTCGGAATTGTGTTGGAACTGGCAATGTACGAACGTCGATTAGGTAAGGCGCAACACTCCATTGGTAAAACCTTTATTCACATCTTTGAAGCGGATGTTGCGGTGGTCGATTTGGATATTCCGATCCCAAGTGAGGCGCACGATAGTGGCTCAGTGACCAATGAAGACTATGGAGGCTGGGTCGAATCAGTTATTGCACCTTTTGCGGGATTCATCGACGTTGCTGTGAATCCACGAAATCACTATGTCGATTTGAAAGAAATGGCCGACGGCTCCGAAGGGGCAACTCTTTATGTTGCTCGTCTGGCTTCTGCCGAGCATGACTTGCTCAACCTCCCTGAAGACATCCGACGGCGTGACGAGAATGACTTGCGTGCGGGACACCCGACGTTTGTCGCCATCAAGAGCATCCCCATAGTGCCCGGGGGAAATGCAACATTGAGGGCAGTGTTGCGGGAGAGGCACATCTTGTCCGAAGCACAATGCCAGAATATCTTGCAAATGGATTCACTATATGTGGATCCGGCTGAAGATGCGTTGTGGATTCGCATGGAGCTCATGGATCGGACATTGTGTAGTATCGTTGATCTGGCTAGTGTTGGATTAGTGCTATCGGATCGCATAATTGCCGGATGCGTCAAAGATGTGAGTTCTTACATTGTTCTTACTCCAGAGTCACTCATTTTGAGTAGATTCTGACCGCTCTTGCCACATTATATGAGAAAAATATTGCACCTCGAAATATCTGCTCCAGTAACATACTCGTCAATTCCCAGGGTGTTCTGAAGCTTAGTACGTCCGTTTTCATTACGTCTACTTATGTCGTGTTAAATGCGTGTTTCCAGCAAACCTATCGAATGCCACAAAATTCTCTGTGGGGTCTTCGTGTTTGTCGCACTTCCGAAGGTAAGTAATCAATCACCACTCTGATTGAATTGGCGGCGTTAATATTCTCACAGTGATGCAAAGGCATTGGGTGCTCTCGTCTGGGAGTTGGCTGTCGGGAAACGCCAATCTTTCCAAAATCTCTCAGCGGAACAAGAATGGCCCCCCGAAATCACATCCCGAACACCGGCGTTCCGAGAATTTATCCGCCTGTGTTTTAACCCACTATCAACACAGTTTGGATACGACCAACTAATAGAGGCAAGCACTAGAATTCCTTTTTTTTAAAGATGCGGACTCGCCAATTTCTAACACTACCATAGAGCACCTTCATTCGGGAAGCGTGTGATCGCGCCGCACTCGCACAGGTAATGGTGCAGTGTCTAGCCTTCGAAAAGAGGCTCCGGTTTCAGCGACCTTAACGAACGCTGATAAGTAGAGGGACGAAAATAATGGACATGAATACTAAACCAGATTAATGCATACTAATGTTTTTGACACGAACCATTACATACAAGCTCGAACTGGGCATTTATGATTTTATCAGAAAACTCAACCGTGGGAAAGTCAATGATAACATCAAAGCATCCCGCCGTCTCGGCACACGACTTGCTGGCTTTGGAGATGGTTCAAGTCACAATCGTTGCCTTCATCTCTGGCATAAATATCCCTATGACTTGCTTGCCCTCAGCTGGATACACCAAATTAAACAACGCAAAAAGCTTACATAAAAGACAGATCGACTCGTCCCGAACACCACTTGTGATACTCATTTGACAAAATTTGATTCGTTGCAAGAAACTCATCTCTATGTTATGGCTCCATCCCCAATGAAAATTGCATCACAAAACTGAGAAACTCATAAATTGAACTTACCATCAACTCTGGTTGAATTCTGAAACACGACCAAACTGATCGCATCAGCTCTGACTAAGGCACAACAACCGTCTGTGACGCGTACCCAATAGGGGATTCCTTGCTTGCCGTTAACCTCCTCACTGCGTCGTCGCTCTGCTCACCATGTTCATTACACAAGTTTCTTCCGGTCACCCGCCTATCAAAGCTACAGTTTCCGAGGCCTTCATCACCGTTCATCAGATAAAAGATCACCTCTCGCTCCTCCACAAGTTCGCAGAGCTCAGGGCTGCTGTCAAAGGAATGGCAAACATGGAATGTGTTGTAGCTCCGCACGACGCCGGAGCACGCTGGCCGTGGTTCGTTGGGCTTGCGGTCGAAAGGTCGGACTCCAGTTTCGCTGCTTTCGGGTCTTACACCGACACCCCCAGATTCGAGAAGTGGTGCACAGCGCTCAAGCCGTCACATACCGAACAGGGACTGGCTTCGATATTGCCGCCTCTAGATGTTCTTATGGTAAGCATTAAAACAAGGAAGGTTTCCACTCGTCACCCAACATATTCAGGTGTGGCATGCATATTTGTTGAACCCAAGGTGCCGTTGCTACGTCTTCCATCATTCTACAATCCTCACTGTCATTTCAGCTGCTATGCGGAGGACGGAATTCGAGTTAAAGCGCTTGAAGGGCTTCAACAGGCTGGGGAAGACCTTGCGGCCGCCCTTGTAAGGATTGGTGTTACCCCTGAACAATTGCTCACCTTTCCATAGGGCCATGGACTCTCAGAATTGATATCCGCCGAACCGTCGAAGACTCGCATACACAATTGGGTCGAGATGACTTCGACTCCATTCGATCCTTTTCAATCCGCTGAGCACTTGATGTCCCGGGACATTCTTTGCCCAAAATGCTCGACGACTGTTCAAGCTCGTGCGTAACTCTTTGCCCACATACCAAATGTCGTCTGATTCACTGAAGCGTACATGACTGTGGAGGGCACTGGATATCTCCAGCCCGGGTTCTCCTTGACCTGCACCCGAGAAACCTGCCAAATGATCATTACACGCGGCGCACTGGCACTCCGCAAATTTGCCAGCGATCTGGCCAAGCCAATCTCGAAGAATTCCTGTAACGACCTCATCGCGTATGACCTCCAATCTTACTTCCTTGTTCTGCAATGAACTTTTTCCCAGTGGAACAATTCGCACACCGACAAACGGGTTCGATCAGCGACGCGGACAAGTGATCAAACGTGTTATATCACGCGCCCTTTCGCTTCATCTATCCGAGTCGCCGCTATCCGAAGCAGCGCGCTTTGATTCTGTCATGAAATCCGCAGATTACAATATGGACGCAGTGCGCCAGATATTGACCGCAAGTATGAATGATGGCAAATTGTGGGTTTTCTTTACTTTTTTGAGGCAAGATCTCATTTCAATAAATGTTTAGCATTGACAGAATAATGAGTGCCTATGTAGATGACAAAATCTTCTCTGTGGAGCTCGTAGGGGCCGTGAGTCGTTTCTTCTTCTTCTTCGAGATCCGCATCGAATTCAATGGTCGGTTCCATAGGTTTTGCGCCAGGGGTCATTTGTGACCAAAATGCACAATTTTCAATGGACGAGGCCTGCTTTCTTCGACAAATTCGAGGATCAAATTGCGCTGCACCATATCATTGCAAGATATCATGCGTTCGTCTTTGTTTGCGGCTTTTGACCCGTCGTCTAAAGTGTGAGCATTTTGCAGGTTTATGGAACTCATGTCCTCGTCACCGGGGACCTTCCTTGTTCCGACTCTAGATATCGATCTTGCATGGCACACTCACCAGCTCATGGCGCACCAGGTAATAAATCTTGGCTGATGATATGGTACGTCGCCTGATTTATATACTCGCAGTACTCAAAGGACACGATGACTTTCGTGGGCCGTTTCGTTGATCAGTAAGTCTCATTAGCATCGATTCGACTGATTGTGCTCAAATTTGTAGCGATGATAAAGTGGACGAATTCAAGCTCTCGTCATCCTTTGACCAAACTCGACGTGCATGGAAGAATCGTTTCGGAGTAGAGTACACACACTGTGCGTGCTCGTTCTCCGGAACGACAGTTGGCGAGCGCCTGTCACAGCTCGTCGGGCACGGGACCAACCCATCCTATCTTATTGAGCCTGAGAAACTGCGCTCCGGATTTGTGTCGAGTGACCCTGCATATCTCGTCGCTGTACCGCTCAGCGTGGGGTACGGCTCCGGTTGCGGTAGCGGCTGTGGCGGTCTGTATATTTTCTTTTCGAGGTCAGCGCAATTAGCTCAAGTCAGAGTAGGTGGATGCGGCGGAGGGTGTGGCGGGGGGTGTGGTACGGCTACAAACGGAGCGGAATGTGGATCCGGATGCGGTGGTGGATGTGGTATGTCCAATTTTCAGAGTTCTCTCATTTGAACTCACCCTATTTTGAAGGGGGTGGATGCGGAGGTGGATGCGGGTCCTCATTAACGAGAGCTGCTGAGTGTGGCAGTGGTTGCGGTGCGTTCTTGTCTTCCATTCACAACCGGGTGCTCAATCGTTTCTAGGTGGAGGGTGTGGTGGTGGTTGTGGTATGTCGTTTTCTTGATCATGCAAATTCAACACAGTTGAGATTAATCTCGCAGGTGGTGGATGTGGAGGAGGGAATTGAGCAATGAATGACATTGCAACGCGTAGGATTCTTACATCTTGCGTTTCCTTGCTTTGTTCATGTGCAATTAGATTATGGGACCTCAATTTGTACAACTCCTGCAATATTCACTTCCTTTTGTCTTCTTCGCGTTTCCAGTTTGTAGGGATCAACAAAGCTGTTCGGCCCGGCTAAGCCCTTGATCCGCATGGTTCAAAATGGTCTCTCAATTCTAACGAATGTAAACAACGCAAAGAAAAAGGAACGAAAGATTGAATTCGAATCATAAAAACCAGGTAATAAGTCAAATACATTTACAGTACCAGCTCTCATCACTGATCATCGTATGAGCTCGCGTTTTTATTCGGCAATCGACGGACCTGAATACCACACTTTGCTGGCGGTCTGTACTCGAAACTGTTGGGCTTCCCCGCTGCGCAAAGGCGGCTTGGTTAAAGGTATGTTTTTCTGAGCAAGTTCCACTTACAGTCAAAGTCAATGCGACTAACTTGAATCAAATATGTAGACAAAGGCTTTCCGTATTCGAAGATGCGTCTGTCTCCATCTTGAATGATCAGCTTAGCAGCTTGACGATTTGAAAGGCACAACTCACCTTTGAACTCGAACCCGTTTCGAACTGCATAAGCTTCGATACCCTTCTTTCGCAACACACTGCTCGCCACCACCGCCGTATGACCGTTGTAAGAATTGATAAGGACGATCTTGTTGAATAACTTGGGACCGAAGACAGGGTCGTCGGGATGCAGGCGGCCATTCAACTCGAGCCACTGGCGACGAAGAACGGGTGGATTTGTGAAAGGGTTTGGCTCTTCTTTGCAATGTAGGTCCAAGTTGATGGATCCTTTTACTCGCACAGCGTTGAAGTCGACGGAATCGCGCAGGTCCAGAACTATCGTCGGTTCTGGGCCAGAAGATTTGAGCTTGGTATACGCTTCCTGGGCAGATATCGTCCAGCTGGTGCCATACGGGTATTGGTCCACTCCGAGCAGTTCGTCGTTGACGATTTTTGGGAACAGACTCGGAGGCAGTTTGTCAAAATATTCGCCGATATACTGGAACGGCTGATCACAACATATAAAAGCACCTAGGATATGTGGGTCATTGCAGTCCATCTACCTCGAATATCAACTTACATCTGATCTTGCCGTCCGCCCTTCGAAGCCTATCCAATCCGCCGTTCGCCTTTGTCTTCTCCAGGTAATGATACAGCCCCGTCAAAGCTAGACCGGAACTCGGCCCGACTAGGAGACCTTGACGGCAAAGTTCCATACTCGTTCGATATGAATCTACCGACGTCGCAAACTCGGCTTCGTCTATAACATCCTTCCAGGGAAGATCCATATCCGCAGGTGGGGGAGCAAGATCTATCGGACGCGGTCCCGGTACTTTGTCTCCTGCGGCTGTGAAAACTCTGGTATCTTTTGGTCAGCTACGGTCAAATCAAACCGTTCTTTTCGCACCCAATATTGACGATCTCAGGATTCACTGATTTAAGGTATGTCCCGACCCCGGTGATTGTCCCTATGGCAGAGCTCAATTGAGGATAGACACCACAAGCCAGTCAGACGCACCGGCAGTTCCTAAACCGGCCGCAAATACCGACATATCGGGCAACTGCATGTGGAGCTGTGGCCCCGTCCAGCGAATGTGAGCCTCTGGATTCTGTAAAAGTTATGTTGTCAACTGATGCTGACAGCGTGTTTGAACGCTGTATACGCACGCGTCCGCTGGTATACTGCGATGGATTATAGCACCCCGGTTTGCCTCCATGGAGGATAGAAGCACGAATCCCTCCGTCGACATCGTCCGGATTCACCTGTGCCGGGCCTCCAAATAAAGAGCTGTGGAATCAGCTTGAATGCTTTCAAGCATGAGAACAGTGAGCTAGACTCATTACATTTCCAATCCCTAGCAACTTGTCAATTTAAATTAATCAGACGCAGACGATGACATACGAAAAATCGAAGGAGTTGCATCTTCGCCTCCGAATTCTTGTTCGAGATGTATGCGGAAACGTCCGCCAATCCATATATGCGGCTGATGATGGCCAAGGAAATGGCAGTATTCCCAGACGACCACTCGATGATGCGCTTGGTATCCTCGTTGATTTGTCCACTTTCCACGGCACGGAAATGGCAGTATTCCCAGACGACCACTCGATGATGCGCTTGGTATCCTCGTTGATTTGTCCACTTTCCACGGCACGGAGCAACATATTGAGAGCTACCGTCGATTCGTGAGTAACTAATTCATACACACAGATGCCCCCTCACCAGGTAGAGATTTGACGTTGGCGGCGGGCAACAGAGTCAACATCTTGGCGTAAATCTCGACTCCGTCGCTCTCAAAAGGGTGGCTAGGAAGCTCCACAAGCTGGGAAGTGGGTAAGTGAGGTCGGCATTTTGCGAATATATCTTAAGTAAAACCTACCGGGAGCGGCGGACACTTGGAAGGATCATAAAAGTCTTTGAGAGAATTCTTTCCTGAAAAGACGTTCAGGTTCATGGTCTAAGGTGGGAAAGGGTTGCTACTCACCAATACACTCGCTGTTCTTATTTATGCACCACGGACCCAAATGGAGTGGTTGCCGCTTAGTATCGAGCTTACGAACCGAACCATATCTACCGCGGTCGGTCTGAGTCGTTTCACATTCGCCAGAAATTTCAATCATCACTAAATCCTGATTCAAGTCATCCAACGGTCGGCGAACGTGGTTTCTAACAAATATGATTCTCAACACAGGTACAACACACTTCAATATGTCCAGTCTTCTGGCATCAAGGCCCCATGCGATACATTGTAGGCTACCCGTTTAAAGCATATTCCGCAATTTGTCCCGCTTTCCTTCTGTCAGCCAGTCATGGCATGTCATGGAATAAACAACCGCATCCTCAGTCATTCTTCCCGAGGCATCGGGCACCAAGACTTCGGGGTATGGAGACTCAGGGCCCAAGTTCGGCGAGACCTCGTAGCATCTACAGAAATTATCACAATATCCACAGTTCAGATACCAGGACGCACCTCATTATGCCCTCTCTCGAAAGCCCGACCTTTTCAGCCGCCTTCTGACTTTGAACATTCTGGGGGGGCGTTCGCCACCCGACTCGAACCAAGCCAAGACCCCCTTGTTCAACAGGGTCAAGTGCGTAGCTCAGAAGAAGAAAACACCCGTGCTTGAAAACATGGGTGCCCCGGAATTTAGGAAAGATTTTGATACCCATGAGCTTGACGTCGAGAGTAGCCTGCGCCGGATCGCATCCGAGGCTAGCGGTCGTCAACTTTTCGTTTATCGAATAATAATTTCAATGTTAAGATTTCCAGCGCACCTCATTATCCCAGCCAGTTCCCCAGAAATTTTGTCCACGACAGCGAACGTGAGTAGATTAGTTCGAAGGCGTTGCTTTTCCACATAGATCAAGGTTTCCTCCTTTGACTCTGAACCCTGTAAGAAAATATATGACGAAAGCGCGGAATAAAACTGACCAAACGGTTTGCCCTTGGGATACGGATAAAACCAGATATCCGGGCAACCGGAAGGAGGCGCACAGAAAGCACGCGAAAGCTGGTCTGCGTGCAATAGAGGCTGTGGAATGAAGAAATTCAGTGGGCCAGATGATTCTCTCCCGACCCAGACGTACAACCAAGGGCTCTACGGTGACCAGAGCCGTTGCTAATGCGGTCTTCGGGGCGGGGAGAACACTGTTGAGGTCATACTCTTCAGCCGGAGTGAATTCGTGCAAGTTGCTGAGGGCAGGAACGGGGCGGGGGACTAATTTCTGAGAGTTGAGGTACGACGGCATGTTGGGAGTCCACTTCGAAGCTCACAACTCTTCGGGGGCCGCTGTTAACGTGGAGTGCGGCGGATTTCTGCATGACACCCCATGCGATTTCGGCTGAACAAAAATTTTGTCCATCTCTAATCTGACCGAAATCGGACAATGTATATACGGCATTATAGTCCGACCAACCATTTGATTGTTACCTATTGTTCAATGTGCTAGATTCCTTCCTTGGCCGGCTGCCCCTCTTCCTTCACGCGCCCATCCATCACAAACACCTTCCCCTCGGCTTTCAATCTAGCATCGTCTTCTCGATGGAGATCCTTGTGTGTCATGAGTGCAAGGGCTACAACGAACGCAAACGCAGCTAGCGATGCCAGGATGATGAAGGTTGTCCTAAAACCTTCGTGATATCCGGCAACAACGAGAGAAAGAACTTCGGGAGACAGTTCCGACCGCGCGGCTACAGGGTTGTCGATAATCGAGCGCCGAAGTTCTTCACTGATATTCAACTTGTTGACATGCGAGGCTAAGATTCCGTTCCTGGAACAGATGTTTGTAGAGAAAACAGACGAATTCAAATCGAGGCTCACACAATGGTACCCGTGATGGCAAGGCCAATGGTTCCGCCGATGTTTCGGGCGAAGCTGAAAGCAATAGGAATGAGAAAAAATCAAGATTGGAAGGCAAAACAGATACCTTCGCATGGCGGTTACGACGGCCATGTCTTTGCGTTCCAGTGCACCCTGAATCGCTACCAATGACCTAGAAAATTGCGTGAATATAGAAATATCGAGAAGAGAACGAGAGCATACGGTTGGAACGTTTGCCCTACTCCGATGCCGGTAAGCAAAGAGAAGCCTATTTGTTGACCCACGGTAGATTGCTCGTTGAGAGTCGCTAGTAGCCCTAGACCGATCGCCCAGACCGCCCAACCGGCCAAAATCAATTCCTAATAACGCGTTAGGATGTCGCGGTTCAGAACATGAGGAAGAATATACCCGGTAGTGGCCCGTTGCCGAAACTATCAAACCAGATCCAGTCGACGCCGCAGCTAGATGAGAATCGGAAAAGTGGTCAGGAACCTTGGCGCTAACAATACCTATCACACTCACTCTGAACCAGGGTCAGCGGAAGCACAAGGAGTCCGGATTTGACCGGTGAATAGCCGTACGCCAATTGATAGAAGGTAGGCAGGTAAAAGACTTGGACTACCGTTAGGAATCCGTTGATTGTTTGAGTAATTCCCGCCCCAATCACGATTCGCTTCTTGAAAATGTACACTTTGTTTTCGGGGTAAGAGGCAGAAGAATCAGAAGTCGAGACAGGAAAAAACTCACTGGGTATGATGGGGAATGCAGGAATTTTCCATTCCCAGACAACGAAACCGAGGCTAACGATGCCGCCGACAACCAAAGTGTAGTGTTGTCAGGGTCGGGTCGGGCCGCCAAGCCCGGGCTTGGGTCGGGTCGGGGAGGGTCAAGGTCGAGTTCAACGCCCGACCCGACCCTGGATGTAAGGTCGGGTCGGGCTCGGGTCGGGTCTGGGTCGCGACCCGGGTCGCACACGGGATAAATTGATCTCATGTCAAGAGACCTCCTCAGCTATAGGTATTGCTTTTAAGCTGGTCATTTTGCTTTCCCGATACACTCTAGATGGATTCAAGGTGGATTGCTCATAGCTTGCGGTAAGAATTGCCGTATTTGGGTCGTGGGAGGTGATGGGATTCGGATTTTGCCGATCAACATTTGACTTGCCTCCATTCTCTCTTGGGATTCGCACGAAATCTATCTTCAAGTCTAGAAACGGAAAATGTGAGCCTATGAAGTAGAAAATTTTCATTGATGCTTTCACCCAAGGTCCTCAACATCGGGCCCCAGAATTTCAGGTGCCCGACCCGGGTCGCTGACCCGGGCCTCGGGTCTCTCAGATGCTGAGACCCGACCCGCGACCCTCGTTGAGCTCGGGCCTGGGTCGGGTCGGGTCGGGCTCAAAAGCCCGGGCTTGGGTCGGGTCTCGGGTCTTCGACCCGACCCTGACAACACTACCAAAGTGGCGAACACATGGGGATTATTCCATTGATACGAGCCGCTTGCCCATGTTAAGGATAGCTGAAAATTGAGTCGAGCGTTGAACAGTTGTTCAGTCTGATAGTGTTTTCCTGGCTTGGCTTGGCCCGGAAGCCATGGCTTTGGCCTGGCTTGATCTGGCTTTGGCTCGGAAATTTTGAAGCCAGAGCCATGGGCCAGCGAACACCCGTGGTTGTACGAATTATACTGTGTGTATGTATCTAGCCATATAAACCTACAAACTAAACTTACGACTCTAGCCATGGGTTGGCTAGAGTCTTATGAATTAGTCTGTTATCCGCGCCGTCGGCTACGAGCCTTCGCCCATATTGAGCCCACCGGTCGGCCGTACGGTGTTTCCCATGTCGATGCCTGCCAATGAAGCCGGAAAATGTGTAAAACAGTCAATTCCTTCTTTGAAAGGCGCCGTCATACACATTTAGCCGATCCACACCCGATACAGCCGCAAATATTGTTGACATTGCGGCATGATACGAAACGGTGCCAAGAAGTTATCGGTGAGGTGGTGACGGCACATTCGCGACACGACGCGCGCTGCCATCAACAGCGATCAAACGGGCGGCGCGTCGTGTACGACAGCGAGCTCCGAAACTCAACCGAAGAAAAGGGAATTTCCCCGTACAAAATAGACACCAAGCTCCTGAAGAGTAATGTATAAGGTTAGCGCCTACAATTCCGGCATCAATATCATAGGAAAGAAAATTCAGTACCTCCCTGAATTTTGCTCCACATTTGAGAAAGACAAAAGCTGCGCAGATCTGAAGGTGACTCATAAACTTTATGACACAAGGGGAATGAAGAAATGGTGCTCACCCCGGGCACCGAGACACAATATGATCGAGTTTCTTGAAAGCTATTGGTCCCGGAAACGAGCTGTACGCTGAAAAAGGGAAGCACTGAGCTGTTAAATGTGTATATATCACTTGTCTTTTATTCTAGCATTCCTACACTGGATAAACGGATGGTCAACGGGGTCGGAGTCAACACTCCAGTTGAGTGTCACATAGGCTTGGACCGTGAATGTTGACCTATTCTGAGCACGCTGGAGCCAGAAGCCTACTACAGCTAGTAGCCAGCATTTAATAGGGTGCATATTTACTCAGAAGGCTTGAATCTAGTGGCCAGAAACCAGACAACCTCGAAACTCAGTTTGGTGCTTCACAGTGAGATTGAGGGCAATACAGCAGATTAACACATCCTGAGTGACGAGATTTATACCCAAATAGACCGTTAGAGAGTGCAGTGGAAGGCTTCATGCATGTACCTGTGGAAGCGACTGAGAGTTTTCGAGGAGAAGTGAGTTGTCACAAAGGTCACACCCTTAGCGCTCGTTAAGCGCCCTTCGGCAACATCCGAAATCGACCCGATTTAGGAAAGAGATGAGTGATTTGTGGTCGTATGCACGCATTATACATACGCTCAGTCTAAAAATCCTGGACGTGATGATCTATATTATATACAATTTATTGAGCATTTTATTACAATTAATTGAGATAGACAATATTTTGGGACCCAAAGTTTCGAGAAGTTGAACAAGGTCCTCGTAGGATCGTAAGTTTCCCTTCCGTTGGAGATATGTACCTGGTAGGTGCATAGCTTGAGTAGAGTAAGAGAGTATAGTCTCCCTTTATTGAGTTCAGCAATTACCTTCATTGTTTCACTGACCTTTCGGGCTACAGGCGGCGGTTTACGCTCGGATAATGGTTGAAAATGGACAAATTTTCGAAGGTAAATACTACACCCAAATCTGCTCCGAACCGCTCCATATCTTACTGGAGGCAACATTAGCACTACAGCTTGATATCTCCGGAATATTGCATCGAA
Source organism: Favolaschia claudopus (assembly GCA_037176885.1). Classification (NCBI taxonomy): domain Eukaryota; kingdom Fungi; phylum Basidiomycota; class Agaricomycetes; order Agaricales; family Mycenaceae; genus Favolaschia; species Favolaschia claudopus. The sequence goes on from JAWWNJ010000110.1 coordinate 254,483, forward strand.
CGAAGCAGGGGAACATCTGGAAAACAGTTTTAGATTTGACCCGTGAGAGCGTGGTGAGTGCGAGAGACCCACATGGTGAGTGCGAGAGATTCGTGATTTCGACATAGTAATGTCATTCCTGAATCATGTGGCATTATTTGACATTGATTCTGTTGTAGGCTTCCTCTTGTGATCAATTCTGGCTGGGGTTGGGCCCTTGGAAGCATGCTTTCTGACCATGTAGGAGAATGTAAGTAAGTAAAAGACCAATGTCCTCGCCTCAGTGGGAGATCTTATTGCATAATTGTTATGTATCTACAAGCATTCATGAAAACTATTTGTGACGAACATATCCAGAGCCACGGAGATTGTTTTCAAGCATCCGTCAACGGAATATCAGCACCCCGTCAACCCATTCGAGCATTTAAGCAGCGCATTACTGGCTCAACGCTTGCCGGGCTGCTGTTTCATTGGTATCTGGTGTAGAAATCACAAACCCGTGGGCCGTGCAGGCAGTGTTTTGAATTTCGCCGAAGCGGTCCAAGCGATCAATCGTGATTCTTTTGAGGAAATGACGCACATCGAGAGCCATCACATAAGTATTACACAACGGAGATTTCTTCCCGTTCGCCCGCTCGGTACCCATGATCGCCACGCAATTGATCGACAGCCATTCCCGCCGTCAAGTTATCCGACGGTGGTGAGCAAATATTTTAGCGGAGGGCCCGTGTACGACGCCGGAGGCAGGCTTAATAAGCCTCTCGGCTACACTACCCAGCCACTACATAGCCGAACGATTGGCTAGAGTCGTAAGTTTAGTTTTCAGGTTTGTATGGCTAGGTTCGTGTATTTCATTCTATATATTACAGCTATGGCTCCAGCGAAAGCCAGGGCCAAGCCAAAGCCGCTGGCTCAGGCCATGGCTTGGAAGGAAAGATTCCCACGCCTTGTTTAAATTAGTGTGAAGGTAAGTTTGCATCATAACGCAGCAGAAATGTGCTACTTACTGTATAATCACTCACAGAAGTCATTGTTGTTGCTGTTAGTCGCACTTTTCCATCTTCGACAACTGACAGCACTTTCCTAATTTGGAAGTAGACGTCGGTTTGTCGTTGAAAAGTTGGATGATATGGGAGCGACTTGGTAGTCGGTGATGAAGTTGAACAGGACTGAACTATGTGGAGGTAAGTTCTTCTAAAATATGTCAACTTTATAGTGGATTTGAGCTCACTATACCCTACGGCTGAAGCCATGGCTTACCTGGCTTGGCTTGGCCCGGAAAATTTCAAGCCAGAAGCCAGAGCCAGACGAAGCCAGAGAAATGGCTTGGCCTGGCTTGCTCAAGCCATGGCTTGGCTTGGCTGGCTTCTGGCTTTGGGCCAGGGCCGGCAAAACACTATGTTCAGATGATACTATAGAAGTTAGACGCACCACAAGGAGAACGGAGGCGATTAAGATCAAGACTGAACCAATCCAGTCAATGCATGCTAACTTTCTAGAAACATCCTTTCAATTTCGTGTATTGGAATGGGAAGGGTACTCAACGCACTGCCTCCAGTTTCCCTCCACCGTTTTCAGAGGCATAAAGAAATATACTGCTAGGGCAGAAAGAACTGTCAACGGTAGAGTCAGCCAGAATATCCATCGCCTGGAACAAGTCAATGGACGGCAAAAATCAAGGGGTTAAAATGTTACCATGTAGCATGCTCCACAAAGAGACCTCCAATGAGCGGGCCAACGCCATAAGAAATCGCGACCGAAGTTCCCTGACAAAGATTAGATAACGGGGTAGGAGATGAGCTGAGATTGTACCAGGATTCCTTGATATTTCCCTCTTTCACGGAGAGAAACGACGTCCGATACTATGATCTGGGCGACAGTAGATAGCCCCCCTCCGCCGATTCCAGAAATCTAAGAAAGATGAGTCGCAGATTGTGATGGAGAATGCTAATACGTACGGCTCTAAAAATCAGCAGCTGTATGAACGACTGCGAAAATCCAGACGCAATATTTCCGCTGCAAGCATCGTGCGTAAGAATACGGAAATTTTCAGATCAACAGTTCAACGTACACGAAAAAAATGATCATGAGCGCGAAAAGCACAATTTTGCGCGACCAGATGTCTGAGAGACGGCCATATAATACTTGACACGCGGTACTGGTTCTAGAGTGACGGCTTCAGCACGATTTTCACGACATAATGCCCAAGAAATTACACGAAAAACGCTGCAGCAACCCAACTTATCTGGCTTCCCGCTCCCAAGTCTGAACTGATGGTGGGAAGAGCGACCGAGACCATAGTCTCATCGAGCAGCCCAGTAGTGCCAACAGACGCGCATGCCAAAAAGACCTGATGAATATTGAAAAACGGGCCTTAAAGCTTCTGAAAACATACAGTGATAATTTTTCTTCGCGGCAAATAATTCGTCTGGTCTGAAAGTTGCTGGGGAGCAGGTGCGGTAGCAACAGGGGCTTGGGGAATACTGGTCATGATACACCCCACAGCCTAGGATCCGTACCAGACTTGTATATGCCGGAGGTAACGCGAAGAGGACCCTCGCGGGGTAACTGGCATGGCGGCGGCGTGCGGTAAACCGGTTTCGGGTCAGAGTACTGTACTATTCCGACCGGTTGTTCACTGGCTGTTACGCGTTAGCCTAATTGTTCACTGGTAACATTGTTCACCGGCCGGCAATCAAGACAAAATTACCATATATGGTACTCCGGCGAATGCCGGAGCAAAAATTTTGACATTTTCTTGCCTTTTTGGGCAGAAAAACTCGGTGTTATGCGTTACGGGGACCAAAGTTGTTCAGTTCACAACCGGCCGTTACCCGTTATGTGAACAACCGGTCGGAATAGTACAGTACCCGGGGTCCGACAGGTAACGAACCTTTTCTCCAACAACCACATTCTGATCTTGCAGTATTCAAAGCCAGCTCAACTGATTCGCGAATATCGGGTGAACGGTTCGTTTGACCATCTGGGATTCGTTCGGGGCTCGGATCCAGCTAGCCAAGGGCCTGCCCCCATGCCACATATATGATGATCATATGAGTCGCAAAGGAAACGGTTTATTCTAGACTAAAACGAGCGCTTTCAGCCAGCAAACTACTCTTCAAGGATCCTGGATGCCATCCGACCCAACTCTCAACGTTTTCTCTGGCGAAGACGCTCTTCATGACTTTTATCACCCAGACAAGGCTCCCCCCGTTCCGGTCAGTGCCTTCGCAGCTCTTGCTGTAAACGAGACGCTCATCCCAATTCTGAAAGCTGGTCGAGCTCCCGGAGCGTCTGAATCCGTACAAGAAACGTACGAACGTCTCTCACGACTCGAATAAAAATACTGAGTCGCTATATTTTTAGACGGAGTCCACATCTACGCCAAGCTACTGTCCCATACGCCGGCGACGAACGTCAAGCTATACCCAGGTAAGCAGCGGGGCCCTATGATATGAATGGTCCGCTAAACGGTAACTTATGCCCAGCGCTCAACTTGATCCTTCGCGGGCAGGAGAAGGGCAAGATCACCAAAGACACGCACACCCTCGTCGAGTACTCGTCCGGGAGTACCGTCATATCAATGGGGATTCTTGCCAATATCTATGGTATCCAGAATACGAAAGCCTACCTCTCCAACAAGACGAGTCCGACAAAATTGGACCTTTTGCGTTTCTTCGTGAGTGCCCAGATCTTTTCGGAAGGATACTTTGGCTAATGCAAATCATGCAGGGACTTGACTTGTATGTCTTTTTCACAACCAAGCCAGTTTATGCCGAGTTGGGCATCGCTGCAGGACGCTCTTTGCGGGACATGGGCAACCCGAGCCGCTCGACCCCAACGGGGGCATCCTCACTGCGAATCTAGACGGCGAGAACGAGGGGTGCTATAACCCGGACCAATATTCGAATCCTGAGGTAACTCGCGTTCATCTTCTTAGCACTATCATGCTCAGACATCGCCCCTCAGAACTATGAATCCCACATCCGGTGGACTGGCCCTCAGATCATGAAACAGCTTCCCAGCATCTCGGTTTTTGCGGCGTCTATTGGTACCTCCGGTATGGCTTCATTCCTGGCTTTTCTGCTTGTCGATGGTCTGACTGTGTTCCCGCAGGTACGATGACGGGGACGGGCCTTTACCTCAAGTCTGTCAAACCGTCAGTCGCGCGCGTCGGGTGAGCATTCTTCGTACCCTTCCTTGACTCTCTTCAATCCTGAACTCTTTGTAAGCGTCTGCACAACTCCAGGGGACCGTGTTCCTGGTCCCCGCATGTTCAGTCTTCTCGCGCCCGTGGAGTTCCCTTGGCGCGAAGCCGTCGACGCCATCGAGGAATGCGCGCCATTCGAATCCTACGAAAAGAGTCTTGAGCTGTGCCGCAATGGGCTACTCGTCGGCCCGTCCTCCGGGCTTTGCCTGCTTGGGCTCTTCAAGTTCCTTGACAAGAAGATCGCGGCGGGGCAGCTTGACACTGTACGGAATGAGGAGGGGAAGATTCCCTGTGAGTGATATTCAGTGCCGCCTTGAAGTCTATGACCGATAGCGCTAAACAGGCGCGTTCATCTGCTGCGACCAGCCTTTTCAATATATTTCTGAATACTACGAGAAACTCGGCCCCTCGTATTTCCTTCCCATAAGAAACTCGGAGCTGATCGGCGTGGATCCATACAAGTACGCCCCAGCTTCCCTTTCATCCCCCTCCACTCATTCATGTCTGTACAGCTACAATATCGATTGGGAAATCACTCCCCCGACCGCATACGAAATGATCGACGCCGCCCTCTCCTCATCCTCCCCCTCCCTCGCCATCCTCGACCTCCGCGACGCCTCCGACTTTGCCGCCTCACACATCCACGGCGCAGTCAACCTCCCCTTCGGTATCCGCGCCGCTGCGAACCCGTACAAACACCCGCCTACGATGGTCGAGCAATTTAAGCTGCTTGACACGCGGTTGGGTCCGGCCGATGCGGAGTTTGGGAAGGATAGTAACGTGTTGGAGGGTAAGACCATTTTAACGCTGTCGTATAAGGGGCATGTGGGACGGCTGGCGATGAGTATCTTGCGGAATCGCGGGTTGGTGGCGCATTGCGTTATGGGTGGGACTGAGGCGTGGGAGGAGGATGGGCTGTGGGGGAGGTCTTGTGCGCTTGGGGCTTAGGATATTTACATAGGGCAATTGACTCGAATTCGATACTCTTCCATTTCATTGTCGTGATAAATACAATTTCTGATTTTATTTTGGAAGGGAATATATTGGATAAAGCCAGACACTACAAACACGAAGGATAGACGGCGAATTGATTACAGTGACTTCATCCGCGATGAAGACGGCCAAAGGCAGTCTCTCCGACAACAACCCCCAAGATGACGCTGATGATAAACGCTGCGTTGAATGTCCTGCGGGAAAACATCAGTGACGAAAGTCAAATAAAAAGCAGTTGGAGAAAGCTGACATGACAACAAGCATAAGTAAGTAATGAAGTGTCGTCTGAAGTCCTGCCAGTACACCCCGCGTAAGTTCGTGGGAGAGGATGAATTGGTTGCTGGGCGTCGGCGATGCCGTGGAAGCTTCGGTAGCAGCGATTTTGGAGTCCGGCGTCTCAGCGGCAAAATGGTACGCAGTAGTAAGACGATGAGCTCTATGTTCATTGTTACATAGCCTGTTATTTAGGATAATTTGAACGCCCACCGCTGCGCGAAATTACGCTCAATACCGCGAACGACGGCGCGTAAGTAGCGATCGCCGACAGAGATGAGGAAGAGGATAATGCAGGCTCCAAAAATTGCGCCGCCGGAGGAAGGTACGATGCTGTTGAAGAGGAGAGTGTCCCCTGGGGTGAAGTGGAGGTATGCCTTCATCATCATCATTGGCATATTGTCCATGCCAGTGGAGGACGAGTTGGACGAGGCAGAAGGGTCGGTCATGTTCATCATCCCGTCCATGGTGGGTGGGTAGATGCGGGGAGGGGACAAGAATTGAATGCGGACTTTGGCGCGGGAATCGGAACTGTGCGGCGAGTGGTGAGGATCCAAAGTTGAACTGAACCAGCTTGTCGGAATTGCCCGAATTTCTTGATGATATACCTGATCCGCTTTGATGCGACTGTGGCAGCCAATCGCATTTGCGTCTCAGATGCCGTGAGTCCGTTTCCTTCCCTTTCTCTTTCTTCATTCTACCGCCTGCTGTCCTCCACTTGAACCTCCGGAAACTATGCTCGACAGTATCCTTTGACTATGTGGTCCTTTTAGAACCGAAGAGCTGCCTTCAGAACGGCAGAAATCATATCCGAATTCCGGCGCAAATGGCTCGAGGCACCGCAATCAAGTGATCCTCGTCACATCACAGGTATAAAAGCCGTCGCGAGGCATTTTGTCTCATGTTTCTTCCTCTTCTCGACCCCCCACATCCTCCGCCTTTCACTCCTCTTCCTCCAGTTTCTCTGCGCATACCGTTTCTACGCATCAAGCCTTGATCTGGGCTCGGAATATATCTCGGCAGAGGCTTGAGGGGGGACATTGGAATGATTCATACTTTCGGAATATCTGGTATGTTATCGTCATATTTTCCTCTTCACCGCTGCTCTCTTTTCTCCTCCCCCCACCTCACTGCGTCCATGACCACCCCCTCTCGACCTATTCCTCGCTGCCGTCACCCAACCAGTTCGATTCGCCATCCTGTCCTCGAACCACGCGCTTTCTGGGTCGGTTCATTCCAGTATGCCCTGTGCCCTATTCCCCTGTAACCATCCGCACCGCATCTCCCATCTGTCAGCGGCTCTTCTTCTCCATGGAGCGAGTTCCCGAGTCATTCCCCGAGTCAAGACTGTTGGTCACAGATTTACAACATCTTCGGGATTTGGCTGTTTCTATGTCGTTCGTGTCGTTCCTATCAAGTTACAGGTGTACCTCGTGTCTTCCCTGGTTGCGATCATCGGACTATTTGCTTGTTATTGTTTTCTTATGGTAATCACGAATGAATTTGGTTTCGGGTCTTTTCTGGGATTCTTCTGTTAGAGGGGTTTTGAGCGCCCACTAACTAACTGCCCTGCTGCTTCTGTCTTTCCTCCTCACATACTTTCTGCACTATGGGTTTGATCTGGCTGAAGCACCCCGTCCTCTGGCACTCGTCCCGCGTCCCCAGTGGGTACGACTACACCGCCATGACCGCCGTTCAGAAACAGCTGATCATAACGCGATGGCACAATGTGAGCTTTGGCTTAATCCTCGGCCACTGCGTGTGTTGAGATGCGATGTTTTCAAGTGGTACAGCGCCGACTGGGACTATGGGCAGACAACTATCGCCTTTTTCTGCGCCGCTATCCTCGCCGCTGCGATTCTGAACGCCGCCTCGTGGCTCCGTGCTCGCTCTAAGATGTGATACTCCTACCGTTCTGGAAGTCGTCTAACTCATTTCCTCCGATTTCTAGCTCTCCGGCCAAGCAGCAACATCCCAGCATCGCTGATAAGTTCACGGCCGCCTTCCGATACACCACCGCTCGCCAATTCTACGTGCGCGCGACACGGTATTATGCTCCACCTCTGGCCGCTATCCTTGGAGTTTCGGGGATGTGTATATTCATCATGGGTAAGTTTTCCGTCCCTTCGCTCTCTCCCCTTCATTAATAACGTTTGCGATTTAGCCCTGATGCTCGCTGTCCGACCTTTCTACTGGCCAAACGAAGCGATGGGGCACAGTCCGCCTATTGCTACGCGGGCTGGGTGGATCTCTATCGCCACGATGCCGTTCATGATGTACGTCTTTCTCCTCCTTTCGACCACTGTGGGTGGAGCTCATATCCCCGTTCCCAGTGCCTTCGCCACCAAGGTTAACTTCATCGGTCTTCTTACCGGTACTTCGCACGAAAAGCTCCAAGTGTTCCATCGTTGGTCCGCATTCTTCATGTGTACGCTCGCTTGCCTCATGTCTGTATGAAATCCGAGGTATACTGACTGTCTCTCTCTTCAGATATCACGTCCTTGGTGCACACTTTCCCATTCATTATCAACGATATCATGATGGGCGAAATGGTGTCCCAATATAAGAATTCGCCGTGGTATTGGACTGGCGTCGCTGCATTGGTCCCGCAGGTCGGTTCTTCTCTTTCTCCTACTGTGATTCGAGTTTGAAAGCTGACTCTCCTCATTCCCAGACGTACTTGATAGCGCTTTCCTGGGGCATCTTCCGGAACCGTTACTACGAGATATTCAAAAAGTGTGTCATTCTGTCACTCCCAACGACCTGCTGCTAATAAATTTCTTGCAGGCTTCACTTCATGTATGTATAACATATGAAGGGGAGAGTACACTAACTTGCTCACAGCGCGTCGGGAATATTCATGGCAGCTCTCTTCATCCACGTCAACTTCCGTTTGACTTCCTGGTACGTTTTCTCCCATATCGCATCTCCATCTGTCATCTAAGTAACTGTCCTCGATCTAGGGATTACTTCTGGGCCACCCTTGCTGTTTACGCCCTCGCCTGGCTCGCCCGCGTCCTCCGCACCCTCTACACCACTGGCTTCGGTCTCCCCGCCACCGTCGAATCCGTCGGCCCCGACCTCATCAAAATCAGCATCCGCGTCCCGTCGTCGCGCTTCAAATGGGCTCCGGGGCAGCATGTATTCATTCGCGTCCTCGGACTGGGCGTGCACGCTCTCACATCGCATCCGTTCACTGTTAGCTCCCTGTGCGCGGAAGGGGCAGCGGAAAACACGGCGGAGCTTGTGATGCGGGTGCATCGTGGGATGACGAGCATTTTGGCCAATAGGGTGGTGGGGAGGGCGGCGTGGACGACGAGAGTGGTGGTTGATGGGCCGTATGGAGGGCTGCACGTCCCGTTGAAGGTGTATGAGCGAGTGTATCTTCTTGCCGGTGGTAGCGGTGCGTCCCGATCTCTAAGCATGTTGTATCGCTCGTCTCATTGTACTTACCTTCAGGCGCGACATTCACGATCCCGATTTTTGCTGACCTCGTTGCGAGTATGAAGACAGGTGGTGCCATGTGCCAGCACATTGACTTCGTCGTCGCTGTTCCCGATGGAGGTTTGTACTGTGTTTTGATCTCCGCTATTCCAGCTGACCATTGAAACAGATAATTACGCCTGGATGGAACCCGCCATAACGGCAGCAGCTGCGCAGCTCCCCGACACTGCAGTAAATGTGCGAGTACACTTCACCAGAACGGAGAAAACCAAAGGCGACGACGAGTCTAACGAGAGCGCGAATATTCTATACGGCCGACCGGTCCTCCCCGCGATCGTTCGCGAGGCACACATGAGTGCTAGCAAGGTCGCGATTGTTGGTCAGTTACTTTTCACTCTCTTGATTGATTCAGATTCACTCATCGTTTAAGTAGCGTGTGGTCCCGATGGATTTTTGTACGATGTTCGCAATGCCGTTGCGGACTCGCAACTCGTTATCGCGGATGGGTTTGGTAACTGTAAAGATATGTTCCTTCACACAGAGACGTATAGGTACGTTGTTCTATTCTGCTCACTCCGCCCATGTTAACGCGACTGGGTGCAGCTGGTAGATGGAAATTCGGTGGTTGTTGCTATTCCTATCTGGATGCCAACAGCCAATGTAAATTAAACGAAATTATGATCAGATCTGCCCATATTATTATTAGATCAGACTCACAAACTGCACCACAAGGTCAGTAGTGTATGACTGGGACGTGTTTACAGCTGTTTAGTGTTTGGTACCATAAATAAAGTTGAACCGTGAGAATATACAAGGAATTCAAACAGAGAGGAAGAATAGCTATTCAGGGCGCTGATAACAAAATCTGAGAGCTATTTTATGTGGCACTTGCTGTTAAAGCTTGAATATAGCTTGAATGTTCGAATTCGTTCGAAGATGGCCTTTATCCAATTGCAAAAGGTTGTCAAGTTGAACTCATGGAAAGTTGAACCGTGCGAAATCGCTTAACATTTGACGTAAAATAATGTTCTCTTCACTGCAACTTCACTGCCAGTTGGAGCTACTGTATTCAATTGCAAGGACCATCAGAATTCATCCGGATTCAGACTAATATTTTGCATCCAGTGACGGACTTAAGGCTTTTTGCGCTACTGAGACCAACGTTTCAAATACGAACAGCTAAACTCTGACATGCAGCTTCCGCGAGGCACATGAAATCAATATCGGCACCGTCCGCATCTGATTCCGGCAAACCGGCTGCAGATTTGAAACAGCTCTTCATTCCCTCCGACTACCACCACCCCTCAATCAGCAGAGAAAACCTGAGCCATGCATCTACCGGCTAGTATGTACGAATGACGCCTCCTGTTATCTGGACCCCACCACCATTGAAGCCGGTCTTTGCCGCCGTGGACCAGTGGCATGAGACTTGATTCTTGAAATAGCGCCCTCAGAATTCACCTGGTCAAAGCTGGCCCCTCGGCAGACTTCAAGGATGTACTCGGTCTCACATCCATGAGACGGATATCTTGCTTTTGCTCTACTCTCTGGTACACGGTACAAACTTGGCTTATCTGAAGTTTGAATCCGCCAGTAGTCTCGTGACCAGACTCTTATGCCATCCCAAAGGGAACCCTCTTATGACAGAGGGTTCCCTTTGGGATGGCATAAGAGTCTGGTCACGAGACTAGTGGCGGCGAGTCCAACACGTTTCTTACCTATGTAAGTACGTCGCTTAATAGCATTCACTTCCCCCAAGATATGTCTTTCACTCCCGAACTCGTTGAAACTATTCCCAATCCGCGTTGTTGCAACTTCCTATTTGTCGAACGAAATAGCTTCCAGCCTCAGGTTAGTTCCCTCACATGTACATGGTTAGATTAAACTCTGACACGGTTTCAAAACCAGTCCATTACATGCGGCTCAAGCCTGAAAGTCTTTCTTGATCTATTTCCTCTTTAAAGAAAAATCTTTGCAACAGCGCAATTCGCTGGGTTCATTGACATCTTGACAAGACAACGATTCTTCTGCAATTCCAATCCAATTCAGTCCATTATTCCGTCTAAATTATTTTTTTCAAGGCCAGCGGGGACCCACAGAAGATCATCCCAAAATGGACATTCTTGTATTTTTTTTCTTCCATGGCAACAATCAGTCGCTTAGCCATTTTGAACCCCGCCAGACCCCGCCCTTCTAGAGGCTTTCTCTGAATCTTCGCAGTCGTTCTTGAATTCTGCTGACCCCACAAAATCTAACGTGACAGGCAAATTCGAGATTGCTCATCATTTCGATGTTTGACTCCCTCATTGCCATCATCGGTCAGAATCTCAAGCCGACCCCCGCACACAGGCGGCCCACTGGACCCATATCGTTAGCTCGGGGAGGTGGGGGATCATGGGAAACGACCTCGCAGAGTACAATGGCGGCCGCTAGAGCGTGACCAGCTGTCACCGGCTAACAAACCTATTTTTTTGCGAAGTGTAATCCAAGCTCAACCACCTACTTCGGGCCAGAACGCTTCACGCAGGGGCACACTTTCACTGGCGTCTCAGCAGCTTCTCCTGTTCCTCCGTTTCCGGTGGACTGTGCCCTGCAGAAGCATAGCCAGCGCCTCGTGTTTGTCGCGCGGCACCATCAAAAGCTGGGGATGTTTCTCAGCTCTCTGGATTCTCCTCCCGTCAAACCACCACATTCACTCGCACCCGACCGCTGGAATACTGGACTACTTTCTGCGCCTGCGGGCCATATGGCTGGGGCCGATGATGGATTTAACATATCTCCGATCAGGAGTCTTGCCCTGGAAACACTGGAAGAAATTATTGCTTTCACGCCTCCGGAAACCCATCTCGCACTGTGCCTAGTCTCGAAACTGCTATACGGGCTCAGCGTACGGTCAATCTATCGCGATGTCCTTCTCCGGTCACCATCCGCCGTCGTGAAGTGTTGTCGCACCGTGGCAAAGAATCGGTTGGTGGCATCGGCTGTCAGGCGATTCAAAATATTGTATACGTCAGTCGGACTGCTTCATAGCCTCCCGGCACGCTAACCCTTTCGTTCCAGTCCATCCGATGCTCCCTGTTGTTCGTCATATTATTCCGTGATCGAACAGGCCCTGCAGCGGATGAATCATGCACAGGATCTTGTTTTGCTCGTAGCCGACTCTCGTTATATCTCGGTTCTCACTCGTTGCTCATTCCCAAGACTGGGGCATTTCGAATGCTGTCTATCTCTCGACGACATCATGGTCTCGTTCCTTAACCGCCATCTTCACATTAGGTACCTGCAACTCGGTGCTCACGAGAAGGTCCCGCACTCCAAGCATCCGATTGTGACGCTTCCCAAGTTGGAGTACTTCATCGGGAACAATTCATGCGTGGCCCCACTACTACGCGGTGCCTCTTTGCGAGCAGCATTCATTACTTGGGATGCCGTAGGAGAACCAATGGAAGACTCGATAGCGGCTCTGGAGCGGTCCAGTACAGACACCCTCAACATGTTAAGCTGTCGAAGATACGGATGGAATATAGACCTACTGGACCGCATATCGACTCATCTTCCCCACATCTACGCCTTGAGTTTGACCAATCTGTTTGTCATGGACCTGGTTCCGACTCTTGTGAGAGCATTCGCTTCTTTCTCATTCTGAAGCTTATCCTATTGTACAGCAGCCCGGAGATCTAGAGGCCGTTGGGCACTGTCTCTCGCGGTTCTCCTCACTCCAGCGCCTTGCAATCAATTGCCTGAACGCCTGGAAACCGAACGAACAACCTGTGGTAGATATGGATCATGCTTTCGAGATGGTGACTGCTTGGGGACAGGCGTGCTCATCTCTCGTTGAGTGCACTTTACCGCGTAAGCATACTCGTCTCTGTTGCATATTCAGAATCTGCTCATTCGGCATAGCATCTCACGAGATTAAGTGGGTGCGCGTTTGCGACAACCTATGGTTACCGGAACTTTCCCATCCAGACAGCACACGGTGGATTCGGGATATGTTACACTTCAATCGATATCCCGGCTGGGACCGGATAGTTGATTCGGTTCGTTCGGGGGAGATCGAGTGCAGTTCAGGTGGCGCTCCTTTGAGTGGCAGCCATTCACGATTGGTTGCATTGCGCGATGCAGCAGTTTTGCGGGAATACCAGGCCAACGACGAGGAGATTGAGAATCTTTCACTGATTTGCCTTGGCGGCGCTGGATGGAGAGTCGATGGTGATGATGGATAATCTCATCACAAGGGACAATTTCTATTCATTATTCTACGGAAGAGATACCCACCTTGTGCATCATCTATACCTCACGCAATGACTGGCATAGCACGCATGGAATTTCAGAAGCTCAGTTTTGTGTCTAGACGGCGTGCAGAGATCTTGGCAGAAATAGCGTACTTGATTTTCTTGGGAACGGAATTCAAAAATATCGGCTAGCATTGTAAAATGCTACAATACCTAATAAGCTGCTTCCGGTATGATACCGTACAGTCTTATACCGCATCAATACAGACCAGTACTCGCATCGAAACGACAAGCATCCTGAGATTCAGTGAGAAGTCTCAGCCTCAAGCAACTGGGGATGGTCGAGATCGAGTTGCTTTGACCCCGTTATTTACTGTATTTGCTTGAGTTCTTTGATTCCACCTAAATCGTGCTTGCAGAGATAGAAGTGAACCGTGGGAATTACCATTCGAACCGCGGGAAACTCGAATAATTTGTTTGAATGGCGTGAAACAAGTTCTTGCTTGCTTTAAATTGAGGTTTATCGGCGGTGACCTACTTTGATGGCGGTACACTGGGTGAGCCTTTGGGGCCAGGAACTCGGATGCCGATTACCGAGACTTGTGAACTGTGCAGTAATTAAGTTTATTACCTCCGAATCAAAAGAGCTTGACGAATTTGTGCAAAATGAGTGAAGGAGCTGTAGATATAGCTACCTTATCTTATAGATGACAGATTGGTTTCCGCTGGACGCAGTTGGTATGGATTGCACCAATTCCGGTAGCTCAGCCGGCCCGACGGCTCCGAGTCACATGAATCACTAAGCGTGACCAGCGTTACGGTCATCGCTTACTGCACCCCATCGTCGACGATCCACACCATGGGCGACTCGGAAGCTCAAAATCCCCCCATTCCACCTATATCTACCCTCCCACCCGAAATCCTCCTTGACATATTTGCCCTTTGTGTCCCGACGTCGATCAGTAAACTGCAAACGGACTTGAGCTGGTTGAACATCCCCAAAGTCAATCGTTTGTGGCGGAATATAGCCCTAGAGTGCTCCGAATTGTGGAGTGCACCTATTCTAACCCGGCCAAACTGGACCCCCATTTTTCTCGCTCGCTCTAAAATGGCTGCGCTCGTAATCCGGGCAGATGTCAAAAGACTGGGTCGACGATCTCTCGTTGCACGAGAGGGGCTGCAGGATGTGGTGCTGCAGAATGTTTCCCGCTTGGGAATCTTGCAGCTGCGGTCTCCGCAAGATGATCTCGCGGAGTTTCTAGACGATTTAGAATCGGCTGATGCGGCGCCGCGATTGCAATCCCTCGAGATTGTGAATACGACCGCCAACCATGTTGGTACTGCAGGTCTGTGGCTGCCTCAGGATCTGTTCCGCAAGACGGAGGCCATGGAAGGGAGCCCAGGGACTAGGTCGCATCTTCGTCTGCATCTTGAAGGCTGCACTTTTCCGTGGGATTCTGCGTGGAATTCAAACTTGACGCATCTACACCTCGAGAATATTGGTCTGGATCAACGACCGACGATGGAGCAACTTTTGGCCGTATTAGTTGCGTCTCCTGCTTTGAAAACCCTCTCGCTGGTCCACTGCTCTCCCAACACATTTGATGGATTCCCTGTCGCCCTTCCACACCTCGCTGCCCTCACCATACGATCGGGCTATGCTGCGACCTGCGCGCATATACTGAAATTTCTCATCGTCCCTCCTTTCGCTACGTTTAGTATCTCTTGCAACATTACCACTCTCGAGGGAAACGATGATACGATTGCGACCCTCCTCTCTGACTTTGCGCGTGCTTCGCTTAGCACCTACGACACCGTTTGGATCATCCACAGAGATGGCTTCGCTTACTCGCTCAACGACTCCGCGCGCCCTTGGTGGTTTCGCAGATTCAAAATTGAAGGACGGTCCTGTCAACCGTACCCGAGCCTTTGCAGCGCGACACTCAAGCTGATCACTACGCTCGACGTCAACCACATTACCGCGCTGCATCTGCATGGTATGCAGGGTGTGCTGCCTCCCAGGACCTTCTCGCAAATCTCCGGGTCGACGCAAACTGCGTCGATGTGGATTAGGTTGGGACAGCGCCTAAAGCATGTTCGAGCTTTGCATCTTCACAAGACGATTCCTGCGGAATGGCTGGACTTCATGCTCACGCAGACCATGTTTGTTCTCGGCTTGACGCATTGGAATTATCAAACTTATGGTCTATATCATCGCGACGAGGATGGGCGACCCGAGCGCGCATGGGCGGGGCTGCAGCACTTGGGCTTGCACAATCTCAATCTCGGAGAGGTCTCTCCTTCAAATCTCCCGCCCATCCCTGTCTCTCGCTCCGAACTGTTGTGCGCACTTTTGTGGGCGCGGCGTGAGGCAGGGGCTCGCATTTGGCAGCTGGAGATTTGGGACTGCGAACATGTGTTGAGTCGAGATCTTCCGCATCTGAGGTTATTTGCGGAGGTGATGTTCGACGGAAAAGGGCTTTTATCGGTCGAGAGTGGCGAGACGTATTCCTCTTCTACACCGGCAATGGTCGGCCATGTGCCGGGCAGGTGGCCGCGGCACCTCCAACACATAGCCGGATCAGCTGGTACCCAGCCGAACGAAAGCTGGTTACCACCTGACATCTTGAATGGCCCCAGCGTGTCGCCAGTCGGGCTGGCAGCCAGCTGTCGAGTCAGACGGAACCAATGTATTGGTCTATCTGCACAACATCTTCCTCTTCAGGTTCTGGATTCACAAAAAATTGCGGGCAGAAAATAATAACGGGCAAATAAGAATAGTATTCATTTTATGAGAAGTAGAGGCGCCAAAGCATACAAGGCATCAATTAACCAAGTCAGAGCGACATACCAGACTACCAAATCACCACCCCTCAATACCGCCCTCTCCAACTTGCACATGTCTTGAGGAACCAAAGACTTGGAAAAGGACTTGCGTAGACTTGAGAAACAGTATCATCTTGAGGATAGATTGAACTTGACGAGGAGCTTGAGGGGGATATTTGGAAGAAGGACTTTGAGGACGACTTGAATAAGAGAAGTTGACTTGAGGGAGAGACGACTTGAGGCTTGACGAGATTCGGGACTTGAGCAGAGTCACTGTAGAGTCGGTTGAAGTGTTGAGGGGATTGATGTATTGAGGACATTGAGTCGCTTGAACCTTGACCGTTCTAGAGACGAAATGAGCTAGGATGGCAGCGGGGCAGGGAGGGGGAAAAGAGGAAGATGGTGGGAGAAAGCAAGAGGCGTTCGTCACACCAGTAACACTTGACAACGAACATGATGGTGATCAAATTGATCGGACGCTGACACGTGTTGATTGATTGCGTGTTCCAGGCAGAGTGTGGGAGCGGGGACTTGGTGTTTTTTCTGTTTTCCGTTCGCGCTCAGGTTCCGTTCACGCTCAGTCTCCATGGACGACTATACCTGACTATACCTACTTTTGCTTGTTGAGTTACAAGATTCTCGAAGTCCAAAGCCTTGGAAGTGAATGCTAAGATTTGTTCTGGACTCGGCCTCAATCACTCGTTTTATATGCAATTGGGTGTGGGTAACAATTAGCTGGAGAGAAGGGTGGGGGTTGTCTCGTATTCAGCTGTGGACAACCTGCAAATGACCTTGTAGCTAGCTGAGCATCCCAGGTGGTAGCCAGATGGTTGCCATCCGAACATCAGCTGGGTCGGCAGCTCACGGCGATCCGTCCAAATCAGGTAGCGGCAACGTGCCGGTACTTTGGCGGTGTAGGGATTATGCACTTGGTATTTTTTCGCGGATGGTGGAGCGCGACACGAAGGTTGAGGATGGGAGCAGCTGTTAACGTATGCATGATTTTATCGGTCCTCATCGCATAATCTGCAACGTGTCTTCGTGGAAATAAACTTTGAATAAAAATATTCTGAGCTAAATTTGCACCTGTTTGGCTGTATAAAGAGTCGCGCCGAAATCACGGGACTCTACACCTTTTCCGCTGACGATGACCACCGTCGTCGACCGCCCGATATCAGCCTTCGGATTACCCTCCATATCGTCTATAATCCCTCGCCGTCGCAGCCGGGACTCAGTGGAGGTTATAGATGTCGACTCTTTGGAAGACTCGGCTGTGGTGGATACCCGACCTACTCAACGACGCCGCGTGGAGCCAGAGCGGGATATTATCGAGCTGTTGGACGATAGCGACGAGGACGACTTGAGTATCATTGCCAGTACCATAGGGGCCTCTGGGAGCGGTGGTGAAAGTGAGTGTAATTTCTCAGAAATGTGGTCCGTGCGCCGTGGGGTCGGGGCGTTGAGATCTCAAATCGTCGTATAATGGAGAGACTGCAATACAGTCTCCCTGACATGAATACCCGCCATCTGGAGTTTGTGCCATTCAAAGCGCCGCTGTCTACACTTTTTTTCGCCAAAAAATGACGGAGCGAACTAACCCTGATTCACAGACCACCGTACATCGCGAGTCATAGCTTCGGCTGCTGCAGCTCGAAATTTTGTCTCTCCACCTCCGCCACCGTTCGACCATACCATTCCGCCAGTGCCTTCCGTGCCCCCGCGCTATTCGGCATTCACTTCTTTCCCCCTTCCTCGACCTCGACCTCGACATGCGCGGATCCCCGTTCCGTCCAATACCAACGCCAACGCAGGTGCCTCGTCTTCTTCTGCCGTACCCCGTCCTGTTCGCGCCTCCTCACAACCCTTCGCATTCGAAATACCGTCTTCCCCACTACCCGAAGCGGAACCCGTACCAAGACCTGGACCAAGCCGGCGGGCGCACCATCACCATCACCATGAGCACAGCGACGACGAAGATTTCGACTTCCGACCAGCCCCTCGCGCACGGCATAACCCCCCAATGGGACTTGGTGGAGCGCTCATCAGTTACAACAATGCTAGGCAGGACGCGGAACGTCGGGACCGTGAGCGCCGTAACGAGCGCCGCGCCGCTGGGGGACGCATTCCGCCCGCCATCGCGCTCCCCGGCGCTAGCGGTAGCAATAGCCGAATTGGCTCTGGACACGCACACGCACACGCACGTCGTCCGGGAGTCCTGCAACGGCTCATGGCGATGAACCCATGGCGCTGGGGCGACGACTTGCTCGGCGACCACGATGACGTCGAGTTCCTCGCGGTAAACTCCGCCGCCGCTGAGGACGGCGATAATCTCACTCGAGGAGACGCGCAGCTTGCGTTGGATTTGTATCTCCAGGACCACGAAGATCGCTTCAATTCGCGGTTTGGGCCGCCCGCGCGCGGATTTGCAAGACGGGAGCTCGCGATTTTGCGGGGTTTTACTGGCAGAGGTGGACGTGCGGCTGAGGAAGAGGAGAGTTATCGGCCCGAGTGGACGCATCCTGGCAGTGCGGATCCTGGATTCGTCTTTGATTTTGCGCCGAGTGAGATTGTGCCTGCGGTGGAGGGCAATGGGAAAGGCAAAGCGAAGGAGGTGGTGATAGACGTGGATGCGGAGAAGGAGGCGGGTGGTGGCATTAGCACGTTGTTGGTTTGCGCGAAGTGTCTGGATCCTTTGTTGGTGCGCGCGGATGGGATCATGGATGGTGGGGAGGAGGAGGCGAAGAAGAGGAAGGTGTGGGGATTGCGCTGTGGGCACTTGATTGATGGAAAGTGTTTCGAGGAGCTGAGGAGGCCAGCGGAGGCGGTAGAAGCGGCAAGCAGTTCTGGTGACGATGCGACGCCGCCTTCGACGGACACGATGGGGAAGGGGAAAGGCAAGGGGAAGGCGAATGAGCTGGAGGTCGACGAAGAGCATGACCACGACCACGACCACCATGATGACTTGGAAGACGGTCCGTCATCGAGCATCCCAGATACCGGCAGCATTCGCGCCCGTTTACGACCTCGAGGTCCCGTTGCTGGTTCTATGCCTGGCGGATTCCCGCCCCCAGTTTTCGGGGAACCTCCCGCCTTCAGTATCGCCGCTCCTCTTCCTCTTCCACCACCTCCTCCTCCCGCACGCCGCCCACAGCCCAAACGCAAGGGTAAGGGTAAAGCCAAGGCGAAGCCCAAGAAAGAGCCTGTGGTGGAGGAGGAGTGGAGGTGGTATTGTCCTGTTGCTGGGTGCGCGCGCGAGCATGTCAGTCACAAGGTTGACGGTGTTTGGGTCAATGCACCGGAGCGCGGGGCTATTGGGGTGTTTGTGTAATCTGGGCGCTTCTTCTTTTCTTGCTGTGATGACGAGCATGCCTTGACGGGCGAGGCGTTGTTGGTGGAATGACGGAATGAGGACGAGGAGGAGGATGGATTTCTTGGTGGTCGGGTGGGACGTGCCCTTTTCTTGTTCGGAACGCTGCTTGAATCCGCAGTCTGGTCTATTTGTGCGGTCAAAGCGAAGGATACCACCACGTCATCGGCCGATTCGTTTTATTTTCTTGCCAATGGTTGGTAGCACATCCTATATCTACACGCTCGCTGGATTCGACCTGCCTCGCTAAAGCTTGCAGTTCTGACTGAAAGTTAAACGATGGGGAGGAAATTGTTTCAATGCTTGGTTTGACGCGTGGGTGCCACGATTTTGAATTTGGTTCTCCCCTATACTTCTCAATCGGCTCCATTCACGTCCTCTGGCTGTGTTCGTTTCCCCTCTCCATCCACTTCACTTTGGTTCTTCATTCGAATCCTTTGCTGTGAACGAAGTGTTCCTCTTTCCTCAAGTGCGTTCCATGCCTCAGGCTGATACCCTCCGGAACTCGGTATTCGACGTTGTCAAAATTTCACGGACGCCACCGGGCAGCACCGGACTCGCGCCACCACTTGCACCATGGACGCCATGTGGATCATGTGGAGGAGTGTGGACGCCAAGGCCCAAGCGGGCTAATAGCCAGTGCTATTTGACTACTATGCTGAGCAACTATCGCATTGAGATTCCTTCTCCACATTTCCCTGTTACTCCCCGTCAGAGCCAGACACTGAGACGGAGACTCGTTCCTGGCGGTTTCCTGGGGTAGCGCTGAGACTGTTGTTACTCTGATGCTCTGCTCGTTCACCATAGCTGTCGTGTGACTACCTGTCGTCGCTGCACGAAATCTCGACGACTTTCGACGCGATGCACTGATCTTCACATGTCGTCGGACTGGGGTGAAGACGGATCAAATGAAGCTAATCAAATATCTTTTGCTTTGGGACCGTTCACGAGCCTCAAAATATTCGAAATTCAAGCTCAGACTCGCGGTCACTTATGCTCGACATATGCCTCGCCCTCCCTCAATAAACAAAGGTTGATGTGCTGCTGTTCATTGGATGGAACAGAGGAGGACAGAGGTTTCGAATGCCGAGTTCAGCATGCCAAGACTGACCTCAAATATCATCACTCAATGTCGCCAATCAAGAATCCCAATGTGCACTGACACGGTTGCATTCTGGCAGTGATTCTGTCTGGTCGTTCAGCGATAAGCGGGGTCCCTCGTTACTATATGTACCTGCAGCTCGCCCGATGAACCGCGCTGTCTGTTTTCACCTTTCCATTCGCTCTTTCAGCACTGTTCGGCATTATGAAGGCCTTTGTTTCTTTGGCGCTTTTGGGCGCGAGCTCGGTATTCGCGTCCAAGGCGTCTCTATCCAACGTCGAACGAGTCACGAAATTGCCTATCCAAACGGACAAATTCATCGTTGAGGTTTCTCATGCAGAGGACATTCCCAACAAACGAGAACTCGGCACAGTTAGTCCTCTACGCACACGGTACTATTCATCTCTCATTCGGGATCACTAGGCACACGAGCAACTATACCGGTCACTTCGGGCGCGGAAGATCTCTTTCGACGTCCACAAGGAATACGATGCTCCGGGAATCTTTGTTGGTGCAGCTCTGACACTCGAGGTGCGAAACCTATCCATTTCCGCTGAACTCTATGTCTGACGTGAGGGAACCAGAATGCTCAAGTACGTACTTTGCTGCCTCTCGTTTCTCCGTTCTCATCTAGGATATCTACAGGATGTAACCGATATCCTCAAAACGGAAGGCGTTGTCGCGATTCGTCCCGTCCGCACGTTCCCTCGTCCAGTGTAAGGCTTAGCCTTCTAGTCGCGAGTAACCTCACTGACTTTCGGGCAGACCTGTCTCTTTCAAGCATATTTCACCCGGCGATAAAGGCCTCCCTGACTCCGAATCCACTCACATCTCCACCGTAAGGCGAGACGATGTCCCGCCAAGCGAAGCGCTAATCTTCCACCATGCAGGGTGTCGACAAACTCCACGCCAAGGGGATCACTGGGAAGGGTATCAAGATTGGCATGTAAGCTGTCGTCGTTCTGTGTTCTTCCCCTCACAGGCTCACTCTGTCAAGCCTCGACACCGGAACTGACTACACGCACCCCTTCCTCGGCGGCGGCTTCGGTCCTGGCTTCAAGGTTGCTGGAGGATACGATTTGGTCGGTGATGCATACACTGGCTCCAACGCGCCCGTGCCGGATTCCGACCCACTAGACCAATGTGCAGGGTGAGATGACTTGTATTATTGCCTCGCATCGCAATTACTAACTATCTCTCATAGACACGGTTCGTTCGGTCTCGTATTTTGACGTTAGAGTGCTGAAGCATTCCTACCTCCAGGAACTCACGTTGCCGTACGTCTGCACCAGTTTCAATGTCTCGACACACGAACTAAATGTGCACATTTTCAGGGAATCATTGGCGCCAACCCCGGAAACCCTTTCAACATCAGCGGCGTTGCTTACGACTCGACAATCTTCTCCTACAGAATCTTTGGATGCAATGGAAGCGTGAACGATGATGGTATGATCACCGTTCGTTCATCTATCTATGTTCATGTCTGAATATCCTTGCCTCAGTCATCGTCGACGCTTTGCTTCGGGGCGTCAAAGACAAGATGGACATCTTGACAATGTCGCTCGGAGGAGCCGACGGTTGGACCGAGAGCACGGGCTCTGTCGTTTCTAGCCGCATTGCTGCATCTGGCAAAATCGTTACCATTGCCGCTGGTAACGAGGTGCGCCTTTTTTTTTGTGATTTGAAGATGCACCGATCCTCATTCGGCTGCGTACAGGGCGCTTCAGGAGCGTGGTATTCCAGCTCTCCAGGCAACGCTATCGACGCGATCTCTGTTGCCTCCACGGACAACACCATCGTTCCGCTGCAGACAATCACCGTGGAAGGTGTTACTCATGATCCTATCGTCTACTACGCTGTCAGTGTGATTCAATATGGCATCCCATTCCATGATGCTCATTCCTCTCACCTGAGATAGACTTTCCCCCTCCCCATCAACGAAACTCGCCCTCTTTATGCCACCTCCAACGACTCAGCCATCGTTGACGATGCCTGCAACCCGCTCCCGGCCTCAACTCCGGATCTCTCCGGCTTCGTCGTACTCGTACGACGTGGAACATGTCCTTTTGTACGCTATTCGATACACCTACGAACGACTCTAATCCTCTAAATAGACCACCAAAATTGCCAATATCGCGGCATTCGGAGCAAACGCTGCACTTATCTATGAGTGAGCAGTTGATTATTGAGTTGATGTCTTTTAGTACTGACACGCTCCATTTACTGTAGTAATGGCAACGGTTTCGCCGGAATCGAGGTGAATCAATCCACTGTGGGGTTTGAACCCGCGTTAACAAAGTACTTCTAGGTCGGAGATTTCCACGCAGTCTTGATTCAGGCAGAGGACGGCGTTTTCGTGCGTATTTTCCCATCCCCCGAGATTCGTTGCCTCAAACATCATGTAGCTTGCCCAACAATACGCTGCAGGAAAGTCAATTAGCGTCACATTCCCCCAAACCGGTGGATCCGTCGACTTCCCTTCGCCCACCGGTGGACTCGTATCTGACTTCACAACCTACGGCCCAACCAATGATCTCTACTTCAAACCAAGCTTTGCCGGTGAGTTGTATTCCTATTGCTATCACGAAACAGATTCTGAGAGAGACTGTATTTCACAGCTCCTGGAGGTTCCATCATGTCAACGTATCCTGTTACTCTCGGCACTTGGGCACTTCTGTCGGGTGTAAGTAGATATTTATTTAACTTGAAGTCGGCCTCAGACTTTCTTGTAGACAAGCATGGCTACGCCTCATACAGCGGGATCAAGTGCCTTATTACTCCAGGTCAAGGGCAAGACCGCTGCTGTTGCGCGGGGTGCTCGCACTCTCTTCCAAGCTACAGCCCAGCCTATCTCGTCCAGTCATACCGACGGCGATCCTCTCCAGACTGTTAGTCAGCAAGGCGCTGGTCTCATCCAGGTTTACGACGCAATCTATGGAACTACCCTTCTATCTAAGACTGAGTTGTTGCTGAACGACACCAAGCATTTCGCCGGAACGTAAGTAATTTTTTATTTTTCTGTCTCCTATTTCTCACAAGCGTTTTTATAGTCAAAAATTCTCCGTCAAGAACGCCGGCAAGACCGTCAAAACTTATACCCTCCGGCATACCCCTGCAGGATCTGCAGTTACCATCGGACCCGTACGAGTCCTCATTGAGGAGTTTCTAACCTAACGTCTGACGGTTCAATAGAACTCGATTCTCCCCGGTCTTGGTCCAGTCGCCCTCACCACCCAGTACGCGAGTGTCAGTTTCAACACGGGTAAATTCACGCTCCGACCTGGCCAATCCCACGAGGTCGTTGCTACGATCAAGCCTCCCAAAGGCGTCGACACAACCACCTTCCCCGTTTACTCTGGTTTCATTCATGTTACCAGCGGCAGCGAGAGTGTTCACGCCACGTACCTTGGCCTCGCCGCATCGATCAAGGACAAGCAGGTCATTGACAACACCGACATCATTTTCGGTGTTCAGTTGCCTGTCGTGCTCGACTCTACGGGTAACCCTCAGCAAGCGCCCGTGAACTATACGTTGGTCGGCACAGATGCTCCCACCATCATCTGGCGTCAAGCTTTCGGCACACCTCTTTTGCGTCTTGACCTCGTCGCCTCCGACATCTCGTTAAACGGTACCTTGAACAAACGCGGTGCCATCTCGTTCACTTCCTCTCACAAGGGAGGTTCTTTCGCCAAGGTTCCTACTCTTGGCGCTTTGCTGGAGATTCCTTACCTTGGCCGCAACGATGAGGTGAGAGGCTGCCTAGTCCTGTGACAGCATGATACATATACTGAATTTTTGCAGAACGAAGAAACGTTGGATAATACGCTTGTCCTCTCCAAGACGTTCGCCAATGGCACAGCAATTCGCCCTGGCTCATATAAGGTCCTTCTCCGGGCGCTTCGTGTTACAGGAGATGCGACGAACGAGGCTGACTACGAGAGCTGGCTGAGTCCCATCATTGGCATATCGGCGTAAAACGTAGCTGAACTTGTTTATCCCCGGGTACTTATACTTATATATTTTTGTTTTTCCAACCTCGGTCAAACCCCGTAGAAAGCAGTGTGTCTCCTTAGTCCCTTTGCAACCCCGTCGTAGTGCATAATCCCTTTGACTTCAACTTGCGAGCAGGCCTCTGAACTGGATTCAACAAGTTGCTCCGTGACCACAAAATTGATTTGCCGTCTTGTTGGAACTTGGGGTCCAATTTGGCTCGTGCGAGTTCCGGCAAAACTGTTCTGGTGTCTCAGCATCTATTCGACAGATGCTCTACAGTTGCGTTTGCACGTAGCAGTCCATAGCCTGAGCCTCGCAAGTCGCGACACAGAAAACCCGATTCTGAGTTGATTCTCAGTAAGCAAACTTTTCTTCGGGCCGTTGACTAAGCGAAAATGACGAAATTCTTTTCTTCCAGTTCCTCCACCGCCAGAAACACTTCAGCAAACGCAAGATAGCTCCTCCATTATTCGACTCAACGGCCCGTTGACAAAGAAATCTGCTGCTGAGATATGAGCCAACCGCACAGCCGACCGTTTCGACGGCCCTACTTCCGAACTTCCGAAGGCAAGTTCCAGTGAGGGCCAACGCATATAAAGGGTAGGTTCATCTTCATAGGACAGTAGAACCGCTCAGAAATGCCCCTCACAAAGAATTCTCGTGTTTTGTTCAACTCCGTACCCACCGGTTTGTCATCGGTTTGAACAGGCGGTTTCCAACTCGAAGTTCACGCATACCCGTATTCAGGCTACCCTGTCCCCGGTGAGACAACAGTTTACGATTCAACGCAAACTATCGATCTGGAAAATGTCCCCCTGGATGGTGGTATTCTCCTCAAGACTCTTGTACTGTCTGTCGATCCCTACTTTCGCGTGTTGATGAACGGCGAAGGACATCCGGTCTGAACTCTTAATTGATCCAAGCTTCCTGTATTCACGAGATTATCCTACCTAGGCATCGTTTCAAATCGGGAAACCGTAAGCTATTGCTGCCCGTGAGACAGCGTGATTTACTGATAAACCGACAGGCTGTACGGTTTTGGCATCGCCAAGGTGCTGCGTTCAGAAAATACCGGTTTTGCTATCGGCCAGCATGTTTTCGGATATAATCTGGGTATAAATACTACTGCAAGGCTTTACATATCTGACGACAAATTTCAGTCCATCAGGAATACACTGTAATGCCCGACCCAGCTGGACTTCAAACCATGGACAAAGTCGCCAACCTACCGTGGTCAGTTTACTTGGGTCCTGCTGGGTTACCGGGTCCGTGTTCAATTTCTTGTGCAATATATTTATGAAACCGACTTGATCAAGGTCAAACGGCTTATATCGGATGGAAAGAATTCGCGAATGCAAAAGAGGTACGTTCCCGAAATAAGGTTACTTTGAACAAAGATCTCAAAGCATTATTTAGGGCGAGACTGTATTCGTTACTACTGGTGCAGGTACGCTTCATGATTCTCTTGAAAACGCCCTGTACTCATTCCATGCTATCAAGGTGGTGTAGGATCGTACGTTTTGATTCATTAGCCCAGTCGGGGTTGAGCTCACATATGCTCCGTAGGATGGTCATACAACTCGCCAAGCAAGCTGGGCTGAAAGTCATTGCATCGGCGGGATCAGAAGAGAAGGTCAATTTCATGAAGTCGATTGGCGCAGACGTAGCATTCAACTATAAATTTACCGACACTCGTGGTGTGCTGGCAAAGGAGGGGCCTATTGACATGTACGCTTAATTCTTCGTGGTGTTTGGAACATTTCTCACTCCATGGCAGTTATTGGGACAACGTTGGTGGTGATATTTTGGATGCCGCTCTGGAATTCTCTGCAGTTCAAGGGCGATTCCTGGTATGAAATGGTTTCGCTGGTCAAGTGCTTCCATCTAACCATGTTCCAAGGAATGCGGCGCCATCTCAGGATACAACACTGGCCACCAGCCTCTCAATGTACGTCGATTCATTGACTAGTTTCCACTTTACATTGAGACAGGACGACTAGAACTTCCACCTCATTTGCGACAAATCTCTTCACATCCACGGCGTATTGATGGGCCATTTGCCTATCACGAAGTATATCGGTGAATTCT
Source organism: Favolaschia claudopus (assembly GCA_037176885.1). Taxonomy (NCBI): domain Eukaryota; kingdom Fungi; phylum Basidiomycota; class Agaricomycetes; order Agaricales; family Mycenaceae; genus Favolaschia; species Favolaschia claudopus. Next base: position 280,993 of record JAWWNJ010000110.1, read on the forward strand.
ACGCCACCATGCTACCAAAACTTGCCAGCGGAGAAATTAAATTCAGGGAGGATGTGTCGCACGGGCTTGATAAAATGGGAGATGTCATATTGGCGGTACAGAAGGGTTCTAACAAGGCCAAGGCAGTGGTTGTTGTGGCCGAGGACTAGATATATTGTTAAAGGGAAGTTGGTGTCTATCTATTTACGGACATATAGAATTGGCTTGGTTCACGTTACAGTATGTTCGCGCTGCGTCACATCACGTGCCATGTGACTGTCGCGATCCTCTCGCTTACATACTTCCGTGTCTGTGAGGGAACACCTCCTCCAGAATCCGGCGACCTTGCAGGCGACTCAAAGTCTCTCAAAGTCAAGCTCCGCGGCACGAACTTGACTTAATTTCCCCTGCCAAGGCCGAGTCGGAATCAAAATCTCCCGCTGGGTATGGTTCTGAACGCGACCGACCTCCATCTACTCTCGACCATCTGGCTGCGTCTCAAGCTGTCTCAATCAGGAACGCGTATCTTCAGTCTGACTGGTAGCCGCTGAGTGAATTGCTTGGCAATGTGCTGGTTCTCTCCACTTGCTCTCGGAGTCTTAATACCTGTCTTTGACTCTTGGGCTGCTCCGGGTCTATTTGCTGCGATGGAACCTGCATAAAGCTTAAGGCGGCGTCATTTTCATGGGTTCCGTTGAATCTCAAGACATCTCCCGCTTTTCAGAACGCGTCGTTCTTCAGCGATCCAATGGGTATTGGGTAGCCAGCCAGGCCTTGGCTAGCTCAGGAACGAGAGGTCCGCGTCAGCCGAAATTAATATTGTTGTTAACCTCAAACCATGATCGCACTCGCTTCACCCGTAACGACTTTACTTCAACTGATCTTCAACAGCCGACGTCCCATACGAAACCGGTACAAAGAGTATTAGGGATTTCGGCGCCAGTGCGTTGGGTCTGCGCTTTTGAATTTTCCGATTCGAGCCACAGGATTGTGGGTACTCACTTACGCCAGAGGAGAAGGGCAAGAGACTTTGGGGAATGTACTGACGATTTTTTCCATCGCAGAGACTTGCACAACGTGGCGTGCTGTCAGAAAGAAGCGGTCATAGGCTATAACAAGGTCATAGGCTGAAGCTATCCATCAGCTTGACTGTTGAACAACGCAGCAAAGACTGGAGAAAGCGAAACGAGTTGACACTGATACAGATCGACAGCTTTGGTTGAGTTTCGACCTGGCCAACGCTCTAGAAAGTGAGGCACCAGCGAAAAAGAAAATGTTTAAAAGCCTCGACGAGCAGCGTATATTTTCATCTGCCTCCAGCGGTTCAGGGAAACACCCTTCCGCTGTATCGTCTCTACAGCTCCGGTAAACACGACCATTTTTACACGTAGGTCTCGTTCAACTTCCTTCTGAGTTTCCTTGTCTGACAACTTGATTACACCTAAGGCACCTACGTTTTGCTTATGTAATGCCCCTCGGAGAAGGGTTTAATCGTACACTAGAACCCCTCTCAAAGAGCGGGCCTCCGGCGAAGGCTTTACCTAAGTGATGATCTGATCGGTTTCCCAAACGGGAGAACACCTCATGTGTCCCGCCAACGGCCTCCGCCACCTCCGTCCCGGCCTTCGTCAACCCTCACGGACTTCTCCCCGGCTCCCAAGCATGCCCAATGGTATTGCTCTCCACCCCAACAGCCTCTATCTGCACAAGGCTCCCCGCCCTTGCAGTTCTCAACACCCTCCCTCAACAGATCTGGCGCATTTTTACACCAATCATTACCTATTTATCATTCTGTATGTTTGTAGCATGCTCAATATGCCCGGGATGTGTGCTGTTAGCTGTCTGGGTGGCTTGAGTACATATATATCTAAGGTGGTACACTACTATACTCCTTGAATTGACTCAATTCTGTGCGTGATCAAATTGATGTAGCCTTCGCGATGGCCTCTGCGACCTCTATTCACATTCCCTACGCCTCTGAGTGCTCTATTGGTTTCCCTTATGTTGTGGAGACACACACTCTGCAGACTGAGTTAATTTTCAGTGAAGTGGGTGTGATTTTCGGATTCGGCGGAGGCTCCGTGATGGCCTCCGCGACCTCTTTCCGACTTCCCCGCACCTCTGGGTGCTTGATTGGCTTTCCTGATGCTATGAATACACATCTTGTTCTGACTAGGTAATTATGGGCGAAACGGGTGCAATTTTGGGAATCGACGGAGGCTCCGGGATGGCCTCCGTGACCTTCTTCGTCTCCCAAAACCTCCATACAATTCCTTTCCTACTCACACTATATATCAATATGATGCTGCATAAGAACTGGTCGAAGGTATTCATACACAATACAGGTAATTCACAAAGAAATACTCAATTAACCGCACCTTAGTGACCTTCGCAGATATCTCTTTGTCCCTGGCAGGGTAGAACTCACCCAAATGAATGTAAAAAATCATGCATGTACTTGGTGCGCATCCAGCTTGCCTCCGTTTGTGAACAGAGGAGGTCTGATTGGGCAAAGGATTGCGGAGGCCGGGACGAAGGCCTTCACGGAGCCTTCGTTGATCGCAAGAGCTCATCACAAATTACCGCTGCCGCTGTAGTTCTGAATCCGCATCAATGAAATGGATTCCCCTTGCCCATTATCAACTGAAGATCAGACAAAATTGTTGAGATGGATGGCGGAGGCCAAACGGAGGCCAAACATAGGCCTCCGTTTGAGCCTTCGGCGATGGCAAAGTGGTCGTAAAGTTGAAAAAGCTCATCAGACTCGTCGGCACGGACAGTTCCGATTCTGGATCAACTAAATTCAACCGTGCGAGGATCCAGGGCAACTTCCGAAGGCCTTCTTCCCCTCGGGTTACCTCACTGATTTAGCCAATCAGAGGCATTATAACGGTCAGCCACTCGAAATATTTTTTCCCTGACATCGTGTCTCCCTCAAAGCATCTCGATTTGACCGGAAACAACTCTGGTATGATGCCCCAAGTGCTATGATTTTAAGCCAGATTTTTAGAAGGCTTTGAAAATCCAATGCAGCAAATGACCCAAAAGCCAAGTAAGTTCGCATTAGCTTCCTCAACTACACAATGGGTCGGATTTAAATTCTCTGCTATAAATTGTGTCTCTTGAGTTAAGCAACTATTCTTTGCTCAAGTATCTCAAACTCATTCACTTTGTGGTCCACATCTGTCAATTTGAAGCCTCCTTCAGTTTGAACAATGCATAATGGTCAGACAGTGAGTTCATCTCTTTGGACTCACCAGCTTAGAAGACCGACCACCAGCGCATATTTGAGAGCCAATATAGCCTTCCTGATTATCCCTGGTAACACAAGACCTTCAAACAAGCAGGAATAATGATAAAACCAAGATGTATGCATCGGTGAGTAGATACATTGGGTTTTGAAGCCCGAAATCCCTGCATACCATAGGAATTGGCACATAGGTTGTCCATTGCTTGCAAGTGACTGAACTTCCCGAGATTCATAAGTCCAACGGTGGGCCATCTCTCAAAAATCTTGCTCTAACGGAGGCTCCGAAGGCTTCGACGGAGGCTCTGATGGCTTCGACGGAGGCTCCGAAAGGCGTCGATAGAGGCATCGAACAAATGATCACGGAGGTGCAGATAGAACTGTAGTTAGCAAGGGAGACGAGAATAAGACTCACAATATTCTCCTGCACTGCGCTGATAGATAGTTTAGTATGAAGGGACCGCAGAAAAGTACCTCTCAGTATTCTGAAATTCAGAAGGCAATGATCGTGTCAAGAGGAAAAATATTGATCCTACGACGTTACCCGAGAAGGAGCATTATGCAAGCAAAATAAATGCCATGGGTGGATCAAGTAGCCAAGGGAGAGAGAGGAATGTAAAGATCAAGGTGACTGTAGTCCCTAGTGGTGCAAAAGCTTGGGCAAATAGTTTATTGAGAGAGTAGAAGACAAGCAGAGCTTGAACGAATTGCATTTGTTGGGAGCAATAAACTGAACATACATTTTCGCAGCAAAGTAGGCTACGAAAGAACTCGCGGAGGCTCCGCAAAATCATATGTCAATCGTAGACTCCGTCATAAAGTGATAGTAAGGGAAATAGCATCGAATGTGTTGCGGACTGAACGGCATCGCGAAGTTTGAACGAGGTTTTGGGAAATGGAGGCGAGCGCGAAGGCCATTGCGGAGGCTCCGTCGATTGCCGAAATCAATTGAACTCTGGCACATTTAGGCCAGGGTTGACGGGAGAGAACTAAAGGTCGCCAATATAGCATATCCAACCACATATCCGGTGCGCTATAGTAGGTAGGAACACAAGGAGCCGCAAGTCGGTCGGGACCCGGGTTGGTGTTGGGGTCCTTGGGAAGCCTGCATCAGGAAAAATCCGACCCCATATATAGACCAACATAGTCAATGTAGTCGGCATAGTCCTGTCGTTTACCCCCTGTTATATAGTGCACCATAGCCGCCCCTCGACGGTATGTATGTCGCTGTAGTTGATATAGTTACAGACGGCGCAATGTAGTCCTGTAGTCTTGTAGCAGAATAGGCAATATAGCTTGCTGTCGCACAATATATTGTCATCGGAAGGGCTCATGCTCATGAACATATGATACAACGAAAGCAACATGATATTATTAACCAGATACAATGCGTACTGGGCGAGCTAATGATGTCCATCTCACTCACGCACCTTCGACCCGCAAATCCTTCTGTTGTGTTATATTCGTTCCGGCCGCCACAGCGGGAACCGGTGAAGGTAGTGGAGATTGCCGACACCGGTCTTTGAGCGGGTAACACTGACGACAAGCGAGGTATTGTTAGCAAAATAGATATAACTGGGAGGGACATGGGCACGCACCCAAACAGAGATCGCGAAAGAAAATCGGCAAGCAGCAACGAAGTCTGGATACAACAGAATGGGAGAGGATAAATCTTGAATGAGAACCTTGAAAAAGTCCACATCTTGAATGATAGGCTTCGAAGAACATCGCTTGAATCAACGGTCTTGAATCCGGAATCGGTGAAGTGGGACAACGCGAGAGCTTGAGTTCCAGGAGCTTCCGGCTTGATAAGGCTTGATAGTTCTTAAGCAGCTTGGATGGTATGGGTCGGAGACTAGACTGGTGTTTGAGGAGCGGGGTCGTGCTTGAGATCTGGTTAGAGGTGAATTGAGGGCGAACGCAAAGCCATTTGTTTTGAGTTAAAGAGAGGTGTAAATCTTGCTGATCAATGTGGCATTGAAGCGTTGAGACTTTGAGAAGAATGTGGTGAAAGCGGGCAGCGAGGGTGAGGCAAGGAGAGGCGGGGAGAGGGATGGATGGTGGTGGGAAGAGAAAGGGAGTGGCCATCAAAACCAACCATCGACTGCGGAACACGTGTCGCGCACGGACCCTGATGCCAAGACTTTCGGACTTGGTCGTTTCCGTCGTTTTCTCCCTGTCCCCCGTCCTTCTGCTCTTCCCTGTTCGTTGCCCTCGTCGTATCTCCCCTACTGAACCAACCGAACCTTGAATTTGACTCAAGCCTTCAATGCTTTAAACATACCAGATTGACAAGCCGCCTATCTCTCAGCTCTGTACGCATCGCCGCCGACGATTTCCGAATTGGAGAAGTTTCGATGTAGTCGGAGTCGGGTGGGAGGTAGTTGATTTTGAATGAAAGATGCATGTCTACCACATATTCTCCGTACAATGTTTGTGAGTCCTATCATCGTACTTCCTGCGGAAGTTCTACCTTTTGCTGTAGATTGTGTTGCTGTTGTAGACTTTGGTGTTGTCAATAGTGGGCTGTATTGCCGTGCAGGCATGGTACATAGCGGCCCATAGCGGCTCCCTGGAGCAACATCGGCCATGTAGCACAATATATTTCCCTCCGAAGCTATATCGACTACGAGCACTACAGCAAGCAATATACCCAAGCTGGCAGCTACGGCCCGAGGAGTTTTTCCTGATGTGCTCCGTGTATTGAGGGTACAGCAGATTATCAGCCACCGGGGAGTCGTGCAAAGCTCAATTAGCGCATCAGAATATCGAGACGGAGGACAGACGAAGGTCGAAACGAAGGCGGCGGAGGCTGGCGGAGGCTGGAGGAAGGCACACGGCATTTCCCGTTCGGGGAGACACCGATCAAATCGTGATTTGCGTAAAGCCTTCGCCGGAGGCCCGCTCTTTGAGAGGGGTTCAAGTGTACGATTAAACCCTTCTCCGAGGGGCATTACATAAGCAAAACGTAGGTGCCTTAGGTGCACTTGATTATCAGGACGAATCCCGTTGAGCGCGACTTTTTCACCACCAACAATGGCTACAAATGGGAAGGCACCCTCGCCCTCGTTTACACCACCCAGATTTGCGGAAGTGTTCCGCTTTACAGGCTCTTCGCTGCCAACGTCAACGATCACTTTTATACGAGTAAGATATTATTTCGATTATCACTCCATCTTAGTCTTATTCATGCGACGTGATAGCCTCGGAGGCTGAACGTGCAAATGCCTTGAATCTGGGATTTGCTGATGAGGGAATTGTGGCCTATATTCCTGTGAAGGGAGTTGTGACTGGGATGCCGGTTTGATGTCGATTTCTTTCCATAATATTCTTTTTGGGTTATATTAGGTGGGTAGTAGAGGTCAAGCAGACTCAGTGGGCAAGTAATTGCGAGCTAAACCCACGCGAGCTTGCGAGCGGCTGGGTTTAGTGGAAGATAAGGGAGAGATTAGATAGATGCGTTACTAGTGATGCCAGTGTGACCTTAGTACTTTCTTTTACAGACGCGTTCGTCGCGTCCCCTCCCCGCTCCTCTTACGCGCCTCTCGGGCCTTTATTTTTGCCCACCCACCCTCTCCTTCTCCTTTTCCTCACGCTTGGTTGCTTCGGTCGTTTCCTTTTCCAAGACCCAAGAACCGTGCGTACTGGATTTGGGCCGCTCGCCATCCTCCCGCCTGATTCGCTTACCGCCGATCTTTTTTCGCGCGTTCAGTTCGGCGAATCGGCCTCCGGCCCAACTCCACCTGCACATCCACCTCACTCATAACCGCCGTTAATACTTCACTCAAGTATTACTACTTAAAGCGGTCGTAGGCCGCTGGAAAACATCCCTACTTACACATCTCCTCTACACCTCCTCCTCCTCTCTCTCACAGGAGAGCTGTCTACTCGCAATCTCCCTTATTCTTGCACCAATGTTATTTCGAACAACAATCGAAGGGTGTTCGATTCAATTATCAAGAAATACACATTATTATCAACTGTTAATCGTCCGTTCGAATACTCTACTCGGCGTCTATATGTCTATCTATGAGATTGTCCTCGTCGTACTAGCATTCCTCGCGATCTCCTGCAACTCCGCCCACTCCAACAGTAATGCAAAAAAGTAGCAATCATTCTGCGAATCCGTCATCACCCGCGTCGCCATCTCGCGTCCCCTCTCCTGAATCATGCGCGCCTCGAAATCGTTGTTCTTCGCCCACTCGACTTTGGCCAGCAAGTCTGAGAGGTCGGGGAGGACTGGGATGTAGTGTTCGTACGGCCGGAGCCAGTCGTTGAAGTATTCTTCAAAGACCGTTGCCTAAGAAAGTACGCGTTCAACTGTGCCTGGACACGGCGAAAGTAGACCACACAAACGCACCTTGAACACCAACGACCCGGTCCTCAAAAGCCCAAGATACCTCCCCGAATAGGTCATCCCATCCACATCCAGCAGATACTTATAGTTATACGCGTTCTCCTGCGAGGTAAACCCACCGATATCATACTCCTTGATGATACTCGCGCGGTCACATCCGTCCTCCTTGAAACAAAGGGGGTCTGCGAATCGTGAGATTCGTGCGTCGATGAGGGAGGGGTTCGCGCGTGCGATGTCGATGAGTCTGAAGCGGGTGAAGTTGCGGTAGTTGGTGCCGACGATTTGGCCGCCCGTTGCGGTGCCGCGCCAGTCTGAAATTCATTCAGTTTCAGCAACGGAGTGTATAGGAATGCAGCATGGGAACGCACATATCTGTTCCTTCTTATCGGCCCAGGCGATGTCATTCGGATGGTTGAATTTCGGTGCTATCGAGGCTCTAGAATAATAGTACTAATTTGCGACAATGAGTTGGGTTGAAGAGAAACGAAGATTAAAAAAACAAACACACCTCGCTGGGGAATAGGATGTCCGCGAAACAAGGGCTGACTCTCGTCACAGACATCACGGGATACAAGTCGCGAGTGAACCATGCTGGCGAACTAGACAGGAAGACTGTTTGCCGAAACAACTAAGTACGCGGGTATGAAATAATCATGCAAGCGAAACCCACGCACATCCACTATCATCGTTAGCAATCTCTGCAAACCCGCTCGGACTGCGTCGAATCCGACAACCAGAGATGTTGCGAAAGAATTCGACAGTGGGGTGGGGAGAGAGGTCGAATGGGTGTTCCTCGGTGAGTGCGAGAGCTCTGTCGCGGGTGGCGTTGCCTGGTTGGCGGTAGTCGAATATGACGCGGGGTTGGTCTTTGCTGTTTATGACGAAGCTCATGTCGGGGAGGAGGGAGGCGAACTAGGGTGGTGATGGTAAAAATTGGATGTGTAGCTTAGGGCCGTGGACGTACGTTTTGGAATGTTGCTGGTCCGCCGCCCCAGTATTTGAATGATACACCCGATGGCATGTGTATTTGCCCGTCTTTCACCTCGATGGCGCCGGCCTCTCTAACGTTATTAGTCAACTAGAAGACCGTCAGCTATCGTGCCGAGAAAACACTGCAAGATGACGCACATTCGCTATGATATCAATCCTCTCTTGGAAGAATAGCGGGTTCTCCGCTGCAAGTTGGTAGAACGGTTTCATGTCGCGGTGGATTTGGTCGTAATCGTCGATGAGACAGGAATGATTTCGTGCAAACGCAAACCATTTGTCGTAATTGCGGGGTGGAGGGCGTCGGGTTTTGAGAGAATATCGTGCAGCGGCTTGCGCGTAGGTGGTGGATTGTCGTGCGAGAAGTTCGTCTACGTGGAGACGCGCTGTGGCGATGGCGGGGTGGTCGTCAGTGATGGGTTGTGGTTCTGGTTTTGTTTCCGATTTGCCAGTTTGGGGTGGTTCTGAGGCTTTGGTATCGGAATGACGAGGGCGTGCAAGAAGAACGACGAGAAGTGAGATGGCAGAAACTGCCAAGATGCCTACGAGAATTCGAATCCAGAAGCGGATCCAGGCTGCTCGGTTCCTTGGAACACGGCGGCTGACGTTTCCGCGTCTTTCGGCCGACGAGAGGAAAGCGTCGTCTTCAAAGTCTGCTATTGGGAGGGGCTCGTAGGGGTGAGGTTGATATTCTTTGTTTCGGCTCATGGGATACGGAGGGCCCACAGTATTGGGAATCCGGTGCGTCAAAGAAAGACGGAGTAACGAAGCTCAATCGTGTCAGCCCTGGCCAGGATGCGGCGTAAAGGAAATGAGTGTGTGGACTGTATGGCAGCCAGCCGTGAAAGTCTAGGAAGCCACAGATTAGAATGTGAGTATCGTGGATGGTGGTAGTATGGTGGTGGTGAGGAGCAAAGAACGGGACGGTAAGCGAATGGCAGTCCCATCTCCGTTTGGAAGTTGGACGGAATGCCAGATCAACCTCGGTCCGATCCGCAGCATACATTACGTAATTATGAACGGGGCTCATTCCGTTGAAAGAATAGCATGAGCTCACACCAAAACCCATTCACGGTGAACAGACCAATATTCTTTTCTGCTGTTAAAGCAACCAAAAAAAAATTCCAAATCGGGATTTTGGACGAGTTTGTCTTTGTTTGTTTCTCTGTTGATGACCAACACGCTGCTCTTTTTCTTGTCTTGTCCTTGTCAGACTGAGACTCGGGTTTTGAGGAAGCAGTCTGCGACGGCGTTCCTCGCGACTTCCGAAACATCCCGACGGCGCTGTGCGTTTCCAGGCACGAAAGCTCGAGGAAGTCTGGGTCAAAATCCACTCTTGAGTTGCACGACTCTTCAAGAAACCTTGAAGAAACCAGGAAACCATTGTCAAAAGCAGAAGACTGAAGGAAGCGTTCTGAGTCTTCACGAATACTTTTGTTGCGAATATAGGTTTGAAGTCATTTTGGCCCCCCAGTTTCTCTATATGTACTGATACTTCCCCAGCTCCGAGGTTGCGCACCCCTTGGCGTACCCGTATCGTCATCTCTACCCGCACTTGCTACCCTGCTCGATCTATGGCTCGGTCTCAGAATTTTTTGGAGAAGCTTTTTGCGTACTGCTGTTTGCGGGAGTGCATGATTCCCGTTTGCCCCCTATGTCGGTGGAGTCCCCGCACTTGCGTCCTCTGATTTCATCGAAAGGTATTGACCAAATGCGACTCGACGGTAGTCGCACGCATATGGGTTCATCTCATACACGGATGCATGCCAAGTTTGATGAAAGGTACGGGGGCTCCTTGAATTCTTGTCTTTGAATGATACTTACATCGAGGCCGGCGATTCGGAATAGACTTGTCTGCATAGCGGCCTCATCGTTGTGCAGCTCGGAGCTGAATCTCCAGCTGTCGTCAATCCCGCACACCCAAAAGTTCTTGGACGACCCTCAGTGCGCTTCCAAGACAGTACGATGTGCCAGTTCATGACGCATTCGCACCCCCGCGTCCTCCAACACTGGGCTCGACTCGGCTACAAGTGGCGCGCGATGCTTGCAAGACCCTGCTCCCCGTCTTTGCCTCATTCACCCCAGTCTGCAGGTTCTACGTTCTTCGCGCCGGCATTCGACCCAAGCGCGTTCCGTCCGTCCCCCGCGCGACCTCTTCGAGTACCGGAGATCTTCCTTTGTGCTGGCGCTGCACTGCGGTCAATCGTTCGACACAGCGCACTCGGTATGGGGGTGCTCTTTTCACAGCTCACAGTCTGAAGTAAGTTTCGACCGCTTCCCCGATTCTTTGATACTTACAAACTTATACAGCGGCGAGTCGTTTGTCTATCGTACTGCCCCATCTCTCTACTTGTGTGGGCTTTCCATCGACCCACTCGCCAGCCACTCGCGTATTGTTGTCTACGGGGGTGTAATGCAATTGAGGGCGGCAGTTTGGCTAAGGGGAAGCATGTGGATCTTCATATCCTACCTGCAAGCATGGCACGATCGATAAAGGGTACGGGTGTTTGTATCATTACTTTCGTACACCCCTCACATCTTTTCTTGCGATTCTCTCTGATAGACACCTGCCTGCATAGCTGCCTCATCGTCGTGCAGCTCGTAATCAAATGAAGTCTGCATCTCCCAACACCGTGGTGTTCGCTCAATGCTTGCCCAGCCCTGCAGCCATCACGTGCACCGTCCACCGTCCCCCTGTACCCCGCTTGGCTTCCTCCATCGCAGTTTGCAGGTCCTTTGTGCCGCGTGCGTACGTTCGACGTGCGAGCGTTTTGTCCGTCCCCCACCGAAAACCCGGTATCTTTCGTTGTGCTAAGCACGAGGTGCGACTAACGCAGAGTAGCCGGCATGAGGCGGAGCTTCGTTCGAGGGACCCGAACCGTCTGGACATCTGGACGCTGTCAATTCGAGCTATTGATTCCTCAGCATGCCCGACCCCCTCCCATCGCAATGGCCGGAAGTGGGACATTCCTTCTCGACCCTCGCAAATCATCAATATGCACCGGGTCCTGATCCTTCTTCTGCGTGGGGCACATTGCCGAAGCTGCAAACGTCTACCGCACATCCCAGGCATGCTGCTGGACCTTACATGTCTCGCTCGTCTTTTTGACGGGGGCACTCGAAGCCTCTTCCTCATCTCGCCGACTGGGACACTAGCCAAGGGTTGCCCGACTGTATCGTCTCGACGAGCATGTCTCGTTCTCCCTCCTGCGACCCGTCTCCGCGTCATTCTTCTTCGTCGCGAGGAGTGAGGTTACGAAACCCATCTGCGGACAGGATGGAGTCGCAGTCTTGTTGTACGTGTCTGCGTACAATACTTCATATTTCATCCGTCATCTCTGTGGCTTCGTCTGTGCACTTGCGTCTCATACTCCTTCTTGTCGTGCCTCCGCCCTCTTTTCGATACCTTCCAGTGTCCGCTGGTAACCCCGGCTACTGGAGGTGTAGGTGCATCCGCTTGACAAGCTGCTACGAACTGCATGCGCCTGTGGGATCGTTTCAGCACCAGCCTCCGACATGCAGCAGGCGAGCAGATTTGTACGTGTGCCAAAGGGGAAACAAGAGGCAGGGTTGAGTGATTCCGAAGTGGAGCAGGGACTCGTGCGGCGTGTTTATGGTCGCATCTCCTCTGTCGTGGTGGTGCAGGGAATGTTCTTGCAGGGAGTGAGAATCAAATGCGGTATCTTGGACGATGCACATCTGAGCTGGAAGCATTGTGAGTCATTACTTCTGTTGCCTCCAGTGCCTGACTGACTACCGGCTCTTCCGTATGTAGACTAGCTCATCTGCGAAGACGAAATGTAGGATCTGTTTGGCGGTATGAGGCATCAGTAGCAGCGGGTTCAGTGGTGCCTTCGAACGTCAACTCCCCATCGCCCCCTGTTTCCAGCAATTGCTCGAAGTTATCATTGCGAATCATCGGAAGGGTTGGCTGCTCAAGAGGACGGTCTCAAGTCACTTCTTCGCTTGCTTTTTGCTTTTGCGTATATTTGTCAGTACACAAGGATGTGATACTTTCTCGCAGCGCTACCTCCATGTACAATATCACGTTCTTTGTCTCTAGAGTCGATTGTACTTTTCATTTCCTTTGTTTAAATTGAGGGAACGGCGCTGTGACTCGGATTAGAGGCAGGTTCCAGGGATCCCACCAGTGATCACGGGGAAGTCCGTTTCCATATTTGGAAATACTAGAAAATCTGTTCGGCGTGACGGTGTGAATCACTGTCTACAATGACCGTCAACCTAAAAATGCGTTGTGGGCACTGGCACGCGTCGACCCTACATCTTCCTCCTCGAATCGAAAGTAGCTCTCAAGTTCTGTGAATACCATGTCAGAACCTACCAAACTCGTCGTCATCGCTGGAGCAGGTCCTACGGGACTGACTATGGCGCTTGCACTAGCCAAGTGCGGCGTCAAAATTCGTATCATCGACGAGGCTACCGAAGAGCACGATGCTGCACGCGGTACTGCAATCACCGTATGTTTCGGTACTACATGGCTGGTCAGTGGGCTGATGCACTTCAAGCCTCGCACGCAAGAGTTGCTCGCAGTCCTTGGCGCAGATAAAGACCTCGCTGCTGTAGCCACAGGACCTCTCCCCATGGCCGTCTATGGACCCGATGGCAAAACTATCGTGAAAGCTTTCGAATGGTCTGAATCGGCGCAACCGAGTCCGACTATTCCATTCGTGCGTCGGCGTTCACTTCTGAATTCTAAAACATCATTCAGACCTTCACATTGGCAGAATAAAATTGCGTCGATCGGTCAATCTGAGGTTGAGAAGATCATGCGTCATCACATCAAGAGCTATGGCTTTGAGGTCGAACTGGGAAAAAAGCTTGTCGGAGTCTCCCAGGACGAAAACTCTGTTATTGCTAAAGTATCGCTGGTTGGAAAATCAGAAGAAACCGAAATCAAGTGCGACTATCTGGTGGCTGCCGATGGGGCAAAAGGTATGCCATCCTTTATTCCACGATTCTTTGTGCTTTAACGTGCACGGTAGGACGTTCCCGTCATTTCATTGGTGTTTCCTTCCTCGGCGAAACTAAAGCTGCAGATCGAATGTGGGCAGCGAATGTTGAAGTCCCAGGATTCAGTAGAGAGGTCCGTCGTCTCGTTATCTCCGCCGGTCCTTACCCTTGCTCATCGTCGTCTCAGTATTGGCATCGATGGGGTGACTTTGCAATAGCAGCGTAAGGATTATTAACAACTCTTACCTGCGGACCTCATTCTTTACAGGACATCGTTGAAGTCCATTAACCCTGGCAGCCAATTCCAAATGCAAACACTTGGTCCAAAGCTACCCAAAGATGTGCCTCAGGATCTGGCTGGCACGCAAGAGCTATTCAACTCCATCACGAAACGTGACGACCTTGTGATTACTGACGTTCGCTGGATTACCGAGTGGAAGTAAGATTCTTGTAACATGTATTTCAACCGTTGATTGACTGGATATAGAGCGAATATCCGAATGACCGACAAGTTTTCTGTGGGCCGCGTTTTCCTTGCCGGAGGTAGGGTCCCGCATCTACCTATCTACCACCGTCGTGTTGATTCCTCCCGCAGATGTCGCGCATTGTCACTCTCCTGCCGGCGGTCAAGGTACGAATACCGCCATGCAGGATTCGGTAAGTCACTGCGATGAAAAAACTATCGTCGCTGACCGGACCACAGTTCAATCTCGCATGGAAGCTAGCGTTGGTCATGAAAGGGAAGGCATCGCCCACTCTCCTCAAAACGTACGAGGCGGAGCGCATGCCCGTTGTAGCAGAGATGCTGAGCCTCTCGAACGACCTCCACGCAAAAGCTTTTCCCCATATTCCCAACTCCGCATTCGATGGGCCGCCAGACGCCACTGCCTCGACCGACCCCATGATGCGTTCTAGTAAATTGCTGCAGCTCGGAGTCAATTATCGATGGAGCCCCATTACACTGGACGAAAGGGACAACGGAGAGAAGTCGACCGACAAGAATCCATACGGGACTATGGGTGACAAGGTTAGGGCAGGAGATCGCGCGCCTTACGTCGGACAACTCCAAGGGAAAGAAACCGTCGATCTCTTCATACTCCTTCGCGACACGCCATCTCACCTAGTCCTCTACTTCACCGCCTCCGCTTCAGACTCCTTCGATGAGCTGGCCCCTTTCATTCAAAGTCAATTGCTCGAGGTTGCGGTCGTTTCCAGCGCCCCGCTTGACTTGGACGTCAAACCGGGAGTCAGTCACCTTGTTGATTCCACGGGCCTCGCTGGCCAGGCATACGACGTGCCATCCGACAGGGATGTGTTTGTGGTCGTTCGCCCCGATGTAATCATTGGAGCATACGTATTCTCTGCTAAAGGTGTTCTCAAGTATTTCTCCCTCTTGGGACTGGTACTTGCAAACTGAAAGTGATATGAATTTATCTCTACACGTATCGATCCGCCGCCGCCCAGTTGGTGTCACGTCAGCGCACGATGCTCCACATTTCATCCGCCATTTTCCTTACTTTAGTCTTTGTCCGTTGCGTCTTCATGCCTCTCATCTTCGCCCTACCCGTGGTTCCGCCCTTGTTTCGATACGTTTACACGAGCTGCCTCTCGTCTCTACTCCACCATACTGGAGGTGTAGGTGCATCCGCTCGACAGGCTGCTACGACGTACATGCGCCAGTGGAATCAGTCCAGCCTCCGACATGCAGCAGGAGGGGAGATTTGTACGTGTGCCAAAGGGAAAGTGTTTGGGGGAACAAGAGGCAGGGCTGAGGACCGCGAAGGCGGAGCGGGTACTCGTGCGGTGTGTTTATGGTCCTCTGTCCTGGTGGTGCAGGGGATGTTCTTGTAGGGGGCGAGAGGCAAATGCGGTATCTTGGACGATGCACGCCTGAGCTGGAGGCATGGTGAGCCATCTCTTCTGTCGCCTCTAGCGTGTGACTGACAACTCGCTCTTTCCGTAGGTAGACTAGCTCATCTGCGAAGACGAAATGGTCTGTTTGGCGGCGTAAGGCGTCAATGGAGGGATGCGGCTTCAGTGATGCCTTTTCCCCGTTGTCCCTTGCTTCCAGCAGATGCTCGAAGTCATCGCTGCGACTCATCGGACGTTACTGTGGTTGGCTGCTTAAGAGGACGGTCTCAACTCTACTTTTTCGTATACTTATCAGAACACATGGAGGTGATACTTTCTCGCAGCGCTATCTCCATGTATAGCTCTTTGTCTCTACTCATTGTACTCTCCATGTCAATTTCCTTTGTTCCCGAGACTCGTGCCCAGCTAGATGTCGGGCGACATATGACACGCCGATGGCAATCAAACGACGCTTGTCCGGCACCACCATGTCGCTAGATTGCCCCCAGTGTGGTTTCGACCCAGCAGCAGAATACGGTGAAGCAGCTGGACTATCTCGTGCTGAGCTCCGCGACCGCTTGACCGAGCTGGATGCTCTAATCGCTTCATTGACCTTGAAGCGTCAAAGTCTCCAGGCTGCTTCTGACGCGATAATCTATCCTGTACTGTCTCTTCCGCTCGAAATCACTGCAGAGATTTTTGTGCGCTGCCTACCTGCTGCTACATATGTATCGCCTTCGGTCTCGGACGCCCCTCTTCTTCTAACGCAGGTATACCATCAATGGAGGGAAATAGCGCTCGGGACACCAACTCTCTGGCAGTCTTTGGCATTCAAAGATCAGGATGTATCTACCAAGCTCTTGACCCTGTGGTTATCTCGATCTGGAATTCTCCCAATCTCACTCTCTGTTACTTGCTGGGATAAACTGCGAACAGGCGCCCTGTTTGCGGCTGCCTTGCAGTTCGTGGATCGATGGTGTGATGTGAAATTTGGTCTGCCGCTTTCGTCGTTCTCTAAGCTGGACCTGCGTAACGAACCTCTGCCAAACCTTCGCACCCTTCGTCTGGACTATGTCTCACAGAGCAGCGACGACATAGTTTCCGACATGGTGTCGATATCTCACGCTGTTGCTCTGAGGGAGGCGTATGTAACCACCCATCCCGAGGTGATCGTCGACCTGCCTTGGGCGCAGCTGACGGCTCTCACCCTGCAAAAAGGAGTAGAGCTGCATGCAGCCCTGACGCTCCTCGAGACCTGCACCAATCTTGTCACCCTCGACATCTCGACCGCCGACGATTCAGTCGCTGGTTCCACGCTTGCCAGTGTGACGTTGGATTCTGTGAAGACCCTAACATGTAACCTCGGGTCATCCGAGCCCGATTCCAGCTGCATTCTGGATCACGTTATACTCCCCAATCTCACCCGTCTGAGCGTCCAAAATCTCTCCCACCCTCGGCATGCTCCCACATTGAAAAACTTCATCCATCGCTCGGCATGTTCGTTCCAGTTCTTTGCCGCGTCCTTCGCTCGCGACATGACAGCCGATACCTTCCTCGAATGTCTACGCGTCCTTCCGGATTCCATCTCGGAACTGGAGCTGACCTCCCCGCGAGGGGAGTTCACGCGTGGAATATTTTCCACTCTAGCTCCTGACACAGTGCTTCCGCGACTGAGAACTCTGCGTCTCCACGGCAGGGGCGTCCTGTCCGATGACGAATACGAGGATCTTGTCGATATGGTGCAGGTGCGACGCGCGCGTAGCCCTCCATCGCTGGATCTCGTTTCATTGCATTTATGGCTCTTTTCAAATCATCCGCGGATGATGCCCAGCAACCTGAGGATTGTTCAATTGAAGGCCCTTACGTCCCGTTTCTCGGGGCTGAAGATCAAGTTCTTATTATCAAAAAGGGTGCCATACGGACGGTCCACCCATGTCGTTCTCGACAACACAGATTCTGGTGGGTTTCTACCAGTTGGCCTCGTGGATATTGTGATTGAAATTTGTGAATTCAGACCGAAGCTCGTCGGACGGATATCCCGTGTACTGATACTGCCAGAGGCGAATGGGAATGAGACTGCAATGCGGAGACAGGATGCAGGAATACGTGTTTCTATTACCCGATTTCGCGAGTCCCCAAATTCACAGATACTTAGCCGGTACTCGAAAGAAGTGTAACGATTGTATTCAAGACACCGACAAGTACTCTACGCGCGCGTTTGGTTGGCTCCCACCCGAAGGCGGCGGCCGTAAGCCTGCGAACCGACGACAAGGTAGCGCGCATCTCGCAGGACCTTTCTACCACAGCAAGAGCGAAACACAGAAAGCCTCGACACGACACAGAATGCCAGATACACCGTCCATCGTATCCACCGCGTCGAATCCGTTCGAAAGCCTTGCCAGTAGCATCCGAGGAACTCCAGGCGTGTCGCAAATGCCCCGATACCAGACGCTAGGGCTGTTACACCTTTCGAAATCTTAGTAGTGACAAGTGCTTCATCGGGCGTGGAGCGGGGGATTTTAACCCACACCGCTCGAGCCCTCCACGACGGGAGCTTAGTTGAGTAGAGCAATGGCGACGGCCACCTTGAAGCCGACGCGCTCGTGCGCGCACGAAAGGCAGGGGCCGCAGTCCCCCAAGGTTTCCGCGACGGATTCCAGATGAGGGCCTGAAGCCGCCTGACATGCCCACGAGCTCTCCCCCTGCGATTGCTGGACCTAGGAGCTACTGGGACTTTGGACGGCGAGCTGAGAAAGAGATCATCAGCGAGGAACAGAAGAGAGTGTGTAGTACACGCACCTGAAACCTGGACAGAAGTGGCTGACGGTCAATAGGACGTACGAAAAAGAAGAGTGAGCAACGCACCAAGTGGACCAAGCGACAGCCCCAAATCATGTTCACAGGATAGCTGGGTGAGTGGAGACTAGGTGGATATGTTTTGGTGAGGTCGCTTAGAGAGACAAAGGGAGAACTCATTGGAGAACATGAAAGTCAAGAGGAAGAGGTGTTCGGTAATCCCCGAGAGTGGCTGGCGGAATTTATAGAGCGGGTGTTTGGACGAAACAAACAAATCTCTCGGAGGCTGTAACAAGATCGAATTTAAGCTGCCCTAAATTGCCTGGCATTCGGCGGAGTAGTGGGGCAAGATGAAAGTAGAGTGTGATTGGATTCGAAGCAGGATCCCTCATATTTACCTCAGCAAACTTGCCTTCGGATGATTCAAGAATGAGCTCAAGCAAATGGCCCAAGAGGGGAAGAAGGGAGCTTGGAGGCCAGGAGGAATGTAAATGTCCACGTGACCGCGTCACCTCTTGCTTCCCGACCACAACATCCCCGCGAAACCATAGCTAAAACTCGCTCGTAGGAAAATCCTTTTAAGCGTGTTCTTGTGTCGATGACACCTCTATACTAGCCCTATTATATGGCTCCTCCACTCAAGAAACAACACTTTGATTCGACGAGTCCAACTACTATCAGTACTACTTTGCCAAATCGGACCTCGACAGATCAGGCTGGCTATCCCCCAGTACCGGCAAATCTAAATAACGTGCCCTTGGATATCCACCTCGAAGTATATTGTAGTTACGGACTCAGAACTGCGCTCAACGTCAACTGTATCCTTAGATTTTTCGCTATATCCACCCTCGAGACCTCATTGCAGTCGCACGGTCGTGCAAGCCTCTAAGGGATATCTTGCTGGACAAGCAATTGTCTCAACCCACTTGGCGGCGCGCGCTGTTCTCTGTTACCAGACTGCCTCCTGCTCCAGAAGCACTGCCCGAACCGCAGATGGCCATTCTACTTTACGACTCAACGTGCACGGTACGTGTCGACAGACGTTCAACCGCTGTGATCGAATTCCAACTTGTATGCCTATAGAAATGTGAGAAGATCCTCCCAACGGCGTCGAAGATAGATTGGGAATTGAAATCCCGTTTCTGTGTTTCCTGCCGCGAGACTTCGTATGCGATTTAGTTCGAGACTACTACTCTATCTAGGCTGATTTTGTCTCTGATAGTGTAACCTCCTTCTCCAGCGTCGGTGCGAAACCTGAGCCTTTTAGCAGCGTCCCCGTTCACTTTGTGGTTCCGACCCAATTCGCTCGTAAGTGCTTTGTGCTTGCCGTATTCAACCTTGTTAAAGTCCGCAACAAAATTCTAGTGAGCTCAGGCGCATCTGGCTGCTATCTCACCAGGGAATTTGACCTCGTGAAAGCCAAATTGGCGCAGATGTCCGCCCAGGAGCGTGTAGTGTTTGTGTCGAGGAAGCAGCGCCAAATGGGCGATCTTCGCTCCGTATGTTCTTCTTCTCCTCCTGTGCTCTGCCCCGAAACTTCCCCAACAGTACGCCAGGGAATGCCGCGCATTTGAGGAGGCCCAGCTGCGAGGGCATCTGGATAGAGAGAAGATCGTCAAAGAACAGCGTGCTAAACTGTAAGCCAGCTTCCCAAGCCCTTCAGCACAGTCTCCTCACCATCACATCAGTATCCGAGCAAAGCTATTCTCGTTGGGATGGGGGGAGGAACTTGCGGTACTTGAGCCCGGTAACTCGGCACTTGACCAGCATGCTCTCGTCGATGTGTCGGAAGTTCTCACCGACGCAGGTACTGGACAATCTCAATCATTATTTCTTACTATGTTTTGACGATGCTTCCCCAGCTTGGCTCGAAATCCGCCCCGTCCTGGAGGCTTTCCTGCAGAAGCGTCGTGCAACGCAGAAAGCTAAGCATCAGGCTCACTTAAGGAAAGCATCCAAAGCTCGTTTCGAGTCTGCCCGGAAGATGGAGGAAGGTCTGAAGGGAGGGAAGGAAAACGCTCAGCCGCAGCGAAAAGGAAAGGGTCAGAAGGGTTCGGTGGGTGGTCATGAGTCCTTGTTTCTAGACTGCCGCTGACCAACTCTCCTTCGTAGCGCAATCGCGGTTAGTACAGGGAGTACTGTAACATTGCATTGGATTGCCTAGGACATTCCTATCCACATTCTACCATTCAACTAGGTATTGTAGCACGACACATTGTAGGACCAGACAAGTGCATAGATCTAGATTTGTATGAACAATTTGTAGAGACGCGGAAACCATTTTGTACACAATAGTAATCCAGTCCATTTGTATCTTCTATCGTTTCTGAGACTCGGCGCGACGCAGGCCTGTATCTCTCGTGCCACACGCGAGAGCGCAGCACCCTACAATCAGCCACGACGCCTTTCAAATGCTGAGACTCAACGGGACGGTGACGGGATACGATGTAGAGTGCATCGATGAGGTCGCATTCGCGGAACGCAAGCGAAGACGTCTTGACTCCGCAGCAAGGATAGCCGTTTACGGAGGGAATACAGCTTATAAGGTTTCCGGCGACACGAAGAACCTCCGCGCACAACTTGTACGCACGTCTCGTAGCGGACGCGCCGAGAGATGAAGCGCGCGCTCTGCGTGTGGGCCGTGCGACGTTGTCGCCTGTCTCCAAAGTTTCAGGTGCGGGACAGCGCCAAGGGGAGTTCGCTGAAATGCCGGACTAACTGCTCAGCATTGAGCTGGGTATCGTCAGGTCTCGTCGGAGGGTCGTTGCTGATGCCTCCACATAGGCATGAGCCTACCGATCGCGATCTGCGCCCATAGCTAATAGTCCGCCATTCCTAGCTTGACGTCGAGGCGATGAGTCATCGAGCAGCCCATTCCTACTTTGACTTCGAGGCGATCATTGAGCAGCCCAGGCAGGAAAACGGGCTGATGCTCGAGACACGTAGAAATTAGATGAACGCGTTAGTCGAATGCAATGCGGACGGTGTGAGCGGGGGAGATGCCATCGGAAGGGGTAGGCATGGTGGTGGTGGACAAGCAAGGATGGATGACTAAGCTAATACATCAGATCTAGCTAGCCGGCCTGATCACCCTACTACAACGGGACGCAGTGTCAGGTCAGTGCCACTGTGGATGGCAGATTCAGAGGCGGGGGAATGCTTGTACAACGCCGTGGCCAAGACCATTCAGACGAAGAAGACGAAGAGATGAGAATTGAAGTAGCGACTGCCGGAATTTCATAGCGGTGCTCCGAGCCTGTGGCAGTCACTCGACTTTTACTGATATTCGGGTGCTAGCGGTAGAAGCCTGAGGGACGGGGACCGTTGGCGTTGGGAGGCTATTCGGCGCTGCAAACCTTTGAACCTCGGAGAGGCTACTCAGGAAGCACATTAGCAAGACAGCGCAGCTAATTTCCAGATACCGCCTCCCACCGCAGCTATCTGCTGGCAAATAGCTGGTTGGAGCCGTTTTACACGGTGACCTCAGGCAAGTTCTTGCATACAGCAGTAGGGGAAGTGAAGGCTTTTCGCGAGACCAGATACCAAATGGCACTGACGGGACCAAGAGGCAGTTTTATAGGATTCGAGTCATGGAGCCTAGAGGCCAGTTAACTAGTTTCTGGCAAGCTGGTTCTGCCTCCCTGACAGTCTGTTGGGTTGCTATCGGCAAAGTCAAACCGCTGAACGAAGCAAGAGCTGCAAGACACGATTCCAATTTTCTCGTCGTCGGGGTCGACTCGTGGGAGCCGTGGAAGAGGCACCATCAGACTTTGATCTCAATCTTTTCTTGCCGAAAACGGTGTCTACGACAAGTCGAGAACTTCAAGCCACTCTGAGGCCTGAGGACCCAATGGTTTTCAGTTTAGTACTAAGTGCGAGATTACCGACCGTAGATGCTCGCTTGGCTTGTTCTTAACATCGGATAAGTATTCCCCACAATCGCCACCAGCATTGATATATTGGCGTAGCTTGGAATCAAGAAGTTTTTAGAGCAGGGTCAGCATTCGTTCCAACTTCCTACCAGTGCGAACACGGGCCTGAGTGGATAACCGCAGGGCTGGGATTTACCCGGCCGGGAGTGTCTGTGAACCTGAACCTTAAACGAGAGAAAGAAAAGGAAACGGAAATGCTGTCACCACTGATACCAACATATGCCCCATTTGTGCCCCGTTCAACTTTCTGGAAGCCAGTCAGGTAAGCTCAGATCATATTGGACGAAGGAGAGTATTTATGTCTGGCCTCGCCAGAATTCCGGGAATAGTTTTCGCCCTATTCAACTACTAGCTAGTTCACTCCTTTCATGTCGACAGAGCTCGATTCAACGTACGGGGCCTGGCTCATTTCTCTCGTTCTCGAGACCTTTCTCTATGGCATGGGGGTCCTACAATCCTGGAATTATTTCGCGGCTCGGCCTACGGATATCGCGCCCGTGAAGGCAACGGTGAATGAGTTATAGCATCTCTCGTTTTCTTATAATTGAAGTGCGCTAGGTTCTTGTCGTTCTGTGCGGCCTCTACATCCTCTACTTTAGTGTAATTGAACATTGCTTTTCAGTGTTCTGGAGACAGTCCAAGTCGTGTTCTTCTTCCTCTCGTCCTACTCTCGTTTCGTGCAGCGTTTCGGAAAGATTCAAACCGATTTGATCTGGCAAGTTCCCTTCGATATCACTCACGGTCTGTAATTGACCAAGGCGGTGAAACGCAAGGGAAGATACAGTATGTTACAATGCCTTTCATCACTGCGAAATCAATAACTTTTCTTCGCAGCTCCAACTCCTCGCCGCAGTGAGTCAATTCAACATGTGTTTTTGACTGAGCAACTTCCACGGTCGGCGCTGAAAATCATCGTAGTATCTTTCCGCTTTCTTCGTGCAAATGTAAGTCAAAATCATTAGCCTGAGCTGCATGGTCATTGCCAGGCTCGTTGACTTTTCACAGTTACTTTTCGAGTCGCATTCACAGATGTAGGTCATGTCAGCGTCTCTCGACATCAGTGCTCATTCTTCTTCAGTGACCAAAGGGCGGAAGAAATTGAGCCTTTCGGCGTTGGGCATATACATCATCGTACTTGCGTCTGATTCATTGCCCGAATCAATCGCTCATGTAGCGTCGTCGTTCCACAGCTTTTGTTGGCCGTTGTCCAGATTGGTGCGCACATCGTCTTGTTGACAACGACTTTCTTCAACGTTCGCATACCATAGTTGCAGGGATCCTTCAGACTGTCAGCTCGTCCGTCTTGTCCTCGACTCTGTTTTGTCCATGGGCCAATAACAATTTTCCCGCAGATACAAGCTGCGCAGTTTCTTAAAACTAGGGACTACAAAGGTATTGTCGCTACTTCCAATCCCCTACCAGTATCGTTCCAACGACTTCTCTAGCCTATCACTACCCTTCAAGCTGCCGCATCCCTGGCCTGCGACATGTTAATCACCACCTACCTTTGTTTGTTCCTCAAAAGTCAGAAAAGCGACATGATCAAGTGAGTCTTGCTTTCTTGGACTAGATCAACTCAATATTCGTGTCGTCGTCGAATAGGACCAACTCAGTGATGGACCTGCTCATTTACGATGCTATCAATCGTGGTTTACTGACCGCGTTGTCGTCCGCCGTCAATATGATCTTGGTATGTGCACCATCCTGTGCTGGTCTCATACTACCTAACACACCCTGGTTTTTCAGTTTTTGGCGCTTCCCGACACGCTCTGGTTTTTCCTCGGCCTCGCTCCCAGTAGCAAACGTCCGTAGTGATCTAAATGGCGTCATTCTTGCTCACGACATCGCCTCTTCCGCAGTGTACATGAACAGCATGCTAGCGACGTACGTGTCTCTCCCTATGCTTTAACAAACACGGCTTGCTAACCGTATCCCAGACTCAACAGACGCCAGCACATCCGTAACGCCATCGCGTACAACGATCAAGGATGGAACTCGATGCCAATGGGTTCATTAACAACGAGTCCCGGTCCCAAGGGAATTCAAGCCATCGCTGCTATAGAGTTCGCTGAGACTCCTTCTGTAAGAAATTCTCTGTTGTTGGTCCCGCCCTCTGAACTGAGATTCTTTGAAGGTAAACATCAGTGACAAAGAAGGCGAGTTTCCTGCATGCGTATAGTAGCGTGGGGCCTTTTGAATATTTGAAGAGTGATTCACAATTACTGTAAATAATTACATATTGCCTTCGTAGGTACTCGAGTAGCTTGCTTGCAATACTGTCTAAAGCTCAGACTTCGGAATGCCAATACAAGGCTTCTTCACGACTCTGAGTCTCACGCTGTGTACAGGACACATAGCAAAGCGGGCAGAAGTGACTTCGCTGTCTGCTTAATGCAACGCGTTCGCGGCACAGGTCTTCAATAAGTATTCCTGACAAGGCATTCAAGTTTGCACTTCGCCAAGGTCGAGACAAAGCCAATATATTACATACTAAAGTATTCTACGCGCGCGTTTAGTTGGCTCCCACCCGAAGGTGGTCACCGTAAGCCTGCGAACCAACGACAAGGTAGCACGCATCTCGCAGGATCTTTCTACCACAGAAGAGCGAAACACAAAACGCCTCGACCCTGCACATAAGTTGAACCCCCGATGCGCCGTCCATCGTATCCACCTCGTCTCGTCCGAGCAGCTTGCCAATGACCTCTGAGGGCTTCCAGACGTGTCAACTTGCTTCGAGAACAGATCTGACCCGAAGGCCTTTCGCAGTCTGAGCCAAGGGCAAGTGCCTTCATCGGTCTCGAAGGCTCCGTGTGAGGGGCATCCTTCGAGCCTGGGCGAGAGGAGCGTGATTGAATAGAGCAACCGCGAAGGCAAACTTAAAGCCGACGCGCTCGTACACGCACGAAGGCAAGGACGGCAGTCCCCATGAAGAGGCCGCCGCGACCTAACGTACAACGACCTCTCCTCCATTGAACGCTGGGCCTACTAGCTATCGGGGCTGCTTAGAACGAGGACGCGCGCTAGAGTACCTAAATGCAAGGGGCGGCGGTCAGTAAAGGAGTGGAAGGGGAAGGGTGAAAGACGCAACGAGCGGTCAATGTGGAAGCTTCAAAACCTGCGTTGGGGGTAGTTGGGCTGTCGAGAACTGAGAGAAGAAGATTTGGTAAGCTCGCCTACCAGGGAAAGGGAAGCCTCACTCGCGAATGATCATGGAAGTCAAGAGCAAGAGGCGGTCGGCAATTCCCGAAGGTGGCTGACGGTATTTATAGTCCGTGTATTTGGTTCCAACAAACAGGGTTTCAGCAGAAGATCCAGAATCTCAAGAATGGTAGTGGTATGGCTGCCAATGTAGATGTCGCGAACTTGAAGACGTGCCGCCCAAATCACTGCCTGAGCAATGCCTGAAGCTCTCAAGGGATAAATGGAAATGGTCATCCGAGTCGTCGATCTCGATAATACGGGATAGTGGGACACCAAGGAGGCGTGGGGCGTCGTTATTCAAATACGCTCGAAGATGAGCCGAGGCAGTTGTCGCCGATGGGACCCCCACAAACGCCAGAAGTGAAGAAATGCGGAGCACGTGATCGCGTCACTGTTCCTCTGACCATCTCCCTTCAGCTTTGCGAGACCCACACCTAGTACAAATCTTGTCCTGCGCAACCTCCTTTCATTGTCTTCAGCTCCAGAGTTCTCCTGTGGCAAACGACAGCGCTGCGCTCTTTCCGCATCTACCTCCCCGAGAAACAAACTGTCCTCGTCACTAGCCGGGCAGCCGTCCCCCCATAGGAGGACCAGTCCGCATCTCTCGTCATCATGGACGGTGCCCTCGCATTACATGTTAACTGCTGCTGCTGCTGCTTGAAGTGATCGGCAGAAGCTTTGTTCTGTCCTGACCACCACTGCTGCCTGCGGCCTATCTTTGGTCCCAGTGACGTGCGTCCACTCCACATGCTAGAGACAGAAGCAGCGCGCACATTCCCCTCGCCCCCCTCAAAGGCTCGTTCGCATCGCCAACCCTCGCACCATCCATTCCAGACGACGTGAAAGGGCTGCATGATTTCGAGGGCACGCGTACCCGGTCACTACCTTCATTCTGCAATACCCTCATTTCTCCGCTAAGGGAGTGATTCGGCACAGGGATGGAAGCCATAGCAGCAGTTTGTCGAGCGGATGCGCATAGGATATGCGCCCAGGGTAAAGACGAGACTGTGTCAATGCGTCGACTGAGGAGGGTAGAGCTGGGATTGAATCGCAGCATCTAGGAACGAAAGTCGGTCCATGATGAAAGTCGTGGATGAGGCGCAGAGTAAGGTATTGAGATGCCACCCCACCCTCTACACGACGGAGGAGATATGACACGGAGTTGGGCGAAGGACCACAGCCACTCTGCAGCCCTGAAGCAGCCTCTGTAAGAGAGACGAGCGGCCCATGACGTTAACCACATGGGATGCGATGCCGCCGACTTGCACTGACCACATTATCATGACTGTGCGACGGCAAGGGGACCAGTGGTCGGTGATATTGTGAATGGGTCGATGTGTCGACGAACACTGCAGGACATGAGATATCCCCTGACGAATGGGCGGACAACGTGCTGCACAGCGCGCTGTGTGAGGAACGCAGAGGCAATGAGCAGATAGCACGAGGCAAAGATTCGTGCAGTGCAGCGCGACGGACGAAATTTTCATGTCGACTGTGGAGCGTACTCCGTTGCTCGACGAGAACAATGGAAGCCGTCAATTGACAGATCGACGAGTAGGTAGCTGGTGCCATGGGCACGAGTAACGCATGCGGGGGTAGTCGAGCGAATTCGATGGGCCGTAGGGCTAAACATTGGCATGTAATCGGTCGGGAAGACCGTATGCTGAGACGAGCGGCATCAGTGCCCGCGTCGGGTAAAGCGGAGGTTCGAGCCCAAAGCGAAGGACTTGGGGGAAGGCATGTTACCGACGCGCAATGATGGGGTTTCCTCACAAGATACATGTAGGGCTGACGTCGGAAGCAGCTTGAGTCTTCGACATCTGAACATTCAGGTTGCATGCCGATGGGCTGCTATCAAGATTTGAGAACGAGCCTATTCGAAACAGGCAGGGTAAGTACTAAGCACAGAGATCCAGAAGAATTTCAGAGGACACGCACCCATCTATCCAATCCATACCCTCTGAGCTGAGCTACATCTCAACCACATTGAACCAGTCACAGACATGTCGCTAGTGATACTAGCTCTGTAGACAAACGACGACACGAATCAAGGTCTAAGGAGCTAATGTCGGCGGTCGTGGGGTGACGAAGGTTGTCGGACTCTCAGTCGGCGGTCTTGTAGCCAACAAGAGAAGGATTGCTTTACGATAGTCAACCGTCGAGGGTGGGACGACGCAGAGCTGATAACTCTCCCCAGAACGCGCGCGAAGAATGGCCTAGAATGGCCAGCTGGTTGTACGGGATCAGCAGGAACAAGCAGAGGCAAATCGAACCTAGCCAAACTCCTCCATTCTCCCGATTTGGGAATTTTCTGAAAGCAGAGAAGACTGGTTGTATTTCTGTATGTGTAGTTCATTGAACATGTTATGACTGTAGCAGTACAGTAGCATGCAATTTCTTTGTCTCATCTATGGAACGGGGCTTTCGGAATGAGGAATGAGAAGAAGCTTCCGCATCGCCGCATCGGACAGGTCACAATTTGAATATCTTTTGGATGACTGTGAATCAAGAGATGCCTCAATAACAGAAGGCTTGCATCACCGAATCAAGATAGAGGGAAAACAGAGCAATAGTAGTACCACATGTGTCAAAGACTTACGCAATCATGTAGAAGTCGCAGTTGAGCCTTCCATGGAAACTATTACCAGGAAATAGATAAGCCGGTTCAGAGAACTTATCAGACGCATGGTTGATGTTCATGTTAGTTGAGAACCGGAAATGAACGTTAGAGAACGTCTTCAGCAATCCACTGCAACTTGAAGTTCGTCAAGCCACCGCAATAGGAAGACCCATAGCCACTCTGCCAAGCATTTCCTCAACATCCTCGTCGCCAGCCAATCCCACGAGTCCGACACCTGTTATAGCGACTGGGAAGTCGGGTGGCGGTACGCCCTTTAAGAAAGTCTCCTTCTGAAGTTCAACGTACTGTGCGTTTGCGGGGGTGAGCGGAACAGCTGGAATATACATCACTGGCAAGGGATAAGGTCAACGACTTCAAGAGATGATATAATCCGTACCAGCCGAGTCTTCATTCCCCGTATGCTCTGATTCAACCGAATGTACAACGTCGCAGTGCCAGAAAACGGTGTCGCCAGGGTTCACAGGAGGAATCGAGATCATGGTTGAATCGAGAAGTAAGTGCTGGTGTGGATTCGGTTTAATTTAACAACGACGAGGGAAGAGAAAAACGAACCGGGTGCAACTCAGGTGTCGGACGTGGTCCACCGTAGCCAACATCGCGCGGGAAGATCCCGGGAAAATCAGGTCCCGAAATGTCTGTATTCCCCGTTAGAATGGGTAAAACTCTAGCTTTGTTGCGCACCGAATGCCCAATTCTCGGGGGCAAGCATGTCCTTGGAATCAAGCGGAACAAGTGGGCGAAAGAAAGGACGAAGAATGATGTAAGCGTTCGATAAGAGGACATCTGGGAAAACCTTAAGAGTCCCTTGACTGGGTCCCGTTTTACTGCGAAATGACAAGATTAGAAAGAAGAGAAAACATCCTTTGTGCATGAATGAACTGCGAACCTGATAGCGAGCCAGCCTTGGAATGTTCTGAAGATGCTCGACTGCATTTGAGATCGTTCAACGACAGACATGGGCTTTCTTTCTATTAGAAACAGTGAAGCGTACCTGGTTCGGTCGGCGATACAGCGATGTCCTCGCTTCGAGACGTGGCTCAAGAGCATAGGGATCATGTTTCAACCATGCGCCGGATAAAATATCGGCGTAGCATGCGCGGAACTTTTCATCTTCCCAACGCTCGATGGAACCACCTGCGAGGAAAGTTACATGACATGAGCCATTCAACCGTTTTCAATTTTACCGTCGATGTGCGGAGGAAACCGACCCCAGTCGCCGCCTGGGTGGCGGATACGGAAGCGATCGGCATAGCTGAGCGGCGTCCCCAAATTGACACCTTCGATATTCTTCCCGGAGGTAGTATGATACAGTTTGTTGAGCCAGGTCGATGCTGCGAGCATATTGGGATGCGCACGCGCTTGAATTTGCGCCTTCGTCCAGCTTGAAAAGAGGGCCCGGGGTCAGTCATCAGCAGAAAAGTATCCGATATCGCACGCACTACAGGTGAAAGAATTGTTTATTGTCCTCTGGGAACCCTGTTTTTGACCAGAGGCAGAGCGTGAATTTAGCATTGATCAAGGATACGCGGAAAGGAGATAGATTCAAACCGTCGGATTGAGGATTAGCCTTGACGAATTCTTCCAAACTGGCCTTCCAAGCGCGCGCCTGCTCATCATCGACGACGTCCTTGATAACCACGGAACCCTTGCGTTTGATATCCGCGATCTGAGCCTCGGTCAAGGTGTTCAAATCCGCGAACGCGACTTGAGGAATATACTGCGTTGAACATTGCTATGAGTATAAACGTATAGATGTAATGTCGCGACTCACAGAGGGGCCTGCTGAGGCAATGGTCTTGGTGACCTTGTCCAACTCGGTGAGAACTTCATTCCATGCCTTGGTGAGATCCTGTTCGAAATTTGGGTTGGTAGCGGCAATCGAGCGCTTGATATCAGCGAAACGAGGAGGGAGCTCTGTCGCCATGACGGTTTCAATTTGCCCCGCCTTGAGGCTGCAATGCGGTTTATGTACCAGAGAACTACGGGAGATGCGGTCCGTAGAGTTAAGTATCCGAGGTATCACCGGACCACGAAAGAATGAGATAGAAACACAGGTGACCGTGGTGAGGTTGTTCTAGAGCTGGAGATCCCACAATAACGAGACCTTAAAATTTATCATTTGACGTCCCACACCGAGCTACAGTGGGGCATGTGATGACCTACATGGAAGAAAAACGATTCGTATTCAAAATGCGGCTCAACATTAAGCAAGTTGAACTTCTTACCTTAAATTTAGCGCTTCGATTGAAGTCTTGGTCAATATCAGGTAATTCGAAGCACATCAAGGGACTCTGCAGTTTTGCAATATGGAGTCCCGGAATTCGTGGGCGGCATGCCAGTAAGTATAGTCAGATTATGAGACTGAGCAAGAAATATGTTGCTCGCTGTCTGGACCCTCCATAGAAATTGAAAAGCTGAGGTGCGGAAGATGAATCTAGATGCCACTTGGATGACCCAGCACTATAGCGGCTTGACGAGGTTGAGATTGAGCTCCGACTGCCGGTTGCAAGCGCCCGTCAGCAATTCTCGCAACTTTCGGTCCAGACTTTGTCAAGGGTGTTCGATTGCGGGAGGGACTCGGTTGACTATGGCAAGAGGCAAGTGGATTTTGTGCTTAGGTCAAACCTTCGAAGGCAGGGTGGACGTTGAAGACAAGAGAGCCACAACCAAGCCACAACAAAGATCTGGAACACTCCGGCAGGCAAAGCCGATTGTGCCGAACTGGCATGTAAGAAAGTACAATTGAAGTACAATGTTGAAAGTGTCTCGATAGTACATTATGGGAGTACAACATCGCGAAGTATTTTACAAATCATTCTACAACATCGGGAGAATTTATTTTGGCATTTCGAGAACGACACGCCCCGCAACCTTGCCCTCAGTCAAACCTTCGTAAACCCTGAGAAAGGCATCAGCAGGAAGAACACCACAAGTTAATGAAATAAAGAACGCACGAAGCGAGCTCATTCAAAGACTTAAGAGCGTAATTGCACTTGACTTGTCCGCGTGCAGCGATTGCAAGGGCCTCTGTCGAATCCTGACGGTTGCCGACATACGACCCAAGGATACTGATGCTCTGAAGGATAAAGGTTGCAATTTAGTCTGCGATGTCCTAAGGATAGATGTGTGACACGCACCTTCAACACGGTGAAGAAGATCGAGGCTTCGAGCTTAGCCTTGCCAGGAAGGCCGACCGCCATGAGTGTTCCTCCACTACGAAGGTACTCAATGGCCTGCGTGTATCCCGAAGGCTGTATCGAATATAGTTTGAGTCAAACTCTCTAGCAATCATGAAGAAACTGACGCTGGCGGCAGTGACGACTGCAGAATGAGCTCCTTGTCCACCAGTAATCGCCTTGATATCCTCGACGATATTCTTCGATTCTTGGAAATCTATCCATTTGTCTGCTCCAAGTTCGAGGCACATTTTTTTCTTCTCAGCGCCCGTGTCTATATATTTCGGGTTCAGTATGTGGATCGGTACCGGCGATAGTAAGGAACGCACCGACGGCAATGACCTGAAGACCTGCAACTTTCGCATACTGAATGGCTTTTGCTATGTTAGAACGTACACGATGCATAGTGAGTGTACAAGGACATACCAAGATGACCGAGACCTCCACCTGCACCAGGAAGGACAATCCAGTCTCCGGGAGAAGTCTTGCTGTATTTGATGGCACGATACACCGTTACACCCTACACAAAATGAGCGTGTGTCTCGAAATACAGGATCAAAAGACACTCTTACCGCGCAGAGAATGGACGCCGCAGCGTTGCTGTCGAATCCCTCCGGGATTGGAGTGACATGGTTGACGTATGAGACCTAGAATCATTGAGAACGATCTAATTTTGGCGGATGGAAAACACTTACCACGTAATTTTGGAAGGTACCGTCAACGGTAAACCCGCTCAATTTTGCCTCCCCGCAATCTAGACATTCGACACTGAGTCCCAGTTGAAAGGGATACAGAGATTTACACACTTTGCTCGCGACCCTTGCGGCATTGTTCGCAATTGAGGCAGCTATGACTCTTCAGAATCGGGTTGAACGAGGAACGAAACTCGAACATACGAATCTGCCAGCCATTTGATGCCCACACGATCTCCCACCTTCACTGGCGAATGGCTGGTGTGGTTGCCAATAGCGACGATCTCACCGACACCTTCGTGCCCACCAACCAACGGCGTTTTTGCTGGGAGAGGCCAGTCGCCGAGAGCGGCATGTAAATCGGTATGGCATACCTTAAGTTGATAAGGGAAAGGGCGAGTGAGTGATAGAGCATCGATCGATAAAGACTATTCGCGCACCCCCGTACAGACGAGTTTGACGAGGCATTCGCCGGGTGCAAGTTCTTCCGGCTGTTTAACTGGATGGTCATGTCGGACTTCAATCGCAGCACCGCTGGAAGGGACAACGGCTGCAGTTTGGGTCTTGGGGATGTTGTGCGACATGGGAGAAGACTCGAAAGATGAGAGACTGAGGAGCTACCGCAAAGTATGCAAGGGTTTTATACAACTCCACAATAATAAGGTGGATGTCAAAAATCAGGGTCTCGACCGTCAGCTGTCTGAGAGCTTGCGGATAGTCGGGGCCTGTCGGGGCTTCGAGGAGAGTCGAGAATTATAGCCAATCCTAATTAGGAAATTACGGAAATCCGTACCGTGCCTAGAACGACGGTCCAAGGCTGTCCAAGGAAAATATCGGATTGGCCAAGTGACGAACAAGCCAGAAAGAACCAGCAAAATGTTGAAAATGGTTTAATCTACTCCTGACCGGGTACAGTTAAGGCTCGCGACGGAATATAGCGGAATTCCTTCCCGCAGAAATTGAAAAGACGACCGTCGAAAGGTACGTCTACATGTGATTCAGATTGAATTAGACTTCTTCTCTGCAACGTTCAACTCCTTCTCGTCTGTAGACTTCTCCTCGTCAAATGGAAGATTACTCGCAGCGGCGCGTTCCAAACGCTCGTCTCTGTCAGCAAATATCTTGATGATCACTTTGAAATGAAAATTGAAATCGAATGTCAGTCTCAGAGGCAATGGGCAAGAGCAAGGCCGACGAACGGATGACAACGAGCGCAGCAATCACCAGACCAAAAGTAGCGGGGAATCCTTTCCCTATAGGACCCGTGCATGAGAGCAATATTTAGAACGGAAAAGGGGGTCTAACGGAACGTCGGAGCTTCAACTCTAATATACGTTTGAATGGTTCAAAAAACGAGCAATGAGAATATGAGACTCATGCTCACTGAGGGAAAATAACAATCGGCAGCCAGGCAGCGACAGCGTATTGAAGGCCATTCTAAGCAAGAAAGAACATCAGATCGTGTGCAGTGAAAGTGCATACACACAAACCATGCTCGATACCACGAGGGCACGTTCTACGGGAAGAGCGTCATTATCCTTCCTCGATATATGACACTTCGGACCAACCTTCGTTGTCTACGATGAAAAAAATGAACCTCATGCTCGAGTTCAACGTAGTATTCAGTTACTGCTTACCTCCTTTGCAAACCTCATTAGCCCATGTATAAAACACCGCCGTCATCAGCTGTACACCTCCAGTCAAGAAGGCAAACTCCTGTTACAAATTTGTTAGATGAACATTTCTTGATTCGAATGAAATGAATACCTTGAGTTTGACTGATCGAGGCCAGACAGCAAGGATGCTGGACAAGAGAGATTTAGATCGCGGAAAGAATGATCATTAAATTACGAAGCGAACCCGTTCGGAATCAATCCATAAGCTAGTGGAATAAAAACCCAGGTGAATCGACTTCCCGTGAGATCAGAGAGGAATCCCCACTGCAATCGCTTTAGTTTTGCGTAGTACAGCAGAGAACAACTTACCAAGAAAATACAGACGATATTGATTAGAGCACCGCAGCTTGGGATCACATTTCGTGACGAGACACTAAAATGCTCGGATTCTAGAGAAACTGTAAGCTTCCCATGAATTGAAAGCAGGACGAGTCGTACTGAGCCAAATGCCGAAGTAACCTGTGGCTGCACAAGATTCGCCATACAGAATATACCCCAGCACAAACCAATACCAGTCTACGATTCATTCAGTAAATAATTATCGTCGATGTAATGAAAGCCGCTTACGCCATCTAGAAAAGGTGCGTTTCAGGAGCGCCATATCAACCTTTCCCGTCGGCTGTGCTTTGCCATGCCGAATGGCGCGCTCCAACGCAAAAGCCTTCTCGTCCGCAGAAAGATACCATACTTTACAGTTGGAAGGTAAATCCGGGAGAACGAAGAACAGGAGAAGTCCACATGGGACGGTCATGCATCCGCAAACAATGTAGAGCCATCTGCAAAGGAAAAAAAGAATTACATCGTATTTCAGGAAAGCAGGTATGCGTTGTGCTCACCTCCATCCTGCGAGACCAGAATGACCGTTCAGGTTCTTGTATACAGCTGCCTGGAGGTAGCCTGACATGGCGGTTCCGACGGACCCAGTTAGATGGAAGATGGCCAACTGCAAGTTCGATCGAAAATTGCACTTTCAATTCCTAAATATTTGATTTACCCGTTTGGCCAACTCCGGCTTTGTATACCTGCGAATAATATGAAAGTTGGATCATTCAAAGGGGATATAATACATACCAGCTTCCCATGAGATATAACAGACACCTGTGAACGTAGAATATAGCGTGATGCTTCTGGCAAAGAATGAACGCGCTACGTACGGGAAGAAAGCCGACTCAAAGAGCCCAACCATGAACCTGAAAATGTACATTTGCTGCTGCATAAAAGGGTCACGGTCAGTACAGGGTGAAATCGAAGCAGATTTGTCGTATTTACCGAAGTCTTCGCGCCTGCTTGCGCGAACGTCCAGATACCCCATCCGATTTCGCAAAACGCCAGATAGTACTGATGGTCAGAATTCAGGCTTTGTGGCACACGACGTGTCTTGACATACCGATGGACGAATCTTTTGAATGATCATGGTGGAAGGGACTTGCATGATGGCATACTATAATCCGTCTTAACTTCCGAGCAGTATCATTGTCTGAGACGCACAGCGATAGTATAACACGTCCCCATGCTGATTGTCGTTCAGGTTCTTGCACCACAGTTTCGACTATGCACTCACTAAGTGTATTCGTTTCCGTTGATATCCAGGTCTTCCTTCATCCCCGAGATATCTGGTATCCTGGTCAGTGCGGAATCGGTTGATCTAGCGAATAGATTACACGCATTGGCAAGGTTGTTCTGGCTATGGTGCTACGCATTCGTGAACTGCGGAAACAGCGATACGAGAGGGTCTCACTCGAGGTATTTGAGGAAAAACCCGAGGCACGATGCGACAAGAATTCCGAAATCAAGCTTTCTGATAAGAGCTCGTTCCTCTGGAGACTTCAAGTGGGTGTCCGAGTCCCAGATATACGACTTGAACTGCGAAAACGTCAGATTGAATCTCTTAATGAACAGGAGAGGTTAGAACCTTCGTCCAAAAACCGGGACGAGAAGCCATGAAGACGGTGAGAGGACTCGGAGCATTGCACAAGACCTGGGCGTCTTATATTCCTTGAGAAAACGAGAGCTTCGAATTTGGTGGCGTCAAGAGATTCCGATAGGGCGATAGTATGGCAGCATCTTCTCGAAAAATTGCGCAAGATAAACAGTCCCTATCGGCACTGGCTTTTCTGGAAAAAGCTAGATCCATGGAAGTAAACGCTGAGCTTGGAGCATTGAGATAGAGAGATGTAGAGAACTTCGACTTGAAATTGACGGAGTGCAGCGGTGAAGGTTCTCGACAAGTTGCCCGGCTATTCCCGGCTACTGTTGCTGACCTATCGCCATGTTGGTCAACCGCAAGGCTCTTCTCTTGCCACCATGGTCCTCGTAGCATGCGCCCAGATGTGCTCGACGGACAACGTCGCCAAGAATCTCGCCCTGTCCATTCAGCTGGCTCGGGATGCTGCCGCTGCCGGCGCCAAAGCGCTGTTCTTACCTGAAGCTGCAGATTACATAGTCAACGACCCCCACGTTGGCTATTTACTGGCCGAGCCGCTTGCGACGCACACGTACACTCTGGGGCTGCAGGCGGTCGCGAAGGAGCTAGGTATCTACATCAACGCAGGCATTCATGAGCGACCCGGTCCAGACGAAGCTGCGGAAGAGGACCCAGGAAGCGAACGAGTCTTCAATACACAAGTGTCCATTGGGCCTGACGGTCGAGTAAAAGCCTTTTATCGCAAAGTGAGTCGCTTGTCCGGCGTTGGCATCGACTCGTCGTTTTATGAAGAAGCGTATGATAGCTGCATCTCTTCGACATACAACTGAAGGAAGAGGCGCAGGCTACGCCACCCGGAGAGAAGCCTCGGCGTACTGGGGAGCACAAGAAAATCATTCCTGGAAATAAGATAGTCGACCCAGTGGATATGGGTGAGATTGGTCGTGTCGGTCTCGAGATCTGCTATGACATCCGGTGCGCTATTACCTCGCTCATCCCCTGCCCTTCCTCATCAATCCCTTGTAGGTTCCCCGAATTACATCTCATCCTGCGCCGCAAGGGCGCCGACGTTATCACTCTGCCCTCAGCTTTCACCGTCCCGACTGGGAGAGCACACTGGCATACGCTCGTGCGTTCCGTCGCGATAAATTATCAAGTCTATGTGATAGCTGCAGCTCAAGCCGGTGCGCATTCATCTCAGCGTTCTTCATGGGGTGAGGCACTCGTCTTCGACCCATGGGGCGTCGAGCTTGGCCGTCTCCCTTCCATCGACGAGGCGCATGATCCCACGCAGCCCATGCCACCCCAGTTCATCCTCGCCGATATCGACCTTGCTCGGGTCAAGTGCGTCTCGTCTCTACATCAGCGTTCCTAGTCTGATGCACGGTAGGAGCGTCCGAGAGCACATTCCTCTCGAAATCCAGAAGCGCGAGGATATCTACGGGGTAGTCGGCGCTGCTGCTCCAGCCGATTCTGTCGTGGTAGTCCAGCAGCAATTCGGCGTCATGCAATGGATCTGGGGAAGCTTGAGAGGTCTATTCGGGTATGCTTCCGTTCACCTCCCGACCTCCACGTCCGCTGAGGCGGTCGTAGTAGGGGGAGGCGACCAGAAGTATTGACCCGACGCTATGTGCATGCGCATGCTGCTGTAGACAGTCGCTCCGGTCTTCGCTGCATCGAAAGTCGTGTACGGCCGCTGTCCCTTCGAGCTGGCTTGGCGCCTCCCCTGTACCTGCGCTCAGTTGTTCAGGCAGGGTCTCTCGCTCGCATGGCCACAAAGATTCTGTGATATTGAAATTTTGTATTCGCGCTCGTCATTGCTGGGCTCATATCTACCTCGGAATCGAAAGCTTTGGATTCGCTCGTGATATCATACATATTCTGACGGCGATCAGGACAGCGTTGTACTCAGCACGGTCCCCGGTGCGATTTCATTTCTACGCCTCAACCAAGATATGACGCATCATCATCCTCTGAAAGTCTGTCAGCTTGAGGAGCTTGAAACTCTCGCTCTCAAGAACATGTGTCTTGACATCGTGCGATTTCGTGACACGGTCCCAGGACTGATTGGTGTCGAAGCCGATGGAGAGAAATGCAGGTCCCAGCTCCTCCATTCTCCAATATGACAGAGTGCTCTTCAACACTGGGGGAACATTCGCTGGAAGATACCGACATTGAGTGCGACAGCGGTGGATGACCTGGACGGCGAGAGTTAGTACACGTCTTGCATCGAGGTCACCGTCCAACCATCTGCGCGTTACCTTGTCGTCGCTGATGTCGCATAGAGTTCCAGGTAGCCCAGCTGACCGTGCGGTAAGATATCTTCTAGCTATCGCTTGGAGCGGCCAAAGTTTTTCGTATCTGAAGATGAAGCATGCAGGTCGCATTCTGCGGATCTAAATTTTCAATGGTTAGCACTTCGTCGTCAGCAAATTAAATTTGTCTCACGCATCTGACAAGTCTCTCGATATGGCTCTGTTCTTGCTTTTTAAAATGAAGACTCAGATTGAGATAGACCGGTATGATTTCCTCAACAAAATGCTGTTGCAGATGTTAAATGATGGTCAGAGGGAAATTGCCTCAAACCACATACCACAAAATCAAAATATTCTTCGGCCATTATTCCTATCATTTGAAAAAGGGTCTTGTGGTCGCACTCCAAGGTACACAAGAAAGAAAACAATGTCATGGGTGGTATAGTTCCATCGAAGAAATTCTGAATCTGTCTTGTTTGTTCTTTTCGTCTGTCGATAATGTGCGTCTTCTGCTGAAGCATAACCATGAGCTCCATGGTATCGAAAGCAGTCAGCGGAAGATTTAGCATAAATTCCAGCTGCTGCTCTGCCCTCAGCTCGAGAAAGGAACGGAAATGATTGTCCGTCAAGATTCCTGCGGTTTCAAAACCTTGGCGGAGATTTTCATTTCCTTCGAAGAACCGGGCGAGCATAATTGTGAGGGTGGGTGAGGGGAATGGTCGATAGCCACACAATGTACAAGCGGGGAAGTGGGTGACTTCGTTGCAGTAAATCGGGGAGGGAACCTTTAATAAGTCTGTGTTAGTCTCATGCAGGTCAGCAACGAATTGGTGGGTTTGCCATTCACTTTTGTATCGTGATATGTGGCGGATATCCGAGTCACCTGAGTAGGACGATCATAGGAACTGTTTTCTGGGGGCTGTGATCACAGTGTCAGTAGTAGCAGAGCGAGCACTATCCTGGACGCACCACTGGCAATGTAGGGACTTGCAGTACAATCTCCTCTTTTCGGCGTATTTCCGTGGCCAGGGTGTCTGTCTTGAATGACAAAGGCAAATGCCTCATCTCTCGCTCTCTCGCGTGTGCACGTTCTGTGCGCCCGGCCGTGTATTTTTTGTAGTAGACTTCAATCGGCCACGCATCTTCGAAGTCGCTTCCGAGGGCAGGAAACTTTGCGACACACTTCAAATAACTAAAAGTCAGATTCGATAGAGCATTTCAATGAAGAGACTTGCAATGTCGACGAAGGCCGTCCATTGAGTCGGGTGTGTGCTTTTCGACACGATGGAGGAAGAGCCAAACAGCTTGACAGACTCTTGTCTAACACATTTCTGCGACGCGATAACACTCGTCGGAAACGAAGGAATAAAGGGAGGGAATTCCAGACGCAAACGTACTTGAAATTGTCTGAAATCCGGAAGATCCCATTTCATTTGCCTTCGCAGCGTGTCCAGAAGACAAAACCGATTCTGAAAGCTCTTTAGGATCGCATCCGATGGTTTGAGAATAACTTTGCGACGAGGAGCCATCGGATACTACACGAGACTTTGCGTTTGAAGAGTCAGCCCCAGTGAGAATCCCGTATGCTTCAGCCTGCTCCCAACTGCTCTGGACTGCTGTTCACCCGAGCAGCATATGGGAACAGAGGAGAGCGTAGAAATGATACCTAGAGCAGATGGGGTTCCGGCTCCCATCTGCGCAGTTCTGCTCAATTTCTGCTCCTAACTGCTTCCGTCTGCTTCACTCTGTCCCTTGTGATTATACTGCATTCCATTATATCTTGTATATAAATCAGGTATTTTCTATATACTACACTCCAAAAACATTGACGCGCACCTGTCTCGCTGGCAACAAGTCCGCAACCCTTCCCGGCCAGCCTGACCAACCCATGGCGCCGCCTGAACTGATGCCGCTAGCGCGCTAACACTCACGAGAGCTATGGTGACTGGATCGAAAGTCGCAGTGCTACTGCAAAGTCGTCAGCAGATTGTGCAGCTAAGATAAAAAGAGTACGCACCGCACCTGAAAACGCTGGCGCGCTAGGTCTGCGGAGACCCCCAGAGAGGCAGATGACTATTAGAAAATGTATGTAAGCTAGATGCCGATAGAACGAACAAGTCAGTACATACCTGAGTTTCGATAGCGACAGTCAATCTCTATTGGTGCATTTCAGTGAGATAGAATGAATACAAGACGATGGAACACACCTCGAGATATTCACACAAATGCCAAGAAGTTCTGTACGGTCGCATGTAACAACAGATGCGGGGTAAAAGGAGGTCTGCTCACCGATGGACTGACAAGGTGCTGAAAACGGCGTCGCCGGGTCTCTCAGGCGAGCTTAAACGATATGGGGTACGGGGTGGGGATGTATATGAGAGACTACAGCAGCTCGATAAACAAAAAACAGCCCATGAATCAAAATTACGCACCGTGCAGTCACAGCTCAATAAGGTTACTCAGGCGAGTTCCTCGGATCCTAGAGAGCATCCCACACATACTTTAGATTCGTATTGGCTGAAGGGGAGGCAGACGCACCCTGGAACGCACCTAGATAGCGCAAAAGGCAGGAACGACATCCTGTATCGCGCACGCGAATTGGACGGCGAAATTTGGTGCAAATGGGCGTAGAGGGCTGGGGAACGCATGTAGGAAGAAGGTGAGTCGATGGTGTCGCGGTGGTCGACCAAGGCGGGCAGGGAGGAGCACAGAGAGGGCAGCCGTATAGGGTGTTTTGATATATCAGAGTCCTCTTGTTAGCGGAGGGCTCTGATATATCAAAGCCTCTAAGTTAGCAGAGAATTTGATACATCACCTCGCCTGTTTCCCGCGGGTACCTCCCGCGTCCGCGCTCACCACGCGCCCGCGCTGCCCGCCGTTGAGGGTCCGTGCACTCGGCGCACGTCGCTCATCCCAAACGGGCAGTTTGTTTGCGCGTGTTACGAACCCACCTCTCCCATCACTCTTTCCATCACCCCACCTCTCCCTTATTGCCCGGGCTGCCCCTCGCCTTCCACGCACTCTGGCCCCCTGCAACGACGAACATGGATTTATCTCTGTTGTATCCCCTGCCTCCTCGCTTTTTGGGGTGTATCACGCCGTACAACGTCCGTACCGGGCCCTCCACTAAACCCGCCATCTAGCTTGCTCGGCTCGAAACCCCGCTTCCACTGCCGCCACCACCTTGGGATTTTCGCAGCATATTACTGGACACTTCAAGGAGCTCCCTGTGTCAAGAATAGGCTCTTAGCCTCCTCCCAATGCCGTGCCGCTATCAGGATCGGGTTCCGCCGTTCCACCGTTTTTGCGCCCATATTGCATTATCTGGCTTGGTGCGTGGTAGCAGACTCTCTTTAGATCTTGACTAATACCCTTCTACCTTCAGAAAGCAGCTCTTGCCGTCCCGCACGCGGTTTGGAGCCAGCCCCAATTTGCCCGCATTTCTTTCCCGAATACCACCGCTTCTCCGCGCCGTGAGGCTTCTCGGTGTTCCTACCCTTTCCTTGTGACCGTAACCCTCGCCTCCGGGTCTTTATCTCTCATCTGGAAGCACGAGAGGCCTATCTACCACCCCCCCGCCTCGCCGTTTCTTCTCCTTGCCGTTGGCGCACGCTCGGGGGCAGATTTCTGCGTCCTTCTCACCCTGTCCCAACCCAACTCTACCTTCTCAAGCTATCCGCTGCCCCGTCCCGCCCCTACACAAGCCAATCTGACGCCTCATCAAAATTCCCACTATCTGGTTTTGCCCCACTGGCTTCACCGTCGTTTCTTCCGCTCTCTACCTTACGTATATCCTTGCTGCCACTTCCCTTTTTCCGTTTGCACTTTGCCCGCGCAATTTCGTCACTATCTGTACCAAAAGATCAATGAAAAATTCATTTTTTGGAAATCCTTGTACAAGCTCACAAAGGAAAGGATCTTCTCTGCATCTCAGCTAGGTCTGCTCCACTTGTAGCCTATGTACATACTCACTGCATATGCGTACGCCTTCGCCTTCACCAGTCAGCGCGACTATCCGGCTCCCGCTCCGATAAAACAGACGCGCTGATGGAGATCAATACCGCGATGGCCGAACGGGCGCTTCATCGGCGCTTAACTGATTTCCCTCCCATCGTTATTTCCACGTCCTATTCATATGTTGTTTCTGGGAGCTCCGAATCAACCTCTGCCAAACACAATAAGAGGCTAAAAGTGAACCTCATTCGCAATCTCCGTCCCATTCTCTCCACAATATCGAAAATATGGTACAGAACTCAACCATCAAAAGGCACTAACATTGAAAACTAGGTCGGCATCGATGAAAACAAT
The DNA here is from genome assembly GCA_037176885.1 of Favolaschia claudopus. NCBI lineage: Eukaryota > Fungi > Basidiomycota > Agaricomycetes > Agaricales > Mycenaceae > Favolaschia > Favolaschia claudopus. The sequence continues at coordinate 322,986 of JAWWNJ010000110.1, forward strand.
CTAAAATAATGCTTGTTTGGGGGATAAAATGTGCTTCAGTGGTAGCCAAATTCAAATTACCTAGTGGTTGGGTTCTTTAATACCTCTGGAGACGAGGTTAATCGAAATACAGGCAAATGGAATATCGGCCGAGGTTCGGAGTTGTCGGATATTGCTCTCATTGGCTGGGTTGACCGGACCGAGTCAGCGCTTAATGTTGAAATTTCAGCGCCTAATCTTTTCTTTCCTTCGTTCTGCGCATTGAAGGTCAGGTAAATTCTCCAGATAATCAGGGGCAGTAGAAACTAACAATACTTTGATATTATAACAAATTTACACCCCTAGGACGCCCCCGATATCGATTTCTCGCGCGTCGCTCGTTTGAACTCTCATCTGAACTAAGTACTGCACTACCACTTGGGCAACAAACTGGACATTTTGTGAACCATGGATTGGAAACATCCATTACATCGTACAGTTGAGAAATATATTGTCTATTGAGTACATCTGACATGTTTTTGAGCAAAAGTGTCCTCCCATACGGTAAACAGCCCTCACAAACCAGCAAAATGCTGAAAAGTGTCGAATTTTGAAGATAGGTTTTGAGCGCTAATTCTAGCACTACATATACTATGGTAAGGTGCGAGTCTGTTTTCAAAGTCCTGCCCCTGAAACCTTCACCCATAACTGCACAATACTAACCACAATATTCGGACTAACAACGCTAGAATGCTGTCATTTCCACATGCTATCCTCTAAAAGTATGAAGTTTAAACATTAGACGGTGCTCTCCAAATTTGGGACACTAAAAACACGTCTCCGCTCCTTTCGCTACCTCGAGAACTCAATATTGATGAGTGAACAATAAAGCAAAGTCTGCAGCCATGACAGCATGTAAGGTATGTTTGATTTATACTAATACCAAATTTTCTTGATATATGTATGCGTTCTAGTGTGGTGACAACTTGAAACGGCCTTCTAGAGGTTGCAGAATGGTGTTTTCGTGAAGAATTCCCATATCGGGACAAGAGCGTTGAGTATCGGTGATCGCACCGATACGGCCGAGCCACTCGGATGCGTCCCGGCGACGTGGGACTCCATCTGCCAGCGCATCGGTGTCGTCCTCCTCTTCCCTCTTCCCTCTTCTCCTACCCCACTGCTTCTGGCATTGTGCGCCGACGACGACACCCTCGACGCCAGCCGACAGATGTCACGGTTATCGCATTCACCACCACCAATGTCTCCCCCAACTGCAGACCTCGAAGACTCTCGACAACCTCAATTGGCAATTTGAGGCAACATTGGCTGTGACCACCGAAGCTCGGGGTACTTTGGTAGTCGGACAGGTCGAGCCTCAAAATTTCCGCCCCGATCAAGTCCCAGCGCGGTGACTTGGCGCGTAGTTTGGTAAAAGTGCGTTTTTCATTCCCTTTCCCTTGATGAACAGTAGACCTCGAATTGTACCTCGAATTCTACTGCTTGGTAGCCAAAACTGCCACCACCTCCCTTGCTGTCTCACATATGTTCTCTACGCACGTCGGGTTGACGTGAAGCGGCAGGCGATGCTTATTACCAAAGAAACTGACGCTCTTTTCGCAGGTCCCCGCCCCCACTGACCCCTGCAATGCAGAGCCCGGATGGATTTCCACTCCCTGCCGTGCGCATTATGTTGCCTGAAGACGCCCAAGCGTCCTTGCCCGCGTCTCTCAGCAATGGTGGATCGCGGAAACGGGCTGTGACGCCCGCATCTGGCGCCCCTCGCTCTCACCTCGCCGCGCGCTCGCGTACGCTTTACCCACAGCACCTGTCTCGCGCTTACTGCGCTCGCCGCGACGGCCGCGATCGGAGGCGGTGGTACTGTCAGGCCCTGCGAGCATTCGCTGTGCCCATATTTAGCGCTTATTGTGTGCGTACGCCGTCGAGTGTACGTTCTGCTCTTGCATAAACCATTAGTTACACCAATTGCTCCTTGTTCGTAGTCTACACACCTAATTACCATGTCTTTTATATACCATTCCAAATTGATCCTATATTCGTCGTTTGACTCGTTTCCGTTATTCTTGCACCAACTCTGACCGCAGCTGTGCCCTCAACCTCTCCAAAGCACTGTCTACATGAATCTCCGTCTGCTCCGATTTTTCTCTGAATTTTCAGATTTTTCTCGTAATATTCGCCGTCGCTGTTGATGACGACGACGACGAGATTTGATCGCGATGTCCAGCGCGCTTGATCGACATCCATCAAAAATTGATAATTTTGATCGTCGCGCAGCGCAGCGGCGACGCATATACAAAATAAAGAAAAGGCATTCAAAATGTGTCGAAAGTGATATATCAAGATGACCTCTGAGTTAGAGGTTTTGATATATCACCGCTCTCTGCTGACTAGAGGCGTGCAATATATCAGCGCGCCCTACTAAGGTGGAGAGGGAGGATGGTGGTGGTAAAGGGCAAGGTGCGCGATGTGTGACGACGTGATTGTGACAAGTGTTACGTGCCGGTTTTGTGCTTATGTCTTCCCAATGTCTTCCGGCGACTTCGAGTACTCGACGACATACTTAAGTGCGGCGCCAAGCTTCAAATTTTCAAGACAGTGATGAGAACGGAATCATAGAAAACACAAGTCGACATTTCGAAGAAGAAAAGAGCTACTTATATTTAGCGATCCAAACAAGACCAAAACAAAAATAATTACCCGTTCAAAACCCTTTGAGCAGATCACAGCAGAAAGAGCAGAAGCAAGGCAGATTGGAGAAGATTAGAGCAGGCTGAAGCATACGGGCTTTTCACTGGGAGTCAGCCTCAACAACAATCCACGACACTGAAAATGAGCAAACTTACTATGATCGTAGTCCGCCAAGCTGTAAGGTCGATACCGGGCAGACAAAATGACCAGCTTCCCAATGTCAATGCGCCTCCGAGTCGGAGAAAGCACGAGCGTCTGCGATCAGATAACGCTACTCTATACATTCGTGTCTTCTGTTTTTCGAAAAGTCAACATGCCGTTTGGCATGTTCGATTTGCTGATGCCGAGTTGTTGGCCGATGCCCGGCATTAGTTCGGCATACGCTCTATAATGGTGCTTGGACAAAACCAGCATTCCAGTTGCTCTAGCTTAGGTGCAAATTTATGAGTTGTAAAGAGCACGTTGCCAGCTTGGACTTAATCGGGGAGTAAGGTTTTCGATATCACATATGAATCCTTTCCACCCTAGTTAAATCTCCCCGAATCGTACTCCTCTTTGAACCACTGCAAGAGAATTCAACTGTAAGTGACACGACTAGATTCGATAACGAAGGACTGACCGCCATCGTTCGCCGAATACCCTCCTCGACGCTCACCTGAGGTTCATATCCCAGCACGCGTCGTGCTTTTGCACAATTGAAATATACCGTGGTGGTCGCCCAAGTCACCGCATATGGTGTAAAGATCGCATTCTTGTCTCCGCGAATCCATGCTATGAACTGGGAAATATAGGCCATCACAAATGCCATCCAGCGCGGGATGACGATGGGCTTCTTAGCGGCAGGTTTAGGGCGGTCAGGGAAGATGGTATCAAATCCGGCCCAAAGGGCCCGCATAAAATCCCAGAACGGACGAGGCTCTTGGTTCGTTACGAAGAATACTTGTCCAGCAACTTGCTCACTGATTTCTGGATCATCAAGTTTGCCAGAAGCAAGGAGGATGGCATGCGCGACGTTTTCGACACAGGTGTTGTCGAAGAGATTTTTGTTATCGCCGAGTTGAACATGCGTAGTACCACTTTTCCACGAGTTGTAGGCACCGAATATGGTTTCTTTGTCCATTGGACTGCAAATCAAGTTAAGAAAAAAATCCGCGCGAAGGGATGGTTAGCTTACCCAAACAAGCCAGCAGAACGAATGACAACGGTTTGCAGTGCGTTTGGGTCATTGGCGGCGATGATATTCTGCTCAGCCAACACCTTGGAGGTCGCATAAGGGTGAAGAGTTTTTCTGGGATAAGGCAGTGTTTCGTCCCCATTCTCAATAGGTCGTCCATCGAATACAGTCGAGGAAGAGCTGAAGTATATGAGCTTGCGGACTCCGGCGGCTTTCGCAGCTGCGATAACACATTTTGTCCCTTCTACATTTACGCGATGAAAAATGGAGGGATTATTATTGTTGCCGACGGATATTGGCGTCATTGTGTGAATTATACAGGTCGTTCCTGTCTGTGTTCCGATTGAATAGTCTGTCATGCAATGAGCACAAAAAACGCGCCTTTTGGAGGGCCCTGGATAGGTCGTCGGGATCACAGATGTCGCCTGAGAAACACTCTACATCGTCGTGCCTCTGGGTAGAGTCGAAAACGAAAACAGTGTCCCCACGAGCCTTTAGCTGTTGCACAACATGTCGTCCAACGAATACGTCGCCTCCAATGACAAGATACACGTCCAGGGAGCTGGTCTGAGTCATGAAGGAGAAGGAGAGAAAGAAACGGGTTGCGAGTTCACTGGCATGTGAATTACGATCGCGTAAAACGTCTGACTGATCTAATGTCCCCATTTGAGGAGTTGAAAAATCGGTCTGTCCCAGGTCTTTCCGCGGTGGTCAAAAACACCTGCGAGGGGGGAGCAAGAGAGGAAGTGGACGAGAACTTCAAGTAGAAGGAGCAAGCTTGGTATTGGGGACTTTGATAGTTAGATGATGGCAAGCAAATTGAAGCACCTGAAGTCACGACCAGGCTTCAGGCCACTGGCATCTGCAACTTTCAATTTGAGATATCCAGAAGTATTCCAACCGTGCGCCTTGTCTCTGTGGAATCTTATTTCACGATTTCTTTATAGTTACTTGAGTTATTGTCAAAAACACAACCGTGTGAACAACTCGAACTGGTTGCGAACTGGTCATCTGCTCAAGTTCAGAACACTGGCAGGCTTCACGGAAGGTGTCACATACCTGAATAATTCCTTCAAATTTCGCCATCCTCTTCAGGCCATACTTCTGCTGGAAGCCCCCGCGCGAGCCCCAGAGCACCACAGGAGAGCATCATAAAAAAGGCATACACCAAATTCCCGCCCAACAAATCATGCTGCACGGAGAGCGAAAACAAGGACGTGGATAATGAGGGTGCGATAGCCCGAGCCAAGGCAATGGCGCTCTGTGCGATGCCATTGACACTTCCGCGACTCGATTTGGGTGCAGAAGCCGTGACGAAGAGGAAGATCGCGCCTGGTGGTTGTGGTTGAGATATATTTTGCAGCTTGTCAACGAGGAGACTGACCAAATCCCGTATCCATCAAGGCGCCGAGAGCCAATATCAAACCGACGAGACAATAAACAACTGTCGTCCGTCCGGATTGTCGAGCAACGGCGCTGATGATGGGGAACAGCGCGAACGCTGGCAGGCAGGTGATCATGGCGTTCCTAAAGACGCGCTTTTCGCCGAAACGACGAACCATCCGAGCGAAGAAGATGATCTGGAAGATAGCGGTAAAGATACCGTATGCTGAGAGGATGACACCAATTTTTGGTGGAGGTAGTCCAAGGCCGCCAATTTCAATCGGCATGGCTAGGAATAAGGGTAACAAGGCGCCCAGGCTCATGTTCAAGAACCTGTATGGACTTCGAAATCAGTGGGCGTGAAGAATGTTAAGTTTCGATAGATACCATAAAGCAATATAGTTCGATACAGATATCAACACTGGGAAAATCATTAACTCGCGAAGTGGTCGCGGTCGGGTAGCAGGAGGCGGGGCAACATTGTCATGCGACGTTGCAGCCGCATCTTCTCGGCGGTGCCTCTTTCCAGGGATAGACTTTGAGGAGGGAAAATAGTCGGTGGATGTGTCGACGCGGAGATTTTGTTCGACATACCTCTTTGAAAAATGCCAGTACCAGAACACAAGACAGGTACACGCAGCTCCCAGTCACCAAACATGGGAGGAAGTACGGAAATCGTTCCCAAAATTTACCAGAGAACATTTGTGGGAAACGATAGTGGGGTCGAGCCAGACTTCCTCCTGTTGAATTTGTGTTCGTGTTCAATTGGGGAGTTACGGGATAAGGAGGCAGATAATACCTATTAACGGTCCTACGGAGGCCTGAAGAAGGAGAAGGATATGGACAAGACAAAGATGATTTGGCTCACCCCAGTTGCCCATATTACTTCAACCCATGAATCAAGCTCGCGTAGAAACCAATAACAAAAAAAATCTCACTCGGAAGGAAAGCAAACGCTTCGGCTCGATTCGAACTGTCGGTAAGGTCGGTCATAGCAGCCTTCATGACTCCCATATTTCCATTTAGCAGTCCGCAGACGCATCGGCTGAGGAGTCGAGTCAAAGGGCTGCATCCCAGACATTGAAGATTGGGCAAAGTACGCACCTGATCGCCAGGGTAATGAATGTGCGCGACAATCCAAAGCAGAGAGTTGCGGTGCCGGTGCCAAACAAACCGATGAGGAGGATGGGTTTTCGCTAGTTTTCTTCAAGTCTGCCTGGGAATTACAGAGGAGGCGGGGAAGTGCGTACACCGATGCGGTCGGAGGCTCGGCTCCATTGGAGGACGGTCGTAAATTCTCCCAAGAAAAATAAGGATTCCTGGAAGTCGCTTCAGATTCTCAAGCCGTTCATTCAATCTTGTTCACTCAACGATCTGTTCTTGAATTGTTCGCCAAGCGAGCTGACTACTTGATAGTACGACGCACCATCCCACTTGTTTTCCTCGTTAATGGTTGAGTGAACCTGCGGAGCTGGGACCACATACGCATAATATCCAACTTTCTTTTCGTCTCCGCCGGTTATGTCGAGCTCACCGATGAGCTTTTGTCGTACAAGGCGTACTCCTTAGCAGGCATTCGAGTATTTTACAAGACCGTTCACACCTGGTTGATATACGGGTAAATAGATTGACTAGCAAGCGGTTCGCAGATCTGGATGAGCATGATGACAGAAAGCTGCAGCTTGGGCAAGGGTGTGCGCTTCGAGATGCGTTTCGTAGGCCGCGAGGCGGGAAGGAGAGACGTTTCTTCGGTGTTGTCCGTAGTAGACATTTTGAGCAGCCGGTACTAGTCGATGAAGAGAAGAGTCGACGCAAAAGTTAAAATTGGGAAACGACGAGGGAAATGTCAAATGAGTCATGGCAAAAGTTAAAACATGCGGGATCCGGCGGAACCGGACCACGTCTTGTCACGGAGTTGTCACATCCCGTGAGCGCGAACCAACTTGCTCTTGACGCCGATGTCGTCCTCCAAGACGTATTCTGAGGCCGAATCTTCGACCAGTCAACGACATGCACCGATTAATCTCATTTGGAACTGGACACTAACACCAGAAGCTATCGCTCCTTGTTTTGCCCGAGATGTGCTTGATATGGAAGAAAGTGGCGTCCGAGGTTTGTTTTAGCGGTTTTCGCTCACCCGAAGCTGAGTATGGAATTTCAGACGCCGAGTTCTTCTGGTTGGGTCGTATTCCTTGTCGAAGTGTGAAGCTAGTCGGACTGGTGGTAGGTATCCAGGCGTATGAATCGCGTATTGTATATCATGGTGAGTAATTTCTGGATCCATTGAGCCCCAACTCACGGCCGTGCATAGTGGACGACGGTACCGCAGTGATAGAATGCCAGCATCGACCAGCTGTGCCCAATCAAGGCAAATTGAAGGACCAGGAAGTGCTCTCCTTGCTGCAGCCCATAGCGTATGTGGGATGTACGGTCGTCGTAATCGGAAGAGTCGCATCCTGGCATGAGACGCGGAGGATACTGGTCGACACCATAGGTCAGATGTATCATCCGGGCGCAAATTCTTTGACAAAACTTGCACAGCGCGCTGTTCTTCTTGCAACGAGGAACCAGAGCATTGGATAAATGTAGGGACTTTGCATAAAACGCACTATTACGTCGCCGAGCCCTTTACGCTTCCGACGCGTCCCGCCCTCCAAACACAACCGCAACCGCAACCCTCTGTGCTCGAGACTGTCTCTAGACCGGCTACCCCTTCTTCGACCCATAGTCACAGCGTAGCCAGTAGCCCCGTGAAATCCTCCACACAGGCCTCGCCCCATAAACTCCGACATCCTTCCAAACTACATACTCGCGACCTAACAGACAACGCTTTTCGGATATACCTCAAACACTTCATGGATTACGCAGACGAACTTGAGCTCGTTCCCCCTGAGCCATCGACTCCGACGAAATCTTCGCGATACACATTGCCACCCTCGGACGAGACACCGCGCCCGCATCGACATGAGGCACCGCGGATTGTCCCCATTGACTTTACCCATCCGCCGCCCCCAGCAGACGACGCGACACGCGGATTCACCTTGTCTTATCTTCGGCGTGTACCAGAGCTGTCTTTGATGGCAAAGCGCGTAGTCAAGGCTGAGGCCAAACGACGCGCGCGGGAGGCTCACAAGCGTGCCAAAGAGGCCAAAGACGGAGTACCCGGCAAGAAACTCGTCGTAACGCAAACTATGCGCAATGACCAGCAAAAGCTGCATCCGCGCATGAAACGGCTTTTCAATTGGGCTATTTTGCAACTCGTCAAGGAGGGCGATGTTATTCTATGGGAAGGGTCTGTATACCCGTGTCCTGCCAAAGGCGCTGCGGATCCGGATTCAAGTGCTCTGTGGAAAAGCAATAGCTCGTCTTCCACCGCAGGCGGTAACAGCACCGTGTTCTCATCAGCCAGCATTGCCGAAGACGACGAGGACGAGGGGGAGCTTACCGACCCCTACTCTGACGAGGAGGCCTATATCTCACTCACACCTGCTGTTCTGGCCACCACCATCGAGAGTGCTATCGCAAAGCTGGTGGCGCGAGCGGCGGCACGAGATCAGGCCAGAACCGATTCCAGTCGGTCAAGACCACGAATGCGAGGCGGGGGTCCGACAGTGCAGGAAATCATGTCATATTTGAAGGCCGACGATATGTGGCGAAATCTATCCGAATTTGCGGTAAAGGAGGCACTGGCTTTCCTCAAGGACGAAGGGAGAGCGTGGAATCCCTCGGCCGACCGCTGGGACTTGAGCTTATAGTGTTTCTCACATTGACAGACCTCACATAACGAGTTTACTGATTTTATTGTTGCATACATCTATGACCGAGGCGGTGTACTAGTCGATATTGTAATGAGAAAAATTCCGAATTCTGACATAAGCGAAAGTCATGCTCAGAAAATATCTTTTGTGGGCGCGGGCGCACGGCAGTGAGTTGGAAGTCATTGAAAGGGCCCCAGGCAGGCTCAGAGAAGGTTTTTGGGTTTTTCTAGGACTCGAAGCACGCCAGCAGGGCGCGATCAAGTTTTGATGAAGTGTCAACGTGAGCAAAGAGGGACTTAGCTTGAGACTTAGCAAAATAATCAGCACACTCCGCAAGTATTCCGTCGCTTTTCTTTATCCATCATGGGTGTTCACTTGGGCAATTCCACAGACAATGGCAACCGACAGCGGCCACAGCTTTTCCAGTATCGCTGGCGGTATCACTCAGCTATCGGCGCCGTCGACGCTCTCAGACGACCACCCGAACCCTGCGAGCGTTGGTCCTGAGCCCATTTCTCAGTCTGCGCCAGTTAATCCTCCAGCGGAAGGAGAGCCGGCTTCCCCGGTGAAGCGCGGTGTCGGGAGACCCAAGGGCAGCAAAAACAAAGCGCCGCGTGCGCCACCAGAGCCTGGCGCAGAAAGACGTCCTGTAGGCCGACCAAGAGGTAGCGGAAAGAAAAAAGATCCTTCAGAGCCGACTGTTAAGCGCCCTGTCGGTCGCCCTAGGAAAGACGGCCTTCCGCCAGGGTCAGCAAACAGGACCATGACATTTAGCACCCTCGTTCCACCTGCTTCGGTAAGTGAGACTCGACTCATTTTTTTGCAGTGATTTTAATGAATTTTCATCATTTTACGCAGGCATCTGCTCCAGTTAACTCATGGGTGCCTTTCTCGGGAAGCATTTCTGCACCTGTGATTCCTTCATCGGTCATTGATCCTGCTCTGCACAATGAATGGGCTGAGCTCGCTCATTCAAGACCCGAAGAGTTCCTTGCTGTCCTTCTTGCTGCTCTTCAAGTACCTCCTCTTGGTCCCTCCGTAGAAGACGCTTTCAAGGCACATCTAGGCTCTCTCGCCCCACCAGCAACTCCTGCCTCCAATTCTGCTAACGTAGCTGCTCAGCAGACCATACCATCTCTGTACTCTATCCTCAAAACGTTCTGGCTCCCTTCTTCTCCCAACTACTTTGCTCTGACGGCTTCTGCGACATCGGCGCGTACTTTGACATCGCATCGTTTCCTCTACTGGGATCCTCAGCCCCTCGTGTTCAACGGCATAGCCTGCCCCACCTGCGCTTGTCCCCTCACCAACCGCGGACGCATTCGCACGGGTCCTATCGCCGTACATGACCTCACTGGCCCATTTTTCGTCATCGGCTGTGTCTACGTATGTGCCAACAACCACTCCTACGCCAGCACGGATGAAGCTGTGAGGCGCGCTCTCCCCGACGCCCTCGAGCACGAGTTCCCCGCGCGCCTCCCCGCCGCCGACATGGGGGTTGGTGCGGATGTGTGGAATTGGCAGGCCCGCGGCGTTTCGCGTGCGTTGTGGAATCTTGTCGTCGGAGCTCTTAACACGGGTCTCTCGAGAGATGTTATTTTGCGGCTTCTGCATGATGTGCAGCATGGTGTGCCCGAATCGCCGGTGAAGATGGAGGAGGATGTGGATGCGGATGCAGATGAGCAGGTAGATGGTAGTTCGCCGCCAATGGAGGAGGAAGAGGGGTCTGACGATGCGGTGCAGGCGCCGGGGTCGGGGCAAGGAGATATTGTAGGAGGAGGAGGACCAAGTGACGCTGCCGTTCAGCCACCTCCACCTCCGCCGCCGCTGCCAGGCATGGGACCTCCACCACCAGGTTTTGACCCGGCTTGGGCAGCCGCCAGCATTGATTACCGCAACAATCCCTACGCACGTTTTGCGGTGCCTATGTATCCACCACCAATCCCCGGAATGATTCCGTACGACCCCGCCGCCCAACGCAAGCGCGAATACCCGTTCGGCGAGCCCGATGTCGGGTCCAGTGGTCAGGGTATCATGAGCAGTGATATGGCCCCTCCGGCGAAGAAGACGCGCAATCCGCGCCACTGCTGTAAATGCGGTTCGCAGTCGTGTAAGGGCAAGGGTGGACGCAATTTCTGCACCAACGCGTGTATGGATTGCGGGAAGTTTGAGTGTCAGGGGAGGAATAGTCGCAGGCCGGATAAGACGTGTGATGCAGGGTGGCCGGAGGGGCAGGCGCCGCCGCAAGTGCAGGCGGGGGAGGGGCATCCTCAGGGACCGGTGAATGCTGCTGTATGAATGAATGGACAGTGTGGTGCCGTGGGTTCGCATTCGATTTTTATTGGACTTGGACAGACTGTAGTTTCGCCGATACGCGTAGGATACATCGATTGTAACTAAAGAACCTCTGTAACTCGCCTACCCACTCAGTTTCCTGACCTTTCTTCCTCGCAGAACCATGTCTTCTGTACAGCGGGTCAGAAGAAGAGCATCCTGGTCAATGAAGGAACCCACATCGCGTACGCCGAGAGGCCCTACGTATGTATATGGTTTCAAGCCCAAGCACTCGGCGACTGTAACGAGCTCATATCCTGCAGCTTGAAATTTCTCTACGACATAGGGCACGAGCTGCTCGCTGAAAGCAGATTCGTTAGCTGGCTCGAGCATAGAAACGGCGCATGTCCCGTACGCAGTGTTTTCTAGACGCCGCAGTCAGTACAATGAGAGAGAGACGCTATTAGCGCACTCACTCTTAGTCTCATGATTCAAAGCCAACAAATTGTCGACATGGTTGGCTATGTCTTCATCGTAGTCGTCCATGCTTTGCTGGACCGTTGCCCCGACGGAGTCTCCCGAACTGTATACCACATGTAAGATAATTTAAATTGAGAGTGGTCTGAAGGGCGAAAGACAGTGATGACAGACTCGAAGTCCCAGGTGATCAGGATTTTGCCGAGCTTGTACGCGACTTGACGGACGAGATCGTCGTAGCTGCCATAGGCTGGACGTGTTGTTGATACAGATAGACAGAGGGAGAACATGGGGACGCACGAGGCCGCACGAATGTCGTGTTGATGCCTAAGATCTTGAATAGCGCGACTGCGTGGAGAGAGAGAGAGAGAAGTCAGCTGTTAAGTGAGATTTAGGTTGAACGTGGATTACCGTCCATTTTGCTCAACTCGTCGACAACTGAAAAGCTGGTGAGAGCGTGATCCTTGATGTTGGTGAGGACTGACTCTGAGCCTCATTCAGATCGGTCAAATCTATGCAGGCCGCGTTAAGGCGGAACACATAGTCGTAGATGGGATCGAGTACCAGCGTGGTCCCATGTGTGCGAGCAAATTTGATGCCCGTTGCGGTATGTCTTTTGAAGACGGGCAGCGACCTTGGTACCGTAGATGCACTCGTCTGCGAAGAGGATGGTAAGGCGAGAACGGGAAGCTTCACGATACGCTTACAATTGTATCCGTCTTTGAGAAACGATGTTCGGTCAACTGTGACACGCAGTGGATTTGTCGTTACGCACTGACGAAGAACGTAGCTTTGACACCCTTGCTGTCGAGATAATCGCTGATCACATTTCTACGAGTGGTCTTCAGGTGAGTGCAGTGTCTGGACAAACGGCCGCGGAAGTTACTCGTAGATATAGGGTCCATCGTCCTGGGTCGCTTCAGTCGGCGAGTCAAGCAAGAAAAACGAGAGGATGCTCACGAAGGTGAGAGCGACTTTGTTTGGCTCAGTGCACCCCGAGTAGACTCTAGCCTTGCCTTTAGCAGAGGCAGAACCCACGGTTAGATGCACAGAGAGAGTCGCAAAGAGCAACAAGGACAGCATGATACGAAGAGACAACATGATTGAGGGAGTTGCAGAACAAAGCGGGTGAATGCAGCGCAATTTATACGCTGGGAGCTGCTCGCATTGGCCCGCGGGGGAGAGTCTTTTTGCGTGCACGAGGAGGAGGGTGTTGGGTAAGATAATTTGAACAAGCTTTGCATTCAATAGTTTGACAAATCTGCGGTTGTTGGTGGCGCGTTTGGCTGCTTGAGATGAACCCTCGCCATGTCAGGGTTTCTGAGCGCCTCTAAACGAGAGAGTCCGCCCTTCGCCTCAGGACTCCAACTTAGTAGGCTTCGAGTGGAGGGGGGACTGGACATGGCGCCAAGGCCCGTTGTGACGCGGCATGAAAGAAACTCAGAGCAAAATGACAGAAACTTGAGGGGACGGTTTGTGCAGAGAAACAAGAGAATTCATCATATAGGTGGTATTACAGAGTATCATATGTCGACTTGCGGTGGCCACACAAGACGAAGACTCGAAGGGATAATGGGGGAAGAGGACAAGGTGGTCACACTCGGTTAGGCTCGTTTCACCCTCTCTTGTATGGGGGACGTGAAATCTGAAGATAGTCGTTCAGATCACTCAATACAAGAGAGGCTGGAATTAAGCTGTAGAGGCGAGTACGAGTCGCCTCGGAGTTTGAAATCTTGTGGCCTTTGACAACGCCAAGTCATCAGTACTGCATCAGTCCCATCAATTCTGGCGAGAAAGAGGTCGGAAAGAAAGACATAGTTCACCCGAATTCTGTCCCGTAAAATTCAGCCAAAAAATTGGAGAGCCTCTCAAGACTCGAAATTTACATATCCCGGGGCAATGACCGGAATTGGTGCTTGTTGTAGGGCAGCATAAGGATGCACCAAAAATTTCAAACTCCGAGGCGACTCGTACTCGCCTCTACAGCTTAAATCTAGACTAACACTCGGTGACACTTTTGAATTTTCCTTTCATGGACGTTGGCAATTCTCAGTCTCAGAGCACCAGCGCAGACCAGCGCTCTCCTAGTCGTCTCCTGCTACTCATCGAAAACGTCGGCACCCACAACCTCGGTAACACGAAGATTCTGAAGTCTTAGTCGACCTATGCCAAGGTCCAAGATTTCTTGGAGATTTCTTACTAGTAGCGTCGCTTGCCTTCTACAATTCGTGAATGTCTACACAATTCTTGAACACTGGAATCTGGATCTTTTCAGCATGAGGCGATATCTTTTGGAAGCTTGAAACCGGTCCTTCAACGACTTGCTTGTTCTTGACAAAGATGTCGACGCCGTTGTCTCTCCTGGACCTCATTGCCAGTGGCAACCTTCCAAAGTCCAGCAGAATCCGATAATGGGTGGGTATCACGCTATCTCGACTTCCATCTTCTACTCTCTTCGTAGACCGTGACGATGCTGCGAACCTAGGCCTCGGCGACCCGGGTGGATTTCTTCTTCGTAAACTGTTGTTTCTACAAGCAGTCTCGAGCTCAGACTCAGCTGATCATGTCGCACGGAATGCTTTGCTTACTTTTGTCAATGTATCGTTCTAGTCAATAGTCAAGACGCTCGAGATAAGCAAGCTTGATTCCTTCCATTGGTTCTTCCGCGAAGGCCCCAGCCAAATTCTCGCTCAAGCTTCCCTAGGCCTCGTCTCGCGCGAGGCTCGGATATTTATCATACTCTGCTGCAATCGATTGGAGATTCCGGACGAGTGCATCCATCCCCAATGCGACCTACCTGGAAGGAAACTCGTCTCGCGACCAGACCACCGACGACTTCCCGCCGTCCCGAAGCTCGCAGGGATCCGCATAGAAGTTAACCAAGCCTGGCCACCCACCTCTGTTCCCATCCCAGAATACGGCGCAGTTGTGTCCTCGGTCTGTCTATTCTATTCCACGGACGACGCAATTGCATTCGTGTCTAGGCGAGCCCTTGTTCCATGCACGTAGGCGTCAATACCTACTCGGTATGATGCTCCGACGCTTCTAGCTTCGGTGGAAACCGGTGCGGAAATGACATCGACTTGACTTCGGCGTCGCGCGCATGTCGGGGCAACACGAGCGGCGGCGTCAGCTTGGCTTTTCTCGCAATAAACTGTGCCGGTCGGAGAGCAACGGTAGTTTGTTGGTTGGGACTGATTTTGCCGGCAACGGGACAGGACGTGATGATTGTCCGAGGGGTGCGCTGGTTTGCTCCGGCTTCTAGTCTCAAGGACGCTTATGGAGGAAAGTTCAAGCCATTCTCGATTTTTGCCACTACTTGTGTACCAAGTATACTGCGCAGGCCGAATGCTGGTGAGGCCTGGGTCGGAAGCCCATCTTTGATTTCCAAATGCTGAGTCGTTTTCGGCGACCAAGATAAACGCTTGTAGCCGAGCAATGGCCGCGATGGAATATTCTGCCTCATCGACCGCACGCTCGCGCCACCAAGTCACTGAATGTATTGTTAGAAAAATGAAATTAAAGGCAAGTCATCGGGTCGCTATGCAGCTTGGACAGGAAGGTGCGATAAGTAGAGAAAAAATGAAGGGTAGCATGGCTGTTGATGAATCGGTGGGGATGTGGCGTGCATTCAGGTCGATTTTTTTGCGTGTCATCCTGCCGCCGGACAAAATTGGGCACTGATGCTGAGGCACAGCGCTGGCAGCCCTGACGCACGGGATGGTTGTCCTGTCGACCCAACACTGCTGAGATTTTCCTCGGCGAATAGAGAAGCGTAGAGACGCGTGTATTGTGCGTGTGAAGCAATGAGCCATGTCTTCATGTTTGAAAAAGCTTGTAAAATAAAAGTTGTGTTCGATCGTGCTACCAGGAAGTTTCAGCGTCTTTTCCATTGGTTTAGGTTTGTCTGCGATTCAGAGTGATCTTCAAAATTGAGGAGATGGTTGCGGCGATCGACCTGAGGGACAAGTCGATGAAAAATAGACATGAACGGTTTTAGAACGCGCCTACCGGTGTTGCTACGTTTTCCGTGGACTGTGCACTTACGTACGGCCACTTCAAGCTCTTCTGTCTAAGGCATGACTTTCCGAACGAAGCAGAGATGTGTTGTCGCCGAGCTTTTCCTGAGTGGTCTCCGTGTGGGGCGCGTCCGAGGGCCTTTGTGGACCGGTTGTTGTTGCGAACAGGAAATCAAAGCAACCCTGCGCAACTGTCTCCGGTGAACCGGTGGTTCTGCAGTACTATGCCACTTTCTCTGAGAAATCGGACTAGTAACCGCATGGATTGGGCGGACCTAAAAATGAAAAAGGAATATTAATGGTCGACCCAGGCGAAACCAGCGTTTGTGGGGAAAAAATAGGCAGAGCTCTGAATGCGACCGCGGTGGATGAACGGCGATCGAAGCTCAGGAACAGTTCCGTCTTGAGATTTTTGTTGTCCTCTATTTTGTCTGCCTTCCCGATTTGGTGACTTTCTAACTTGCTTTCTCCCTCCATCTCCATCCCTCCCTTTCCTTTATCTTCCGCCTTTTAGGCTGGTTGTCCGCTCCTTAACCTCTCCAAGATGTCTCGCAGCACCCTCACCAAGTTTTTACTCGCCGCTGCTGTCCTTTCCTCTGCCAATGCCTACTTTCTCTTTGGCATGAGTCCGTCGTCTTCTGCGACGTGTAAAAAATCCGTTTTGACCGCGTACACTCTATAACAGACAATGTGATCACCACCGAACGCATTGATCCCATTGTCAACCCCGGTATGTCATATATCGCGTCATTTTTCGAGGTTGCCGCTTATCACAACGGTTTCCTCCAGGCAAGGTCTCTGGACACGTTCACACAGGTGGGACTGTGGTCACAGCGGGCTATTTCTCTTACTGACATCGCCGAAAGTCGTTGGCGGAAGCAACTTCCGTGTTACCACCAATACGAGCTTTCTCCGCCAGAGTGAATGCACATCTTCGCCCATCAAGGAGGATAAGTCCAACTATGTACGTCCTTCATCCCGAATATCATTGAATCTTGAACTAATTCTCTTACCAGTGGGCTCCAGTACGTCGATGCGTTTTTTTTTCTGTCGCACTCTGACTTTGCTATAGACACTCTATTTCCAATGGAAGAATGGATCCTTCACCAGCGTCAGCGGAGCCCCCGTCATGTAGGTCTCTTGATACACACGCCAACGGCTTACGCTGACTGACACCCTTTCAGCTGTATGTTGCTAAATATTCGATTTATCCCTCCCCTCATTCCGATTAGACTACCTCTTCTCGGACACACCTGGCGTAACGACCCCCTTCCCCGATGATGTGAGCGAGCATGTCCTATCTTTGACCCTACTAATTCTCGTCGGACCAAGTTCCGGATGTTGAGGTAAAATCCCTATCGCCATCCGCGTCGGCGGACGCTAATAAGTTATGCTTCAGTGGAACTCCGACCCTGCGTAGCTACAACGCTAGCAGCTTTGCTCAGCAGGCGATTACTTTCCTTTGCCTCGACTTCAGCGGAACCTCCACGAAGCATAACGAGTTGCCCACCACAGATTGCCCCTCCGGCATCCGCGCACAGATCGTAAGTTTCCTCACAATGTTAGCACGCTCCATGATTCTGATAGACACCGATAGAACTTTCCCTCGTACGCCAGCATCGATCTGTCCGACACTCTCAGGCTAATTTTTCTTTAGATGCTGGGATGGCAAGAACACCGACTCTCCGGACCACAAGTCTCATGTTGCTTTCCTGAGTGGCGGCCCTGACTCTGGTAGCTGCACCGACCCCGCCTTCCCGAAGACCCTTCCCCGTATCTTCATGGAGGTACGTTGGGGAGATAGCCAAAAAAAAACATACGATAGCCCATTGACGTGATGAATGACGCAGATGTACCTCGACACTGGCAGCCTCCACGCGCAACGCAGCCAGGCGATGAACCCGTCTCAGCCCTTCGTCTATGCTATGGGAGACCCCACCGGGTACGGATACCACGCAGGTTTGTTATCGGTCTCTCCATATACATAGTTCGTTAACATCATTTTTTGCTCAGATTTCATTATGGGCTGGGATAAGGTATTAATTCTCCCTGGCAGCTGATGCGCGGATTCTGATTGCTCGAAGGGTGTCTTGGACAACGTCGTTGACAAGTGCCAATGCACAAGCGCCGCTTTTGGAGACCCAACGTGCGTATACTTTGTATTTTGACAATGACTGATGGAGATGACTGACATGACGTCAGCTGCTGCTCTACCGCCGGTGTCTTCACTTTCAAGCAAGGAGGAACCTGCCGTATCACCCAAGGCGTCGATGAAATCAGTATGTCTAGAGTCTGTCTATCTATCCGTCTTGATACAGCACTGACGGGCGCCGCCGCTCTTCAGCCACAGGCACCCTTCGTTCGCTTCCGGGAAACAACCCTGTCGTCCCTCTGAACGGGCTAGCTTCGAACTTGGTCGCGCCTGTTACCCCCGCGCTGATTTCACCCGTGTTCGCGTATACCGGTGATAGCCCCAGCCAAACTGGGCAGCCTGTTGGTCCCCCGGTCACTGTCACCCCCGGCGGCCCAGCGTCTGTGCCTACTTCGGGCTCCAGCACTGGTTCTAGTGCTGGTTCCTCAGGTTCGTCTGAGAAGGATTCTGGATCGGCTTCCTCTGGCACGTCCAGCAGCGGTTCCGCCTCGAGCTCGAAGGATACGAGCCCAAATCAGCCTGCAAATGATCCTGGCTCCTCGCCTAGCAAGGGCTCCAGCTCCAGCTCCCCTGCCACAGGCTCAGGATCCGTGCCAAACCAAGGCGCCGCCCCTGCCACTCCTCCCAACAAGAGCGCCGTCGTCTCCGGCAGCAGCAACCACACATGCCAGAAGAAGACATCCCACAGCAAACGCGCCCACCGTGCCCGTCTTCACGACTCCTCCCGCCGCCGCTTCTCGACACCCGAGGAGCGTTTCCTCGATAACGATTTCTAAACGCGCTCATATAGTAGTAGAAGCGCGCACGATGCATTCATTCAATCTCTCGTCTTCTGCAAAGGTTTCATCCAATCAAATCAACTCACTCACTTACACAACCTATCCTCTCATTTTCCTTCACGGCACTAGACTTGCCTCGATTCTCCGCCGGCCGCATCCATCCATCCTCCCATATACATGTATACATACAAGCGTCTCCTTGTCCTGCCGCCCAGCGCGGCCTCGTCCGCCTTGACTGGCGCCCTTGTAACTCCGCTACGTACCCACGTACCCTCAGCTCTCTTTAGACACCGGTGGTCGGGGAGATAACTCGAAATGGAAATGTCGGGTTATTGGTACTTGTTTCGTCTTCCATGTGTTGTTCTACATAGCTTGCTATGCGCGTAAATACTCGAATTGAATTTCTGATACAGTATGCCACTCGAATTGTGGGATTGAGTCAAGATTGGGTTGCCTTATTTGGCTTCTTGCTACCGGAAATGGGAAGCGGCGCGGTGGTGCGAATTTTAGTAAAATAAATTGGTCACGGAGAACAAGTGCTTCGCTGAACATCGAACGGGTCCAGCCTGGCTTGAACGAAGTAGTTCTGAGCCAAAAGAATTCGATGAGCAATCGTTGCCTTTGAAGTGAGAAACACGAAAACAAAAAATGAAGCGAGAGCAGATAGTTCGGCGGTGCCTGGACTCGATCCAGCGATGCTGGACTGACTGGAATCGTTTCGCCAACAGCGTCACCGCCGCGACGTCACAGTAAGCCCGGTCGACATCAACACGATCACATACCTCTCCGCCAGGAGGTATACATTTTAATTACACCATCACAGGTATTATGGTGGTGCACAACTTACAAATTTTGAATTCTGTTACGACTTGACCCACTAAAGAATTTTTAGCTCTAGGAAGTTTCCGTTTCTTGTAAGCCTACAGTATAGGTTTCGTATCAACAGCGCTGCTAGTGGCTGGAAGAAAAGATATGAATTTACCAAGGCCTTGTGCCACGACCTCAGAGAAGTCATGAATGATATAAAACTTCTAGATTTTCAGAGATCTGCAGTATGGCGGTCAGTTTGTAGTTTTAATCAAATTCGTATAAAGTGTGATTTGGGGGTAGAAAATGTCGAAAATGAAGACATACACAAGATAACATACCTTGCTATCTTTTCACCGCATCGTGTAAAGTTCTTGACGGCGAAGTGTAAAAACTTTTTGTGTTTGAGTGTAAAAAGTTTGTGTCGGTCCGAGCTCCGATGGCTGTACACTTTGATGATGAATTGATCTCCAACTCGGCATGTGGACTTCAGCAGAGCTTTGTTCAACTCGGTTTACTGGTACCTTTGAGACTGGCCTGTCAGCTCATGAAGGGAGTAAACACTGCTGCTTGGGCTGTATTTTGAGCTGGAGGAGGGGACCGCAACAACCCAAGGTATTGATTTAGGTCCCCTCCTCCAGTGCATTGTCACAATCTTAGGTTGAGTGCCACCCCTTGAGCTAAAAGAAGCAAGTTTAAAGCTCCATTATATGGCTCTGTGTACTGGCCCTACCTGAGCAAGAAATACCACCTAGTCCCCCACTGAATGCGATAGGTTGAATATTTCAACATCTCGGCCATCACCTCGCATCAAATACGCAGCCACCGGACTTCGGACCGACGCAAACTTTTTACACTCGCACACGAAAACTTTCTACTCTACGCGAGTGAAAGTTTTTACGCTTGTAAACAAAAGTTGAGTTTTCGAAGATTTTGGCATTTTTTTTCTACTTTAGCTCAGAATGTACTTTTTATACCGATTTGATTATTGCAATTTTCATAATTAATGACACTTCGCCAAAATATAAAAAAAAGTTTCAATCTGAGAAGGGCCGTGGGCACAGCCGGGAATGACGGCATTTGTTTTAATTGTTTGTCCCGCCCTTTTTTTTAAACGCGCCATGGGCGCTCTGCCCGTCGTCCGGCTATCGTCGGTCGTCGTCCATCTTACCCTCCATGTTGCCCCGCACCGTCGGGAAGTCCGGCGGGAACACCGATATGCAGTGTTGGTGTTGCCAAGCACATTTTGATGGTTGTGCGGCGCCGCGGCGGCATTTCGGCCGACTCGCGGGAACCTCCGATGGAAGGTCCTCCTCAAGCTCAAACTTTTTTTTATATTTTGGCGAAGTGTCATTATATATGAAAATTGCAATAAAACGACACATTGACCGCCATACTGCAGTGCGTTTTCAAGTTCTCTTGCGAACTCTGTAGCATAAGAGTCTGGCACAGTCATACTTGGGCGCGACGCTGGCCCAGTGAGAGGTCCGAGGAACGAATTGACTCGCAGCCTGGCCGCCGCCTTGATCATAAGTAATGTCTGGCAGTTAAAGAAAAGAGATCGCAAAGACGTCCAGATAGACCGAGGCTCCATGCAGCTTGGAGGGAAGAGGCGTCGCAGTTGCCAGGGGTCCGCCCGTCTGGATTCTTGCTAGATTCTCGAAAACTTTGGTAGACATACTTAGTTATAAAACAGAACCTGGATTTGCCCGGGACCCGAGACCACCGTAACGTGGGTCTGCCAAGATCTGTATGGCGGTAGTTTGGGCCATGAAGCCTGAGGTGCATGATTCATGAACAACCAGGAGCTGCTCATCAGCGTCAAGGGAAGTGGGCGCCAATCTGATTATCAGACACCGACGGCGATTGCCGTGACTTTCTCACCTCCTTCCGACACTGACCGATTCTGAAAATGCTTCATGGTTCACGCGTTCACGTTGGGTTCACGTTCAATCGAACCCTACATCCTCGCAGGTCTTGGGGGCAAAGCACGTCAAAACTCAACAGCCTTTCTCGACTCTCCTTCAAACCGTCCCTGAGCTTTTTTCGCCGGCTCTGACTCGGAGTTGGTTCTTCGCTTGCTGAGAGTGCTGAGACTCCAGAATACGGAAAACAGACACCACGACACGTACTCCAGCCCTTCAGTGTTTCAAATTGCGCGACTTTTGGGACGGTATGAGCTGGTAGGATGCCGATTACCTCCAACCTACCTCCTGGCGACATACTCTCCTTCTTTGGAAGCAAACATCAGGGGAAGACCAGAAAACATCTCTTACTGTTGCTATCTTGCTTCTCAAGTCCTCCATTCCACCCTGCGCCTCGTGAACGTATTGAATACCAGATCGAATTCAAAGGACTCAGTACAAGGTATGTCTATTCATTCAATTCCCTCTTTGACTCTCATACTAACTCGGGTGTAAAGCCGCGCCTTTACTAAGGAGATACTGCCCGCTCCACAGTACTGGCGGTTATTGTAATCATCGGGATATCGTCGACAGCTAAACAAAGAATGGCATGCTACTGTATGAACAAACCCATCCCCTCCCGCCCCTTCCTCTATTTATTCATGTCTATGACTTCCATGGTGGGTCGATTCCGCCACGTCTGAAGCGGTGCTCATATCTCGCTTCTCGTAGTTTCGAGGCCCAATGGAATGGTGTCAGAGTGTCTCGCATTGCCTCCCAAATACTCCCCAGATGAACCGCGAAGTTGACCTCCGAAGATCACGCTGAGCGCCGGTGTTGGCAAGTGGCAAGTTTGGGTGCCACTCCTGAGCAGAGGCAACCACGCCTCTTGACCCGAACGGCGCAGACATGATGACAGCCTAGTTTAGGAAGGTTTAGGATCGCTGTCCCCCGAGGTGGCATCCTGCGCCATTTGCCCACCACTTGCCCCGTTTCGGTGGCCATGTCATTGACATGTCGGCAGCGGTGAACTGCCATCCCATTCATTCTTTGTGATTCTTCCTCTCCCTCGGTCCCAACGGCGAAATTGCGTCGTGTGTGTTGATGTATCTGCTGGTCGCACGACACATTGCGCTCATCACCCTTGAGCTTGCTCCGCCTGCTGCTGCACATCACATAGTGACCCGCTCGACCTTCGTCCGCCTCTCGTTCTTCACTACATACTCTCTCCGTGACTGGACGAGTACCGCGTTATGTCATTCCTCCATCTCTCTATGATGCACATGCGCAGCCAGAATCCTGCACCCAACCATGCGACCCGCCCAGCCCTGTATCGTCCAATACCAGTACCATCATCCTCTCGAATCCTAACATTCAATCTGCTCGTCAAGCGAGTGGACCCCGCCAATTCTCTCGTCCGGGCGTCCTAAGCAAGGCTGCTAATGCAGTCATCCCTATCTACCGTTACTAGAGGGTGTACCCTCCGACAAAAGCTTCGCTATCCGCTCGATGCCCACTCGCTCTATTCGCAGCTCTGTTGGTCTGTTTTGGGACGCTCATATGTGCTGCAGTCCATATCACTTCATTTGAATGAAGACCTAAATGACGACCGGGCCATCATGCTGGCGCCATTGGCAGGCTGAGGATCAGCATGATGTGCGGAAGTGTCTTGTACTCCGCTTCATGAAAATGGCAAGAACTGTCCCCTGTCCCGTACAAGTGTCGTTCCGCAGTCCCCCCGTGCGCGCCGACAGCGGCCCACCACTACGAGACTGCAATCCTATCTCTTGTTCCGCTCAGTCGCCTTGGTTACAGGATGTAGTCGCAATATCTTTCGCCCACAATTCATGCCCCCAATGCTCCCGCCTGATCCCGCTCTTCATTCACATTACCTGCGTCCGCTCGAGCCCGCTGTCCGTTCATTGTTGACTGTTGCACATCGCTCGCTGCCGCCGTCAATCTTTATCTCTAACTTGGTCATGTTTTCCGTTCTTAATCAGCGCCAAATCAATTTTAATCTGCGCACTGCGGAAAGCTTAGTAATGGGCCCCTGGACGCGTTTGAGTCGATGTCTGGAGAGCTATGGTCCAGCCACAACAACATCCCAACGAGCTTCATCTTGCGCCGCAGCAAGGTCTTCACTAGTTATGCGGCCGCCAGCGGCCGAAAACATACCCTTGAAGATCTGTGAAGCTACTTCGACAACGATCGCACTATCGTGCAGACAAGCAGACAAGTTCCCGACGCCGCCAGAGCCTAGCGGCCAGTGCGTTTCAATTGCTGCCGAAGCTTAGCGATCATTCGGTAAAACGGACCTCCATTTAACCATGCCCTGTCCACTGCTTTCAGTTCGCTTGCAAAGGCTTTCGGTCACTCTCAAAATACGGCCTCCCACGCTAATAACGTCGGCTGCTTTGAGCAGTATATAAACGTCTCCGCCTCTGTGCTCAGATGCATTCCGAGACCTCATATCATCATGGGCCTCTTCCCTCTCATCAATGTTAGCTTCCTACTCCTCTCTTCCATTCACCCTGTGAATGCCGCGACTACTCCGACGAACCCAGTCGTCGATCTCGGTTACGCACGATACCAAGGAGTCTTAGACACAAAGCTCAGCATCGCAGCATTCCGCGGCATTCGATATGGCGCTCCACCAACTGGTAGGCGTAAAGCCAAGCAAATATCATACATGCAGCTGAAGATCGTGAAGGGTCCTTACGCTTCCAGGCACCTGCTGTTCCTCCCCACGTCGCTGGCATACAGCCCGCTGTCGAAGATCCCCCGCAGTGCTACCAAGGAGCCTTTGGAGCGTCACCAACCAATCCATTTGCTTCTCGAGACGAAGCGGATCCCGTCCAGACGGAGGATTGTCTATTCCTTAGGTTTGTATGGGCCTTTATATACAGGGATCGTGCCTACTGATTTCTTACTTGTTAGTGTGTACACTCCCGCTCTGAACTCAACTGTGCCATTGCCTACCGTTGTCTGGATCCATGGCGGGGGGTGAGATACGATTCATTTGTCTTCAAAATTGATGGACGCTAATGAAAATATTTAGCTTTGCTTTGGGTGGCGCAAGCCAATATAACGGTGCAGAGCTTGTCCAAGAATCCGACAACAAAGTAGTTGCTGTTACCATCAACTATCGCCTTGGCCTTTTCGGTGGGTGCCTATTAGGGCTGTACAGCAGTCATTCGCTGACTTGAAATCAGGTTTTCTTGCAGGCCAAGAGGTCAAGGACGGCGGAGCGGTCAACGCCGGCTTGTGTGCGTCTTTGGTGTGACCGAACGCCTGCGAGACGCTGACAAGTTCACAGTGGACCAAGAATTTGCCTTGAAATGGGTTCAGAAGAATGCGAGTCGAAAGTTGTTTGCACGGAAGCTCATCACACTCATACATCTCTACAGATTCATAGATTCGGGTAAGTCGAAGACAGTTCGCAGGCTAATCGTGTTTCCGGCTTATGACAACGTTGTCAGAGGCGATCCAAGCAAAGTCACCATTTGGGGCCAGAGCGCAGGAGCTGGATCCGTTCTTCAACATATCATTGCTCATAACGGACGGACGAACCCGCCACTGTTCCGCGCAGCCATCACTAGTTCGGCGTTCTTGCCTTCACAATATTTATACAACCACACTATCCCTCAAGTAGGCTGTCGCCTTTGATCTCCTTTATCGCATACTGAGTTTGCATTCTAGACGTTATTCAACAAAGTGGTGGAACAAGCAGGGTATGTATATCCTCTCTTTTGACACCGGAAGCAATCTTATATCTACCTAGTTGCTCTGGACCGACACCTTTAGAATGTTTGCGCGGAGTGGACTCCGCCAGTCTGGCGAACATCAATCTCAATACAATCTTAGCTGGCTTCCAGGGCACGTTCAGTTTCGTGCCAGTGGTTGACGGCTCGTTCATAACACAGAGCCCAACGATCGCTCTTGCACGACGCAAAGTGAACGGGGTAAGATTCTATCCTCGGCCTTGCATCCCGGCTTGACCAGTCAAAACACAGCATGTTTTACTCGCTGTAACGAACACAGACGAAGGTTCTTCCTTCGTCAATCAGGGAGCGGAGTACAATGTCACCGAATATGTCCGGAATCTGTTTCCCCTCATCGGAGAGAAAGAGAGCCAAGAGGTGGCCGCTCTCTACGCCCCGCTCGGCTCGCCCTTGGAACAGGTCAACGAAATCATGGGAGACAGTGAGTGTCTCGAGAGTAATTTCTGGTGACATAGATTCATCATTCTCAGCGATAATGAAATGTCCAACGTACTCCCTCCTCAATGCCTTCCCGACGAGCTCCTACAAGGTACTTCGATTGAGGTCACTGCCCACATTACCCAACTCAGACCATTGCAGGCCGCCTACGCAATCCCTCCAGCTCTCCATGGCCAAGACGTGATCAACTACTTCCCTTCCATCACAGCCTTCAACGCCGTCCTTATCTACAACAACTCCGCTTTCATCAATGCTTTTGCAGATAGTTTCTTGTCCTTTGCTGTCAATTTGAATCCAAACGACAAAGTACGTCCAAGCATCACGCCGGTGTGGAAGAAATGGTCGCCGGCCAGTCAATCCGAGATGGTCTTCAACAAGACTGAACTGGACGCGCCGGCGATTGCGCCAGATTTTACATCGAGCGCTCTCTTGAAGAGATGCGAGTGAGTATCTTGTTTCCGAGTTTTGTTTGGATTCTCATCGACGGTGTCCAGATTCTGGAACAGCGTCCGCCATTTGACTGCTCAATAGACTGGGATAGAACTGTTCTCGCAAGTAGTGCGGTTGTGCGCAAAATCGTTATGTTAATACATTGGGTAACCGATAATATGTTTGTGTGAGATCGATGAATTTGTCGTGCTTGACTTGAATAACGATGCAGTAGCTACTAGGTTTACCGTTGACCCTATGCGGCCTTTTATTGGAGTGCTGTCGTGTCCGTGGTGTTACCTGCAGCTGTCCGGATTTTTTGTCTGACGGCCTTGAATCTTCTGCATCGTGTCAGTATCGCCCGCAGTCTGTGGACCCTGCATGCTCGTGGACCTCGAAGTCACACGTTTCTGGATGCCGAGCCAGATGCCCAACACTTCAAGGCTAACGCCTTCGCTTTTGCTCGAAGGGAGAGGTGAGCCAAATTGCGATGGGGCAAATTTGAAGGTAGCATCAGGGACAGCTGCCTCAACGTTTTCGAGCGTATCTGAATAACGCTTCTTGTGTGTCCAACTGAGTAGCATCAACAGTAGGCTGTAATTCCGTACATCCGAATGTATGCATACGTATTCTAATCTTCCACTAGTTCAAATCTATAGACAATACGGATAGTAATGTAGGTAATATGTGTGTTCATATAGTAATGTTTCGACGCCTTCGTTGTATACGCTCAGAACAACTGCATGCACAATCAAGCTGAGGGTAGATTCAGAAACCGAGAAAACGAAATTCTTCATTCGACTCACAGTGTCACGATGAAGTCTTCCCCTTCTTGTTTTGCTGGGCGAGTTTCTGCAAAGCCTTCTTGCCCTTTGCCATCCTTTTTGCTGCTTGCTTCCGCAATGCCTCCTGATGTCTTTTTCGTTCCTCGGTACGCTCACGCGCCATGAACTCCTCCAGTTTGGGGCAGATTTCGGTCCAAACTACATGAGATCAGGCACGGCGAAAAATCAGAAAACTGACTCGTACCAGACTGAGTGACCGGCTGGGCGATGTTCACCAACGGAAGCCTATCCAGGGCGGAATTGGGGGGCTTCATGACTGCCAGCACGTCGCCCCACCCCAGTGACAAAAGCTTCCGACGGATACTGCTCTGATCGTCAGCGACAGAGTCGGCTTTGAACGGTGTATTCCACGTACTAGGTGTTACGGTCCGCCTTGGTGATTTCGTCCTTGGCCTTCCGCTCGATTTCCGTTGTCGCCTCCCAAGCACGACACACGCTCGCAAACTGTTCACTCTGAACAAAAAAAAACATGACGACGAGTGCAAAAAACCAACCCTTCGGAGCTCTGCCATTTCTAACTTTCGCTTCGATACAAACTCTTCAAGTCTGGTGCCTGCGAAGCCCGCGTCCGCGATAGTAGCTTTCACGGCCTTGAGATCGGCCACCAGGTAAGAGCCGGGAATGCGACCCGCTAGATTTTTGCTCAGCACAGATCTCAAGAGCATGATTTCACCTCCATACAAGGGACTGTGCTTGGGATCAAGTCGTAGAACGGGTATCCCTCAACTTTGGGGGCGAAGGATTCGACAAAACTAGCAGTGCTAGACGATATCAGCGAGCGGAAATGTGATGGTCAGGACGTTGTACATACTGGGTCTGTCTGCAACGAGAGCATGAGCGAATGCGTAGCTCGAAATCTGTGATAGTGGAGGCAGGTATGGAGACTGTACACAACTGAAGAGGATCGTGAGAGACTGTATTGCTTGGAATTGGAAACACATACCATGCATTGACTCGTTTCGAAGAGGATTACGGCTAGGCGAGGATAGGGAAAGACGTCCGGGGCGGGAGGCAGCTTGGTGGCGAGGTGCATCGAGACTCGCCAGATCGGGCGAGCAAAGCCTTTGTCGCGAAGGATGTTTCTGAAGAATTTACAGGTTCGGAGGAGCGATAGAAGATCCAATGGGTGTAACGACTTGGAAATCTAGAGGCGATCGTTGAGTACACTGGCTGCGATGAGACTTCCAAGCCATCCACCTCGCTCAACAGCTCTAAAGGAATGTTTAAGAAGACGCATGCGTTCACTAGCGCTTCGTTGGAGTCGCCAGATTCACTGGGCTGGATTCGAAGAACGAGTTTAGTTTCCGGTGTCGCGATTAGTACTGTGCCCAAGTGCTGCTTCTTGAGGTGTGGAGGCATCCCAAAGCCTAACAAATAGTAAGGCGCAGCGCGAGACACGCATATGGGACGTTTCTTACAGGGGGTGGGGGTGGTTCGCACTGGGGATGGTGATGGGGGAGAAAGAGTGACGCGATCACGTGACGTCAAGCTCCCTTGACCGGAACCATCACCGTCACGACATTTCGCACGACCAAAATTTTGCTGGATGCAAGGCGAGCGTGCGCCTCCTCGCCCTCCAGCAACGGGCCTTCGGCGCCCAAGGTCACCGGACTCCCCTCCCCGTCCTATGCAGAAGTCTCGAAACGATTCCATTACCAAGTCCCCACATTCGTCTCGCGTAATCAAGAAAGGCCGAGCCGATGGTCCCGACGCAACACCCGCCACCAT
This sequence comes from Favolaschia claudopus, assembly GCA_037176885.1. Taxonomy (NCBI): domain Eukaryota; kingdom Fungi; phylum Basidiomycota; class Agaricomycetes; order Agaricales; family Mycenaceae; genus Favolaschia; species Favolaschia claudopus. Next base: position 351,599 of record JAWWNJ010000110.1, read on the forward strand.
CTCCAGCATCACCGCGACCACTATACCAGTCCATCCCACCCCTCGCCACGACCACGCCCCCAACGCAGCGCCCCCGCGGGCCGCCGTCCCTCAGTCCCACACAACAATTGACAACCTGTCCACCAAGCTCAGAAAGGAAGCAACGGCTTTTCTGGAGACACTCCGTGAATTCCAACAATGCATAATACAAGACCATTTCATAGATAACCCTGAGGAGATTCCCCAAGGTGCGAAGGACAACATTGTGGCCCTCCTCCCTATGGTTATCGAGATCACTGAAACCCTCGAACCTTTGACAACGACGTACAAACAGGGCCTCGCTGATGACAGCCTGGAACTCGACGAGGCTCCTGTTAGCCCACCCAGCCCCACCACATTTGCACAGGCCGTCAAGGCCGAACTTCCGCGCCCTCATACCTCCAAGCCGAAACGCCCCTCACGTCCCGCTCCCAAACGGAGCCCAACGGCGTCGCCCAAACCGACGATTCCATCCACTCGGTTGATCATTGACCTGTCCAACACCCGCTGCACGAAAAAACCTCACCCCGATTCACTATGCAGGGCCATCAACGGCGTTCTGGGTGGTCGGCTAGCGGTTAGCGCCACCTCCATTTCCCAGAGTGGCAACCTCGTTCTTCACGCAACTGCGCCGGCTTGCTCAGCCCAGGCGCTCGCAGCCCACCGCTCGCTACTGTGGAAGACCATCGCTCCACTTCTGGGATGCGACCCCGAAGCTGAACCACCCATCTACCCCGCAGACCCATGGCATAAGGTGGTGTTCCACCGAGTGCCAATCTTGGAGGAGGGAGAGCTTCCGCACTCTCGCGACTTTGTGCGCGAGTTGGCGAAGCGCAACCAACTTCCAGGTGCACAGTATCGAATTGGTAATGTCCGCTTCCTCCACAAGCGGGATAGCATCCCCCAGTCGGAAGTGTCTGTCCGCGTGGACTTCATCGAGGAGGAGGATGCACGTCGCTTCTTACGTGACGGCATCTTCCTCTATGGATCACATTGTCGGGCCACCCCGTACAAAGCTCGGGCTTCAAGCGGGCGGCGCCCCCCGAGGTAATGGCTGACTGCCACTTACGCCCCATTTTTTCTTCACCTATGGTTCCTATGTCGAGTTATCGTTCTCACAGTCGATGGAAGCGCTCACCCACCTACTCCAAGACTATACTCTACCAACCACGGTCGAATCCTCACTAGAATTACCTTTTACTTATTTATCGCCCTCCGGGCACCGCGTCTTAGTAGTTGGTTTACTTGTTGCGGTATAGAAATGCTGATACAAAAAAAAAAGACGCGATCACGTGCCCTTGAAACCCAAACTTGACGCCCACCCTCACACGACTATACTACACATCCTTCGGTCACTTCCATCGCACTAACAACACCTTTATTTATCGCCTCCGGGCACCACGTCTTAGTAGATCGTGTACTTGTTGCGGTATAGAAACGCAGAGACAAAAAAAAAAAAAAAAGACGCGATCACGTGATCGATGGGCTCTTCCCTTCCTTTTGTTCCCTCTTTTCCCCCTTGCTTGCTCGCATTCGGCGGCAGAAGCATCTTCAAATCGTTTGGAGACACAATGACGATAAACCTTATTATCGAGGTCGACGACGACGAGTCTCAGACTACACCTTGAACTTGGTTTGGGCAATTTTGAATATTTTAATTTTCGGGCGTCTTCAAGTTCGCGACTTATTCATTGGCATTCTTAGCATCGTCGAGACTCGGGATCTACTCCTGAAACTCTGTTTGTTTAAACCAAATAGCGCGGACTATAAATTCCGTCAGCCACCCTCGGAAACTGCCGACCGCCTCTTGCTCTTGACTTCCATGATCATTCGTGAGTGAGTCTTTCCTTTGCCTCACTGGGCGAGCTCACCGAATCTCGCTTAGCTGCCCTCAACACATGATTTGGAGCTCCGACATTGACTGCTCGTTGCGTCTTTCACCCTTCTCCTTGCACTCCTTGATTGACCACCGCCCCTTTCATCCAGGTACTCACTCACCCTCAGCAGACGAATCCTCGCTCCAAGCAGCCCTGATAGCTAGTAGGCCCAGCGTTCAAGGGAGGAGAGCTCGTTGTACGTTAGGTCGCGGCGGCCTCTTCATGGGGACTGCCGTCCTTGCCTTCGTGCGTGTACGAGCGCGTCGGCTTCAAGTTTGCCTTCGCGGTTGCTCTATTCAATCACGCTCCTCTCGCCCAGGCTCGAAGGATGCCCCTCACACGGAGCCTTCGATACCGATGAAGGCACTTGCCCTTGGCTCAGACTGCGAAAGGCCTTCGGGTCAGATCTGTTCTCGAAGCAAGTTGACACGTCCGGAGGCCCTCAGAGGTTATCGGCAAGCTGCTCCGACGGGACGAGGTGGATACGATGGACGGCGCATCAGGGATTATGTGTGGTGTCGAGGCGCTTTGTGTTTCGCTCTTCCTGTAGTAGAAAGGCCCTGCGAGATGCGTGCTACCTTGTCGTCGGTTCGCAGGCTTACGGTCGCCGCCTTTGGGTGGGAGCCAACTAAACGCGCGCGTAGAGTACTTGCTGTCGTCCTGAATGCATTTTGTTCTTCTTCTTTACAAGCCGTAGAAGCTAGATGGATTTCGACCGTTGTGATTAACATACGCGGTGCTTCGTACACGCATGAAGTCAATGGCGTTGCAACATCCAGCGCCCGGTCAAGCTTGCCCCAGAGATTGGATGCTCCTCATGCCTGGGAGAACTTATACCCAGAATAATCCGAGCTCTTCAGGTTTTGCGCGGCATGGCGGAGACTATGAGTTGTCAGCGAGAGCCAAACTTTTCGTTAGACAGCACTTCTTACTCGTCGCGAGGTTGCGGGATTTCCACTTTCGCTCTCGCCCTTAATCGAAAGGTCTAGCGCGCATGTACTGCCAATTTTACTTGTCTCGACCAAACGAGCTTCAGAATCCGTCAGCCACCCTCGGGAACTGCCGAACGCCTCTTGGTATTGACTTCCATGTTCTCAGGTACGTTCTGCTTTTGTCCCTTTAGGCGGGTCCACTGAAACGCACCCACTTAGCCCTCGCTCACCCAACTTCCCTCTGGACATGGTTTGGTGCTGTCTCTTGGTCTGCCTGGTGTGTCGCCCGCCCTTCGCTTCCATACCCTTCACTGACCTTCACTGACCGTCAGCCACTTCTGTCCAGGTTTTAAGGTGCGTGGCTACACGCTCTCCCTTGTTCTTCGCTGATTCTCTCTTTCGCAGCTCGCCGTCCGAAGTCCCAGTAGCTCCGAGGCCAGGTGCGTACGCAGGGGGAGGGCTCGTAGGCATGTTAGGCGGCTGCAGCCCCGGAATCCGTCGCGGAGACCTGGGGTACTGCGGCCCTTGCCTTTCGTGCGCGAACGAGCGCGTCGGCTTCAAGCTTGCCGCACGCCATTGCTCTATTCAAATAAGCTCCCGCCGCTGAGGACTCCAGCGGCTTGTGGTCCCGGCCCGCCGTGTTGGGGTCCAATGAAGCACTTGTTCTTGACAGAGGGCGAAAGAGCAAGACCAGTCCTAGACTCTGGAATCGGCATATTCAGACTCACCTGGGCTCCTTGGATGCTACTGGCAAGGCTTTCGAACGGGGTTCGACGGTGGATACGATGGACGGCGCATCGGGGATTGTGTGCGGTGTCGAGGCTTCCTGGGTTCCGCTCTTTTGTCGTAGTGAGGTCCTGCGAGATGCGTGCTACCTTGTCGTCGGTTCGCAGGCTTACGGTCGCCGCCTTCGGGGGGGAGCCAACTAAACGCACGCGTAGAATACTTGCTGTCGTCTTGAATGCATTTGTTCCACTTCACGTCTTCTCATATCCTCACACGATTGCTTGTCAAACCTTGAATATTGAAGATACTCGATACAGCATATTCGTGGTGGCCGTGGCCATGATACGTCTGAACCACCCGAGCAGGATATTTACAACGCGACAGATTCATCTGCATTGAGAATGAGGGTGATGAAAAAGCGAATCATCTCTACGAAATCATCGGCATCCATGACTGTCCAAGCAAGTCAGCAGGCGACCGTTACTGAGGGGGTCAACATACATTCATTTACAGTATGGATATTGTTCATCATCCCATCGAGCTCCCGACCCGCCCCGTTTCCATGGCCGTATCGGAATATATGAGGCGACAGCTTCCAATAAAATTGAGTATCTGCTCGTATACTGCGCTCAAGAAGAATTCGAAGAGACAATCTGGAACGCGTACCGGTATTGCCTGTCATCAAGGACGGCGCCACGATTACTGTAGCAGGCTCGTCGACAACGGCGGTATGCCGATTTGCATATGTGGCCCTTATGGTACCCGAGAGCAGCTGATATGGAGCAGAGTTTTCGCCAGTGGTTGGAGTGACGGGGGCGGGTTCTAGCCCTTGGTAGAGGCGCTTAATGTGAGGGTTCCACTCACAGGAAAACCGAATTCGGGAATCAAAACACCGAACGCGTTGAAGCTGAGATTGAATCGCTCGGCCAACGGTTGGAGGACGGCCGTATTGTGCTGATGCACTGCGTCGACAGAGCTGTACGTCCATGGATGAGCTTATGGTCACATTATCATATTGGGAACCAACCTTTCAGCCAAGATGCGGTGATTGATAATAGCACGAGCCTCCTCGGGGAGAGCATTGGACTTGACCCCTCCGCTGATCACATCGATGGCCTGGGTCGTTCCAATCTGAGTTCGGTAGAGCTTATCCTTGGACAGAATCCCTTCAAGCGAGCGCAGCGCCGCATCGGAGTGCACGGAATCGAAGATTAGGGCTCTGAGGGCGGAGGGCAAAGTCCTTCCATACTGCGCGAGGCATTCTAGGGTTTGAAATGGAGTAGAAGCCCTGGTCTATGGATTGAATGCCAATCAGTATGCGATGGAAGCGGTCGAAATGGAAAATGGACGTACGAGCTGCATGGGGTATGGATTGGCCTCATATTCGACAAGAAGGGCAGCAAGGATACCGATAGTCTGCAAATCTGATGTCAGTATAAACCAGGATGGTAAGCCGGAATCTGACTGTATGGGGATGCGGAATGCTGGAGTGACCCCCAGGCGCAGTCACTTCCACGACAACGTCGAGGTAGCCCTTTTCGGCCACGCAAGGGTATGCGACCACGGTGTCGAAGGTCTTGATGAGACCATCTAACGACGTACAAGATACCTTAATTGTCGGTAACATGACGTTGAGGTTTATCAAACTCACCCCCTTCGTCAATGATAAAAGCGAAACCATCGGGGCCATATGCCGCTGATAAGGCCTTCGCCAGCGCCCCAGCACCCTCCAGGCCAGTCGCTTCTTCATCAAAGCCAAACGCTGTGACAACAGTCCGCGTCGGAGTGAACCCGTTTTCAAGAAGCACTTCAATGGCCGTCCTGGCTGAGTGTCAATGCGAAAAGGTCGCAGCCGAGGAGCTCTCTCAACTAACATGATTCCAACAAGACCGTTCTTATCGTCAGCGCTTCCACGTCCCCATATGTTCTGACCTTGAAAAAGATGATTCAGTGATGAAGGAAGGGGCAAGGGAAAAATCTTCGCACCATCGAAGTAACCTGAGTACGGTGCATGATCCCAGTCTCCAGTAGTGAGAGGCTCGACGGGAACGACATCTGCGTTGACTCTCAGAGCTCGTTATCCCACAACGCATGGAAGGTAGACACACCTTGATGCGCATTGAGGAGAATGGGCTTCAATGTCTGGTCCAAGCCCTTCCACTCGTACCAAAGTCCATAAGTGTTGACTTTACGCAGCTTCAAGTGTGCATGCCTGGGATGAGAAGATGTTTATACAATCCTCCAGCCTGTGCCGAGAGAGCGACATACACCAGGGGAAACGAGCGCGTCAAATAATCATGTAATTCGCCAAAAATTTCCCAGCGCGGGTCTACGCCAACGGGCTGCATATTGTCGTACGATTCCGTGCTAGAAGAAATATCCTTCTTGAGCATGAAGAGAAAAACGGGGAAGACTCACGGAATCCGTACCGCACCGGCCAACAAGTCAATCGCACGCGCTCTGAAACTGCTTGAAGCAGTCTGTTCCAGCACTGTTCGCCAAACCTCCGCATTACCGTCGGGCACAAGTATGTCGACCTGCGGGCAGATCTTGGAATCCGTTACCACCAACGACTGAGAACGTCGTCGAAGATAGTAGTAGATTTCTGTTCCCTCAAATTCCGCTGCCCAAAATCCGACGAGAAACACGACAGAGATCCAGATGAGGACTGTGGAATGCGTTTGAGAACGCAAAGGCATGGAGCGACGACAGGCCAAAGTGAAAGTTTCTCTGAGGAGATGGTCATTCCCGGGTGCAGTCTATGATAAGGCGCCATAATGCAGCCCATAGAGCGGCCGACGGAGGATGTATGCAAATAGACTCGCAGAGCAGCCTAATCTGCATAGGTAAATCTTGGGTTGATTCATCTGACGAGGGGAGGACTGGGGAGGAGGCAAACGTGGTGAGAAAGTCTAGGCGCTGTCAAGGACTTGGTCAAGGACGGAAAATTTGTACACGCGCAAAAAAATACACTTTGTAAGAGATATACATATATGTACACTACATAAGTATCAGAGCAGTACGGACGAGCTAACAAAGCCAGACGATAGCGTATAAAGCAGAACTTTTACTTGCGAAAAAAAAACACGGAAATCCGAATTTGGGATCAACCCATTCTCCCCTCCCTCCTCAAACAATCCTGCAGGAAATCAATGAACGGCGCTGCGTCCCTTTCCAATGCCTCCAGCATACGATAGTCGTTGAACTGCACCTGATACTCAAGCCCGTCGCAAAAGTCGCGAATGCGCGCTATGTGGGTGCGCATGCGATGCTGGAATTCTTCTGGGGTGAGCTGCATCGGCGGCTGAGATGTCGGGGGCGGCGGGTGAGGGTGAGGATGTGAATGCGGAAGGGGATGTGGATGTGGATGTGGTGGCTGCATTGAATGAGGTTGGGTTGGTGGTGCAGGGAGGGAAGGATGTTGCGTTGGTGGGGGATGTAACGTTGTCGAGGTTGGAGCATGTTGTACGGGTGGAGGGAGCTGAGCGGATGCCCGACGCTGCACAGTTGTCACAGGATGTGTTGACGACGAAGGAAGTGGATGCTGAGATGGTGTAGACAACAGAGCCTGCGGCGTAGACGACGGTGGTTGCGACCGAAGTTGGGGTGGTAATGTAGACGCAGTTCGCAGAGGCACTGATTTCGCAAGTGTGGAATCTATAGGGGGAGTGGCAGGCACAAAATGGGGAGAAGGGGACGGCGAGGCCGGCACAGCTTGTGTATCCCATTCGCCCTCCTGATCATGCAAGGCTGGCGGCGGTGCAATAGGCATCGACCGCGGTAATTCAATGTCGTTGTGACTGACATCAATGGCCATCGCCATGAGGGCTGGCGGTAGCGGCGCTGTTATGGCATCGTGAAATGGCGTCGGGATGAGCGGGGTCGATTGTGTCGTCGGCTGGGGTGACTCAGCCGTGCTCCGGTTTGTTGTATTCGATTCGGCGGCTCCGTCGCGATAGAATTCGTGTCGCATGTGGTGGTGCATACGCACGGTGACTATCTTCCTCTCAGCGCCAGTGGAATCCATCCAATCGCCGGAGGGGAGACAAGTGATCATGAGCCGGCTTCGACAAGGAAAGCGCTGTTTGGCAAAGAGCTCCCCCTGCTTTGACATACGGGGAGGGTCGCTACCACCCCTATGCTTGGATCGCCGCGCCTCATCTTGTGAGCACCACAGTCGTGTCTTGTGCCCGTTTTCCGTTGGGGGATGGTCCTTTACGCTGGCTTTCCTTTCAGAAAACAGAAAAAGCGCAGAAAAACAGTCACGTACGTGAAGCGATAGCCTGTAGCTTTCCATACATCATTGATAACGTTCTGGACTCTTTGTTTGTCGGATGTCGTATCTGTATCGTTTCCGGATACAACGTACGAACCGCTGAAGTCGACTTCCGAATCCTGGAGACTTGTCTTTCGGAGGGCCGCAAGCATATCTTCACTGTTATTGTACGCCTGGGGCTGATAGTGGAGGTAGAATTAGCACCGGGAAAACATCAGATAGAAAGGATAAGTTATGAATCTGCGTCCTAATCCGACGACCACAATGAATGCCTCGAAACCGCAAACCGTGACGCGGGCTCTTCGCCTGCATCAACCTTTCAGGCAGAGACAAGCAGACTTAAGGTCATGAATGCGTCTCACAACGAAGTCATCAAACAAAAAACGCAGCAAACGCCACTGCTACACCCCAAACCACACATACGAGGTTTGTGCATTCGATTTGAGCGGAAACATTACAAAGATAGACTGACCGCCTTCGCCTTCAGTTTCGTACTGGGTGCCAACGAGAATGCGGAATGTAGCCCAGGCGGCTGAAGCAAAGCATCTTGCAATTGTTTCATAATCAGAAGATGTCGTGGCGGGGCGCCAGAGTCCAGCAAATCCCGCTTCCGTTTATTGAGCTGTTGTCCCGCTATTGGTGGTGTGATGGTGGGGAACGGGGGAGACAGCTTTTGAGTGAAAAAAGGAGGAGCTGCTGGAGGGTAGATGAGGATATCCGAGCTCGAAGACGGCGACGATGACGAGGACGACGACGCAGAGGACGTCGAGGCCATAAACACATGAGATTGATTGCCGACCAGGTCGGCCAGCGGGGTTTCACACCGCTCATTAGGGTTAGGTTTACCAGTTCTTTCACTGCTACCAACCGACTTTGGCTAATTCCACTCCAGAGTCTCCACATAAACTCCTCCGGCAAGACAGTAGTAACGGCGTCTTGAATGCTGGGCCTAGAACTGCCACCAAGCAAGCAGAAACTTGTAACACTGGACACTCAAAATACTGCGTGCCAGCTCCGAAGTCGGACTTTAGGCCAGCAGCTCTATCACGCTTCGCATCTCTACCACGCGAACTTACGAGCTTACCCGCCCATCTGAGAGAACTCCAACAGCACCCCACGAATTGAATCTGGTTTAGTATCTTTTGGTCCTTTGAATTCAGTCTACCTCCAGCTCTACCATTTTTCCACCCCGAAGGAGCGTTGCATACTCTGGCTACCTCTAGATAAATTCGAGAAAAATCTTCTCTTCAAGTGAGCCCTAAGTTGAAGTCTGTTGATCATGATGGTGGACAAAGCCTCTTGGAATTGGCTTAATTAAGTAAACTACTGTGGTGCCAGCTCCCGAATCGTGAACTCTTCAGAGCTCATGTCCACTCGTCGCTGTATGACTGGATCAGTGTCCATTCACCGTTGACGATTGTAGCCCATCTTCGGCCAAAATCAGAAATTGCCTATTTGGGACGAGAGCGGTTGTTTGTTCATGTTGTTGCCTTCTTTCTTTCTGAGACTTTCTCCAAACTTTCTCTATTAAACTATCATGCAAGACACGGGCGACATTCGCGGCGAAGGATTGTCCACAAAGGTTGCCGATTATTTTGAGGATCTTTGGACGCGCTACGAAGCTGAAATTGTGCGCTCTGCGGGAAACTCAAATTCGACTGACACAAAGGCAGAAAATCACGAAAACGCGACAACTGAGAGTACTGTACAATTACGTTCAAATCGTTAATCATGCGTCACACCTCCCTCTGTCGAAACGAATTTCTGGCCGGCGTCACGGCTCACAAGACCTGTTGTCGAATACAACTTTCGGTTCGCAAAAACCTGTAAATCGGTGGTTCCTATGAAAAATACCCTAAAGATGCCTCCTGGCAGTTGGTTAGTGCTTCTTTCTTCTTTTCTATCATCATACGCGATGAATTATTCATAAAGCTTGCGTCTAGGAGATTTTTCAACTGAAATCACAATTATTTGGTTCAAAGTTGAAGAAGGATAAAACAATACGCGTACATGCTAGAACTTCTTGAGATTTATTTGGGAATTGCGCCCTGACAATTTGGCCGTATCCCGGCTACTAATTTGCCATTTGTCGAATTTTTCGACCCTGTCACGATCTCCCCAGACCTATGTCGAAATGTCGAATTGGTTCAAGTCCGTCACGCGTCACCCCCTGTGTCGATTTGAACGTAATTGTACAGTAAGTTATATGCTTCTCAGTTTGCTTTTATTGACGAATTATCTGGGTAAGCTTTAGGTGCTCCCTGCCATGAAACACGGGATGCTCTACGCGTCTCGCGACTAACACCTGAGTCGCATTCGAGTGGAGAAATTGTCGACCCCATGCCTGAAGAAAATTTGACGAATCGCGATGACTTGCCACAAACGCGCTTGTGCTCTAATGACTCCCACCCTACTGCATCCAACACCAACGACCGTTCTGTCTTTCCTGCTCCCGGAGCCACTGCCTCCACCCACCTTGACCCAAGCATCGCAAACAATTCCTCCACTTCTGAACCTACCTCCCCCACCACCATCCCACTCCCTACCTCACCACCTCCAGCCCCCGCCGGGTGCTTCAACTGTGGCACCACGACCAAACCCCTTCAATACAAAAGTGCATTGAACGCCGGGCGCAGACTCTGCCAAGCTTGTCACGGGTACGAAAGAAAACGTCAGAAAGCTCGTCCCCCGGTGGTGGAAGCAAAGCGTCATTCACGTATCGCGGGTCGAAAATGCACGAATTGCGGCACGACGAGTTCCTCAGGAAACTGGGGGTATAGTCAGCTCAATGCCGGGTGGATGCTTTGTTGCCCTTGCAATATGTACGAGAGACAGCATAGCGAGTCCCGACCGTCTGCGCTGTACAGCAAGCTTCGAAAGCCCAAGTCGTCTCGAGCTAGACAGGATCGTCTTACTCGAAGTCGTCGAGCTCTTGCGGCAGACACTTTAGCAGACACGTTGGAGGGAATGGAGTAGTTTTGCGCTGAGCCAACTGATCGAGACGATATCGGGTGTCGGAGAATATTCTGTGTCTGGACGGTGAATATAGGACGATTGCAACAAATAATGTGATAATTCAAGTGTAATATAGCTAAACGTGCACGCCCTGAGCGCTCAGCCTCATCCCTTTTCCTGGTGCGAGTGATAAATATGTGGATTCGGTGGTAGCAAGTAGACGTAAAGGACGCAATCGAAAAACATGAGATAAGATCTCATACGAGAGTCACTCTTCCCTCTAGAGCAAAATCAGGAAGCGAGCGCGAACCCACAGCCAGATACTTGCTCAGAGTCTGGGTGCGCTCCGCGAGGAAGCTATAAGGACAGGGTCGCATCTCATCAGACGACGAAGGGAGAGGAGAGACGAGGCTCTGCGGCAGCCACGAAGCGTATTCGTCCGCCAGCGAGTAGGTGACTCGCCAAGCGACTTCGCCGTCTAGATCCTCGAAATCGTCGTCTTCTGCTTCCTCTTCCTCTTCACCTTCCTCTTCTCCCACCCTGTATCCGGAATCTGAAAGCGAGATCGACACCAGGGATTCATGATACTGCGCATACACGTCGTCCAAAGAAGTGAAGATGTCTTCCAGAACGGGCTCGATAGTAATGGGGCTTCCGGGAATACACTCTTGCGCAGTCAAGCAAGACATGCGCTTGACGACGCTGAGCGGCCGTACCTGGGGGCCAAACAGTATTTCGTCCGTAGGAAATATCTCGAAAGTGGCGCTGTCGGGCAGTCGAAGAGGGGCCGATGCACGATGGGTGAAGGTAGGACGGCGAGGCGAGTCGCCGGCGAACGTCGTGCTACATTCCCTGGCAGAAAGTGGCGCTGGGGCGCTAGGACTGCCAGGCTGCAGCTCAGAACTGGGGCACCACGTCAGTGGTCTGCGGTCTCGAGAAAAGGGTGGGCTGCGGCGAGGAGATGCGCCATTGAGGTTAGTGTACCGCGGCTGACGGCGAAGGCTATGAGTGGACGAAGATGTCCTTGGAGGAGCGGCTGGAGCGGGCGCGGTGGGCATAGGAGGGATCGGGATCGTATCGAGGCGCCTCCCCTTGAAGTTTCGGCGTCTCCCTAAACTGCTTGCCGGCACATCGCGGAGCACCAGAAACTCGCTGTTCGGCGGGGTGGTTATCGGACTGGGAAGCATCGAAGGTGTGGATGAAGAAGCCGGGGAGGGGGTACATGTCCTAATGACTTCCTGCTCCTCGCCAACGGGGTTGTAGGGGCCAATACACTGGAAGGACATCGGACTCTGCCGATAGAAAGTGATCGCGAAGGGGAGCTTGTCCGCCTGTTCCTCCGCTGCGATAGCATCGCGAGCCTCTTTTGAGATGTCCAGAACTCCGTTGGCCGTGGCTTGCTCTGGCAAAGCCTCCCCTGTACAGCGCAAAGAGGGCTTGCGGCTCAAGCTCGGCCACCGAGGTAATAGCTTTACGAAGATATTCTTCATGAGGGGGGTCTGTCAAGTGACGGTATATGAGGGAAGAGAGGGTCTCAGACTTGGTCCGCGGTCCGCCTCGAAAGGAGGCAGTGTCCTCGATGTCGTGCCAAGTGAAGAGGTAAGCAGGGACGCCAGAGTAAAGAGGGACGCGAGGTTATTAGAGTGAAAGGTCAAGGTATTAGACCGTATAGAAGGTAGTATTCTGTGATAAAATGCTCAGTGATTGGATTGTGATACATGCTTCGATTTTCGATTTATAGGTGCATTCCTGTCATCCATGAGTATCCTCAAAGAAAAAAAAGAAGATAGGATTAACGCACAACGTCTCCGAGTAGAAAGGGATGGTAAATAAGCTGATTCTACATCTCACTCGTGTTTTTCCGCATACCAGGTATGGGTGACGGTGATTGAGGCATTACGTCTCCATTAATTATGTCTTGTATCGACGCCTCGAGAGCATCCACCCGCGTCGACATCTGGGTCACTGCGCCTCACATTCAGACGATGCATACAATAGAATAGTCTGCAACGTACTACGGTCGAGAATCTGGGTCGACATTTCGTCAAACTTTGTATCGAGTTGCTCCAGCAGAGTTTCGACCTGGCGCCAATAATTGAATGAGTAGACGCAACATGTTTCCAAGGCACGCGCACGAAGGCAGTCAGTTCGTGTGGACTTGAGATATCGTTTGGACCAATGCCGGCCTTTGAGGCAGCTTTGGTCGCAGGTGTGGGGGTTTTATCTCGTTCATTTTCGCCCTTAGCAGGAGTAGACGGTGTAACCTTCAATGGTAGTGCTGAAGAAGCCATTTTCCGGAAGAGCCAGCAACAGTCGTGGTTCGAGCAAGAGTTGGACTGAGAAGCCAAGCCGGTGATGATGCATCGATGATGGCGCCACCAACAATCAGCAAGCACAAACAAGCCTTCCAGTTGACTCCAGTTGAACGCTGGATTTTCAATAATGGATTTTTGGTTTTTTCAAATTTTGATCCATCGTACTCCGAATGTATGCTGCTCTTTTCGGTGTCAGAGGAATATATTAGATTTTCCGTCAAAAACCGGGTTCTTTGAGTAGAACCCAATTGATTCGTTCGAACTTTTAGGTACCACTAATTGAAGCTAACCAGGTTCGGGCCCTGCTTGTCGGGGAATAAATGGAGCGTTGAAGGGAGAAAAGCTACTGCTTCCTGAATCATTGCTGAGTGGTCCCTGGCTTTGCTGGAGTGATCAAAAATATCTATCTTGAATTGCCTAGACGCGCCTCGGCAACAATCGTTTGAATCAAGATATCCTTTCCAAGTTGAGTTGCGACTCGCGAGTCGCCGTGAGAGCAGTCTACCATTCGGCATACTTATGTGGTCCAGATGTGTACCCCTTCTTGTTACTAGTACCACGAATGGGTGCAATTTTTCGCATCGGTTCCACCCGCGGATACTGGTTTTCGTTACTTTAGGACAGCTGAGCTTTCAAGGAGCATTTTAGACGTCAACCTTCAGATAGCATACCCAAGATTAGCGCGGGGCCTATTGCTGAACCAGACTTGAGCCGGCCGTTTCGATTCGCGACATGGCGCCATCCCTCTCCACGCTCCGGGATTAGCTGAAGCCCACCGATAACGAACGCGAAAAATCCAGCGTTGACTGTATTGGCTTTGAATCTGAGAGAACATTGAGAAACACGAGATTCTAGGAGTTGTTGAGCGTAATGAGTGGACTGGTGAAGCAAAGCAAGTAGCATAACAAGATTGACTTTCGTGCTTTGGATGAACGCCAGAAAATCCTGTTGTTTCCCTGGAAAGGAAAGAACCGAGCGATGTTCTCAACTCCGCCGGGTTGCACCAGGTATACGGGAACACTCTAAAAAGCTTACTCCTACCGAGTTCCTGGAAGGTGACTCGAGAGGCTATTCTTACCCCATAGATCCCGAGGATCGAACGAAGAAGACCTAGAAAGTGTTTTGCGGTTTGCAGTCTCATCCGTTCCCCGCTGATTGAAAGACGGCAGCTCGCTGACTTGGAAAGACTCCAAGGAAAAAGATGCTGCATGTTCGGAGTCTTCCGTCGCGGAGTTGTTGAGAAACCGGACGCGGATCTCGGGAGCATAGTCGATAGAGAACAGGGAATAAGTTGAGTCGATTGGTCGCCGTATGTCGTGAAGCTGATCACAGGGACTCTTCCGGCCGGGAGAATATGGCTTCGTACCCGCCATGGATATCGAATGATAGATGGGAGACGCCACCGCAGGGAAAATCCACAAGGTCTTCAGGGACAACGTTCGCTGCCCAAAAATTGCAACCGCATATATTTTATGCCGTCGGTGAATGAATTTGTCACTGGGAGATGCATGAAATGACGACGAAAAAAACCCTAGAAGACGAAAGAGGTGGTCGCCGATTAAAAAAGAACTGGTGAGCGACGGCCACTTGCGCTACACCGAAACTGGGCATCAAACGCTCGGACCGGAAAGCCTGTCTGGCTGCACTTGCAAGTCGGAATACAGAGAGCATTTATCTGCGAAAGACCTGAGGGGAAGGCCAGGAAATTCAGAAATCCGAATCGTCAGACTAGTGGGAAGGAAGAGAAAGGCTGCACGTGGCGCCGTGTCAACCACGCCATCGATACGCGATATGTCCGAGTCGGCAACAAAGGCATTTTGTCTTCACCTGCCATGTCTGCCGCCCCCCTCGATCTCCAGTCGACGTTGACTGTGAGTGGAAGCGACCCCATTTTTCATTCTGATTAAAATATCTTCAGCTCAATGACGGAAATCAGCTACCTTTCCTTGGATTCGGTGCGTGAACTGTGCGGCGACCTTTTTTTCAGCCATTCGACCCCAATTATCCTAGGGACGTACGAGATTTCTGGAAAAGAAGCCTACAATGCCGTGACATGGGCCCTAGAGGTATACTCCCATTGTCCCCCTATCACCCCATTTGAACTGGACTCCGCGAACAGGCAGGATATCGACACATCGTAAGTGAAGAGGATTGCCTGTGTACGCTTTGAATCACTTATGGTTGTGACAGGACTCTGCAACTTGGTATGAGAACGAAAAGGAGTGTGGACAGGCAATCTTGGATTTTTGCAATGCGACGGGGACTGCGCGTTCGGAAATCTTTTATACGACCAAATTGAAGGTCAATTCCACTTACGATGACACTCATCGCGCTATCCAATATTCACTCGACCAATGCGGGCTCGGCTACATTGATCTGTATCTCATACATGGTCCGCTCGGCGGCCCCGAGGCTAGAAAAGAATGTTGGCGCGCGATTTGCGATTCCCAGAAGGCTGGCAAATTGAGAAGTATCGGGGTGAGCTGCTTCGGTATCCGCCATCTCGAAGAAATACTTGCCATGGGTCTCGCAACTCCTGCAGTCAATCAGGTGCGCTTCACCTCTTGCATTTTTTGTTTCATCCTCATGTCTTCAGATCGATCTGCATCCCTTCTACACCCGGACCGCCATCGTCAACTTTTGCCATGAACATGGCATTGCTCTTGAGGTATCTACATAATAGACGTTGGTCTTCAACCTGCCCATTGTATGACTGGTTGTTTATAGGCATGGGCTCCGCTCGTTCGCGGTTTGCGATTCGATCACCCAGTAATCGTGGCTTTGGCCAGAAAATACAACAAAGAACCAGCCCAGGTTCTCCTTCGCTATTCTCTCCAGAAGGTACGCGTCGCGATCCGCGCTTGCGATGAGACTGAGAGTTCATCACAGAATTATGTCGTCATCCCAAAATCGGTTTCCAAAACCCGGATTATATCCAATACAAACATCTACGATTTTGAATTAGAAAAACAGGAAGTAGTCGACTTGGACGGTTTAGATGAAGGTGCGAACATCACTGTCTCTCGGTGGATTTCCTTCAACAGACGTCTTAGCTCTTGTCACCGACTGGGACCCTTCCGAGTGTCCATAACCGTTTCGTACCTACTTTCTTCAATTCAACGTTGATGCTTTTGAACCTCCTCCGGTCCGCAAGTACATCGCCGCCACCGCAATCGGCAAAATACAAAGTTACCATTAAAGCCGCGAAGCGTCATCGCCACCGGGATCGACAAGCAACTTCGAATATTAGCTTGTTGTTGGCGCCATTCTGCCGTTCCTGGAAAAACCGGGACTGTGTCACCTAGTTCGCGCCAATTTCTCGGTCCCTTTCCATGTTCTGTCGCTCTTGATTTATTCTGTCTAACAAGCTTTCTGTCATTGATCTCTCTCCCTTCTTAGGCCACGTCTGTCTTTGACTCCCTTCCACTATCCCAGCGTACCAATGCCTTCGGCTCTTCCAACCCATACTGAACAGGCGCCCCTGTGGTTTCAACCGTGGGACAATGGCGATCCTTGGTTGAAATCTGCTGTTGTCTTGAAACAACCAACCAGTGCCCGATGGTCGATTTTAGGAGACGGGCTAGGTCAGTCGCCAAAATTCAAACTCGCCTCAAGGCTGAGCACGCAGGCTTTCATCCAGTTAACGCGTACCGGCGTCGCCTATCGTGCTAATCCGGTGCTAGGAATATTTCTTGTTCCAGTCTCCGGAGAAGAGCAAGGAGGCGACCCCCTTGGGTCTACTACGATAGGAAGGGCGATAAGTTCGGCAGGCTCCCGCCGTGTCGACACTCTATCTGACTTCGTTAAAAATACAAACAAACCATGCGGCTGTTGACCTTCCAAGATATTAAACCGTCCTCCAGAAACATAGAAAATTGTAGCCCATGTCTGACCCACACTAACCTCTCTTCGGCTTAAACGGCTTTGGGTTTGCCAATCATATGAGTAAGATTAGTTGATTTATCTGTTTTCTTTCAATTCTCATCGTCTCCGACCAGTTTGTAGGGTCAGATATCCCGCTTAGAAAGCTCTGGCACTTGACCGAGGCCATGACTGTGAGGGCTCAATGACAGGGCTTCGGAGGCGTTTTCGACACGTTTGTCAACCACTATCTTCAGGTATCTCGCCATCTCGGGCCGTGTAATCAAATACAGCTCATCGGAATTCAGGCTCCTAGAAACCGGCGCGGTATTTCATGAGTAGGACGTTGTCACGCTGCTCATGACTGTAGTGCCATTGCCGAAATGAAGGAGAAATTTACTCTCAAGATTCATAGGGCCAAAAAAAGTTATTTATTGGTTGCGGGGCTTCAGCCTGAGGCGGGTGCCAGACGATCCAACTCCTTTGATATAGTTGGAGATTTGATTCATGACTCGGAATCTAGACTCGATGGCCTCAGAGCCACCAGTCTCCTGCCACAAGGTACGCAAATGGTATCTCCTCCTTCACTGTCAATTCATATCCGAGGGCAGAGACGCTGGCCCCAGCATATTGCTGTTGTCGTGGCTTCGCTACAGCGATAACATTAAATAAAGTGGTCGACCCTTCAGGTAACACGGTTCTTCTGATTCTTTTGCAACTGACTGAGTGCACTAAACTTTTGTAGAAATCTTCCTGTACGGGATAAACTATCCCAAGCGAACGCGAGTTTATTTGCGGCGTGCGCTTGGCATCTCTTTCACGAACAGCCGGTGTTGAATGCAATAGATTCCTTATTTTGTGCCATGAGACGAAGAGCTGGAATACGGCCACTCGGCGGGCGCTGTCTCCAAGATTGGCTGACAACTTGGACGCACCAACCGCAATAGCGCTATGAACTGCCAATCGCGCCGTTGTAACCCGAGATATGACTTTCCGGGCTGTTTGCTGCCATCCCATGGCGGTTCCACCTGGCCACCCTCCATGCGCCAATGCTCGGCAACTTCAATCTCTCAGATCGTCGCCTGCCTCATGTGGAGTGTTGATTCGTATGGATGCGGTATATTTTGGCTGATTTGCGAGCAGGGATATGGACGCAAAACACAGGATTGATTGATTTGTCGATTCGGGCTAGCTTCAAGAAAGCCCAAGACCTACTTGCCTACATCATGAATGACGCTTGAGTGGCCAGATTCGGTCAAGTATCTACCATGTATGTTCAATACGTAAAATACACCCGCAAAACAGTGCCTTGGGATGGATGGGCACAAACGGAAGCAGACCAGGTGTACCGGAGCAACATATCCAGTGGAGAATCTTGAACTTTGTGGAAAACGGACCGGTCATGGTGAGAGCTCGGGTTAACCCGTTTTCGGGCAAGAGTTGACATTTATATGTTTGGCAGTAGCGCACACCTAAATAAATCAGTTGTAGCCTGAGTGCATGAGCATGCCGACGATGTGACACAACGGAATCTCCGGAAGCTTCTGTTCAAGAAGCCGAATATTACTGCTGCGAGTCGCATCGGGTTTAGACCGAAGTTGGAAATTCCGGCAGCCACGGGGGGCGGTAACGATTCCCAGATCTGAGCAGGAACCGGAGCAAGGAATTCAAAAGCTTACACGGCAAAAATTCAATTTTGAGGAGGGCTGGGTGAGTGGCACAAGAGAGAACAACGGAAATTGGTTATAGGGTAAATACACGGTTTGGAACTTGTAAAAGTGTGTAGGGGGGCCAGCGTCATGAACGCTTCTTGGTAACGTTACGACGCTAATTGGGGGACCGGAGGAGCAGCGGCGTGTATCCACAAATTAAGAGGCGTCTTGCGGCCACCAGCAGATCAGAATCTTGATCTCGCACTCCAGAACGCACAAAATTGGCATAAAGGGCAATACCGCGTAAGCGCATCCCATCTCTGATTGTCCGACAACCTCAAACTTACCGTCCAAATGGGCTCCTCTCAGCCGACTGATGTCCCGCCATTTTATGGCGCCGTCGAAACTACCATGAACGCGCTCCGCCTCATCCATGCGGCGCGACAAGGCGTCATCCCGAGAATCACCCGCCGACTCAACGACTCTGAGCGCAGAACTATGATCAAAAGCGGCGCCGTATTCGTCTTCAGCGTCGAGGAAAGCGGCATCAAACGCTGGACAGGTTCAATTTTCTCTCAACTTTTCCAGGGTCAAGGCTGACGCACCGTGTTAATCATCAGACGGTCTCCTGTGGTCCCCTTCTCGCATCGTCGGCAACTTTTTGGTGAGCGAAACCAATAAATTCCAGACAGCCACTTACGACCTCCAAAGGTGTACCGGGAGATCAACGAGAGGACCAATAGTCGTGGAAGCCATAGAAAATTATACCCGACCGACGACTCTTCGCGAGCTTTATCTGTGCGTTCAGTTCGTTGGCAACTTCTCACCGTGCTCTCAACGCCTTCACAACAACCAGAGTTCAGAACATGGAACGTTCAAGCCTAACGGGCTGATTAAAAAAGTGCGTCACAACAGGTTGTTGAATAGAGAGGCTCACTTATTCACACAACTTCAGACTATAACCGTTACGATTGAAGGGTCGGACTTGCACCTGATTTCATACTACACTTCGGCTGACCAGCATTCTGGGAAACTAAAGGTGAGTTGTCCGGCGATCCTGGTGATGACTTTTGAATATATTTCTGTAGCGACCCACCACTCGTCCTGACATTATGGCTCTTTCCATGGACCCGCGCCTCTTTCGAGCTACCAATTTCCGAGTGCCACCCAAGGTAGAAAAGGGGCCCGACGGTGTCTCTCGACTCGTGTACGTCAGCGCATTCCCCCATTTACCCAACGTTCAATGTTTTCTATCTTTGAATAGTGAAACTGAAGAAATCCCATCAGAAACTGTCGAATGTAAAATTGAAGAAGAACCGTACAGCGTTTCCATCTCTCCCACATCGTGGGGCTCCGATAGCAGTCAAGGTTCTCCCGTCGAGAACCCGTTCACGAGCAACGCGACACTTTTCCCTGCGTCTTCTCATAGTTCGGCCATGTATTCAAGAACCGGCCATAGCGATCGATGGTCCGTCCCCGTCCCTACCCTCCGCCCCGACGCATGGTCTCAGTCTCCACCATCTCCCTCTTACACAAGCCGCCGGGTTGAATCGGGAAACCAAGACTCATGGAATCTGTCCTCTGCCCGTTGGCAAGCCGAGACGTATCCGCCGTCATCGCCCTCGAATTCTAGCATTTACGTTGATCGCACGCGCAGTCGAAACACAAATCCCTACCCCACTCCGTTGCAGATTCCGTCGCGCCGCGACTCGGATAGCTCTGTGGGAATGAGTTCAAGATATAGCAGTCACCACACTGGCGAGTCTCGGGATGCCAGTTCGCGTTCGGGGTGGTTGCTGAGTGGCAGCGATGGCGAAACGAAGGAGGGAGTTCGAGGGCACAGCTCATCATTCGCGGCAGCAATTGGCCAAGGGCAGGCGAGCATGTATACGGCTCAAGGATATCATCGCCCCATGACCTCGCACAGCTCGTATAGTTCTGGATGGTCTTCAAGTCCCTCGAATTCTCTCGCCGTTGGCTCGTCGCAGACAGGTGCTCCATTCTCTCCGTCATCAGGCAGCATACACTCCTATGGATCATCATATGCGCCTAGCTCTGGAGGGATGTCGAGCCCCGAGGGATATTCCAACACGGACGATTACGGCGATTCTTAGACCGATGCGACGACGAAGAGGTGCTTGATTTGGCGGATACTGTGGACGAGATGGACATTAGTTTTGGTTGTACGAACCGACGGTTGACTTGCTCTTGTTGTAGAATAATGTATACCCCGCTGACTTCCTGCTGTTGATCCAACCGTTGTTGCTAGTTTTGTTGTAAATAGAAACCGCCTTGGAAATCTGTATGTCAATACAAATCAAATCATGCTTGTGCCTCACATATCGCGAACGATTCTGAAACATTCTGACATTAGATGGGACCCTTTCGATAGAATTATTTTACTTAAACTTCCGTGCGATTCGGCCTGGAATAGCTGCCGCCACATGTTGGTCGGTTGAACGCAACACTCTCCGAGGGCTCTGCGCTGCTGACGCGAGTTTTCATGAGACGTAACAACGGATGGCAGGGGTCACTCCTCGACGTCGTGGTTTTTTGGGTGGACTTCATTCATCGATTCATAGACTTCAACTCGTTCACGTTGAAAGCATATGCCACTGGTTCTTTGCCCAACGCCGAGGTAACGCATCGTAGAACACGCTGACACCGGTGTTCTCGAACCGAGTTGAGTTTCCTGAACGCGATCATGGAGAGGGGATTTGCGAAGAAGTGATTGTTATACTGGATAGGTCGATACAAGATTGTGATCACCGCACTAGGCATTCCCTCCCGTTCGCCTCTCTATGAAGTTTTTGATATTGGCATGCCCGTCAAGGGTGGCGAAAAAGCACCGTTTGGCAGCATTTTCCCAGAGTACAACCTGGAGCTGTCTGGCATAATTCAGTACGAGCTCATAATCAGCCGGTGAAGTGAACGCGGTATACAGGTAACCTGGATGCCCACAATTAATTACAAAAATCTTGCAAAAGGGTTTCTCACCTTGTTGAGACCTTAATCGATTCTTCTCGAGCTCCCAGAGTCGGATCTGATCTTGGACTGTGACGGGGAGGAGTGGATTCTGGGACGAGTGCGGCTTTACAAGACGCGTGGAGTACGGAAAGAAAAGCACGTACGTTTTTTCTCATTTGTGGATGCGCGTGAGCGATCAGATAACTGATAATCTGAATTTTAGCAATAAGAAATTAGTATGGCTCTGAAACTTTTAACGACGCGGACCTGCTCTGCCGAAATACCGTTATTCAACGCTTTTTTGACACTATCTCGGGTAATAGATCCAACGACCAGGTTGGGGAATCGGTATTTCATGGATACAAAAAGATTGAGAACAGCAGTCTGAAGGGGATTATCTGAAACGAAGGCATTCAGCGTAGGCTACAGTGCGAACGAGATAAGCGCGGAAACGACTACAGTACCTGTGTATGCGTATATGCGGTAATTAGTTTCTAGGACAATGAAGCCCTCTTTTGGACCGGAGCTTAGACCTGTGGACGTTGGAAGCGGAGGGGAGGAAGAGGTGAGTGTAGTCGCCAAACGCGTGGGGTAGAAACGTCGTGCAGAAGGCTGCAATGAAAAAGAATGAGAGAAGCAACACAGCGCCGCCGTAGACACACGTACCTTGCGCTGCCAGAGCAAGCCGTAATCACGGAGATCGTTCAAGATGGCCTTGTGGGTTGCGGCAACTTGCGGTGTACTGGTCATCCCCTCGGTCGAGTACTCCTAGGATCACACAGACGATGAGTTTCGGGCAGCAAGTCGGAAACGCTCCTACTCTGCCGAGCTCCATGGTCGATAGCATGAATAGAAAGCTCAAAACTTCTACAAGGTCCATATTTCGTTCCTGAGAACTCATTGAGTCACAGGTGAAGTACCGGAAATAAAAGCTTGCCTCGGCCAAGCGCAAATACTGCAGTAATAACTCCCATAATTGTGCGTGGGGAGACTGAAGAAGAAACTGAAAACCTGCGGAGGTGATTTGAAGGGCACCCCTGGGTAGAGTGGAGGTCAGTGGCAATTATAGAACTACGCGGATACGCACTGGAAATTGACCATGAGACCGCTCTGTTGCAAGAGGAACAGGACGTCTTTGGAAGGTCGCATGGAGGTTTGACCAGTTCCAGAAGAGACCATGTAGTGAAGGATAGTCTTTGAGCAGACGGTAAGAACAGAATTTTACAATCAATATCTATTCCGGGCACCTCCCAGCGTTCAAGGGCGTAGCCATCGAGTCCGTCAAGGGTCATTGGTGGGTTGTTGTCATCCGAAGGCGCAGGAACCCCGAAGCTACCCGTCGTCCCACTGCGTGATCCAATTGAGTCAGAATATTTGATAGGTTTCTTCGCCTCACCCTCCCGTTAGGGCCTGACGCATGCTGGTTTTAAATGTACCATTCAAAGCCAACTTTATCGGGGAAGTGGCCAGGATGTGAAGTCGGAATAACGGGGACAATGCGGCGTCATAGTCTCTATCAGTCAAGATTTAATTTCATGAAGTCGAAAAGCCTTTCATTCTCTACTTTTTCTCTTCGCGGTACACCCAAGCGGACATAGTCGAGGAAGAAATGGTCGACTCTAACCAGAGCAGATTCATGATAATTTGTTGCTGAAGAGGTGCCAGAAGTCTGGACCGATTGAGTCAGCCATTCATAAAGATCGAAACAAAAAATGCCACCGAAATATGGAGAGGCATGCTGAGGGTCTTGAATACAGCTTATTGAGGGTTTGCTGGGATTGAGACTGTAGAAAGGGCAGGAGGGAGTGGGGGCTACTCGTTGGTTGGGTTGGAGCATTCAAATGGAGGGAAGGCATAGCGGATGCCACCAGAAAGAAAACGGAGGTGAGAGTCGAGGGAGAACCTGTTAGCCCAAGTGTTAGCCGCGGCAGTTACATAATTTAGAGAAGTTCGCAAGTCACAAACGTGACACTATTGTGACACCGTGTACGCGTCGCCAGTTTCTTTCTCTCCGCCATGGCGCTATCGATACATACAGCAGCGTTGAACAGTTGTTCTACTCGTAGCCCCCTTCGACTTTCTCTAACCGCTTCTCAGATCAACTGCATGTTGTGCGCTCTTTACTTTCAGAAAATCCCAAATTGATTAATTCGCTGGACGTTGTATGGCACTTTTCGTGTTTGCGGGACAATTATATTCTCAGTAACACCCTCGTACAGGACGAACGCACTGCTCTGCACTGGGCTGCATCCTCCGGCTCTCTCGACATTGTCCGATTTCTGGTGGACAAGCAGGCCGAGGTCGATATTGCTGACAACAGTGGATGGACCCCTCTTCACATCGCAGGTAACAACATCACAACGCCATAGGCTTCCATTGATTGCTTTCAGTTAGCGCGGGTCATGACGAAATCGTCCAAGAACTTGTAGGTGCAGGCGCGGATGTGACTAGGTAAGCCGCCTATTCCCTGGTTTTCGGCACCGTGATTCATTTACTTGCTAGGCAGAATAACAAAGGAATGACTCCGTTGTATGCGCATTTTGTCGTGAAATTGCATCCCCTTTCATCCCTTACAGACATTATGCTGCGTCGAAATCTCGGATCGAGGTGTGGGGGATCTCAGAACGAGGTTACCGATATATTGACTGTGCTGATCTCTCAGATTGGAAAGCTCTTAATTTCAAGGGGAGCCGATGTAAGATGTTGGTTCATTATCGACTCTTCGACATTGGTTCATGAAAATGTACAGATCAATGCGAAAGATAAGGCCAATCAAGTACCGCTGTATGCCGATACGATTTCTCCATCCATGGTGCGTTCATCATATTGATTTATACCATCCAGTCATCGTGCTGCCACCACCGGTTCCTTGGGCTTCATTCGGTTGTTACTGGAGTCATCCATCCCGCCCCAAAAGACGCGCTTAAACAGCGCAGATCGGTTGGGTACGCATGTGGTTCTCCGAACAGCAATGTCGTTGCTTACCTTGCACAGGGAACACGCCTCTCCATCTCGCCATGGACTCTGCCCACGCGGAAGCCGCCGTTGCCCTCATAAATGCGGGAGCTGATCGCGGAAGGGTAGGTCATAGGTTATGAGCAGTGTCTCCCCCATCTGACCACTATTAGACAAATTTGGACGGTGAAGCTCCAGAAGACGTCGAAGGCGTTGGCGGCGCGGAGCAACGACGAGCCAAACAATATGTGATAGAGGCATACGGAAGCCGCGAGCCTTAGATTCGCAGAAAGAGTCGGTCGAAATGTGTAAGAATGGATACATATGTACTGGTGCGATTCATTTCGGTCCGAGAAGTTCGATGGGCGGATGATCCACTTCCGCGCCAGTTATAGTATGAAAGCTGACATGAACATGGTGCTCTGCCGCGAGGCGTCAGACAGAATTCGTTTCATAGCGCTGTGTCTCTAGGCGTCTCTTTTCCAGATTGACAACAAAATTCCTCGATTTGGTTTGAAACTCAGTGGGCGATCCTGTCGAGTTCGTTGATCTGATGGCATTATCCACTACCAAAGTATGAAATGTCCTTTATGTGAACATGTGAACATGTGAACTGGGTTGAATCAGATTGCTGAACACTTACATCCATACCGCACGTACAAGGACCGATATGTTGTAGCGTCTGTTTACAAGAGACTACTGAACACTAGACTCGGCATTGACAGACTTCGGTGCCAGGAAGGTAATGGTCACGCTGCGTCGGAAATATATTCAATAGCCAACAAGCTGTAAACGAAGTGTCCCACCGAGTTGAATCTTACCTATAGCAATCTGAAAATGCAACCAAAAGTCGAATTTTACAACCAAAAGTTAAAATTTCTCTCACGGTTCAACTTGCGAGGTTCACCTGGGGGTAGAAAGAAAACAACGAGTCGTCGAGCTGCCGAAGTCCCCGAACGGCCGCTCGATTCTGGTGATCGGCAAATGATTTCAGACTTTGCGCGATCACATCCGACGCACTATATAATGCTGTGACGCTCTGTCTCAGACGCCCCAATTACTCCTTATCCTCCGTCTACTCTCTGCAAATATGGGCAGACCGTCAAACCTCAGAAACGATTTCATGGCTGCTGGGCTGGAACTTGTTGGAACAATGTTTTTCCTTCTTCTTGGTCTTGGCGGGATTCAAGCAGCTGCTGCTGAGGTTTCGGTATGTTTCCCTACATGCACTTCATCCTTTGTCGCCAACATCGAAGTCTCAATTACCAGCTAATTGGGGAATCGGCCGCCCTACAAGGAGTTCTCTACGTCTCAACGTGCATGGGTCTTAGTCTCGTCGTGTCCGCCTGGGTCTTCTTTCGGTGAGTTTCATGATGGACTCATTGTACCACAAGTTTATATCCCATGAAGCATCACCGGTAGCCTTTTCAACCCTTGTGTCACAGTTTCCCTGGTTTTGCTGGGGATTGTAACACCGTTTCGCGGACTGCTCTATTTCGTTGCTCAATTCGCGGGATCCATCCTAGCCGCGGCGCTTCTCCGGGGGCTTACGGGACCGCTGGCTTCCAAGTATGTTACTAGTCCTTTCCCCGATACCATCTCATCGCTTTAAAGTACATCGCTCCGCGCTGGAACTAGTCTCGCTCAGGGCGTGTTCATCGAAATGTTCATCACCTGCGCCCTCATCATCGCCGTTCTCATGTTGGCAGCCGAAAAACATTCTGCAACCCCCTTCGCCCCCGTAAGTCTAAGCGTTGCTAGTATTTCATTGCGTGGGCTAAGCAATCTGCGGTTAGGTTGGCATCGGTCTCACCTTATTCGCATGCCATCTGTGCGTATCCACTGTATTCAACGCGGATCTCTTGGAATTGAGACAGGGGCAGCTTTGCTGTTGTTTACACAGGTGCTTCTATGAACACTGCACGCTCATTCGGCCCAGCAGTCATTTCGGGATTTCCTGATTCTCATCACTGGGTGGTACGTGTCAAACTCGTAGTATAAACATTAATTGACCTCGGCAATAGTATTGGGTCGGACCCTTCATGGGATCTCTACTCGGAAGCGCGTTCTATGCAGTTTGCAAGCAGTATGTCTGAGCTCAATCTTGAGACTTTGAATTAATCAGCGGCTCTAGTTACCAATACTGGACACTGAATCCCAATCAAGACGCCGGCGACTACACAAAATCTCCACAAGATCCTATTGGCGTTGCACAAAAACGACTTCCAAAGCTGAGTATATCGAGCGGTACCTCCGCCGGGGTCAGACCCACATCGAACGGCACGAATGTATCACCGCGCGAAGCGTCTTCGTCTACAGCTGCGGCGCGCGAAGCATCTTTGTCCTCATCTGTATAGTTCGCGACGCGTTGAGGCATATACTTCTCTCATGTAAGATTGTAGCATCTCTTTATGTAGCACGATTTCTCTCAGGATTAAAATACACGATAAATCAGGCCGTATTATCTCATGTGAATCCACGCGATAAATTAGGCTGAATCTATCTCATGTGATCGCGTTTGATTCTGCGTCATCTGACACTAGTCATCAGTTCAACTTGCAACTTCGAGCAAACTTCGCAAGCAGAATCCCACTAAAACCCTTCCCTCTGTTCGTCCGCTGTGTAGACGGGTATACCCAATTAAAACAGGAGGAATTTCTCAATTTGCATCCCGTGCTCAATACACACCGCGTGCTCTTGGGAGGATTTGAACCATCCAACCCAAGCCGGGGAAACAGTGGGGACAAACATAGCTCTTTCCTACAGACTTCTGTCCGCGTGTCCTCACCATCTTCCGTTTTTGGTTTGGGAAGCTGAGACTTTCCTAATTCGGGCGTCCCAAGTTCGCCTGCTTTTCGGGAGCAGAGTTTTCAAAACCAGCGCAGTCCTCTTCAAATGGCACACGAAGTACTCGTCCCGTTGAATCCTGCTTGGGCAAAGTAGGTCATATGCTATCCTCCTTTGTGTGAGCTCGCTCGGCCGGGAAGGTATTAAACGAGACCTAGAGGAAAGTGGGGGGGTTAGGAAAAGATGGTGTCTTTTTCTTTTGTCCTCCTTGCCGCTCTCTCGCTGTCTGTCCAAGCACGTCCGTCCCCCGGGCACGAACCCACTCGCACTATCTCTGTAAATGCAGCCGCTCCTCCGAATTGTTTCCCTGCACTGGGTATAGCAGTCGACGCTTTCTCTCGCGCCTTATTGATGTGTTCCCTCAGGCTTCAAGATGCCCTCCTCAACGCCTTCGACCTTGAACAACTGGTGGTGCGACATGAAAACGGAGTACGGATTTGTTGGCTTCAGTTACGAAGTTACCGATTGTGAGAATCCCAATTGTACGGCCGTCAATGTTCGACTCATTTGAACGCAGGTCAAAGCCTGAGCAAATTGCGATCGGATTTCCTGGAGATACGGGAGACCTTTAATAGCCGTTATATTCGGATGTATGGCTTCTGTGATAGACAAGGTGAGCGTTGTTCAACAATCTCCCCCGAAAGAAGTCGCGTAACAGGTCTTTTAGGCTTTTAGTAAGTCGAACTTTTTATTCGGAACGTCGTGAACGCCTGAATAAATATCACCCAAGCAATGATATAATCGACGCGGCTTGGGGGGCTGGAAGTAAGTCAGGCATACGTTTTAGACACGGAGTCTGGACACTCAATTCCCCACCGCAGTTGGTGTTCATGCGCTGATTTGGGTAAGTGAAGTGGAGTTGCTGCAAGTCAAACAAAGTTGAAACCGAGGCTGTCAAATTAGTTTGGTTTCGACAACACAGATGAATGGATGGGTCGCCGCGATGCTTTGTTCGCCATTTTACACTCTAACCCGAAAGCCAAGTTTGTTACCCGAGCTTTGCAGTTCGGTAGCGAACCTCTGTTCGATTTTGTGCGTTTCGTTTGTAACTTGCAGGTTGATCGAGGCATGCCATACTAATGACACCCCACTCGAAGGTCCTCGACCCGCCTGTCCTAGCCGCACAAGTCATCGCTGCCAAAGCCAATTTGTCGAGCCTGAAAATACCGGTCACAATTTCGGAAATGGCATTTGGCTATCAGGTGAGATTGTTCGATGAATCCGAGGCTAGCTTGGAATTGATTGCATACCTTCGAAAACAGGAGCATGAATCCGACGGGTCGCAACAAGTCATGGACGCAATCGATCTCATCGACGCACATATGTTGCCGTTTTTCTCCACTCAAGCTTCGATTGGTGAGTTCGGGTATAACCTGTAGCATGGCGTTAACGAACTGCAGCGAATAACTCGTGGCCCATTGTGTTAACGGATTTGAATTGGTTCATTGATAACGGGGAAGGGAAGAAGATCTATTTGACCGAGGTGAGGGAAGATCGTATAATCTTCTTGACAAGTGATTCATATTGTTAAGAACGGTTGGCCGTCTGTCGTAAGCTCTGTGCCATTCTAGTCAGAGTGTAAGACCTCACATTTAACAGACATCTGACGGTGTTCAACCAAATTCGCCGTCAGCTGTAGCTAACGTGCAGAATGAACATGTTTGTGGTTTTCACAACTCTGACGATTTTTTGACGAGTTGTCGCAGGATTATTATACAGTTTTAGACGCACATTGCAAGGACTTCAAAGCAGTGCCTGGCGGAGGCGTTGGATGGTTTTGGCACATATATTCCGAGTCAGTTGCACCACTCGGGTTGATTATCTCCACTGACCACACCATTTAGTGATATGGAGCCTGGGTACGGATTGTTCTCGACGAGTGGGAAGCTGAAATTTTCTCCCTTCGCGCCGAAGACGTCGTGTTGAGTTCGAGTGTATAACAAGCGGGAATTGATAATGTTTTGTCTCTTTGGATTAGGAATCTGTACCAATATTTCACATAAGTTACACACGAGGGATGACCTGAATTTAATCTAGTCCACCCGATGGCATGCTCGTAGGCGCCAAGACACGTCTGGCTGGCTTCGGTTGCGCCGATCCACCGAACATAGACGACAGCATGTCTCCCAAAGGGTTTGCATTTTGACTGCGGGGAGGCGCAAACGCAAAATAAAGGGTGGATATCTCGGTCAATGCCTGCGCCGTCTCGATTAAACCGGGCAGTCGAAGGAAGACCAGGACTTCGCACCTGTCGCACTTCAGGCGTTGCCAGTAAACCTCCTTTGCTTTGATATGTGCCGCACAAGCGCACCCAGCTTTCTCGGACGGCCTTGTTCCGCTCGCCTTGAGCGCGTTGGCAAGTCAAGACTGCAAGTTGCGCAAAATTGACAACGCCATCTTGAACAAGAATGACTTCCGTGTCGCCAACTTGTAGAGGTGCATCTGAAGCTCGGGGTAAAGCGGCAACAAAATGTGTTATAAATGTACGGGCGCCGAGTATGTTGCCATTTTGCAAGTACCTTGAGGAATACTGAGAAAGAGATATAGTAAAGAGGCAAGAGCAGCTCACGGTAGAGTCCCGCGTAACGAAAATGCGCCATACGACGAAGCATCCGACGCAGACCATTCGCTGAACATTTCTGCTAGCAGACGCGCGCTATCTCTCTTACTAGATACCAAGAAGTGTGGTTCGGCAGCCTCAAAGGCGCCTTCTGCAACGCCATGTGAGAGCCAATAAATAAGGTTAGGATCGAACTAGCCTTTATAGAATAATTCCCCAACATAATGATGTAGCTCGGCGTCGCCAGCAGGACATTCGCCATGTTTCGCAGACCAGCTATTTCCGATTATCAGGTCGAATGCGGTAGCAAACAACAGAAGAATGGAGCTGACGCGATGGATTTGTCAATGATAGTCTTTCTCCAGGCACCCTCAGAGCCAGCCAGAGCGATAAGTTGCGTCAATCTACCTTGAGATGCGACGATAATTAACTTTTCGGGTTTGACAAATCTGCGCATCACACACCTCTGCTTTCGTCCGAAACTGTTTCACCCTTGGCCTCGTACACTTCTAGCAAGAATCCAGTGAGATCAACGCCACTCCCCGACTGCCCAGCTTTAAAGAGCTCCCGCGCGCTTTGGAACAACACGTCAATCGCGGTGTCGTGTTGGCCTGATTTTGTGTATCTCGAAGCAAAGGTGCGGGCCTTCTGGTGTGCTTCATAGGGCGCCGACTGTATCTGCGGCAATATAGCATTCAAGGCGCGCGACGAGGAAGACGACGGAGGCATCAAGACGGGTAGCCTGAACGTGGCGTAGACTGTTGTCACGGTTTGTTGTCCAAAGGCCTCGAAAACTAACTCTTCAACTTGTCTCAAACCACGATGCCCATTTGCACAACATGCACCGCGGCCGTCGATTATCTCTACACCGTCTACGAATCTCAACATAATCTACGATTGGAACAATGCGTGGGCTCTCTTGTCTCATTTACCCGACGAGACGTTGATTTCAACCAGAACAAATGTGGCGCATTTGCAGATCCATACGTTGAACACGATTCTTTAACGCTCATGATAGACCTCATTCTTTTGAAAAGAGGGGTATATCGTCACCTGCTGTATAATCGCGCTGCGGAACCCCGGAAATCTGTTTCAACGACAGATACAGGGGAGTTCACTTCGCAAACTAAACCCGCAAATGACAGGGAGAAGGTGAATTTAGACCCTTTCTCATCAATGAAGCGTACTGCCAGCTGGTTGTTGGATGGATATATATTCCCGGACCCCATGTATGACATAGTCAAACCTAATACTCGCCTTGGCAGATGCGGTGGATGACAGTCCTTCGTTTCGGAGGTCCTCTCATTTGTCTAGATACATGTAAGTTTTTTTTCCTTGGCATTGTTTTTCTGCTATTGAATTTCCGTAGTTATTAGATGGAGTCACCTAAGTCTGACACTACTCTCTAATTCCCGCGCTTTGTATTCACCCTCATGCAGACCCTCATCAGCCCTCACATACTTCTCCATGGACAAAGGAGACAGGAAACTCCGTCTTTCGAACACTTGTCGGTGTATCTGTGGGTTAGTACTCCATGTTGAACTTCGCGCTTTAGCTCATCCATCTCATTCGTTGATCAGAAACCATCGCATTTCATGTCGGCGTTCTCGTCTCATGCTATCTTGTTCTTGGTGTCGCGGATCGACTCAGTTCCCGCGTTCCTATGACTGATATACGCCGCGAATTTCGCTTCTCGCTGATACCTCTGACCTTATTTTATTCTTCCCTGACGAAACTCTTCCTTCTCTTTTTGCTCACCATCTGGCGCCCCTCCCCCGAATTGTCACCGCCGCGGACCACGTCCTCGTACTGGTTGCAATTATTCGACGACGACAAGGTCGACCGTGAATGGGTTGTGCGCAATGTTCTGGGTGGAATGTCTGCCGGTTTTGGGTTGCGTGGTGAGCGTGTTTCCTTTCGTTCAATATTCTCAGAATTGAACTTGTCAGTTATCCTGGATTCTCATCCTATCTTTACAACTCTAATCATCATCGCGGGGTGGGTTGGAAAAACTGTGGTGTCTCACCTTGTCAGCCGCTGGGTAGGCGGAGATGAGCGGATGGGCGAAGCATGGTTGGCTTATAGCATTCCTTGAATGGCGCTCGATCGATCGTCTGGATTCTGAATTTTCAGCTGAGTGTGTGCGAAGGTTGATAATTCGCCTACAGTACCGTCGGGACCGCAGACTACCGTCGGCCACATCCCGTTCCGACGGCACTTGAAGCATTCCGGCATTCGGGCTACTCATTCCCGCAATTGCCGTATGTGGCTGAGCGATCAATACGTTAACGTTCACAAACTGGCTCGCAACTTGCTCACAACCACGAACGACACGTAGACAAAGAAAATGGCGTCGCTCGCTGGTTGGGCGTCTCTGGGACAGCAGGCTTTTATTCAACGAGCTCCTTCGTCGTGTCCCTCCGACTCAACTGACCCAAAGTGCGAACACCCAGCGGGCCTGAAATGTGAACTGATCTCCCGGCTTTCTAGGGTCATAGTTATATTCGGTTGGATGTCAGGTAAATAATTCAGACCCGACTCACCGAACAGTTCAACCCATGGGGATTCTCTGCAGCGAAACTGTCACATCTGCACAAGTATACTGCGCAATATCGAGAGTTGTACCCATTTTCTACAATCGTCCTAGTTCGAAGCACACTTTCTCTGTTTTGGACGTCTGCTGGAGGGACGGTACGTCCCAACGCCTATCGAGCCGTTTCAAGCTCTCACCCTCGCTGTTTTCTTTCTTGCCTTCCCCTTTTTTCGATCTTCCGTCTGAACAGGAAGCCCGGTTCCGCCCCGTAATAGCTGCCCTCGAAGCCCTCGAATGCTTTGACGGCCACCAAAGTATTCTTACGCACAGTTTCTCGAACGGTGATTTCCAATCAGCTTGTCTTCCCACAGTTCAACTTCAACTTATTCTTGCGTTCTAGGTGGAGGACTCCATATCGCCACCTTGGCCAAAATGATTTCGGCAAGAACTCCCCGAACCCTTCGATCGGGCCCAAGCGCCTTGGTCATCGATTCGGCCCCCGGCGGTGCTACTCTACAGAAGGCGATGGTGGCTGTAACCGCCCCAATTCGAAACAAGTTCCTAAAACGCCTGGCCAAGGGCGGGTTCGTTTTGTGGTGGTTCTTCATGATGCTTGTGGGCCGCCTCTTGAATCGACCGCAGCCTCTCGTTGCCATGATGAAGGCATTGTGGAATCCCCGCCTTCTTCCCTGGATCGACGAGCGCTCTCCGAGACTATATATCTACTCCAATGCAGATCAAATGGTTCCAGCAGCGGACGTGGAGGAACATGCGGCTCGATCTGCTAGTGAAGGGCTTGACGTCAGACAGTTGCGGTTCGACAAGAGTGCCCATGTTGAGCATGCGCGGGTCTATCCGGGGGAGTATTGGGCGGCGATCCAAAAGCTATGGACGGACGCTTGCCAAGTCAAGAGGTAGAGATAACTTTAAACATGTTCGAGTAGGTCTCAAAATCCGAAAGCTCATTCGATAACGATTTTCAACGGTAGAAAGGGTAATACGAAAGTTCGATCCTACCATCGCCCCTGATCGAATCCTGTTTCGTCCAGATAGTGGGCCCATATGAAGTTGCAACAGATTTCAAATCGCTGAGGCTCTTGGCGCGCCGCGATTTTGTTGAGGTTATCCAAGCGCCCAAGTTCAAGTTCAACTTGCTCAACGTTGAGCCGCAATATTATTTAGTCCATCACATGCCCCGCCACATGCGAATCCAGGTACGGAAAATGATGATTTCTGGTCCCTTTACTGTGGATCCAGCTCTAGAACATCCTCACCACGGTCACCTGTATCCGTATTTCACTTTGTCGCGGTCCGGTGATACATCGGATAATTCACTCTACGGACCGAATCTTCCGGAGTTCTCTTGTACATAAACCGCATTGTAACCTCAAGGCGGGGTAAGCTGTAACCACCATGGCCGCAGAGCTCCCTCCTCGTTTCGCTGACATCAAGCGCTCGATTGCCGCTACCAACCCGAACTTCGAACAGGACCTCACCAAAGCGTGGAAAGAAGTTCTCACCGAGTTGGACAAGGTCACCAAGACCATCGCCTCGGCAGGACCCTCTGTGAGTAGCGACGTTACATCTATTGTTTTATACTGACGGCAATGTTCAATGTAGTATATTCCTCAAGTCGCATTTGCGGATCTGAACACCTTGACCGAAGCTCAGATCGCGGAAATCAAACGCAAGGGTTCCGTGGTCATCAGGGACGTCGTCGACGATGACCAGGCGCGCGCTTGGAAGGCCAGCTTGGAAGAATTTGTCAAGGCCAATCCTCAGTCCGACGGTTCGAGCCTGTCTCCTTTCTACGTTATCAACCGATGCTGATTCGACGCTCGTTCTTTCTTTTTCTCTTTTTTCCTGATCTTGTTTCATTGCTGTGTTTTCAAAACAGGGTTCCCAGAGGACAATAAACAATTCTTTCACCTCTAGTATGTGTGTTATCAGATACTTTTGCCGCTCATGACTGACCGCTCTTTTCAAGCTGGACCAAGGCGCAAATTCAAGCGCGTGCGCATCCCAATATGCTCGCAGCATCGACCTGGCTCAACCAACTGTATCACACTACTTCCGGGAAGAATATCGAAGGTGTCGATTTGGGAACGCCGCTCAGCTATGCCGATCGCTTCCGTATCCGCCACCCTGGAGGCCACTGGGGTAACCATCCTCCTCACATTGACGGTAGGAAGATTCAGTTATACGCATTATGTTTGTCTAATATCGTTTCAGGTGGTTCTATCGAGCGTTGGGAAGATGAAAATTTCCGTGCATGTTTCGCAGATATTCTTTCTGGTGCATGGTTGAAACACGATCCCTATGCTCTGGAACCACGCCTCGAAGCAAGGACATCGTTGTATCGCCGACCCAACCAGGTAAGATTTGTCTTCGAGGAAGAATTCATGTTTGACGACTGGCTTGCGAACTACAGTCGAGTGTTTTCAGAACGTTCCAAGGCTGGCTCGCTATCAGGTTCGCAGTTCATCCATGCATAAAGGTTCTTTTCTTTTCTTTCTAATCTTGTTATTCCGCAGTAAAACGGGACCCAGTCAAGGGACTCTCAAAGTCTTCCCGGATGTCCTCTTATCGAACGCCTACATCATTCTTCGTCCGTTCTTCCGCCCGCTTGTTGCCCTTGATTCCAAGGCCATACTTGCCCCCCAGAATTGGGCATTCGGTGCGTCACAAACACTCGAATCGTATTCAATCTCATTCTGAACACAGACATTTCGGGCCCTGAGTTCCCTGGAATCTTCCCCCGCGATAACGGCTTCGGCGGTCCCCGTCCGACGGCTGAGGAGCACCCGGTTCGTTTCTCAATATCCTCGTCGCTGCTGGAATGCGCTGAAAATAATTCCCAGCACTTGCTTCTCGATTCAACCATGATCTCGATCCCTCCAGTGAACCCTGGCGATACCGTATTCTGGCACTGTGACGTGATCCACTCCGTTGAACCGGAGCATACGGGCAACGAAGACTCGGCTGGTACGAATATTCCATATCATAAGTTGAATCTGTCCACCCAATTCTTTGCCAGTGATGTATATTCCGTCTGTTCCTCTCACACCCGCAAATGCGCAGTACGTCCAAAACCAGAAGGAGAGTTTCTTGAAAGGTGTACCGCCGCCCGACTTCCCCGTCGCAACCACAGGCGTTGGGCTTGTGGGTCTGGCTGGCGATCAAGATGTTGGGGAAACGCTTGGCAGAAAGGCCATGGGTCTGCCCATTGCGGTGGCATGACAAGCTCTCAGTGTAACAGTGAAGATTCCTGAAGCCGTTCTCTAACGTTCTATCTGTACAGTTGTATCCTCGCTCGCTCAGAAGAATTCTATCGATGCTATTCCCCACACATGAGCCATGCCACCGATATTGACAGCTATAGAACAATGGAATTCTAACTGCGCTGCGGCAAAGCGTTCCACCGTTCACCAAATTAGGAAATGGCTGGTTCAAAGCGTCCCCCATTGTTCCTCAGTATAAATACGCTCGCCCTTGCGCTCTCTCACTACAGTCAACATCTTTTCCCCAATCTCCTTGCCGGTCAAGTTCTATCTCAATTGCCACTCTCCTTCCGGACTCTCCCAATTTCCCCATCATTAACAATGTCCTCTACTATTTTCGAATCTGAGCTGAGCCTCTATGCCACCGACATGGACCCATGTGCAAAAATCGACCGAGCCGTTGACCGGTCTAGTGTCTTTCGTCAACCTTCCCCAGATGTGCGTTCCCTACATTCCTAGGCCTCAGTCCCCTCTAACCTCGTCTGGCTCGCAGTGCTTCGGAACTCTCTCTTCATTCGGCGACTTGAATGCGCCGATGGACTTTAATTTCTCTTGGGGACAAGACTTGGCCATCGAGGCTGCCCCTCCCCTCGACTCCTCCCAGAAGACGACTCAGGAGGAACGGCTCCCACTTCCGCGTCTCCAGCGCTCTGACTCCATCTCCTCCTCTTTCTCAATGATGTCCGAGGATGACGAGCTCAACGACGAGGTGGATCCTTGGACCACGACCAGAAGCAACACATTCGATTTTGGATTCAGTGGTGCTCTTCGCCATGCTTGCTCTTACCAAGTCCCCAACCAGTATCTACCTTCCGACGCAGAGTCAGACGTCGCGGAGGATGACACTGATACACTCGACTCCGAGTCTGAAGAGGATGATGTTGGTGATGAATCCGACACTATCATCGACAGCGCGGAGGAGTTGGAGGACGATGGAGAGCAGGATGACGACGCCGCTTCGGATGCCGCGACAGTCTGTGGCGAGGAGCCAGAGGCTGCAGTGGACGACTTCTTCATGGACATTGATTACTCCTACGCTTCGGAACCCATCGACGTTCCTGACAATGCTTCGCCTTCTGTTCGGCGCTCGACACGCATTTCACAAGCATCCTACCGCGCTAAGAACGTGGACAAGGAGTCTTCGTCTGTGTCAGCACCTGCGAAGCGCAAGCGGGCTGTAGCCCCCGCGAAGTCTCGAAAGGAACCGCCGGCGAAGAAGATGGCATTCGTCGGGAAAGCCGATAAACCCACTCCCCGGAAGCCCGCTTCCAAGCCTTCAAGCCGATCCTCCTCGAGGAAGAAGAAATGCGATGTAGCGAAGAAGAGGCGGGTGATCCTCCTTTTCTAATGGGCTTTGTCGCGATCTTTGGTTTAAAGTTTTACGATAACTCAGCGGACGTTGTCGCTATTCACTCATTATTGGCTACTTCTCTTTGACTCCCAAATACTTTACAATATCAATCCATAAATGTTTTCCTCTGCCAACCCGGAGTGGCTGAATGTGCTCAATCGTGTCGAAAATTTTCAACACCCGTTTTCAACTTCCCACGGTTGTAGTTTGATCTTATCTTATCCATTTTGTGATTGTCGAGTGATCCGACAACTACGGGAATTGTTGGTCTCGGCTGTTTTCTCTGTCACTCAGAACCATGTTGCGCAGTTTGCTTGCGCTTTCGTTCTTGGCATATGCCGCCCACACCAGTTCCCTGCCCAACCCGGCTCACTATGTCCAGCCATTTCCTATGGCACCCTGCCATGGACACCGTCTTGAAGATGCGGACATCGTCCAGATACAAAATTGGTATGACACTGGCGCTCTGACGGTGCGCCAGGTTGTGTCTTGCTACCTTGGCCGCATAACGCAAATCGACCACTACGTCAAGTACGTGCCGACTCTAACTCTTGGCCTTCGCGAATCATCCCGTCTTTCACTACAGCGCTATCATGGATCCGGAGTTGAATCCTGATGTTTTGGACATCGCGGACCAATTGGATCGAGAACTCAAGGCGGGTAAAAAACGTGGCTCCATGCATGGTATTGTTGTCGTTGTGAAGGATAACTTTGCGACAGCCGACAAGATGCAGACCACCGCTGGATCACTGGCTCTCGTGGGCAGTATCGTCCCCAGGGATGCACATGTGGTCCATCTACTTCGCAAGTCGGGTAAGCTTTCGGGTTGTTGAAATGACTTTTGATAATTCCCAAAACCGTTAAGGCGCCGTCATTCTCGGTCATGCGGGTATGAGTGAATGGGCGGACATGCGAAGCACCTCGTATTCTGAAGGTTACAGCGCCAGGTAAGCAAATTGTCCCCCTCAATGTGCCTCATTAAACAGTGACAGAGGCGGTCAGGTTGGTGATCTACATGCAGCAATCATTTTTAGTCGCTGAAGTCCAACGTTTAGGTTCGAAATTCATACAATCTTACACAAGAACCAGGGGGGTCTAGCTCAGGATGTGAGCGTTTTTCTATAAAACCTTAGACTTCCATGTGATGCCATGCTAAAAAAAATAATTCCTTTAGCTGGTCATGCTGTGACCGCCAACATGGTTACAGTGGCCTACGGAACAGAGACCGATGGCTCTATCATTTCCCCCGCTGAGCGGTCGAACATCGTTGGCATTAAACCGACAGTGGGTTTGACGAGCCGTAGCGGTATCATCCCAGAAAGCGCACATCAAGACACGGTTGGAATGTTTGGCCGAACCGTCCGCGATGCCGCTTACGCTCTGGATGCCGTGTGGGGGTTTGACCGAAGAGACAACGCTACGCTAGAGCAACTTGGGAAGACGCCAGATAGTGAGTGACAATGTCTCTTTCTTCGGCTTCCAAAGAAAATATTAATGCTCGCAGACTATGTTCAATTTGTGGCAAATAAGACTTCGTTGAAGGGAATGAAAGTTCGTATCCCATGAATTCAGTGGCAACACAACCTACTTCTGATTACCAGGTCGGAATTCCATGGGAACGGCTCTGGTACATCTTACTTGCAATTTTTCTAAAATACGATCGGAATCATCGTGGTACAGGCAAGGCTCCACAACTCGCTTCCAGATACCGGCACTTTTGGAGGCTGTGGACGTTCTGAAGCAGGTACTGTAGCTCCAGCGCTTTAGGAAGTTTACACATGATTCAATTCCACAACAGCACGGAGTCGAGGGTGAGCAATGATTTCGAATTGTATCCGCATTTCGGAAACGAATATTTAGTATACAACAATACCAACTATAAATTCGTCAAGGTGCGTGTCTTTCAACAGGCAACCAATGATCGTCTAAGATTCTGGAGGAAATCGTCTCTCCATCTGGGTAATGGATGTGTTGATATTCTGGACAACTATTTTCTGACGTCAGACAGGTGGGATTGGTCTTTCGGCCCAGCCAATCAAAGTGAACTCACTGTCGTCAATGTTGGAATTCTCCATGCTTGATACCAAATGGTTTATGATTTTTTAGGTTGACTTTTACAACAATATAAAGGCATACCTCTCGGAGTTGAGCAACACCACGATACGTTCCCTCGAAGACATCGTTGCTTTCAATGACGCTCCGCAAAACCTTGCTAGCGAAGGAGGGGAGCCGGATATTGCTGCGGCCTTTGCTTCTGGGCAGGACGGATTCCTTGGCTCTTTGGCGACAAAAGGGGTCGAAAACACAACCTACAGACAGGCCTTGGCAAGTTGAACCAAATTTTATTCGTTTCTAGATAAATAAATTCTTTCATAGGCCTGGTGTCGACGCACTTCTCGCGTGGATGGAATCGATTATGCGCTGAACCCTGTGATGCCTGATGGACGGGTGGTGCATTTGGATGCCCTTCTCATGCCCTCAGACGATGGCAGCGCATCGACCAATATTCCCGCGCAAGCAGGATACCCAATTATCACCATTGTAAGCAGCCTCTCAGCAGTACTGTATCTAGACTCGAACCCTTCTCATATGAATCTCCAGCCCATTGGAATCGATGATTGGCGTCTGTCCTTTCCACCCTCTCTGTGACTGCCTGACTACTTATTCGACTTCCTTTTTCATTCAGATACTCCATTCGGCCTTTCGTTCGTGGGGACAGCTTTCAGTGAAGCGACACTCATCAAGCTGGCATCGGCGGCGGAAGATGCCCTGGGAGATCGTCGTGTCAGACCCACTTTCTACGAGTACAATGCCACGAATATCCCTGTGAATTGGGGCATTGGCTCATATTAATAGGTTGCGGAAATGTGTTGAAATTCGCCATTCATCCACTACGACTAGCGCCATCCTTAGAAAATCTGATACTCTGAATACAGACGTTGTTTGACTCTAAGCAAGACTTATCGAGGCTTGCAAAGTGAGAGTTTGGATTTATGAACATTGAAAATTGCCCAAAATCTGCCTCAACGCAACCGTGCGAATTCCAGGTCGGGAGTCCGGGACGGTGATCCGTTGATGTACTTGATCAGAAAATCACTCTCTTCCTTTCGCCACGAAGCTTGCGCTCTGCCCACTTCACATCCATCGACGTGTCGAGGTATCACAGGACAAAAAGTCGGTGTCTATTTTCGCTTTGCTATCCCTCTTCTTGCGGCGTGTGTCCCGCGCCGGCGTCTTGGTTTCCGCAGCAATGCTCACCATAATTTACAGACCTCTTTCGCTCTTTCACATCTTATTTCCTTCACGAAGGCGAGAGTACACCGAGTATTCATATGAGCGAATCAAAAGGAGTACGGAGGCGTAACCCTAAGGGCGCTGTCTCGAGCCCGTCCGTCCTCGATGCTGTCGTCGACCCGAAACCGGACGATGGCGGGAGGGGGATCGACGACAAACCGCTACAAGGAGCAGGGAAGGGTCCGGCGGGAATTACGCCTGTGAGTTGTGCTGTCAATCTCTGCTCATCTTCGGTCCTCACTGTCCTTTAGGCAGACTTCCTGCTCCAAAACCTCGACCACGTAGCCGGCCTTGTATACACCCTCCTCTCCTTCTGGACGCGGTTTTACAAGATTGGCCACTCAGAGCATGTCGTATGGGACGAAGCTCATTTCGGCAAATTCGCGTCACATTATCTCAAGCGCGAGTTTTACTTCGATGTCCACCCTCCACTTGGCAAGATGCTGGTCGCTCTTGCGGGGTATCTCGCCGGTTATGACGGTTCATTTGAATTCAAGAGCGGAGAGGTGTATACCGAAGACGTACCGTTCACTGCAATGCGCATGATATTGGCGACGTTCGGAGTTGCAATGGTGCCTG
This sequence comes from Favolaschia claudopus, assembly GCA_037176885.1. NCBI lineage: Eukaryota > Fungi > Basidiomycota > Agaricomycetes > Agaricales > Mycenaceae > Favolaschia > Favolaschia claudopus. The sequence continues at coordinate 392,578 of JAWWNJ010000110.1, forward strand.
TGGGGTGGTATACAGCCATAGAGCTCGGCATGAGTCGGTGGGCATGCCATCTTGTTGCTCTGATGGTTCTGCTCGGTGCGTTTCCTACATTATGCATGATATATGAGCGACTCAATTTTCTTCGCCACTCAGATGTGGGCTGGTTGTGTATTTCGCGGTTCATTTTGCTGGATTCTATGCTGCTATTCTTCATCGTCTTTACGGTATTTTGCTTAACCAAGTTCAATAACAAGCAATCGCGGTATGTTGAATCATTATATGGGGATTCAGACTAACTGGTCGAACCAAGACCGTTCTCCATTGGCTGGTGGTACTGGCTTACACTCACGGGACTCGGAATTGGATGTGTTACTAGGTTCGTTTTCTGCGATCGTGGCTTCAGAGCATTCATTTTGCGTAGCGTTAAAATGGTTGGAATGTTTGTCACTGCGCTCGTTGGCCTATACACCGTCGAAGATTTGTGGGAGAAATTCGGGGATGTCAAGATGCCCGTTGTAAGCAGTTTATTGCTGGCTCTATTCCTGTCGTTTCTCAACTCGGTTATAGCGGGAGCAAATCAAACACTGGACCGCTCGAGTGGTCTGTCTGATTGTTCTTCCATTCCTGGTCTTCATGGCGTCCTTCAAAATTCACTTCATAATCCTCAATGAGTCTGGTCCCGGTGACTCGCAGATGAGCTCGCTTTTCCAAGCCAATCTCCAAGGAAACGACTTTGCGCAAAACCCTCTTGGTTAGTATCGCAGCCGGCTTAAGCGCTACCCCTGCTGATTCATTCTTTCAGAGATTGCCTACGGATCTCGTATCACCGTCAAAAATATGGGTCTCGGCGGAGGTTTATTGCATTCGCACCCACACGTTTATCCTGGAGGCTCGGGGCAACAGCAAATAACGTGCTACCATCACAAAGATAGTAACAACGAGTGGGAGATCCTGACACGTTGGGATGAGCCTCCGTACGATCCCGAGGGACCCATCCGTTTCGTTCACAACAACGACATTGTCCGACTCGCCCACATCATGACCACCCGCAATTTGCATTCTCATCTGGTCCCTGGGCCGATCACGAAACTTAACCACGAAGTTTCGTGCTATGGTAATACTACTATCGGCGATATCCACGATTACTGGCAGGTGGAGGTCGTGGACGATCTGGTTCGCGGCTCAAAGGCGAATGTGGATCGAGTCCATGCGTTAACAACGAGACTGCGATTCAGACATCAAGTCCTAGGTTGTTACCTCCGCGCTGACAGCACAATGCTTCCGCAGTGGGGCTGGAAACAGGCCGAGGTCACTTGTGCGCCGCAGAACGATCCAAAGGACCAGCATACGTACTGGAATGTCGAGAGCCACTGGAACGACCGATGTCTGTACTCTATTTTCGGGTTTTCTTCATCGCTGATATGATTTTCTAGTACCTCCCGCCGATATCAAGCACTTGAAGACGTCGTTCTTGCGTGATTTCTGGCATCTCAACGTCGCCATGATGAACTCGAACAATGCTCTCATTCCCGACCCGGATAAGGAGGATATTTTGGCGTCTACGCCGTTTGACTGGCCGTTCCTCCATCTCGGATTGCGGATGTGTGGGTGGGGCGATACGCAGACGAAGTATTACCTGATGGGTAATCCGATTGTGTGGTGGGGAGGTGCGATGAGTCTTATTGTGGGTCTCGGTACGTTTGGCGTGTATTTGCTGCGGATGCAGAGGAAGTATTTTGTCATGAATGACCGTGAGTCTTTCCTTGTTGAATTTTTGATCGGCGGCTGACAATGTGTGTATCAAGACGACTGGAATCATTTCCTGTATGTCGGGAAGGTTGCTTTCGTCGGCTGGTGCCTTCACTATGGTGCGTTTATTCCTCCCGAATTTTACACTTGCGCATTTTTTAATTTGTTCAAATTATAGTTCCGTTCATTATCATGGGTCGTGTTACATACGTTCACCACTATGTGTGTTTTATTTTACCTCTGTATCGTCCGACTAACGAGATGCAGCTTCCAACTCTCTACTTTGCCGTGCTCATGTTCGCACACATGCTCGACCATTTCGTTTTCTCTTCTCGACAACTCGCACCCCTCGTCAAACAGATTACATTTGGAATTTGTGCGAGCGCCGTTATTGGGACCTTTTGGTGGTTCAAAGGCGTGGCATTTGGAATCGATGGACCCATTGGCGAGCATAAAGGTCTCGCGTGGCGCAAAGTATGTGGTTGATTTTCTATGTCGTTGTCAGAATGAGTGCTGACTGTTATGTTTTCTAGACGTGGAATATTTATAATCTGTAGGCGTGTTGGTTTCCCGTGCAAAAGTATGCTCTGTGTAATTTATAACGGACTTGTTAATACACCCACTGAGAAAGAGAGAGCGGGCTCGCGTCTCTATGCGATAGACGGCTACGCCAACTTGAAGTTCAACTTTCAATTCCATTTTTCTGCGACGTGGATGGAGTCGAAGAGAGCTGGGAAATCTTCAGCGAGTCATATGCAGATGTGCCTTCTTACTTTCTAGGATGTAAGCCACTTCAGAGTGCAATCGAGCACAATTTTACGATACGAGTCGTGTTGTTCAAGATCAGTACAAAATTGCCAGAAAAGGCAAGTTCCGAGTTTCCCCGCTACAACGTCGTACATGTTGCATGACTTGCATCTATGACTGTCGTTTTTTCTCTGCCTGGCTTTGACGCAGAGGTTCTCTTGAACCAAATCGCTGATAATCTTTCCTGGCTAGCCCAGCATAAATTCAATTTGATATGCGCCATAAGTATCATCAGGTGGCACATTGCCCAGGCCTAGCCCCTAGACGCTATTTTCTCACTACTCCCTTGCGAGGCCGTCGTCCGCGCGCTTCCCCGCGTCGTCGGTCGCGTTCGGCCTCGTTCGGCGTTTTCTGAGGCAATGTTTGATTCGGTCCGACACGGGCCGACTCGATTGATGCGATTAGGCTGGTTACTTCCTTCTCCTTCACCTCCACCATGTCCGACTTCAAATTCCCTGTGGACCTCAAGACCTTCAAAAAGTAAGTTGAATACACTGGCTCAAGTGCTGGTACCGACCACTCTGTACAGGTTCAAGCTTGACCCCACCAAGCCCAAGCTTTCTGACCAAGAGAAATCGGATTTGCTATTCAATATCCAGCTTTTGCGCGATGCGATTGTCTTCTTCACCGCAACCGGAGCAGCTCGTGGCGTCAGTGGACACACTGGTGGTGCCTACGACACTGTCCCCGAAGTTTGTATCTTGCTCTCTCTTTTCGAGGACACGGAGAAATACGTCCCCATTGTTTTCGACGAAGCTGGTACGTTGTGTCAACCATCGTTGATGATTCGCTTTTTTCATTGGTTATCGCAGGCCATCGAGTTGCCACCCAGTACATTCTCTCGGCTTTGGAGGGCTCATTGCCTGCCGAGCACCTCCTCCACTACCGTGAGGCCAACTCGAAGCTTCCCGGTCACCCAGAGCTGGGCCTCACTCCCGGCGTCAAGTTCTCATCGGGTCGTCTTGGGCACATGTGGTAAAGCGCTTTTTCGCGGTTGTTGCACGGCTTGATTCCCTATGCAACCTCTTCTCAGGCCTCTTGTCAACGGTGTCGCTCTTGCCAACCGCAACAAGACCGTCTTCTGTCTCGGCTCCGATGGCTCTCAACAGGAGGGTAATGACGCCGAGGCTGCCCGACTTGCCGTTGCCCAGCACCTCAATGTGAAGCTCCTCATTGATGACAACGATGTGACCATCGCTGGTAAGCTTTTCGGGATGTCTGGAAAGCCCCACGCTTATCCGCTTATCTCAGGACATCCATCCGAGTATCTCAAGGGCTACGACGTGACAAAGACCTTGGAAGGTCATGGGCTCAAGGTCCTCACTGTGCAAGGCGAGGATATTGACGCGCTCTGGGGTGCCATCAGCTCCATCGTCACGTACGATGGCCCCGCTGCAGGTATGTCGAACCCTCCCGTCCTCATATAATGGCAATGACCCCCGTATACAGTCATTGCCAAACGTGTCATGGCGCCCGGTATCGCTGACATCCAGGGTAGCCCGCACGGCCACGACGTCATCCCCGTCAAGTCCGCCGTCAAGCACCTCATTTCGCGCGGCTACGCCGACTTCTCGGAGCTGTATGCGGGTATGAAGGCCGTTGACCAGGCGTACCTCCATATCGGTTCCACCTCTGAGCGCGGCGCGAACCGTGTTGTGTTCGGGGAGGCTGTCAACCTGGTGCTGGATAAGATGTCCAAGGAGGAGGCTGCTGCCAAGGTCATGGTCATCGACAGTGAGTCTCCTGTTGGTAGCAGCTTGGTCGCTTGCTGATGTTCCGACTTCAGGTGATTTGGAGGGCTCAACAGGATTGAAGGTTATCCACCAGAAGCACCCCGAGGTCTTCATTCCTTCCGGTATCATGGAGCGCGGAAATTTCTCTGCTGCTGCTGGATTCGGTTTCGACCCCGAAAAATTCGGTGTCTTCTCCACCTTCTCCGCCTTCTTAGAGATGGTCATCTCTGAGGTGACGATGGCGCGTCTCAACAACTGCAACGTCCTTTGCCACTTCTCCCACTCCGGTGGTAAGGCCACTGCTATTATTGCCTGTACCGTTGCTGATGGATCCGGCTTCCCTCACAGTCGACGAGGTCTGTGATAATTCACCACCTATAAACAGTATCAACCGACTGACTGATTGACTTTCTACCCTTCCGTGTCTTTACAGATGGTGTGTTTCGATTCACTGACCACCTTTTTCAAAGCTAACCCGCTGCTCTAGGCCGACAACACTTGCCACTTTGGTCTCAACTCCCTCTTCGCCGACAACGGCCTCTCCGATACTCACTCCTTCCTCTACTTCCCCGCCGACGCTCTTCAAATGGTCGCCATCGTCCAGCGCGTCTTCTTCGAGCGCGGCCTGCGCTTCATCTTCTCGACACGGTCTAAGGTACCGTACATCCTCAAAGAGGACGGCAAGACCAAGTACTTCGGTGATGGGTACGAGTTCGTCCCGGGCAAGGACGAGACCATCGTCGAGGGCAAAGCCGGCTACGTCATCTCCTTCGGAGAGATGTTGTATCGCGCTTGGGATGCCGTTCTGCGCTGTCGCGAGACGGGTCTCGACGTTGGGCTCATCAACAAGCCTAGCTTGAATGTCGTGGACGAGCAGGCGAGTTCCAGACTCCTGCACTGAGAATATCTCGCTGACGGAAGCTTTAGACACTGAGGAAGGCTGGTGCAAGCCCCTTCGTCCTGGTTGTTGAGTCCTTCAATCAGAAGACTGGAGTATGTGCCTCCCTTCCGTTTGCTCGTTTGTAGTTCTCATTCGTCGTACAGCTGGGCTCTAAGATGGGGACGTGGCTGCTCGAGCGCGGGCTCACACCACGATATGGGTACATGGGCACGACACGGGAAGGTGCGTGTATTCAGTTCATCCGATTTCACAAGTATTAACGCGCGGTTTAAAGGTTCTGGCGGCTTGTGGGAGCAAATTCCCCATCAGAGCCTCGACCCGCAGGGTAAGTCCCGCCTGTCATACCTTCCTTGATCGGGGCTTACGCTGACTTGGATGGATCTTCTCAGCGATTGTCCTCAAGATTAAGCAGTTGTCGCAGTGAAGGCAGGCAAGGACAAGCGAAGAAGCAGTCAAAAGAAAATATATCTGTACCAGCTCACTAACCATTTTGTTGTAAGTCAGTGCGATTCGACGAACGACGATACTACGCGCGTGTATGTAGAAAAATAAATTTCGTTAGAAGAATCGCCCGGATGCGGCGACGCGATCTGCGGGGAAGCACTGCACAGGCTCCGAGGACCGCCAATACAGAATAGGCTGATGTCAATCCGGAGCCTTGGAAAGTGTCCTCCTGACCGAACAACATAAATTCCGTATGATGCAAGAGGCGGAGACCCTTCTCATCTCTCTCCTTCGTACCAACGACCATGGCCCCAGGTGCTACTGCTCAAACGACTTTTGCGACGAAGCCAGACGAGAAAGACCCCTATGTGTATCAAGTAGGCTTTGGGAATCGGTTTGCTTCTGAGGCGCTGTGAGTTGTGCGCACTCGGTCGGAGGTGCTCTATGCTGACCAGGTCGGATTGTGCAGCCCAGGTGTCCTACCTTACGCCCAGAACTCGCCTCAGAAAGTCAAGTATGAGCTATATGCAGAAGGGGTACGTCGAACAGCAGAGGTGACTATGAACCTACACAAAGTCTTGTGTAGATGACCGGGTCGTCGTTCGTCGCTCCTCGGGCGGAGAATCAAACTGCGTAAGTCCTGGACGACATATTCAGGGATCCAGCGTATTCATATCTATGCCTTCCCACCCGCAGATGGCTTTACCGAGTTCGTACTTTTCTTCCATGATGCTGGAAGACCGCGGCGCTGATAATTGTTTCGATGATTAGATTCGACCATCTGTTGCCCACCAAGGATTCACCCGGCTTCCAGATAACGCCGATGTGAGTTGTTGCTTTTGTTCTCCATTCCAAAGTACTGACGCGAAATCCTGTAGCTGGAATCCAACTTCCTGCCGTCCAATCCCAAGGTGCACGTCAGCCCGACGCAATTGGCATGGCACCCCTTCAATCTCCCATCCGACAACGAACGTGTGGATTTCGTGGACGGATTGCACACCCTTGCAGGGAATGGGGATCCCACTCTGAGAGAGGGCATCGCTATTCACGTATACACGGCTAACGCGTCGATGGAGAACAAGGCGTTCTGCAACAATGACGGAGATATGTTGATTCTCCCTCAGCAAGGGAGGCTGGACGTGCAAACTGAGTTCGGGAAGTGAGTTTCAGGGTTCATCTTTGAGTGATTATTGACATCTTTCATTTGTTTTCAGGATGATGGTGAGATCTGGGGAGCTGCTGGTTATCCAACGTGGGATGAAGTTCAAGGTGATTCCTTGCTGCTGTTGTCATCTTTGAACTCTTCTTCTCACTCTCTGGCCAGGTCATCTTGCCCGACGGTCCTTCCCGAGGCTGTGAGATTCATAGCTTCTACGCAACTCACTCGAATTTACCGCAACCCAATAGATATCCAGGAAATTTACGGAAGCCACTATCAACTTCCTGAGCTGGGCCCTCTTGGATCGCATGGCTTAGCCAATGCTCGCGATTTCGAGACTCCTGTAGCGCACTTCGATATTGATCAATCTGCCTGGTCAAGTGAGAAAATCCATCCCATCTTGAATCGTTGCTGATAAACCCACAGTTACTTACAAGTATGGTTTATTCTTTTGTGTTATGTATCGTCGATCAACAGTGGGACAGGGTTTGCGGTCAGCTTCACGCATGTTCGCAAGAACACACCCCGTTCGATGTCGTCGCATGGCACGGAAAGTAAGCGCATTTCCAAACATTGATAGAAAGAACGACTCACAGTCTACCCCAGCTATGTCCCCTACAAGGTTAATTCCAGTGTGTTTGAATTCGAATCTTTCTGAATACTAAGTATTTAGTATGCCTTGGAGAAATTCACCAACGTTGGGAGTATTTCCAAAGATCATATCGACCCATCGATCTTTTGCGTCCTCACCGCAAAATCGAAGGCACCTGGAGTGCCCCTTTGCGACTTCCTGATCTTCAGCCCTCGATGGGATGTCGCATCGCACACTTTCCGCCCACCGGCAAGTCGTTGTTCATGCCTGGGTTGTGTATGCTGAATTTTTTGGGTAGTATTATCACCGTAACTCGTGTACTGAATTCATGGGCCTGCTCTATGGTACTTATGGAGGACGGAGCGATGGCTTCGAACCTGGAGGTAATGAGGTATTATTCGGTAAATTGCAACCATTCTTATTCCTCGCACTTCAGCGGCGAGCTATGAAACTGGATTCTGTCCCCACGGAGGTGCGAGTGAGATCATACTCTGCAATCCCGCACCCTCATCTTCTTCTCAGTGAGCTACGACGAGTGGAAGAAGGCCAGTGAAGCCGACCTCAAACCGATGCGAATTCATGAAGGCACAATGGGTAACCGATATTCTTCGCCGTTGCGAGGGTGAAACTAATTCTGAATACATTTACAGCTTTCATGTTCGAGTCCAGCATGATGTTCACCATGACCGATTTTGCGATGAAGCGTTCTGGCAAATTACACAGTATTGTCATATTCCTTGCATGTTTCTATTTCTAATGCGGATGTTTAGTGCATGAGCCGAAGATGTGGGACAACCTCAAGGCGCACTTTATGTCCCATCTGGACGAAGTGAACGCGGATTTGAAAGCTGCGGGTCTTCCCGATTTAAATAGTCGCGCAAAGTGATCAAACTGGCTCGATAAAATGACAATGTCCCCATGTATGTAATATAGTATCTACGAGCCCATGAAATACGATTTCTATTTTGCTTGCCCGTCCATTGCTCTCTATCGGTTAGGCTGTAACCACCTTGGTGGATGTCAATCCGTATTGAAGGGGTTGATTTCCCTTTATAGAATTTTGTTAAACATAGGCATGCCGATCAGGAAATGGACAGACCGGCGGGCAGTTATTTGCGGTTTCGACGACAGCGACGTACAGCTCAGAGCCCGCTGCGCGAGCAGAAAAGTCCGGCATCGTTAAGGTTGAAGGAGGCACGGGGTTAGGGCCAATTGGCGGCAGTCCTATCATTCAAGTTAAGCATCAAGATGTTCAACTGTGTCTGATGTTTTTTCAACTGACCAAAGTTTCCGATGAGGAAAGGGCCGAAATAATAGGTAGCGTCGGTGAATTGACCCGTCGCATTCAAGTTGGCTGTGGTGGGTGCATAATCGAGCAACCACACCGTGATGGGAGTATATCCGCCTTCACACCAGTTGGAATCCTGGTAAGCAAACGAGAAAGTCTCCCCGGAGGTGACGACGGTGCCGGTGGGGGGCGCCGTCAAAGTTCCATGGTTTGAGCTTATGACGCGGGAGAGGTTGGGCGCTGCCGCAGCAAAGGCAGCGAACAGAGAAGTGACTAGAACGCTGAAATGCATAGGAGAACTGGAGACCAAAAGGCGTTGAGAGAAGGCTTTATAGTAAAAAGCAATGGCTGTGCGTCTTGCAAGTACATATGGTGTTTTGTGTCAGATTTAGGTTTTTTCATTGCGGCTGCGCAAAGCGGCAGCGTTGAAAGGTGGTTGAAAGAGGGCGATCACGGAATAAGACGCCTACCTGGACAAACGTGAGAGGTCAATTCATTCATCCTCAAGCCATTCTACGTGCCGTTCAACGCCGTTTGGTTTGTGAAAGATATAACACTGTACCTGAGTCCTTCTCCGGTGTCAGAACAAATGGATGTTGAAGTTAAGTAATGTTGTATGATAGTATCCCCTGGCCGAATACTAGGTAATCGAAGCAAGACATCGGTTCCAATTCTCCCTGACCCCTGCCTGAGCTGTTAAGATGACCGGACCATCGTTCAGGATATTTTCGCTGAGAGCTGGAGAAGGTTTTGGATTCTTGAGGGGCCTCGCAAGGACTTCGCGAGAGCCGTTTGAGGGATGCCGACAGGCACATCACACTTCTCCCCGAGATTCGAAGTAGTCCCAAACATCCGCAGGAAGCGCCTGTTTGGCGTAAGTTCCCTGGATTTCGGAGAGACTGCCAGCTATAATAGATCCCGGCAGGCCCCGAATGAGCCGTGAACTCGCGGCATGAACCAAGTCTTCCTAGTTGCTGAGTGCTGAGCAGATAGCATGGCCTCATGAAGAAAATCGGGGTCGTCAAATTGCTGCAGACATGTGAAACTGTTTCTATGATTTCAGCAATTTACGCGTTGTAGCGTCATGTCATGTGACCGCGATACGACGCATCGTGATGGTGATCAAATATTCTTGTCTTTCGATTCCACCTTGCTTGACCTTATACCCTTTTCACTATGTTATCGCGGGAGATAATCAACATGCAGGCAAGCTTACCTCTTCAAGCGTAGGGCTCCATCTCATCGACTCTCATCCCGCGTTCCCAGGTTGGACAGGCTGGAAATCAGGTCGGGGAGAGTTTCTGGGCCGATGTCCTGCTGGAGCACAGTCTCGACAACGGAGGGGTTGGTGTTTCGTCGTCGTCCGAGGGAACAGAGGGTGATTTCTGGTGGTAGATTTACACGGGCTCCGATCCATTGCAACTACAAAGGGTGCGGATCATCGCTGACTGTGCGGAGCTTTCTTTATCTCATCTCCGTTTGCATAGGTCGGGGTATACTTCAACGAAGTAAATGGCTCTCAGCCCAGATATGTGCCTCGATCACTCCAGATTGACCTCGAGGCTGGCGTCTGCGACCGTGTACGAGGTGCCCCAGCGATTTCTTGTGCACAATCTCATGCTGGCTAGGTTCGAAACGGTCCTATGGGCGGCCTTTTCAGCCCCGATACATTTCTGCATGGAGAGTCGGGCGCGGGGAACAATTGGGCAAAAGGATACTATACAGAAGGCGCCGAATTAATCGACTCCATTCTGGTATAGCTCGTTGAAATTCTGTCTCTTTTTGTATTGACGCAGCTTTTCAAGGATGTGGTGCGGAAGCAAGCGGAACCATGCGATGCCCTGCAGGGATTTCAACTTATACATAGCATTGGAGGTGGAACAGGTTCTGGCTTGGGATGCCTTTTATTGTCGAAGATGCGAGAAGTGATATCCAGTTCGATTCTTCATTAATTCATTCCTCATCTGACAGAGAATATGTTTAGGAATTTCCCGATAGAATGCTTGCAACATTTTCTATTCTTCCCTCACCCAAAGTGAGAATCGACCGAATCCTCTGTCTCAACCCTGTTAATCCATCAACAGGTTTCTGAAACAGTTGTGGAGGCAAGATATCACCGATCGTTCTTTATCATATTCTTACTGACGAGGAACAGCCGTACAATGCGATGCTTTCTGTGCACCAGCTCCTCGAGAATTGTGATCTGACTATCTGCATTGACAACGAGGCATTGTTCGCCCAACATTCCCTGTGTGGCTAAAAAAAAATTGACGTTGAGTGTGTAGATACGACATCAGTTTTCGAGCACTCAAAATTAAAAGTCCCGATTTCAAAGATCTCAACGGCGTAAGTACTTGAAAGCTCGATATACCGCACTAACTTATTCTAGCTCATTTCGCGAGTAATGTGCGGGGTCTCGACCTCATTGCGTTTCCCGGGCCAGTTAAATGGGTTTGTTCACATTATACTATTCGATGCGTCGTCACTCAACGTCCCACAAGCGATCTTCGGAAACTAGGAATGAACCTCATCCCTTTCCCTCGTGTAAGTTGCATTTCACCCATCTCACAACGGGTTTGAACCAATGATTTTGTGATATTTAGCTGCACTTCTTGATGCCAAGTTATGCTCCAATTCACGACTTGAAATCCCAATCCTATCAAGGATCTTCCATTTCTGAATTGGTACAGGCGTATGTATCCAGCTCATAACATTCTTTCGCAGTATGTGATGGTCTCTCTACAGACTTTTCGACCGGAAGAATTTGCTCGTTGCCTGTGATCCTCGTTTCGGGTACGCCTTTTTTGCTTCCTACATTTGCGGCATCTATAACTTAAGATTTCTAGCCGTTATCTGACCGCGGCAACTATCTTCAGAGGCAACATTGCGTCTCGAGAAGTCAGTAGTTCCTCCCAAATCAACCATCGAGTTCACTAATATTTCTACTGACAGGCTGAAGTGAGGTGCTGCTTGATTCCAAGTTCTTGCTGCCAATACTTGTCAGGTTGCTGTCCGTGACCTACAGCAGCGCAATTCTAACCATTTTGTGGAGTATGTCAAGGATATGTTCATGGAGATAAACATTGACCAAGTGTAGATGGATTCCTGATAATGTTTCCGTCACATTGGTGTCTGTGCCGCCGGTTGGTCAAAAACAGGCGAGTGCTCTTTACAAATTGCTGTATTGGGCTTGACAGACAATTTCTAGGCAGCAGTAGCGCTGTCGAATTCGACCTCGATCCAAGAGTTGTTTCAGAGAACGCATGACACGGTAGGAAGAGAATCCTATGTAGAAATCAACTCCTATCTTTTCTTCCCTTAGTTCGCTGCGATGTTCAAGAGACGAGCATTCCTTCATTGGTACTGTCATTCATTCTATAAATGCAAACTTTATCTCTCAGCTCGCATCCAGGTACACCGGGGAGGGTATGGATATCATGGAGTTTTCAGAAGCTGAAAGCAACTCCAATGATCTGATGTATGTTATGCGACTCGACTGCCATCTGCGTTTACTTATCTGTGCTGATTAATGTTGCAGAGCGGAGTATCAGCAGGTTTGCCTCCATTGATGTCTCTTCCCTTGAGTTCGCTGCTCACTGAACATATAGTACCAAGATGCTCAAGCTGGAGACGATGATGAAGACGAGTACGAGGCGGAGTACGAGGAGGAGGCTGCCTCAGATCAATAACGTCAATGAGACGGACGTCCCTCGAGGCAACCATTTGCGCCGATTTATGATTACGATTTTTTACGAGCTGCTTTGTAATGTCATTTGCTGTCGTTGGCTGTGAGACCTTGTTTCACAAAGCGCGGCGAGAGCCACTGACAGGCACAAATACAGAGTGGGTAGGTCTACTCAAGGCAATTACAAGTACCCTACGCGCGCGTTTAGTTGGCTTCCACCCGAAGGCGGCGACCGTAAGCCTGCGAACCGACGACAAGGTAGCACGCATCTCGCAGGACCTCACTACGACAGAAGAACGGAACACAGGAAGCCTCGACACCGCACACAATCCCCGATGCGCCGTCCATCGTATCCACCTCGTCGAACCCGTTCAAAAGCCTTGCCAATAGCATCCAAAGCAGCTCCAAGCGTGTCTAAAATGTGTCATGCGTAACGGTCCACAGAGCACAAGTGCTTCGTCGAACATCGAACGGGGGGCAAACCATCAGCCGCTCGAGCTCTCAGCGAAGGGGAGGGTATTTGAATAGAGCAATGGCGACGGCAAACTCGAAGCCGACGCGCTCGTGCACGCAAGAGAGGCGAAGACCACAGTCCCCCCATAGAGATGGATGGCTGCAGCGACCTAACTGCCCACGAGCTCTCCCCTCTCGAACGCCTGGCCAAGGAGCTACTGGGACTTCGGACGGCGGGCTGTGAATGCGAGAATCAGCAGGGAACAAAGGAGAGTGTGTAGTACACGCACCTGAGAACCTGGACGGGAGTGGCTGACGGTTAGTGGATGGGATGGGATAGATGAGCGAGCGACGCACCAAGAAGAGGAAGCGACAGCCCCAAATCACGCTCAGAGGGAGGCTGGGTGAGCTATGGCTAAGTGGGTACGTTTCAGTGAACTCACCTAGAGGAACAAAGGAAGAACTCACTGGGGAACATGGAAGTCAAGAGCAAGAGGCGTTCGGAAATTCCCGAAGGTGGCTGACGGAATTTAAAGTCCTCTTGTTTGGTCGAAACAAATACTACAGTCGCGGTAGTAAAATTTGAGAAGGATTCGGGCAGAGGAAAATCAAAGCGATTCAGAGGAACGAGGCCAAGGCATTACTGAACAAGCCATTCCACATAAGTAATCGCAGCTGTCTCAATTCGAAAACCGACGGTTTTTTCTGTCTTCAAATTCTTGTTTATCTCTCGTCTTCGTATTCTTGCTGATTACTGTCACAATAGGCTGCGCTCTGAAGGGGTTTGCAATTCAATGGACGCGTCAATCTGGACCGAGATGAGACGGAAATCTAGACACGTGATCGCGTTATTTGTCTGGACTGTGATGGTGACGGTCGCTGGCTTCGACTTCGTTGCTTTCTGCGTTCTTCCTTTCGTCTTCGTCAATGAGCCGATGAGCTGGCCTCTTCGCCGTCATCCATGGCTTACCACAAAACGGAATTGAGGATCACCGTCGTCGACGACTTCGACTGGCCCACTCTCCAGGTCAATTTGTTCCTCAACCCTGGACTTATTAGATGTTTACTTAAAGTCCCAAGCAGGAAAGCTCCGTTTTGACCCCGCGTTCCCTGTGCCCTCGGGACGTTACTGTGGATGGCGACGAAATTTCTGTTTCACGCTTGACCCCGAATAGTCCCTCCGGCAACTTTGCGTGGGCCGAGTAAGTGTTGCTAAAGCCTCCAAGCAAATGAATCTAGAGAAACTGATATTTGATGTTTGTGTAGGAGGCCTAGGACTCCCTCTTCAAGCCATACCTTTGGGTTTCCGTTGTCCCCCACTTCAATTATATTCAAGTACACATCCGAGGCAACCAGCCCTCTCGAAAAGCAGAAAAGGCGACTGCGACGTTATCATACCGCAGAAGCAATACTTGCCCGCCATTCCCATCCCTCACCTCTTTCTCCGTCTCGAATACGCACCAACGCAATCAATCATGCGTCGGCGTCTTTGACTGGCCACATTCGTATCGCCCGCGAATCCCTTCGGGACATCCAGAATGCTCGTCGGCACGATACCGCTCGGTGGATGGCGGAACACCGTCTTGGAGCGTTGGAATCGTTGCAGGCTGATCTGGTCGCTTTAAGATCCACGGCGCACGTAAAGGAGGACAATGCTGGACGGAAACGTGAAGCAAATCTTTTACGCTTCTTCGCTATGCGCCAAGACGAGAAGCGAGTGCCAATCTTCACGCGCACCTCGAGTCGGAGGCCCCTGCATGCGACGACCTACGACATCGAGCCTCGGCATATCACGAAGGGGTCACCGATGCAGCTGCAGTCGGAGGTCATGCCTGTGCGCCAACCGGCAAGGAGCGAATGGTCTTGGGAGACCCGTGTACGTTCCGTGCTTCTGAATCCTACTTCGCCATCGCCAGCCACATCTGTCAGAATGCAGACACCTACGTCCTCTGTGCTATTGTCCACACCCACCAGCGCCAGCTTCAGCTCCTTCGGCGACCCCGACACACCTCTAACTGACCTCGAAGAAGTGGAAGAAGAGGATGAAGATGAAGATGACTTTGAGGACTACCCTACTTTCAAAACGGACTCCGCATTGTCTTCTCCCTACTGGCGTCCCTTACCTCGGCCTCCACCGCGCGCCAAGCCGCAACCGTTGCCGCCGCTGAGGACCAATGTGACGCCAGATTCAACTTACGCGTGGCTCACAGACCCATCGTCTTGGGCCTCGCCGTCTGCCTGGCACGGTGATGGCTGGGAAGTCCCAGTCTCTGCGTCACCCTCCTCCACAGCGTCTCCCATGTCCGCCTCGCCCTCATCGTTCTCTCCACATCCTGCCGTCACCCCACGACCTCCAACGCGGACACAGACGCTCCCCACTCACACTCATCACTTCTGGTCGCGAGACCGCCCGCAGCACCCGCGTCTGGGGCCTTTGCGACCCGTCTCCGAGGCAGCGCGCGACGCCGACCTCTACGCCGTTAAGCCCCTGCCTTCACCTCCCTCCGCGTCGACTCCGCGTACGCCACAGACGCCGCGCACACCGCGCACGCCGTCGACACCGCAGAGGAAAGGTCTAGGCTTTTTGTCTGGTCTTGTGCGGCGTACACCAGGCGCAGGCGATGCCTCCCCGCATGAGATCAAAGTCGAGCACCAGGAACGTGAGCGGGAGAGGAACGCGCCCAGTTTGAGGAAACGCGGCAGTGTAAGGAGCTTCCTCAATATGAGGAGCTCACATAGTCTTAGTTTTGGCGATTGAAACGTACGCTCTTTCCTCTTGGTTGATTTCGTGGCATCGTGCATCGCATCCATCCGTCCCATCTCTTGCATATCTTGTATTATGTAATATCAACATATCTCTCCCAGTGTTACGTCCTGCTCAGCTTCCTTCAGCCTGCCTTCATCCTTCCGCTCAACACTCACTCTCACCCTCCCGCATCGAAATCAGTTAGCGTCGAGAACTTAACTCCATTTAGACACGTTAGGCGTCGCACGACGAGTCGGCTGCGATGGCAGCCTCACACACTGCCTACGCAAGACGTTGATGATCACCACGATGCAATCCAACATCGAAAAATGGCTGCCTTCGGGAATCGCAGGCGACGTTCTTTTGTGTCCAGCCCTTCCTTGCTCGCAAATTTTCGTTCCTCCCGTCCTAAGCTAAGCTATGACGGTCCAAGATTCCTCTAGCCCCTCCGCGCGCGCGCCCATAACGAGGAAGAAGATCTACGGCCACGTCGGGTTCTCCAATCTCCCCAACCAGATCAGGCGGAAGAGCGTGAAGGATGGGTTCCAGCTCACTGTTATGGTTGTCGGTGGGTCTCCTGTGCCTGGGTCTGCAGCTCTTTCGAGCTCAGTGTGCTTGTGAAAAAGGTGAATCCGGGTTGGGAAAGTCGACGATGATCAACACTCTCTTCGACTCGCCGATATACGCGCCGCGAGAACCTCTCCATCCAGCGGCGGACAGGCCTAAGACGATAGCCATTGAAAGTACACAAGCTGGTTAGTTGATGTTCTGTTAGGTGGGGCAAGGAAACGCTGACGTTCGTTTGCACAGTTATTGAAGAGAATGGCGTACGACTGCGCCTGACTGTCGTAGACACACCAGGGTTTGGTGACTTTGTTAATAATGCTCCCAGGTGCGTTCGGCTGGAATAGTTATATGCGGGGTACCACTGCTGACCTTTACCGCGTTCTTGCAGCTGTAACCCGATCCTAGAAAACATCGAGCAGCGCTTCGACGCGTACCTCTCTCAGGAACATCGAGTTCGACGAGCGAACTTGGTGGACACCCGAATCCATGCATGTATATATTTCATCCAGCCCACCGGACACGCGTGAGTCTCGCGTTCTCCCTCTCTTCCTCTCTTGTGTTTTCTGACCGAAGCCATCTTGGGTACACACCACTATGCAGATTGAAGCAGATTGACATCGAGTTCATGCGCCACCTTCATCACCGCGTCAATCTTATCCCTGTCATAGCCAAGGCGGATACGATGAACGACGACGAGATTGCTGATTTCAAGGAGCGGGTACGTATCAACGAGGCTGAATACATAGTAACCGGGCTCGCTGATCATGACCTCCATCCTTCCTCGCAGATCCTATCCGACCTCGAATTCAACGGCATCCAAATCTTCCAGGCACCCCTCTACGAAGACGACGACGACGAGAGCCTAGCCGAGGCAGACGAAATCGCCCGAGCCATCCCCTTCGCCGTCGTCGGCGCCGTACAGCGCGTACGCACGCGCGACGGGCGGAAGGTCCGCGGGCGCGCGTACCCCTGGGGCGTCGTCGAGGTGGATAACCCCGCGCACTGCGATTTCGGGAAGCTCAGGCAGATGCTGGTGCGGACGAACTTGGAGGATCTGAGGGAGTATACGAATGAGGTGTTGTTTGAAAGATGGCGGACGGAGAAGCTGCTTGCGATGGGGTATACGCAGGATGCGTCGGTGTTTGCTGAGTTTGAGTGCGTGTTTTTTCTTCTGTTAATCTTTTTTGAGTCTGTCGAGAATGACAACGCGGTGATACAGCCCTGCAGAGCGACTACAAGAGGACCGCATCGTCCACGAGGCCAAGCTCGCCAAGTTGGAAGCCTCGATGAAGGAAGTGTTCCGCGAAAAGGTCGAGATCCAGGAGCGCAAGCTGAAGCAGTCGGAGGTGGAGCTTTACGGCCGGCATAAAGAGATCAAGGACTCGCTGAACAAGCAGTGGGAGGAATTGGTGAAAAAGAAGGCGCAGCTGGAGAGTGCGATGTCTCCTGACGCTTCTGTGAGTCGTGCTTTGTGAATTTCCTGTGGGACTTGACGTGATGGATCTTTCCTTTCGCAGCGTAAGAAGACGTTCCGTGGATGATATGATATGTATATGTACCGAGGAGGCAGAGGATCTAGATACCATTTTGTTGTATCGTTATATCGTGTAGGTTTCTTTCAGGATGGCCGGGTGATAGTGTTTAAATGCAGCGACTTTTGCGTTCGCCTCTTAGTTGTCCTGTGCGGTTTGAGGATACAATTAGAGCAAAAATATACAGCAACTAGGTGATACAGTCTCAATACGCGACTCTACTCCCCCAATGGCGTCGGCGTCGCTCTAAACCTCGTCGCCGTCTCCTATGAAACGAATAATTGAGCACCTCTTCACACCAACACAGCACAAACCTACTCACCTGCCAGCAATCGAAGGCATCATAATAGTAGTATTCAGAACGGGGAGAGCCGCTGTAGGAGACGGGTCCGGTAGCCAGAGGTAAGAATCCTCGAAGATGTCGTCCTGCGGACCGTCTCTGAACTCGTAGAGGTCGGTGTAGAAGGGGGGCGAGTAGGTGCCTTCGAACATCTGTGACGACGAGTTGCGGGTTAGTTAGTGGATGCAGAGAGAGGATTAAGGAGGGAGGGAGGGGCGTACGTTGTTGCGCTCTTGTTGGAACCAGTATAAGCTGTGGATGATTCATAAACCGATTCGTATGATGGATGGATGCACGTACGGTTGCTTGGCGCCGTAGGTACAGTTCCCCGGGGCAGCATGCCACTTGCCGTTAGCGGAATCGGCGCCGCAGCGTCTTGCGACTTTCGGAACCGCCAGCGGGACGGTGGAGGTCGCGCCTGTGATGTTGCATTTGAAGCCGTTCATGTAGTCTGTGGGTTAAATTAGGTGAGTTGAGGTGTATAGGGCGACGAGGTGGATAAGTAAAACGCACTTTGTTCGCCGCCGCTGTCGGGCTGGTGGCGGGTGAGTATGTATGCGTGGAGGGAGGGATTTGGGGGGTAGACGTACGGAATGGATCCAGAAAAACGCGCAGGTGCACCCGCCGGGCGGGCATGGCGGCATGCGTTCCGGGACCTACACCATGCATTTAGCATAGATTTATATGTCCAGTGTAAGCCATAAGCGCACCTGAAAATCGGTGAACCGCGTCCACACGCAAGTCTGGTTGATGCTAAACACGGTGAAGTCTTCCGGCTGCACCGCGGTGGCGTCGCTGTTGTACGCGATGGCGAGTGCACAGCCGGTGAGGTCGTCGAAGCCTTTCGTGTGGAATGCGTCTGGGCCGGAGTTTGGACAGACGGTGTCGGGGGAGGAGGGGACGCGGATGTCGCCGCCTTCGGAGGAGGCGAAGAAGGAGGTGGCGCCTGTGGGGTTTTGTTGGTGACGATGCAGAGTGAACTGAACCGAGTGGGGGATGAATAGATACCTTTATTGCAGGCGATTTCGGCTGTCGCAGGTTTCCCGGCAGGGAGCTCGAAGAGGTCGCCTTCGTTTGGGGGGAAGTCGAGGTGTCCGTGGAACCACCATTGGGAGAAGGGCATGTTCATTAAGGGGCTGACCTGGTATGCATAAGAAACGTCGATGCCACTTCTTGTGTAGGACACGCACCGGACGATTATCGTAGTCGAACGTTTTGTCTGTTACATTGAAGCCGTACATGCTGGGGTGCCATAGAGCTGCGAGACAGAGATACAAGTATGTTGAGATCCAGCATACGAGATTTGCAGACAACTTGGAGGCTTACAAGCATGCCCCAGAGCAGACGGAACGCAGGAGAGAAAGCCAACCAGGGCAGCAAAAATCACAGTCATGATGAAGGAACGTGAAAGTCTCGTGAAACCGGGAAATCGTCAAGTTGGGGAGTATAAGGCATTTGGAAGGCATTGACGAGGCTTATAAGCATTTGGGTAGCTGAATGGACAAATATTAAACAATAACCCAATAACGAAACAATAAGGACGTTGTTTACATTTGTTTGTGTTACAGGTTGCTCGTTTTGGAAATTCACGTTGACCATTTTCTACCTGGACCAACTTCGGCCTCGCCTTGAAGCTTGACGCGCAATGAGCGGCTCTGATCATGCTGCGTCTACTGGGAGGCTCGGAATATAATATGTCCGGTGTCCACGGATGGTGCTTTCTTGGACCCGATTCTGGAAGTTTCCTACCACATTCCCTGCGCTCGGACCTTGGACGCGCTGCCTGGGGCTTATCTGAGTCCTCCTGGGACTTGTGGAAAAGGCCCTGTTGCGCAGAGATAAATATGTTTTTCGCACACGCGTATCTTCCCTGAGGCAGCTTCCGCGAATGGATGGAGACCTTTGACTTCGAAGCAGCATCATGATAGCTGAGCAACTAACTTCGACCACCTGAAGCCTCTCGCTACCAAGTACGGACACCCTCCTCAGCGATGGCGGCGTGCTTCATTGAAGAGCTCTCAGCGGGGCAGCTCGCTTCGGTCTGCCAGATCACCGCGCTCGTGTTCATTGCTCTTGTCGGTTCCTAGCGTGTGTGCCGTGCGCGGGGGCTGAATTAATGTCGCCGGAAACGAGGTTGTAATGGAGCATAACAAAAAGTACGAAAGTTAAAACACATCCGCGATTTACGCTAATTCTCCCCTTTTCTAGATATCGTACGTTGAGAGTCCATGAGCTCAGCAAGAGAGACGAAAAAAAACAACAGAAAGACGAAAACAAAGAAAGATGAAGGAGAATCAGAAAAGAGTAGTCATCCATTCAGGCGAAGCATCCACCCGTCCCGAAGCTGGCACCATCCTCACCCGCTTGTACCTATCCCCACCGCCAACAACCCGCCCACTCAACATCTCCTTCAACAACTTCTCATCCTGCTCCTCTCTCGTCTCCATGCGCAACACATCGCCAAGAATCGTCTGAATGTCGTCTGCGAAAACGGGAACACCGTGCCTGCGGTTTGCTCCGAAATCGGTGCGACGGGGAGAAGTGTCTGTAGCGGCCTTTGTTTTGGGGCGCGGCGTAGAAGATGAAGATGAAGATTGCGAGGCCGGCTCGCTGGTAGAAGGGGTTAACGCAAGACCTGTTGCGACGCGGCGAGTCGGGTAGAGATGCGATTTTCCGCGTGAAGAAGATGAAGTGCCGGCGGCTTCAGAGAGCACCATGCCAGTGGCGTTCCTTGCTGCGGTCGGTTTGAATGTGGTTGACGAGCCGCTGGAAGCGGTACGGGAATCGCGAGGAGATGTGAGACACGCCGAATTATTAGGGGAGGCGCGGCGTCCGATAGCGAGGGAGGTGTCGATGACCCTACGGTAACCTACGGCCGGCCGTGGTGCTTTACGTGGGTGCATCCATGTACTCTGCGAAGGCGCTGTCAGCTGAGTGCGCTTGAAAGGGAGAGCGCGGGGGTGCTTACCAAAAATTGGTTATTTTGGTTCCCCTCGGGCACCTTCAAGTGCAGACGGGCTAAGCTGCGCGCAGTTTGTGTGGGGCTGGTGGTAGTGGAGGTGGAAAAAGGCATAATGGAGGTGAAGAAGGTGCAAAGGTTGTTATATGGATGAATGAAGTTGAATGGGAGTCAACAAAAGATGCGTGGAAGGCGAAGAAGATAGACGGAAAGTGAAGAAAGTGGAGAGACAAGTATATGCTTCCGCTTGACTTATATGCTTCCGCGGATGTAAATCCCCTGTCTTGAGATGCAAGACTTGGTGGCCCAGGAGTGTCTCGGGCATTTTGCTCGGTGCTTCCGGTCGTCTCACCCATTCAGGGAGGCGTTGCAGGACAGAGGTCTCGCGATGCAAAATTCGAAGGGGGGTTCGTACGTGGTTTTACTGTCTCTTTGGGATGGAACCAACTGACTCCGCCCGTAGCTAATTTGCCTTCCTCTTTGTGCTTCAACTCATGAGCACGAATTTGACGGAAGACGATGTCTCAGAGTATTCCGTGATCGACATTCATCGACGCGGGATCCTTAGCTCACGACCGTTCATTCCCAATCGCGACCCATGCTCTTGAAGATATTTTCGCAGCATCAACTCCTCATCACAATTGGATATTCGGCCCGGGAGCTGTTCGTCAAAATGATCATCACCTTACTACTCTCTCTCTCAACCACCATGACCTCCATCCCCTTCGACGTGCTCTTGGAGATCCTGCGCTTCGTCGACAGAGTCGACCTGCCGCCCATGGCTCGATCGAACAGATATCTTTCCCACTACGCTTTGGATCAGATATACGGGCACATAGCGTCGAAACACATGCAGGCTGCTTGCCTGTCGATCACCTCCAATCTAGCCCTGGCGCAACGCGTCAAATTCTTGGAGCTGAATCGTGCTGTTCACGGGCTACAGCTGCAAGCTATTCTTCCTGCTTTCCGGGACGCATTGCGCGTTTGCTCAAACCTGCAGACCCTGAAATTGGATGTCGATGGAAACCATTCCTGGGTTCTCCCCACTGGACCTGGACGGGGGGTGTTCAGACTCCGGGCCTTCTCCTGCGCTACCTTCATAACTCAAGACCTGCTTGAGTTCCTCCGCGACCAAGACGAATTGGAGGACATTTCGTTTTCGCATTCGTATTTGTTCACTGCGGAGCGCGGTCCGCCCCGTCCGTGGCGATTCCCGCTGCTGAAGAAGTTGGAGGGCCCGATGTCGTGGGTTGACACGATAGTGCCCCGGCATCCGGTGTCGCATATCACGGTTTCGTATGTCAAGGCAGGAGCTGCGAGCTCTCTTGCCGCTCTGGGATTGACCACTGTCCCGATTCGGCACCTCCAGATTCCTCTACATGCTTTGCAAGACCGAGACCCCGAGGGATTGGAACCGTTATTTCCCTCACTTGAGGTCTTGATTCTCACTGTTTCCCTCACCTGGCCGAAAACGACACCCTCCGCTTCGATCCTCCACTTCGTTCGCGACTTGCTCGGGGCGCTTTCCACCATTCAAACGTTCGAAATCATAGGGTTCACAGCTTCTAATGAAGCGGAAAATGACTCTCTGCATGTCGTACAGACGGTGACCGAGAAAGGTCCTCCATCCCTGCGTCGATTTTCTGTGCAGTACAGAGATGGATATGGTGGTACCAATACTAGCAGGGTCCGTTGGGCAAAGGCGGATCGTGGCTGGGAGCGTCAGTAGATGCGTCACTGTGATGCGCTCAGGGCCTTGACCATTGGGCTATTTGGTGCTGGTTTGGAGTCGTTGGATCCAGTTCCCCGAATGGCCTTTTGTCATTCTGGCCTTGTCTAGCCATTTTGAGCCGACCGAAGCTGTTTATGTAGCACAATGAACTTGTCGGGGAATAAAGCAGTAGAATTCTAGGGAACTGGTTGTTAACCACGTAGTACAGTTCTGCTACCATCCAGAACCACAGCACCGAGCACTGCGAGCAGGGAGAGTCGAAGTGACGGAATTCGAAGCCGACATACGAAGTATCCCCATTTGCATTGGCGTGTTAACCTTTATCCACCTCTCGTCTCCACTGCCCTGTGCACCTGGCTCACAGCTTACCATACAGCTGGTATCGCTCATATGGCGCCGATCGCCCTAGTTGGGCCGCGACGATACTATAGCGGTTCTCCAATTTGTTTTGTTCGGTCTTCTCAGGGCCGCTGCCGCCAAAGAATAAGGCTCCAGCCTCCCCTTTCTGGAAAACAAAGGCGCCTTTGGCCCCACATTCATTTATCTTCGACATATAAACTCCGTCGTCTCTTCTTGTTTTCTGTCTTTCTTTTGTGTGTCCCTTCGCCCGCTATGCTGCTGCATTCCGTCGCCGTCGAACCGCCGTGCATTCATGCATCCAGGTCTCCCGATAGCTTGAGGTGGTATTCGGGCGACCAACGTCGGGTTGCTGAGTGTAGACTCGTTTCCTGCTCTGCGTCTGGTATGTGTGTCGTCGCCTTAGACAATCAGTTACATTCTGCTGACATGGCTCGGGCTCGCTAGATATCTGGTTTCCTTTGAATGACGATGCACCGACCGCTTGGCCCCCCAAAATCACCTTCCCCCTCACAAAATCTCGCAAGACATCCCTCGCCTCTTTCGACGCCATGGAGGGAATCGTTGAGCAGCATTCAAAATGCGGGCGCAGCAGCCGTACGGGATCGCCCACACGAGTGATACCGAACCGTCCGTCCCGATCCAAGTCGCTCAGCAGTGTGCCCATGGCGCCTCCGAATCTGTGGCAAACAGTTGCTAAGCCAAAAGACCGAGAAAGCCTGGGGGAATCAGAAAAATGTTTGCACGCCACTCCGAATCCTGCTCGTGTACGACCGGCTCCTCCCCCAGGGCTTGTGGCCAAGGTCCCTCCATCGAAGCAGAGAAAAGTAGCTCGCGACGATCCTCCTCCCTATTCTTCTGCTACTCCTGCTCTTCGTGTCTACACAAAACCTCCGGGATTGATGGTGCCTTCCATCAACCTTCCACGCGAATACAATGAACGTCTCTTCCTGTATCTGTGGAGGGCTCAGAAACGTAACAACCCATGTCTCCCTCTCGTTGTCTCGCCGTTCCATCCTCTCCGTGTTCTCATGCCTCCTCTGCATTGGAAATCTATCGATAACACAAACAGACCCTTTCCGAAGGTCGAATGGAATTTTAGCAGGCCGCTTCTCTCGTCACTAAACACTCGCTCTCGAAAGTAAGCGGACGTTTTCATGTATGGGGCCCCCCGAAACTGACGCTCCGTCCATAGGCATTGCGACGAGGCAGGCGAGCGTCTTTCGACACACGCAGTTCTGTCGGGGAAGCTCCGTCGTCACTGTCGAGCATGCAGTAAAGACAGTCTGCACAAGCGGCTTCTGCTCGTGCGCCACTGGGCTGCGAATGCGGACGCGGTGTTTGAGTCTGCGATGGCGCTCATAACGGAGGATGACTATGCCATGGGCGACGCGACGGTGGAGTGTTGAGGTTCAGGGCAGGGTCGCTAACGATTGCGACAATCTTGGTGTTATCATTCTCTGAGGGAGCGGTTGAAGAATGAGATGTACATTCGATTCGGGTCTTTGTGGTAATTCGTCGATTAACTTGTAGCTTACTCACCGGCATAAACATTTTGGAAAGTCATTTGTGGGACTATACGGGCTCCGGATAATTGCTCGAGCGGTCTGTCCCGCCAAAAATGGGGAATCGAAGAAATTGGAGGAGATAACGCGATCACGTGGGACGTGATTGCTTTGCCTTTCTTGCGTGCCCTCCATTAACGCCTGCGGCTTCAGGCGTATTCTTGACTTATCCCGTCGAGTCCACAGCGGTAACAGGCATAACGAGGCAATTCAATGTAATCAAAGACAAATTTAATTCAAGGCGATACGGTGTAGCTACTATTTCGAAAACCTTCAGCGTATCTCGGTGTCTAGAAGCCCCGTCCAGCTTGCAACGTTGAATCCTCGAGATGAGGCTGTATTTGTTTCGACCAAACACGAGCACTTGAAATTCTGCCAGCCACCTTCGGGAATTACCGAAGGCCTCTTGCTCTTGACTTGCATGTTCCCGGTGAGTTCTTCCTTCATCGCTCTAAGCGATTCCACTGAAACGCACCCGCTTAGCCCTCGCTCATCCAGGTTTCCACTGGACATGGTTTAAGGCCGTCTCTTGATCTGCTTGGTGCGTCGCTCGTTCTTCTTGTTTGTGCATCTTACTGACGGTCAGCCAGTTCTGTCCAGGTTTCCAGGTGCGTGTACTACACACTCTCTTCTGTTCATTGCTGATCACCTCTGTCGCAGCTCGCCGTCCAAAGTCCCAGTAGCTCCTAGGTCCAGCAATCGCAGGGGGAGAGCTCGTGGGCATGTTAGGCGGCTGCGGCCTCCTGGCATATGGCGATCCGTTCGTGGAGACCCAGAGACTGCGGCCCCTGCCTTTCGTGCGCGCACGAGCGCGTCGGTTTCAAGCTTGCCGTCGCCATTGCTCTACTCAACTAAGCTCCCGTCGTGGAGGGCTCGAGCGGTGCGGGTTAAAATCCCCCGTCCCACGCCCGATGAAGCACTTGTCACTGCTAAGATTTCGAAAGGTGTAACAGCCCTAGCGTCTGGTATCGGGGCATTTGGCGACACGTCTGGAGTTCCTCGGATGTTACTGGCAAGGCTTTCGAACGGATTCGACGAGGTGGATACGATGGACGGCGATTCGGGTGCTGAGTGTGGTGTCGAGGCTCTTTGTGTTTCCTTCTTCCTGTGACGAAGAGGTCCTGCGAGATGCGTGCTACCTTGTCGTTGGTTCGCAGGCTTACGGTGACCGCCTCCTGGGGGTAGCTAACCAAATGCACGCGTAGAGTACTTGTCGTGATCTTGAATACATTTGTTTTGCATTTGTTCCTCCACTTTTGGCATAACCGTGTAAACGCTGTCAAGAGAATCACGGGCGAATTCGGATTGGGAAGAAGGTTTCAAGTGCTTTCAAAGTGACCCAAGAGCGGAGTTGCGAACACGGATCTCATACATCTGAATGAAGACGGCTCAAGGAGATGAAGAGGCTGCGGGATAACTCGGTCGTGCGGGTCAGAACGGACAACATCGACGATCATTGCGGAAGCTTCGTCAATTTTTGTGAAAATTTTGGGGGCATTTGTCAGGGTCACGACCCCCACTTGCTCATCGACTTGGTGGGGTATGAGAGGATATAAGACGTGGGGGAACTGGAGGAATTCAATAACACTAGTACTATAGTCGTCTTCGTCGCACAAACCCCCTTCCTGCCACCATGTCGATGATGAAAGCCGTCGTGTATAATAACGGAAACATCGCTTTGAAGGACATCCCAAAGCCAAAGCCGGGACCGACTGAAGTGCTCGTCAAAGTCTTCGCCGCAGCGCAGAATCCGCCAGATAGTAGGTCTCGAGTCGGGGTAGTGATAGGAAGCTTGATTCATGATATGATATGCAGACATGAAAATCACGTTCGGGATGCCAGAGGGCGCGATACTGGGTCACGATTTTGCAGGAACAGTCGAAGCTATAGGCGCCGGGGTGTCTCCGGGGGTGCGGTTCGTCGGCGAACGAGTAGCGGGGTTTGTGAATAGTGGTGCGGATGAGGAGGCGAGCGGGGCGTTTGCGGAATACTGTGTCGCCGACGCGAATGTCCTCGTCTCTTTGCCGGACAGCTTGGCGTATGAAGAAGCAGCGGGGCTTGGGATGGCAGGCTTCACGGCCGCACAGGCGCTGTGGACCAGTCAGAAAGGTATCCCGACGCCAAAGGCTCCGGCATCGGCAGCGTTTCCCGTGGGTATTGCTTCTTTGGCCGTAAAGCTTCGTTCACATGATTTGCGTTAGATCCTGATATGGGCTGGCGCGACTGCAGTCGGCCAATACACCATCCAACTCGCGAAGCTTTCGGGGCTCCGCGTTGTCACCACTGCTTCCCCGAAAAACCACGAGCTACTGAAAACCCTTGGCGCAGATGCGGTCTTTGACTACCGTGACGCCGAAGTTGTGTCGAAGATTCGGGCGTGGACGGACAATCAATTAGAGCATGCAGTGGACTGCATCTCCGATGCGACGACGACAAGACAGGTTGCGGCATGTATCGGAACCAGCGGGGGTTCAATGGCCTTGATGCTGAAAGAGCCTGTTGACGCGCCAGGGGTGCATGCACAGTTCGACCTCTGTTCTACGATGCTCGGGAAGGTGAGAGTGGGATCACATCATCCGTTTTGCGTGGACTCACCCACGCTTCCAAGCCCTGGGATCATCCGATAATGGGGCTGTTCCCGGTGATCCCAGAGCACTATGAGTTCGGGAAGGCGACGGCGCAGCTTCTCACGCAGCTGCTACGTGAGGGAAAGTTGCGAACGACGCCGGTGAAACTCGTTCCGAATGGGTTGAGTGATGTCGGCGAGTGGCTCGAATATATGAAGCAGGGCAAGGTCAGTGCGCCGATGTACGCTCGAGATTCTTGGCGCAAGTTGATCGCCTGTTTATAACAGGTCAGTGGAGAGAAAATAACATATCGCGTTGCGCAAGAAAGCAAGTGACGTACGGCGGGGAAGTAGAAAATAAGCATTTGCTTCACTGTAATCAATATTATCCCTAGTCAGAGAACTCGTCTCTCGCATCGAGTCTCTGCGTGAACACTCTCGCAGTTGAGGTCACAGAACGGCAAGGCACAGCGTCTGCATTTATAGTGGCCCCAGTACCCACAAACGGAGCATAGTAGACGTGAGGGATACGTCGACGTAGGTGCTTGAGCTGTGAGATAGGTCGGCACGGTGGAAGGAAAACTGGTGAGATTCTGGTACAGAGAATGAAAAATCTGGGGCAGCAGCAGGGAAAACAAAGCAGCGGACCGATTCTTCGAGGAGAGCAGCAAAATTCTTGCGATATAGAAGCGCTGTGCGGACATTCATGGTGGACTTTTTCTTCTTCACACCAGGGATGTTGAAAGTTCGCTTCTCGGAAATGAGCTGTCGCGCACGGCCTTTGGTGTACGTCCCCTCTTCGTCCTCTTCCCCGACATGTGCACTGGGCTCAGCGTAATTCGATCTCTGAGCTGGAATAAGAAGAGATATAATGTGTCCGACGATTCATAGTACTTCAAGTTCGTCTAGATGTCTCTTTGTGCGTTTCGCTATGACATCTGAGGTCAGTCCAGCGACTGGATTGTGCGCTTGACGCGCATCTGGCCAAGAGATTAGCCAGAAAAGATAACGAATGCGTCGTACACACGTACGATGTTCTCGACCCCGTTTCGACATGGACGACGGATAGCGACGGATGTTGAGGACTCGCTTACTTTCCGCTGCCATTTGGCGGATCACCCAATTCGAAACTCAGCATCACTCCACCGGCGCAGTTGCCGTAAGCCATCAATCCACCATGCGAAGCAGCATCACTGCGCCAAAAGGCTTCAGAACGTCTTCAGTTGGTTTGGCTCCGTCAGCCCTTGAATCCTCAGGTTTTGCTGGCATCTGCAACTTCAATTAGGTCTATCGTGACACCAGCGGGTTCATCAAGTTCATAGGCGTCGCCAGTCAGACCCTATTCCGAATTCTTCAGCGATTCCGAATTTCTTTTGGCGGGCGGCGCCGGGATCCCGAATGACTTGAATGTGCTCCGTGTCTTGCCCTCTCCCTCCGCCATGTCAACCCCTCAACTCAATCGCAAAACCCTCAAAGCATGTATCCGCCATTTTACTTGGTCATGGCACACAGTACAATGATTTCCGGGCCCATGAATTTTCGTCCCTCACTAAATATCTTTTACCCCTCCAGATCGTAATGGGGACAGGTGCTGTGGCATCTCTGGTTTCTCGCTTCCACTTTGGCGAAGGCAGCGAAGCAGTCAAAGTCCTGACGCTCCTATTATTCTTCCTCAATCTCTGTTTTTTCTCGATAATAACCACGGCCACCGTTGCGCGGTATTACTTGTTTCCCGAGGTCAGTTAAGGTCTATCATCTACAGGACGATCGAATAACCACAGGGCAGTTATGGGATGCGATGCTCGAACATCCGACACAAAGTCTGTTCATGGGCGCGTTTCCAATGGGGGCCTCGACACTTATCAATCTGTCCTTGACAATACATCAAACCTACTCTTACGGTGGGCCTGGATTCGTGTATGCGCTTTGGGCATTCTGGTGGTTGGATTGCGCGATCTCTTTGTTCATCGCCATTGGGATGATATTTGTGATGTATGCAAGCATTGAATACAGTCCCCAAATCTCACCCCTTTTCTATCAGGATTACTCGGCAGCAGCACTCACTGGGCCAGATGTCCGCCCTCTGGCTTTTACCTGTCGTCACCTTGATTGTCGCCTCCAGCACGGGTGGTCTCATGGCCCCCGCCCTCTCCACCCTGGATCCCGCTTTCTCGGCTCTCACAACCACCGTGTCCTTCAATATTTTGCTTATGGGTCTCTCCTTAGCCCTAATGATCATCACGGTGTACCTCATGCGCCTTGTGGTCCACGGGCCTCTCGACACCGGTCTCATCTTGTCCTCTTTCATCATTCTGGGACCTCTCGGCCAAGGCGGCTTCTCCATGCTCGTCAACGCACAAAACATAAACCATATCATGCTTCCCGCACCTTTCAACCCTGCCGCGATCCAGACTGTCTGCTTGTGTGCGGCATGGACTCTGTTTTCCATGGGGCTGATATGGCTTTGCATCGCGCTATGTTCCGTTGGAAGCGTTCTTTTGCGGCAGCGCGTCCCATTCTCCATCACCTACTGGGGCACAATCTTCCCGACCGCCGTGTTCGCACTCCTCACCGTCCAACTTGGGGAGGAGCTCAAGAGCCCCGTACTCAACTACCTGGGCGCAATCTTCTCTGGTTAGTGGCACAGTTTTAGCTGCCCAAAAGATTTTTTCACTGAATGGCGTCGGCTTTCAGTCTTGGTGTTCTTGCTATGGATCTTCGTATTCGCGAAAACGATTCCCGCTGTTTGGAATACGTCCCTTTTCTTCTCTCCCTGCGCGTCCACTCTGAGCGAGCGAACGCCGTTGGCGGTGGAACATAGGTCCGGTGTGACGACCGGGTATAGTAGTACTTGATGATAGAGATGCTCTCATATACAGGCTGCCTACTTCAACCGTAGGCAGCACAATATTACTAGAAGATCCTATTGCTATGTGCTGAGGTAAATAATAGTTTTCGATAGAAGTGTCTACTCGTATTACAGTACCGAGGGGTCACCCACAGAGGTATTCCCCGACTGCTGGATCGCGGTGGTCGACAGTGCGCCGACTGTTGTATATATGTGGGTTTTGAAGGGGTTTTCTGAAATACGCCGTTGGTCCCGATCACTTTCTCAGCTTCTCCCACCTCTTTCGCTGCCTCTCGTTCCCCCAAGATCAGCCGTTTCAGAGCTCTTCAAGGCGATAAACTGGCAACCAAGACATTTGGACGGGGAGATGGCACGTACATACCTGATCGTCAAAGAGAAGACTCTGAAGAGAAAGGTTGTTTGCGCTAAATACCAGTAATTGTCGTCCTGTGCGACGTCGGCCAACGCCCTACCATAATTCGCCACCCTTGCTTTCTCTGCGTTCTCCCAGAAACAGTGCGGATGTACGTGGAAATGGCCAAATTGGAGCGACAACGGGTCGTCGTTACTCGTACCCCTTTTGCGACTTTCGCAATTTGTCAATCCCCAACTTCGCACCTTCAAGTCCCGTATCATGGTCGGATATTACTCTTGATCTACCTTGCTCTTCTCCGGACGACTGCTTAAAGTGCGCTCATGGATGGGGAAGACCTGCAGGCTGTATCTGGTTATTGCTCGTAGAGGCGACGTGTTTGTCGCGAGACATGTTGTATGTCCTCCGTATCCTTACTATTCGTATCTCTCTCTCATGACAAAATATTCATACAGCTACAGACAGGAGCGACTTGTACGATTCAGACTGAGACACCGTTGCCTATGGGATATAACCATGATTTCTCAATTTATCGCCGCGTGAATGCAGAAGGGACGAAATGTGATGTTGCAGCTGCGAAAGCCGACGGCGTTCGCTATCACAGCTCTTCTTTGACTGTGAACGAACCACTATTTTGTCTTATGCTGGATCGCAAGTACTGTCCGAATGACATGTCATCGTCGCCAATGACCCCAATGTCTTGCGAACGGTGATTATTCGCCTTGCAGGCTTATTTGGGTGGGCCATGCTACGTATCTGCGCTGGGATCCCCTTTGCTGAAGATAAATGTAGCCTGATGCATGAAGAAACGATATTCGGTGTCATGTAGTGGACACGGGGGACCACCCATGTTTAGCTTGGCGATAATCAAACCCTCCTCAACAATGCCTACGTCGAAACGCCGCATATGGCATTCTCCTCGCGTCCGACGAACTGGACGACCAGACCGTCAGCGATGAAGTGGCGCGACAAGTATTCTTCATCAGTCTTCATTGGCACAAACCAAGACGCTCGCTCGCCCGTTCTGAGATTTTGTGCGAGCTCTGGGCCGGATTTGACTCTATCTTCCCTGACCGCGGTCAATCTACCCCGAAGACGCCTGTCGTCATACAACACACAGTCGCTTCAAATTCCGTGATGGCCTATATCTCCCAGTCTGTAGCGTCGCTCCGGGGCGACTACAGCAGCGTATTTTAGCTGTGCAACAGCAAAGCGAGTGCTGAGCTATGAACCTCAAGTGAGCGTTGAGGATGGTGTTCGACGAACTATGGTGGTCAGTTTTCTTTGTTCCATAGAAACGTGGCATTCACAAGCGCGCGATCGTAGTGGTTTAGGTTCAAGGCGGAGCATGACGAGGGTAAACAGAGAACGCGGCACGTCCAGCCGCACCCAGTCGTCCGTCACAACTTCAAAACAGTGCAGCGTGCCAGTCGGGCGTGCGGTCTCATCAGGAAAGATCATATGTCATCGGACTATGTATTCAGCTCCTTTGCGGCCCCATCCTGTCAGGCTGCGCTCGGTTTGTGCGCGAACGAAGTCTTCTTCTCATCGATATGCGCCACACTTGCGTGTGAATTCACCGGAAACGGAAATTTCTTTCTGGGGAAAACTTCGATAAAAGCTGGCGCGTCTCAACGGCAGGCTGTGACCTCGCTAAAATCCCCCAACTTGACTCTATGGTCAATGGCAGTCACCCCCTCAATATCGACTCAATCCGCTCGGGAATCAGTTCATTTGCTTCAAGGACGCGATTGGGGCGTACAGTATCTGGCTCGTTGAGAACACGATGCTATTCTTTGACTCTTTTGTTTTCATCCTCGGTACATAGCAGGCCGCGGCAGTTTGCCTTTTCCACCCCTCTCTGTCAACAATTCAATTGCGAAAGTCATGTTGTCCTATGTTGTCGTTGTTCTTAACGCGCTTATCTATCATCTCGTGGCTGTTTGTGGGCGTCGGTTTGATCTTCCTTCAGTTCTTCATTGGTTTTTGTCGGTCTTCATCTGGCTACCGCAATCCGGCAAGATGCCACAATCGATAGATCTAGACGCCCGTGCCTAATGCCAATTGCCCTCATTTGCTTGCGCACGGCCACCCAGCGGAGTTTTCCCAAATCAACTCCAACACGTGTGGCAATCGCTTAAAAGCTTCGAGCTTTGTTCGAATTCTCCGGCAGCTGCCTCCCTTCCCCGTTCCTGCGCCACCGGTAGATGGACTTGCTTCGCGGTTTTTTTCCGAGCTTTGCGTATTCCGAGAGGCAACACAGGACCCGCGTTGCCACCGACTCCCCGAGCCCTACCTTCTTCCCTGCCAGTGATATCCCGCCGCTTGACATTGACGACGTTTTGGTCGCAACGGATGACAAATTCTGCTCTTTGAATGGCAGCCCTCGCCCCCCTCGAATTGAAAGCAGGTTGAAGCCCGACGATGCTACACTGGTCAAATACTTCAAGTCTCTTCATGTCGCCGATTCGTACAAAGGCGATGGGCCCCAGCATGTCGAAAGCAGCCCGCCGACCCTTCAAGTTCAGTCTCGATACCCCCGCCTTCCAGACGGCGTGCCACCCTCGCCTTGCGACTGCGATGGGCTCGACTTGAGCATTCGAAACTGGGTAAGTGACCAGGATTACTATGTGCGAGCGCTACTAAGGCGAGCTTCGAAGCCCGGTCGGCACAGTCGGAACTCCTTTCCCCAACTCCCTTTCCCCTTCGATGACATATTCGACAGTCCCTCCACTGTCGGGTCGTCACCTTTCCTCTTCCCTGAGACTCCTCTCCTCGACGTCGAGATGCCCGACAGTCCTTCCGATATCTCGTTGCCTCTCAGTCCACGCTCCGTCCTGGAAAGTCCCACTCTGGAGGAGACCTTCCTTGATACTAGTGACGACGATCCTTACGCCAACTCATTCCCTCCCAGTCCGAACTCTTTCACTGAGAGTTCCCTTCCCCAGGAAGTGCGTCTTAACCCCAAACACATGAACGAAACATCTTCTGCGCACAGTCCGTCTTCCATGTCGGAAGGCCCTAGCGTAGAGGGAAGCTCCCTTGACGAGGTCAATGACCCCACTCCCTCCGAAGGAAACGCAATGCGTGTCGTCCACGGCTTCCCCAATCCAACCCCGTGGATTCGAAAGACATCAGGGATCGATGCACATCTTCCTTTGAGCCTCTATTCCTTGGCGGACACCCGCGAGCGGCCCCCATACAAGTTACACTTGCTCGTTATGCTTGCGATATACGAAAGCGTGGACCAGCAGCTCAGGCTTGTTGAGATTTATGATGCGATCGCGGCTCGATTCTCATACTATAGGCATGCGACTAATCTAGCGTGGCAGGTAAGTCTTTCGAGCGACCACAAATCACTGTCGACTTACATTCATTCTGTTATCAGAGATCCATACGCCACACCCTGACACTGCGGTCCATCTTCGTAAATATCAAGACAGATCTAGAACCGAGCGGCCCAGGGAAGAAGAAACACGGAAGGCGACAAGGGCAAGCGAAGGGTGGATATTGGGTCCTTAATTCTGCTGCAAAGGACGAAACACGCCCTCGGAAACGCAATCGTGACCGTCCCACCAACGAAGCTGATGATTCCGACCCCGAGGAAACTCACGAGGAGTTTTGCGCGGTTGCTGGTATCATAACAAACCCTACTGCCGCCAAATTCCCCACGAAAGTTCAATCTCGGGTCTCGTCTGTGTCAAACGCCAGCGCTCCTCTTCGTCGCTCCACGCGTGGCTTGGGTTATTGATGCGAGTTCTTGACTTGCCATTACGCTGCAGAGTCCAAGTCCTCGTAGTTTCAACTGTCATTTTCTCTCTCATCTACTGTCTTTGCATTTGCAATCGCTTTCCCTGCTTTCCTCCATGCTGTTCTGATCTCCCTCCATATACTTTCCATCGCACCTCGCATCGCTTTGTTTTCATCCGGCATACCGCTTTCACATTCGCACTCTATACCCCCTTTGTACCACTTGCCTTGCGCTCCACTTCTGTAGCATATTTAACACACTGACTCAACGCGCAGAATTCTGCCATTATGCATACGATAGTTGCTATTATGTAGCTACATTCGGACTCCATCACAGAGTACTGTAGTACCAACAAAACCCCACGTTCCAATCACTAGCTAGTCTACCTGTTTTTAAGGGCTCTGTCGTACTTGATCCGTCTTCGACCAAGTTTCGGGACCTCAAATTGTATCTTGTGCCAAACCTTCTGAGCTTGGTCAAGCCATTCATCGTTCATCCCCGGGCGGTGACAGGCGAGAACCTCGCCGGCCTCATCAATCTACCAACGTTGCGTCGTTTCGTGCAAATAAGAGAATTTATATTGAACAATGTGCAAGGCGTACAAGTCTGGGGTATACATGTACCGCTGCTATGTACCCCTTTCTTTGCTCATTTCGGGCTGGCAGGCAAGGCACCATTAAAAGAGGATACAAATCTGATCTTACAGCCGCGCAGTTAGTGGTTGTGTCGCCGCTGTGGAAGATCAGGACAAGACAAGGAAGATCCCGAACCTTAAAGCTTGCCTCCACCGTGATCATTTGCTTCTCGAATTCACAGGGGGTAAACTTCGGAAATGGAAGGCAATGAGATGCGGGCCGAGTCGCATCTCAAGCACAGGAGCGTGTATGGGAAACATTCGTGGTGGCCATGGCAGTACCAGCTTCAGTAGCTGCTAACTGTGGAAAGGCAAGCAGGGACGAACACCATACTAGCTCGACTCGGATCGTGGACGCCGGGGCCCACGCGTCGCGATATCGATAACCGGCGAGGGAATACCAGAGAATCCTGTTCTTTTGTTTTTCGGCAAAGAGACGGTACCTGAGCCCGAAATTCTGCCGCATGTGCAGAGCCACTGAGCCGGCGCATGCGGGGCATGATATGAATGAAGTTGATACAAGCTGAGAACCAGTGGGGAGTGACAGAATCTCAAGCCTAGGTTTGCGCACGAGGCTCGCGGGGTCCGGCAGAAGCCAAGGAGAAGCTCAACAGCATAACCGCTTTTAATACGACAGCTTGGGAATAGTCGTTGACCTAGTATTGAATTTTGGGTTCATAAACAGGAAGGCCGTGCAGATAGCAAGACAACGAGGTGCGACTGAGTATTAGCTGACACATGGCCGTCACACATTGGCTGAGACAGCAAAATAGTCTCCAAAGGTTGCTGCTTTGTTCGCATCGCCTCGGGTTCTGTTGCAGATTTTCCGCCAGGCTTGTAAGCATGGAGCAGGCGAGGTACGGTAGGCGGGATGGTCGAGGTTGGTTTTGAAATTTTGACATCCGAGTTCCGAAGAAGTCCGAAGTGCCGCGGCAGCTAAGTAGGTGATGTAACTGCCAAATCAGGCAGATGCCGAGTCCGTCGGAATCTAGAAAATTCAAGCACCACTTTGCCATGGGCATTGTAGTGCCCGTATACATAGTATGTAGCTCTTTCTATGATCCCATGGGACATCTTTTGTTATGTTGAATGGAGAGAAAATTGTCGGCCGTTGAATGGGGGAAATCAAGTGCATCAATTAATCACCGATATCATCAATCTCGACCTCAATGCGGATCGTATGCGCTACAATGACGCAAATGGATTTCGAGCGAGCGGTAGCTCAAATACAGTTGCGTCATACATTGGAAGTATGCTAGAATATTGACAATTGTGCCTTGACTGGGAGCCAGACTGCCGGATCGATCAATCAAGTCTGGTCAGTCAGGAGGTACCATATGACGCTCTGCTGTTAACTTCAAGAACTTTTGAGCATTGATGTCATACCGTATAATTTGGTATTAACATCTAACTACAGTAGCGACGGCAGCATGTGGCAAAATATCGTCCACCCATCAGTCAGCTTCAACTTCGGGCTCCCAATCTGTTCATACACTTCTGCTGCCTGCGTATCAAACTCGTCTGACACCCAACGATAGCACTCCTCCCTCGACTTCGGGATATTCTGTCGAAGCTGATCAATGTATTCTTGTGGCGCCTGCTCACCAAATTTAACAAGTCCGAATCGTTCCGGAAAATCACAAATGTAATTTGGCGAGAACCCGGAGGGAAGGACTTTATCCTTCTGTGACCGAATACGGTGATTATTCCAGTAATCAACAAAATCATCCAGGCAGAGCTGAATGATTTTTGGCCACAGCCAATTGAATAAATTACTAAGAAATGTTTGTCAAAAATGTGATGGTTGAAAAGTTGGGGAAGCGTACACATGAACATCGTAAGCTGCATTGAAATAATTGAGAGTTCGCCCCAGCAGTAAAATTTCCTTGATGTCAAGCCCAACATAGTTTGTAAAAAGCTTCCACGATGCTTCAATGGGAATGTTGTCGGTACTTGGCAATGCCACAAATGCAGGATGTTTTTCCAAGGAGACATTGGGCATGCATTTTTGGCTAAAATATTGAGTCAAGACCACGGAAAAATAAACCAGCATAGTGCATACCGCAAAGCAACATGTGCTGCATATAGCTCCCCCGTTTCCGACCCGCCATCAACTGTTGCTTGAACAAAGACTATAAGAAAAGGTCAGAAACAAGCCTTAGATATGTGAATGAGTGAACACATACCACCATTATCTTCGACCAAGTCAAGATAGTAATGACCGACAGTTGATGAGCATCGTGCATTTGGGACAGTCAGGAATTTGATCATTCTACTGCTTGAGTGGCATCGAGAACCATAGATATCTATACCAACTCGCCCCATGCGCAAGGCTTTGAAGTTCAATTTCTCGTGGCCGTCAAAATGAACTTCATAGTAAACTCCGGTGTCGGTAAGGTGTCCACGCTGCTTAGGGGTACGGTTACGGCCCGGATATCTAATCTCTGCTCCACCGGGATCCAAGTCAGCCATCAAACGGCGAACGGTGTCGCTGAGAAATTATCAGCTTGAAGTACACCAGAGAAGGAACAAAACCTCCATACCGGGGAATTTTCAATCCATGTTCACGGGCTATCTGAGTCTGAACTGTTCCGGGACCCTTGCGAGA
The DNA here is from genome assembly GCA_037176885.1 of Favolaschia claudopus. Taxonomy (NCBI): domain Eukaryota; kingdom Fungi; phylum Basidiomycota; class Agaricomycetes; order Agaricales; family Mycenaceae; genus Favolaschia; species Favolaschia claudopus. Next base: position 429,946 of record JAWWNJ010000110.1, read on the forward strand.
GGAAGCATTATTAGAAATGACTTCGCCGATGATTGTGGCTGAAATGTGTTCCGGCGGTGGTTTCTTGACAGTGTCGACATTGAATCTACGATTGAGGCCTTTCAAAGTAGTGAGACTAGTACATGCAAGTGAGCAAAGTGAATAATCGACTTTCAAGAACTCTATACGCACCCAATCTTGTAGTTAAAATCCTTGACGAGATAATCCAGTTGCTGAGCAAGACTCAGACTGTTACGAGAATATCTGTGGAGCGCTGCTTCGAGTACATCATCCGGCGGTCCTGATATTTCAACGTTAAGTCGGATTTAGAAATTTGGGAATACCCTCACTTGTGCCGTTGTAGTGACCATTATTGCCAGCTGTGTTGACCATTTGACGGTGTTCACTGAAGATTGCAGTAGACTTACAAGCTATTTATGTTATTGCGCTTGGATGAGTCGGGTCAAGACAGGTTGAACCGTGGGAAATTCGCTTACGTGTATTCTTGCCTCCCGTATCGACACTTGTTCCGAAAATGACTCCAAAATGACTCGGATTGCAGAGCATTCACCGACCCACTGTGCTTTCCGTGTGTGCATGAAACTGGACTGACTCAGAAATTGTGCAAAATCAGCGAGTTGACTCGTCCAACCCACCTGAATATCCGTGTTTCCGGATAACTCTCATCTCCGGATTCTAATGTTGCTGATCAATCGCGTTACTTCTTTTGTTCTATCCGTACAAGTTCAACCGTGGGAGCTACCTGCGGTTATCCTTTTGACCCACCTTCGTGCCCGCTCCGGAAATGACTCGAATTGCAGACTCGCAGATTTCGTGCTCACAAAAAATCAGACTGACTCAGAATTTGTTTGAACCCATGACTCGAAATGTACCCACCTCAATATCCATCCGAAGCCCAGTTACAACGAGCAGCACGGTTCCGACTTTTGATTTGTGAACTCTTTCACCTGTCACTGAGGCTGTACTTATTTATAAACACTGAAAGCACCACCCGAAATTCAGCCACCTACTTCTACTATCTACAATGGCTCAAGATGTCGACCCAACTCTTTGCACTAATCTCAACTCTCCCGGTGAATGCTGTGGCGCCTCTTTCGATCACAAGGCAACACCTGGACTCTGTGCAGCATGCTATGTCGCTACTACGGACTCAGCGCGCGCCTTGGAGATGAAGGTATTTTTTTATCTTTAACTTTCCGAGAAATATAATGATCGTACTCTAGGATTGGCCCCAATGCGAGGGCTGCTCGGCCCAACTGAAGCTTCTCAAAGGGTCACGTTGTGGTTCATGTATTAGAAAAGGTAAGTTCGATGGTCTAGTAGATCTTGAGTTCAAATTGAACAAGCAACATTTTGACTAGATGCACAAGCCTTGCCACCAGCCACGCCTCTACGGACGCAAGATCAAAACCTCCCGCCGAACTCCGACTCATCGGCCGACAGCCTTCAAAAGCTTCAAGCAGATGCTCGGCGTACCGCTATGTTTGCTCGCACCCTTCAAAAAGGATCACACAAATCCAGCGGAGGTACTTTGTCTGCGCCGATTGGAAATGCAAAGGGTATGGCTCGGCAGATTACTGTATATCTCGTCCCTGCCACCTCCAATACTCGGACTGATGCATCGCGTATGCTCGGAAACGCCACCCGGGCCTTTCCTGAGGATACCCCGATGGAAGGTGAGTTTAATGAGCACTATTCTGCGTTGGATTTGTGATTCTTAGTTCGTTTATTTGATAGATGTCATGACGCACCTTCTTCGCCATTGGAATTTGGATTGGGAAAAGGATTCTGCAGAAAGTCTCACACCGTGCGCATTTTCATCTTTATCTTTCAGTCAAGACTTCAAGTATTAACGAGTCGTAATTACAGGGAACACATATCTCTCCGTCTCTTTGGCAATGTTGGAATTCAACCGCACAGCACTGCCGGGTCTTTGGGCAATTTCTTCAGCATTCATGATCGTATCTATGGCAATAATCCAAAGAAGATGCTTCAAGGACCTCCGACCCTCAAACTACCTTCTCCTGCCATTTACCTGGAGGGGTTGATCTTGGTCAAAGAGGTGAGCCGTTGATTATTGGTCTTGCGCCTGAATTGTAATTCATTTACTTAGTATGAGGATCAAACCAGTGCCGAAGCCCCGTACTTTGTGCACACAGAAAAGGAAATCAGGAAGCGTAAACTAAGTGCAACCACCGGAAATGTCACAAGTGTTGTTAAGCGTACTCGAAGTAAGTCGCATTTCGCCGAACGAATGTAAAAGTATTAATAATGACTTACTATTGGTAGGCCAACTCCCGAGCCGCGTGTTTACACCCCTGCGCTCAGAAATTGGTGATCTTCCTGGCTTTTCAAAGGTCCTTTTCCTTTTTGCTACTGTCTCAGTGGCGAGGGATGGTGCAGTTAGCATTATCTGGCCGGATTCTACCGCCACTCCGGTGGCTTGTACTCTACAAGATACACCTCTAGGTCAAGGAAAGACGAAAAAGGTGTTCAAGGTGCGTTTTCAATTCAATTTTGATTCGATTTTACTCATCGAAGGTGTAGGCCATTTACGACGGGATGCCCTGGGTCGCCAAACGCTTCTTCGACATTGGTACTGGGGAGGAACAAGTCGAAATCCACGAAAACTCGAAGTTCCTCATTCAAGAAATCACTCGTTTGGCAAAATCGGGTTATTATCTGGAACATTTCGTTGCTGAGGCGAAGCAGAGGGGAGTTAGCATCGACGAAAGTGAGCACTACTCTCTACTGATATGCTAGACTACTAAGTTTCTTCAGCAATCTCCGTTACTGATTTCAAACTTGGACTTGAGATACAAGATGGTGCCTCACCTTCTCTCGCGTCCGGAGTTTCGCTCGACCGGTACCAAGATGCAAACACCAACTCCGACTCCAAATTGCTCTGGCTGTTTGAGCCTCGTCGATCCGCTCGCGTTGAGCACTGGAGTGGAACCAATGACTATCCGGCTTGGCACCACAAGAAACTTGGCAGCACTTTGAACGCATTTACTCACTATGTATATCACCTCACCCAGGAATCCACAGTTCTTGCTGACCTTCAAAGTATGTTTAATTCTCTCCTCCTTGTCGAGATTCATACTGATAAATCTATCTCCTGTAGCTTCAACCGCTGTCAACGAACACGGAGATGGACTCAATGTCTTATTTGACATGATGACTCACACAAGCAATGGGTGCGTACAACCTGAGCAATCTTTTTCTGCAATTCCCTCAGACTTTACAGTGCCAGCGGGGTCGGTGATCATGGCCAGGAAGGCATCGATACCTTTGTTCAGAGCCACGAGTGCGTTGACCGGTGTGATGGACTTGGGCTCAGTAAGGAAGGATTTACAAAGGCTTTGAAGGAGTCGGGTGAATCTGACGAAGAAGAAGAAGATCAGTAGTATTATTTACTTACTATTCGAATTCTCTCGGAGCGTAGACCAGATTGCAATTGCTTATATTGTCTTGTTCTTCCTGATTTGATTCTTTCGGAGCAGAAACTAAGACAATTGCATTGTGGATTTGATTAAATTGATCTCGGTCTGCCCAAGACTAGAGTAGAGGTATTATAGTCATGCTACTTGTCCAGAATCTCCCTTTTGCATCTTTACGCTCCGAGATTGTACTGATCGTTTGACAAGTTGAACCGTGGGAATGCCTGTTGATCGCATCAATGCAGCTCGAAAAAATTGAACCTCGACGATTTCTAGGTAAGCAGAGATACAGAATCGATAAATCTAGTCACTATTGAATAGTAGTAGCTCAAATTAGCTCTATATCAGCTCATTTTAACTTTGCGCGGTGGGGAAACTGAACATTTTGGGGGCAGATCTAATGTTTTTTCTTAGGCACCTAATAGTAGAGGAATAGAGGCCTAGAGCTCAAGCGGTAATTTTTCCTCGATCATCAGTAGTACATAGATTACTGTGTTGGATTTCCGGACCATGTTTGTGCATAGAATTGAGGCGTAATAACCCCAACTTTGAGGCGGCCACATTACACAGCCACAGACTACATCTCACAATGTCCTCTTTTTCACACGGGGGTTGCCTCAGAACACTCTACAATTTCGTTTGCATTAAGACAAGCTTCATTAGCTTTCACCTGTACCTCAACTAGGTATGGGAATGCACGATAGCCTGACTATAGACACAGCACAGTCTTCCTAATTAGGCAGATACATCACGTACTTAGCCGCGGCACTTCGGACTTCTTCGGAACTCGGATGTCAAAAGGTCAAAACCAACCTCGACCATCCCGCCTACCGTAAGGCGAGGAGACCTTCCCTAATCCAGAAGGCAGAAGTCCAGATTCGAAACTGAGTGAGACTCGCCGTCGTTTCGGGATAATGTCATATCGAGCGTGCACAATGAACACGCGTCCCGAAGGCGTTCGGCTCGTGTTCAGATTGAGCCCTTTTCGAGTCAAAGCGGCCGGAGCTGGCAAGCAGGCATCGATAAGTTAGAGAAACGCGCACACCTCGACTTCGGACTGCATGTTCTCATCTGCTTCATGTTCAGTTCAATTACTGAGATGAGAAACGTCGGGGGCCGCAAGCAAGTCAATACTGACGTCGCTCCTGCCAGTTGGGAGTTGGCGGAACGGCAACAGTGGAGGAGTCAGTCGAGTCACCAACAGGCCGGAATTCGGGATTATCACACCCGATGAACGGCAGGGACCGAGTATTTCCCACAGTTGAATCTCATGGTGCAACGAGAACAAATGGGAAATGGAAAGTCTGGCATCAAATGTCTGGGATCAGGTCTGGCCGCAGGTCGGCCAGACAATGATCGGAACATTCCGAGGTATGCCGAAAGGCCGAATTACCTTGTTTTCTGTGTTTTTCGCATTCTCCTCAGGCATTTGATAGACTCGAACCAATCTCTCGCTGGCACTTTGACGGGGAGGAATTAGTGCCAGGAGAGACTGGTGGAACTTATCAGTAACTTGGCAGAGTGGAAATATACCCGATATGGTAATTAGCTGCGCCTTGATGTTCGGATTTGTGGGCTGCTCGCCCTACCTATGCCTGAAGTAATTTGAGGGAATTATTCGGAGGTACTGCAGCTGCAATCCAGCCAAAATTCAGCTACATCAAAGAGTTGTAGGGCACTCAACGGTGGTCACTGCTCGCCAGCTCCTTCTCACGCCTCCGGATTTGTGTCCCAATCGGGTATATTTTGGGCTATTGCATCCGCACTCTGCCACGCCTCGCCTAAGATCTACCAGCCTTTACTAGGACCCCGGTTTATCCCTTTGGAGGCCAGATCCCGAATCGGCCAAAACCCCCAATTTTTGTCCGAACCAGTTTTGGGGCGGATTGGGTAGTTTTTGTCCGAACCGGATGTAGCCTGTGATGCCGTAAGTCGCCAAAAGCGGGTGATTTCTCGCTTCCCACCATCAAAAATGCTCGATTTTTCTCCCCGAGCTGTTTTCTGCGTTCTTTCAACCAAATCTAGGCATCTCCGCGCTGATTCTGAAGAAATTTGCTTTTTCCGACTCTCGGCTTGTCCTCGGCCGATTGACCTTCGCTCAAGGCCGAATTTTTGTCCGAACCGGATCTAGGTATCTGGGCTCCGTCCCCCCAAATTTTGTCCGAACGGCATCGGCCCCTCCCCACCAAAATTTGTCCGAACCGGGATCTGGCATTTGGGTGGATAAACCGGGGTCCTCCTTTACTGAAGGTAATACCGAAAGTAAAGTGCTGGTCCGAGCCTAGGCATTTGAAGGTATGTATGCGTTACAAACGCCTATCATGTGTTTATAATTTGTAGAAGCTGCAGAAAAATCAAGTGAAACGTCCCAGATCGATGTGTGCAGGACAATTGATCCCATTTCCCCACCTCGCCCAGTCCACAATTGGTGAAAATGTCGCTGAAAGTAGCAGCTGCTTAGTTTCTACATGTCTGGGTGCATGCACATAACATTTCCGGGAAGCAAGACAAGAGGCAATGCACTGCAGCTCATTTCTTGGGATATCTTGAGGACTCCGGGCACAAGCATCATAGTCAAGCAATTAAAAATGTATATATCTTGTAATTGACGCGCGTTAGCATTCCTATGTCGCGTCGAAACAGGCCAGAAGGGTTCGTATATTCGACGCGTCGTGTTTGTTTACACTTATTGTTCGACAGTCATCGATCACGTCACATACTCTGCCGATCGCCGCCGGACGTGATGCCAGACGTTTTGGCGGACTTTCCAAATCCCATTCTTTCTGGGTGCAACAGGTGCTTTGAATTCATTATGGCGTATGTTGAGTGTCAATGATATACAGATCGTTCTTATTCCATCGAGAGAGGTCGAAAATATGCTAAGCTAGTAAGGTAAGGTACAGAATCAACTCCTCCCTTCGAGACACCACTGTAGAAATGCTACCAAAACCGGCGATACTGGATTCTACAATGAATCTCAGTCAAAAAACATTCCACCATTGCTCGATATCTGAGCAAAAAGATCAACCATAAATCCGTGGAAATCAAATGGTACTCACAGTTTGTCCTGAAACACGACGGGGTGCGATGAGTTTCCGATGACTACAAAAGTTCAAGAGTAGCTACTAGTAGTGCGTACCGGTAATAAATCGGGAGTCTTCAGAAGCCAAGAAAGATACCAGACTGGCGATATCTTGTGGAGTACTGTGGTAATTTGAGCGATTCAATTGCGACTTATACCAAGGAAGACTAACCCAAGCATGTGAAGGGGCGACATTTGCTTGAACTGAGCAGAAGGATAGAACGGTAAAAAAAACCTATCAGCAATCGTATACGTAGTATGCTCACCATTTCCGTCATAGCTTCAATGTCAGATTCTTTTTGTGTAGTCGCCATTCCTTTCACTGCCGAAAAACCCTTGTCATTCTCCGAGAACGCTCGTGAAGCGAAAGAGAACGTACGCATGGGTGTGTCTATCGCGCCGGGAGCATAGGCATTTACCGTTATACCATGCTCTCCGAGTTCGAGAGCTAGCAATTAATTATTCATCGCCTCATTGAATTGATGCGAATGCTTAACTCACCTGCAGCTTGTGTGAGACCTCTAACCGCAAATTTGGACGCACTATACACTGCCTGTGTTTGCATGCCTTCATTAAGAAAATGAATAGTTGAAGTGAGTATCAAAGGCTTTTGAAGTTTTGCACACACACACGTACCCTTCTTCCCTGCGACAGAGCATGCGCCAATGATACGCCCACCACCTCCCTCAGGCTGCTTGATCATCTGGAGACCGGCGTACTTGTAACAAAGAAACATGCTTCGCGTGTTGACTTGCATGACCTTGTCGAATTGCTCCGCCGAAACTGTGGATGCCATGTCGGACTCGACTACACAATCACGGCGTCCTTGTCAATGCTTAAACACACCTTCAATCAGCTTCTTCCCATAGGGTCCAGCAATCCCCGCGTTTGCGACCATCTGCCGCCGATATGAATCTCAAGATCCAGTGGGCACAGATAAATGCACGAACCACGTTAAGCCTTCCATGTTGGCCCGCGACGGCTTCAATCATGTTTTTGACCGTCTCGTCATTCGAAACATCTCCGGTATGCTTCGAGCTCTTTCGCCCTTTTTTCTTGATTTCGTTCACGAGTGTATCCAATTCGGACTTGTCAGTTATGTCGTTGACGGCAACGTCGAATCCGTCGGCAGCGAGTCGGAGGGCGATACTTCGACCAATGCCTTGTGCTTTAGTATGACGAGCGGCGTGTTGTTGAGACCAAACAACTTTGGAAAGGCAGGACCCAATACACACCGGCGCCGGTGACGAAGGCTACTCCTTTGGCAGATGGCATGTTGGGAAGTTAGAGAAAAGGAAGAGCGACGCTGCTAGAGTTCTTGCTGGGTTGTCACTGACAGATGAGAGACAGGGCCATCCTTTATACTGCAAAGTGACGTCCTGGCGCCTATCTGTTCAAACAAGCGTCGAGCTAGTAGAGCTTGAAGCATACGTTGATTAGAGCTTGAAGCGACGAGTTTGGGATATGCTTAACGGCCCTACTAGTACAGCATCGGTCGGATTCACTGAAGAAAAGATGCGAGAGCTGTGAGAATACGTGCGTAGGGTAAATTAAACACGGGAGTCGTCAACGAACCAAGGACCAGCAAACCGAGTATAGCTATTAGCGGTGGAGGAGGAGTTCGGCCAGTACCAAGCGAGTGCAATTTTCTTCCGCGAAAATTCCGTGTTCCGTGATCAAAGAATGAGTGATCAAAGAATGAGTTCGCGGTATGTACGTATCGTCGGCGACGTTTGTGCATTGTTTCAACTTCATACTATTCCCACTGAGGCCACCCACTCTGAAGTTCGGTCGCTCATCGTTGTTGGAATGTTTGACATTAATTTTGTGAAGAGCAAGTGGAGAGCGAGAATTGAGCGAGAAAGGGAATTGCGCTGAGAGCGGATCATTGATTGAATCGAGTGGATCAAAGGGCGGCATTCTCCCGAGTAAGATCGACAGCCACGCCGTTTTCCCATTTACCCAGAAAAAACCATCTCGAGCCCTGCCACATTTTGAAGAGTTTCCACAGTCTCTACTATGTACCAGCTTGGCCAGACGGCGGCGGCGATGAGTCGAGTAGTTGAACTTTTCGGGTCTAAGTATCATGCCGATGAACGGGAAACACCGACTATTTCCCACGGTTGAATCTCATTTGCAACTGGCGGTGCGCGAATTTAGAGCTGGCCTTAGGGCGTAGGTTGAGTACGTTGAGTATTCATATATTATATTCATATATTCATATTATTCGGTCACATACACGCAATTGGCAAGCCCATTGAAATTTGAGAGAGGTCAAGAATTTGAGCCCACAAAGATAAGAATGCTAAGCTAAGGAAGGGTACAGATTCAACCTCTAGATCTTCCAAGTTCCGAACCCCTTCGAGAAAACCATAGAATTGCTCATTCAACAACGTAACTCAATCAAAAAAGATACCGCCATTGCTCGATATCTGCGCAAGGAAATCAGGTGAACCATCATATCCAGCGAAAACAAATGGTACTCACAGTTTGTCCTGAAACACGATGGGGTACGGTGAGTTTCCGATGACCACAATTCACGAGTGGCTATTAGTGCATACCTGTAATAAAATGCGAGTCTTTGGAAGCCAAGAAAGATACCAGGTTGGCAATATCTTCCGGAGTACTGTGGTAGGATGAGTGAAGTTTCAAGTTGAGCGATTCGATCTCGAGTTCGGACGACTAACCCGAGCATGCCAAGGGGCGACATCTTCTTGAACTGGAAAGAAGGATAAGAGAAGGTAAGATGAGAGCCTATCGGCGGTCATATACATAGTAGACTCACCATCTCCGTCATAGCTTCAGATTCTTCTTGAGAAGTCGCCGTCCCTCTCACTATCGAAAAATATGTCATTTTGCGAGAACGGTTACAGTGGTGAAGCTGAAGGAAATCAAAACGAACGCATGGGTGTGTCAATCGCGCCAGGAGCATAGGCATTCACGGTTATCCCATGCTCTCCGAGTTCGAGAGCTAGCAATTAATGATTCATCGCCTCGTTGAATTAATGCGTTGAATGCGTAACATACCTGCGGCTTGCGTGAGACCTCTAACCGCAAATTTGGACGCGCTATAAACCGCCTGTGTTTGCATGGCTTGAAAACATGAGTGAGTAGGAAAAGCTTTCGAAAGAATTTTTTGAACACCCATACCCTTCTTCCCCGTGACAGAACACGCGCCAATAATACGCCCACCACCTCCCTGCTTGATCATCTGGAGACCGGCGTACTTGTAACAAAGAAACATGCTTCGTGTGTTGACTTGCATGACCCTATCGAATTGATCCGCCGAAACTGTGGATGCCCCATGTCAGACTTTACTACACAAGCACGTTCTCGGTTGAAAACGAGGAACCTTAGGCCTTACCTTCAATCAACGTCTTCCCAAATGGTCCAGCAATCCCCGCGTTTGCCACCATCTGCCAATACAAATGAATTCCAACATCCAGCCTTGAGCCCAGATAAATAATTGCACGAACCACGTCAAGCCTCCCATGTTCCCCCACGACGGCTTCAATCATGTTCCTGACCGTCTCGTCTTGCGAAACATCTCCGGCATGCTTCGAGCTCTTCCGTCCTTTTTGCTTGATCTCGTCCACGAGTGAATCCAATTCGGCGGACTTGTTAGCTATGTCGTTGACGGCGACGTTGAATCCGTCTGCAGCGAGTCGGAGGGCGATGCTTCGACCGATGCCTTGGGCTTCAGTGGTAAAATGATCATGTTGCTGTTGAGACCGAGAAATTTTGGAAAGGTAGGATTTAATACATACCGGCGCCGGTGACGAAGGCTACTCCTTTGGCAGACATGCTGTGGTTAGAGAAGACTGAAAGAGAGCGAATTTGCTAGATCTAGAGTTCGCGCTGGGTCGGGAAGTGAATAGATAACTTATAGAAATACCTGGATCACATCCTTTATACCGCAGGGTATAGTCCACTCCTCCGGGGATATCTTGAACAAGACATAATATTTGCTTTGGTCATTCCCGACGGCAGACGGCGGCCGAGCGCCATCATTCGGGTTTTGAGTGAGTAGAGATTTCTCAGCGGGACTTGGCGCTGACGCGGCTGCGGCCGGCACTTGCCATCAAATGTTCTCACGGTTGAAATCTTGGTTCAAATTCTTGCTCGATTTTCTTTATCAACAATTCCCTCTTCAATTTGATGAGAACTCACTTTCAAATTTCGCAGTTGCACCAGGCTGGCAGGTTCGTCTCTTCGAATATTTAGCAGCTTGCTGATTTCAAGAGTTGCGCAGGAGATAAGATGATAGTGAGACTATTAGTTTGAGCTCATAACCTTATTGAGTTCGCAAGACCTAAATTCGGGGGTAGCATACTTACTTGTACCTCGAGATCAGGACTCAAAGTTCAAAGGGAATGATGGTTTCATGTCGCGTTCGGGTCAGCCATTTACTTACTTGTAACATATTCGCGCTCGGGCATGCAGCACTTTATAGAAGGGAGATGGCATGTAGTTGTAGCTGTAGACAAGGTAAGAGAGAAAAAGGAAAAGACAACTCGAAAGTCCAAGGCTCCACAGAGCTGGATGGGTGAAAGGGGAAGAACTCCGGGAGCATCATATATATATCGCCGAGGATGATATCGAAGAAAACCAAATTCCCGTCAACTTGTCAGTGAAAGATGTAGCGCAATTGCAAAACTGAGGCCTCGTCGGATCCGGGCTGTGAATGTCGTCGCAGTAGGGCTCGAAGCGTCTTGAGATTCCGAGGCAGTACATACCATAATAATAGCTCATATGATACAGAGTGTCAATCAGTCCTGAGTGCCAGCTGCATTTCGAAGAAGACTGGTAGCAGGGGAAGTAAGTAACAGACGAGCTCGAGGCAGGATGGATGGATGGAAGGTGATATGTTATTGATCCCGACAAGAGGAGAGATCGAGAGGAAGTTGAGAGGAAGGAGCCTCCGTTATTGGCACTGGCAACTGGTGCTCCGAGGGAAAAAAAGGTCCTGAATCTCGAAGGAGGGTGGTAAGTAGTACTGGAGTTGGAGAGGTCAGATCGGAGACTGGAACAAACGAGCGCTTGACTTTTATGCAACGAGTGGCATTTTATTCATGCAATTTGGACGCTAAGAATAGTGAGCCTCGGAGGCGTGGCAGGAAGGTACACAGAACTGATTAGATTATCAAGGTTGACAAGATGTGACTTCTACAGGTACACAGATTCACCTGGTGCCTATCTTTCCAAGCAGGCGTCGAGCAAGTAATAGATCATCAGGGCTCTCGAAGGACGAGTTTGGGATATACTTGGAATTTGAAGGCTACAGCATCGGGATTCACTGAGAAAAAGATGCGGGGCCGGGGTGAAAATAATTAGGTTGAATTAGGCACTGCGGGAGTAGTCAACGAACCAAGAATCAGTAAACCGAGTACTTACAGCTATTAAGTTAGCGGTGGAGGAGGAGTTCGGTGAGAGGTGGAGATTAGATTACAGTAATGACCTGTCAAAGACAAGAATGGCCATTCAATCATGCAGGTACGTCGGCGAGATGTGTACCCAGTTTCGTTTGGATCAAAGGTTTCGAGGAGATATGTATAGCGGTCGTATCAAGGTTGAGTTTTATGTCAGGAGTGGAGATGCGAGTTTGGCTAGAAAATAGGTTGAATAGGCGGCAGTTGTCAACGGAAGAACGGGCGAAAGGCGGGGAGAAAGCAATTTGTAAGTCATAACGGATAACCTACGAACACAATAGTCCGGCGGGATGTCGCGCCGCGGAACGAGTCGCGATTCACACGCGGCGCGCGATTCATATATCCCGCGGCGCACGACCGACTCACGACGGGGATTCGTGGGAAGGTAGGGTGCGAGTCAGCATCCTGCGCACCCGCAGCCATTGGCATGGGTTCCTCACGCGTCGGAGCTGTGTGCGTCCCGGATTCATATCCGGCTGTAGTAGATGAACTCACAGCTGCTGCGCTGAGCACACATCTTCATCTCGGCCTCGCGGGCAATGCGGATGCCGAGCCGTGTGGATTCAGATCCAACGCGTCATCTTGGCTGTATACGTGTCGATTTTGGGTGGATGGTAGTAGCTGGTGGCAGAGTTTGAGAAGTGTTTTGAGTGTTGAGATGGATGGATATCTACGCGATGGACGACGTCGAGATCAAGATGTTGATTTTTGCCTGTGATTTTTCTTGATTTGGTTCCGTGTGCACCGCCACGAGCAGATCCGTGGCGGAGTGAGTCATGCTTACATAATCGTGTTATTTGCCACTGCCCTTCATTGTCCCTTTTGTCTCCCTTTCACCACAACCACAACCACCATGGCTGTCTCAGTCCTCCAGCCATTCCACTCATTCCCCGAGTCCTCCCGCAAACGCACTACCAGCTTCTCCAGTCCCCCAAACCCGAAGCGTCTCCACCGCACAGAATCCTTTTTGGATCTCTCTTTTGCGGTTGCCACTCCCCAGCCTCCCACAACAAACCAAGTCCCATACCACCGCACTCTCCGTTTCTACAAAGAATCAAGAGAAAAGCGGAAAGCTCTCCTCCGTCGCGAACCACCCCGTCTCGATGCCCCTCTCCCCACCCCGCCCACGCCACAACACACGAGCAGTTTCCGCGTAACCCGCAAGAAAGCCGTCCCGGCGCCGCCACCGCCTCCACCTCCCCCAACTCGCACCCTTGCGCCCTCTCCCCTCGCATGCCGCGCATCGCGCACCGCCCTCACCCCCACCCCGCCCATGCGCGCCCCTTTCCCCTCCCGCTCGCGTGCCCCCATCGCACCGACGAAACCCCGCCCGAAGCAGGCTGATCTCCACCGCCGCGCCGTCACCGCCTGCATGCGCGCCTCCCCCTCCGGCGCCAAGATCCTCGGCATGGGCGCCCGCCTCGCAGTCAGCATGATGAGCGCCATGAGCGCCACGCTCGAGCTCGAGCAGCTTTGCAGCGACGACGACGACGATGCATCTTCGGACGCGGACGCGGAGTCGCTGTTGGATGAGGAGATGGAGATGGATATGGACGTGGATTTGGAGTTGGAGCTGGACGAGGAGGACGTGGATGCAGTTGGGGAGGACGACGACGGCGAGGACGGGGACGGGGAGCCGCTGCAGATGCAGATTCGACGCGGTCATGATCAGGGGCGCCTCATATTGCCTGCCCCTGCGTCGGACTTTCCTGCCTCCCCTGTCCAGGCACCGCAACCCATCGTGCTCAGCGCCTCCTGGATCGTCGTTGGCGGAGAATCACCGAAAGAGAAGGAGAAGGAGGATTGGGAGATGGTGGGGGTGGTGGAGTTGTAGGAGGTCGTGTGCGTGGGGATGCGGGGATGGATGAGTGGTGTATTATGATTTTGAGTGGCATGAGGGAATTGCGCTGCATGCGACCCGGACTCCATTAATTTTCCTCCCGCTCGCCGCCCACCGCCTCATTTTGGGGCGAACTCCCAAGCGACACCTTCCCATCTGCATCTTCCAGCCCCTCCGCCCCCATCTGTATTCGGGTGGAGAGCATCACCATACAACATGCGACATGCGAAGGCGGTATCGCCCTCTTCGCATTCGCATCCAGGCGACCCACATTCCGACTCTGAAGGCATGCCCTATTCGCAACCCTTCGGACTCGTCATAGTGCCATCGTTCGAGTTTGCCTATTTCGGGTGGCTCGGGCGAAACTGTGGCTTGGGCTTGGGCTCGGACGGTTGGCGGCTGGAAGGAACGCTATGTCGATTCCGAGTCGTGGAGCGTTACTCGCGTCACCCAGCGCTATCTGGCCTTGGGTACGCCATAACAGGACAGGGATATAACGAAAGAGGCACCGGATAGATCTACGGCCTCCCTCTCTCTTGCCTTTTCCCTCCGCCTCTCCGCATCCTCCCTCCTTCGTGGTTCACAAACGGATTAATCGTTTCGTTTCTCGTTTCCGTATTTATCTCCCTCTCTCTCTGGGACTTGCATGCATCGATCATGATATACTTATTTCATTCGGATTCTCGTGTTGTTATCGTTGTGTTTTACTGTACTCGACATTGTTGTAGTCATTAGTGTAGTCTGGGTGAATGTAGCGTTTAGTTTGGGATTAGTCGAAATGATTTGATTGACAATTGAGAATGGATTGGGAGGTTTGAATGCATGGATGAGGCGTAGAAGAAGGAAGCAGGCAACGATGGTCGGGAGGACTATGTTTGGCGATCATGATTGCGATGAGTGGGAGGAAGTACTGTAGATGCGGAAAGAGCTCAGTCCCCGCCGACTCCCCGGGCCCGCCGTCTGTACAGTAAGATAAGTAAGCGAATGAGGTGCCTTTACCCTCTGAATATTCGGAGATGTTGGTACGTTTCATGGATGATATAAGTTATATGCATCTGAATCAAGATCGGGGGGACGACACGGGATCGGGAGGATGTCAAGCTGGATGGAATCAAAGTTGGGCATAAAAGATAATGTATAATGACATGGACAGAGTGGGGGTGAGTTGGCGGTATATAGAAGGACAATGAGGGAGGTAATCGAACGAGGGGAAGATAGATGGGGGCATGGATGGATGGATGGAGGTCAAGTAAAGTCCAGTATGCAGAACAGATTCATGAGTGTATGGACGAACGAACAGAAGAAAAGTGATCATGGAAGGAGGACTCGGTGGTTTGTGATGTGGGTGGCAGTGGGGTGGGCAGAGATATCGAGGGTGCGGGAAGTCGTTGAGACGCGTCGAGGGTACATACATATATCAGGTCGGTGAGATAGCTTTGAAAGATGGGTGGGTGGATGGATTCGGGGCGTAACGGTATGTTGTGCGCGTGTAGCAGGGTGTCAGGGGAAGCGCCGACCAGAACACTAATACGGTGCGAGAGATCATGAGTCGATGCAGCTGCAGGGAGGCGGCGTAAATCGAGAAGGCTAGGGAGACAGGAATAGTCGGAGATGAGATGACTTTGATTGATGGGGAGAATTTGTTCGAATCATTGCTGGAAGTAGCAGAGCTCGAGAGGATCGGGAGATTCGAGACAAAGAAAAGCGATCATGGAATCGAGGAAGCTGTAGGCGACGGGAGAAAATGCAGAGGAGAGTGCTGTATAAGATCAAGGCGGGAGAGCGACAGGAAGGCTTGCGGGAGTAGGTAAGACTCGGGAGGATCACGAAGAAGCCAGAGGAGCTATGCGGGATGCGTTGGAACGAGAGGGCGGTCTAGATAGTTCGGACCCAGAACTTGGATGGATGGGGTGCCGAGATGGATGGATTGAAACGAGAAAACGGATCTTTGACGTTGGAGAGCGGTTGTTCCGGGTATCAAGAGGCAAGGGTGAAGTCAATCAGACGGGGAGCTGCGTTCGTGAAGCGAGGGGTGAATGAGAGACATGGATGAGGGCAGAGTGGTTCGTAGAAACTGGATGCACAACAGATGTAGATGGAAGGAGGATGGATCGACCGAAGAGATACAGAGATACTAGTACGGTAGATAATTGGCTGGAAAGAAGTGAGGGAAGGCATCCGAGAAGATATGTGGTTGGAGTGAGACGCGGGAATTCGAGGCAGCGTAATGTGGTAGATAGAATGATGCTGCTAGGTCATGTAGAAGAAGATGGGACGGATGCATAGTACGACAATGGATATGCATGAATTCTCATGCGCGTGTACGGGACAAGGAACAGAGGGGGAGCGGTATATATATTGGGCCGGGTGTTGAGAGTTGTCGGGAGCATATGGGCCCCAGTAGTATAGCGAGGCGAGTTCAGACTGTAGCTTGTAAGGGAAGGCGGCTGGCAGAGGAAAAAGTGGAGGTGATGCTGTGGACGGAGTGGGGGTTGAGGTAAGTATGCTTTGATGTCCTTATTCTCCAGTCAAGGCGGCTTGCTTTGAGAGATGCAACAAGGGCCGGGGGGAGGGCCAGATTCGCAGCTTCCGACAGCGTAAGAGACACAGCAACAAAGGATGTCGAGCACAAGAGACCGCAACGAAAGCTTCAAGCAGGTTTGTCTGTTGTTGTTTTGATTCCATCAAACTTGTCTCCTCATTGGAAAGACAGGAAACCACTGGAAAGCATTGCACGCTCGCCACCATATCGCCTGGAGGCGATTTCATCTTGCACGAATCATAATTCAAGCCATGAATTCTATTAACCCTACCCCCTCTATGATTCAGAAAGATACTAGCCGACTCGGACGTCGCCAAAAAATCGTTTGCAAGCTCTTCAACCCACAGAATGGCTGCATTAGCGAATGGGAGAATATCGATGGCTATCTCGTTGGGACTGCCCAGAGAACCGCGTCGTTCACTGAGACTCTTCGGTCATCTAGCTTGCCCATGGGCACCTGGCGCTACGCAGCGACTCTGAGAAAAGCTGTCATGGGCCGCGAGTCCCAAGTCTGTCCTCCTCGCCTTCCAAATCCAGACAAGATTCTTCGGTCTTATTTTCCCGACCTCTGCGGCGAAGTTGGAAGAAACGATGATAATAACCCTCATAGCCAAGACTTGGGCTCAAGATTCCTCAAAAACGATCTGAAACTGGAAAATACACACAGGTTTTCAAGATTTCTGGCGTCCCAACTTCCGGAGAGACCCTTTGGGCCGGGCCGGTGTGCTTGGAACGGCCCAAAGCTCGCTCGGTCAACGCGTATGCGTGGTGCAGCTCACACTGTGCTCTCGTTAGACTTCTATGCAGCGGATTTGAGCTAGAAAGGACCATCAACGGGTCAGCTTTCCAGCTCCGGAACGGAGATGAATGTGAAGTCTAATTTCTGAATACTGTATAGGATTCCTAATTGGCCTTTGACTTTTCCACAAGCAACCCATAAGCCCCAGAGACCCCCGTTTGCCTTCCTGCTATTTCCTCCCTTCTGAAGAGGAACTCGAATGGCTCTCATCAGTCGTCAGGGAACCCATCGACATCGCAGCATCGCTCTCTTGATTAATTCCCTCATCCTATTCAGCCGGCTCTGTTTATAGACTCTTCTTGACTGTTGGCCGAATTGGGAGCACATTGTGTATATCGTGCTCGGAATGAGCGACGCATGCAAAATGTTGTTTCTTGGGTTGAGAATACCAGGGCACCTCGACTGGTACGCGCAATACGTCTTCAACCTTTGAAAGTTCGCAGAATCCATCGGGCGGCTCGGGTCGTGGCATCAACACAGTTTTCCTTATAACATCCTGATGATTACTCGAATCAACGGGATGAATTCTTGCCTATTGCCGCCTTGACGCTCTCTGTGCTCTCTAGGCTACTTCGTTCCTTTCGATGCTTAGGGCCCTCTTGGTCGGCCTTTTCTGCCTGCGACGACGAGTTTTTGCGAAATCCGTCACGAAGATCGTTGACGATGGGGACAGTAGTGTCACTTACACCCCTGCAGCGCATTGGCAGCAGTGCTCGAACGGCGTGCATGGAAGAATCATCCCGGACGCGACGCGAGCGCAGGGTGGTACTTATCATGATGCCACAGGTGCGCTACGCTAGGCTCGTTGCATCATCGCATCCTCGACTGACCTTGCCCTCCCTTTCAGACGACACGACGCCGGACCACGATGGGGACACGCCAATGTTTCTGGAGATCAGCTTCACCGGTGAGTCTGAATGGTGTATATGTAACGAATGTCATCATGTTGAGTCCGTCCTCATTGAAGGCACCGGCATCGACCTTCGTGCCATCATCGCAAACAACAAAGCAGACAATACCAGTATACCTCCCTTCACCGGAACCAAATCGAACTACTCCTTCTTCATCGATACGGTTGCCCAAAATCGAGACTACGTGCACGAAGCGGGGACCACCGGCGACGCCTTTCTCTATAATACCTCCAGTGCGCTCCATACCTCATAGTCTGATGTCCTCGCTTCTAATCTTGCTTGCTTGCATGAAGTCTTCAGCACCACTTCACTTTCCAACGGTCCTCACACGGCGAAGGTCCTTCTCAACGGCGGCTTCGACGTGGACGGGGCCGTGGTGATGTTGTTCGACTACGCGATCGTCACGTATGTTCTTTCCGCCAATTCATATACAATAGCATTCCGAGTGACAGAATTTTGTCGATATAGGTCTGATGATGGGACTTCCGCTGGCGGTGGCACCGGAGGAACGACGCCGACAACCATATCGGCACCAACAACCGGACCGCCCTCGACGGCAGGGGGCAGCCCGCAAACAAGCTCGGCGTCAACGCAGTCCGGCAGCTCTCAGCAGGCGCCGGGCAGCTCAGGTATCATTATCGGGTCGGGCGGAGCGACAATAACGGGTTCAATAAATCCAACTCTCATTTCATCTTCCCTCGCCTCGGGTTCTGGCTCACCCTCGTCTCCCGCCGCGCTTGCCCCCGGGCCACCGCACTCGAAATCCCACACAGGAGCCCTCATCGGCGGCATCGTCGGCGCACTCCTCCTTGTACTTCTTCTACTTCTCTTCCTGTTGTGGCGTTACCGCCGAAGACGCTCCTCCCGCCGTCGCCTGCCCCGGCTCCCGCTCCCATATAACATCACCGACATTATAACGCCCATAACACGGTTCCGCCGCCCGCGCTCCGTGCGCAAGCGCGCTGAGGGCGGCGGCCGGGCCACAGGGGAGAGAGAGGAACTGGATCCGGGCTCGTCGTCGTCGGCGCCGCTGGGTAGTATTGATAAACGCGCGCTGGCATTCAACGTCCCCTCGTCATCGTCTAATTCCGCGCCATCAGCGTCGTCGAGCGTACCGCTGTCGTCTGTGATGCCGCTGAGCAGCAGCGGACCGTCTAGTTCTGGCTCTGGCTCTGGCTCTGGCTCAAGTGTGGACCCCGCGTTGAGGGATTATGTGTTGAGGTTACGCGCCGAGGTGGAGATTTTGCGACAACGGGAGCGCGAGGCGGCGGGGGCGGCGCCTGGACCAGTTGAGGTGATTCCGATGCGGGAGCAGGAGCGGGGAACCGCAAGTGTGTTGTTGTCCGACACCAACGACCCGCCGCCGAGGTATGAGGAGCGATGAGGTGAATGAATAACTCAAGTCTGGATGACTTGTACTTGTATTTATCCAGAGAGACAGGATGTTATTGTGTATCATAATTGGGTGTAATTGGGCGGACGGGGAATTGTTGGGATTGTGGGAGTATCGTTTACACTTGTAGATGTAGTTCGTAGGTAGACCTTTTGGCATCGCAGACAACTGCTAGTCTGCAGCTGTAGCTGTCGTTCGTCCGCAAATACAAGCATAGGACCGTCATACCGGCACAAATAGTAAACGCGACCCATGGGCGCGATAACGCGGTCAGGCGCTTGTGAAAGAATCATGCATTGTATCGTCAGGAGGCTCTTTTGAGAGTCGTTCAGTGCAAAGAGGAACGATGTGAGCTGCTCGAGAATCATAGAGAAAACCTTGATAATTTCATTGTAAGGTGAAAGATTGTTGCGACAGGCATACATATGGCCTGCGAGAGATGAGAATGGGCAGAGAAAACTGAACAGAAAGGTTGAATGGTTGTTGCGATAATATGTATACACATTGCCTACGAGCGATGAGAATGGACAGAGGAAACTGAACAGAAAGAAGACTTGCTTAAAAGAATTGTACAAAAGGCACTCGAGAGCCTGTGGCAGCTTGAGATAGGCTTCTCGGGAAAAATGATATTTGGAGTCGACAGAGGCGACCACAGGATAGCAGACGAAGCTAGGTGCATTCATGCTTGTTAAATTCGTCGTCGTTTGTGCTGCACGGGAATATGTTTTCCAGTGGCACAACCGCCCGACATCCCGTCGGCCTCGCAGCAACTCCACAGGAAGTGGTCTGGGAATTGTCTTCGATTTTCGTCCGAGTCGATAGGGCCATGACATCTCTCATCCCAGTCGACAAACATTTCGTCGTTTACCTCCATTTCACCTATGCCATAAAATGGAGCTTCAGAATCACGAAGACGATAAAAGTTATCATGAAACCAACGCACCTGGATGGAAGGTACACGTATCTCCTTCCTCATTCACGTCGTACGTTGCGTCGCAGTTCTCGCATTGTTCCCAACGCGGGACAACGACGCGTGTCGTGCGGCTGACAGTGACAAGCTCTTTCGTGAGGGCATGTTGCACCGCGGGGACGGCGTCTGCTACTTCAATTAAAACGCGTCGTAAGAGCGGCGAGGGGACGCGGAGGATTGCTTCGCGTAGCTGAGCTCGAGAAGCTTCGTCGGAGTCGGAATCGGAGTCTTCGTTTCTCGAACTCCCTTCTTCTTCTTCGCCTTCCGAGGCGGTGGTCTCCCCAGTCAGATCGATGATCTCGAGCTCGGGTTCGGCGTTCGAGCCTGAGACAGCTGCGGGTTCGGCGAGTGTAGCCATATATTGCGGGGAAGTAGCGCTAAGCGGAAGTGGCGCGAGAGGAAAAATTTTTATGTGCAAAACGATAACGTGAAATTCACGTGCGCGTAGTCTCCCAGAGGCAGAGTCAGAGACTCAGAGTGAGCCAACCTTCGCAAGCTACGGATCCCTATCTGACGTCTGCTTTCTGACGCGTGGCGCTTAACGGTTGCCTCATTTCGAACTCCGACTGATCTGTCACTAAGCGGGGTTTGAAACATCAAAAACACACATCCTCGCCATTTTCATTCTCGTTCTCCACCGTCTCTCTCTGTATGGGCAAGTGCTCTTAGCTGTACATGAAAGCATACTATAGGCTAGTATATCTCCGATATCTAAGGAATTCGACGGGAAACAACCTCTTAACAGACGACATATGCTCGGATTCTACCGTTTGATACATCCGCCTCGTTCTTCCTATTCATGCTCCCTTCGGCTTACGTTATTGCTGCTGAGCACTCATAGGAGACATAACTACTCGTTTATGTATATAATCTGCTGTCGCTGCGCTAGACTACTGCACGAAATGCTCGGTATTTAGGTGCCATGCCATCCGCTGTTTTGGCATCTGTAACCTCTCTTCTTGGCCTCAAACGGCCTTGAATGCGTCCCAAAGCTATCTCTGAATGAATTTATACTGTTAGGACACTCACTCCTTTCGCTGGGCCCAGCGAACCCCGCAAAATGTCGGTGAGATGAGATCATGTGGCAAATTTGGATATGGCATGAAAATATAGCATGCTAGGGTGCTTTTGTGCTACCTGATAATCTTGCGACATAATACTAGCCTCCAAAAACCAAAATACAAGTTCAGAACGCGCTGGAGGGTTGGAGAACGCGACCGTTGTTTGGCCGTGAGTGGTCAACACGTGAGCACAGCGGAGTTTGAAACGAGGCAACCGCTAAGCCCCCCAGATCAAAAAGCAGACGTCAGATCAAGGAATATCCTGAGTAACACGAAGGTTGAAGGGAATTGATCTACTCTGCCTCTGGGAGACTACGTGCGCGACGGATCTGCTGTTGATCTGCTGCTACCACTGCTACCTCGAACTTGTCGAGTGCGCACACGACCTCTGTGGTGCCGTCTCTGGAGTACGAGCATATTTTTGCTCTGCGAGACTCGGAGCCTAATCATGCTGAAGGCATTGAGAAGATTCTCCTCCTTATACAGTTATTATACTTACGGCCGAATCGAAGATCCAGGGGATCCAGTCGGTCGACCGCTCAAGTTACTTGACGGCGAAGAACAAAACGACCCAACTATGGCAAAGAGTCGATGACCGGCCACTGAGGGGCTGAGCTGGCCTCGATATTGGAGCTTGCGATGCCGCATTTACTCCAAGGCCTCAGGCACAGTTCGGATTCAGGCCGTCCAAGTCCAACGAGAACCACGAGCACCACTGGCAGGTGAGGTGCATGCTCGGACAGCTCGGTCAACCTGCTGATTCCTAGCCGTTTCTCTAGCTGTATTCGAACCTTAATGTGTCTACTAGCCGACATATCTTTCTGCACTATGTACCCCGACGGTGGCGACGCTCAAGTGATGCAAACCGTTTCGACCGCGATTCAATCCCGCGATTGCTGCTTTGATTTGGGCGAGACCAAGCATCTCATGGAGCGCACCTTTTGCACTGTCTGTCATCCGATTTGTTGGTCTCGATAAGAGATTATCGTTGACCACGGTTCGTGGGTCCCTCGACACGTGAGACACTTCGGATCGTATTTTTTTGCCGGCGCCCATCGTCCATAGGCGGTTCATTGGCCATTGGCCAGCATCGAGGAGATTAAAAGATGGAAGAACGTTCCATAGCGTCTCCAGCTCTTCTCTCGCTTGCGAGCTTCCCGTAGCGTTATCGCTCGGGCCATAAAGTTCCCAACTCGAAGACTCCAGTTCCCTCGATTTTATTGACCCCCCACAACTATCTCTCCTCCCTTTAAACCTCTAGACGGCGTAGTGATGACCGGTAATGCCAATGAAGGAACCGCCTTGCTCTCCCGGCCGAAACTCAGGAGGACGAGGACGCCGTTGCCAAAACTTCAGCTCTCTGTGATCATGCTCATTCAGATCTCTGAGCCTATCGCGAGTCAATCGATATATCCTTATATCAACCAAGCGAGTATCGTCACGGGAGGGTGGAAGACGACGAGCTCATAACACATAGCTTGTGAGTGAGCTTGACATAACCGGAGGAGACGAAAAGAAAGTGGGCTACTATGCGTGCGTGAAAAGATCTATCCTATGCGCCGCTCGACGTGCTAACAACTGTTTAGTGGTTTGGTGAGCACAGTCGCTAAACTTGACCGTCTACACTTTTAACTTGAGCCTAGATCGTTCAGTGATTCCCAAGCGATGAGGCCCCCGACTAACTCGATCCCTATAGGAGTCGCTGTTCTTTCTAACGGAATCGATGACTGTGCTTCAATGGAGCAGGCTTTCCGACCACGTCGGTGTACGTGCGCTGATCACGAGTTAACCCACCTTCACTGACGAGATCTAGCGCAAACCCATTCTCCTCATCGGCCTATTTGGATCAGGAACAAGCATATTTCTCTTTGGTCTATCGCGCACGTTTTGGGGATTGGTTGTCAGGTGATTTTCCCACTTCTTCGCGTCCACTCACCCCATTGATAACAACTAGTCGGTGTCTGTGCGGGCTGCTAAACGGAAACATTGGTCAGTACAATACTATTCGTAGCCGCGTATTGGAGCTTCAGCATCAGTATCCACTCATGTGCTTTTGATAGGTGTCATGAAGGTATTTGATCCACAAAAACAGAGAAAGAAGCCGTCGTTTTGAAGAGGAAATTCTAGTCAGCAGTTGGAGATCTGACTGATAAAACGAATCGGGCTGAGGGATTTGCATTCCTGCCTAGTAAGTCGTGTTACTTCCCTCCAAGTCGCAGATCCTAATCCAATCGGAAAAGTTGTGTGGGCCATTGGAGTAAGTCGTCATTGCGCTCCAGTGATATGACCTTTCCAATGCCGTGCATTTGTAGGCTTCGGTCGGGCCTTTGATTGGAGGGAATCTTCAGCGGCCACACGAACGTTTTCCGCTACTATTCTCTGGGAAGTTCTGGCGAGATTTTCCGTACTTCCTTCCTTGCCTGGTTACGGGAAGCTTGGTGTTTCTGTCCTGCTTCCTGGTGTTGGTCTTATTCAAAGAGGAAAGCTCGCGTGGTTTGTGAAGAAATGAGCTACTTAGCTGATCCTCTAACAGACTACACCCGGTAGAAGTAAGCGTCGCGTCTTGGCCGAAGGCGAGGAGGCAACGCATCCCGACGTCCCACAGAAGCGCAGGGGCCCCCGACCACTTCATGAACTGCTAACCTTTCCGGTCCTAATCTCCATCTCAAATTACGTGTCTCTCGGGTACATGAATAGTTCCGCTCATGCTCGGCCTTCACTGAGTCACTACAGGTTCTTGAATACCACTCTGGGCGCTCTCTTGCCCTTGTTTCTAGCAATGCCAGTCGAAATTGGGGGCCTTGGCCTCCCCCCTCCGAGGATCGGTCTGATTCTGTCGGCATATGGGCTCGCCACTGGACTCTTTCAGATTCTCTTCTTTGCGCGGATGGTACATCGTTGGGGGGAGAAGCGCGTTTACTTGAATGGCATGCTAACATGCCTCCCTGTTTTCGGCCTTTTCCCCATTATCAGTCTTATCGCACGGAACCACGGTGTCAATTCCGTCGTATACAGTCTAGTTGGCTGCATACTTGCTCTCGGTGCTTTACAAGATACCTCGTTCGGTACAGAACAATTCGTCTTCTGTCTTATCTTTGTTATTGCAAGTTCTGCCGACTGATCATTCGTTTATTGTATAGGTGCTATTTTCATGTTTCTCACGGCCTCAGCACCCAAATCAAGTCGTGGAACTGTCAATGGCATTTCGCAAACATCTGTTGCGCTTGCGCGCGCCATAGGCCCTGCCATGTCGACGTCTTTATTTTCGCTTTCTGTGCAGCATAACTTGCTTGGCGGCTACATGGTTTATCTCGTCTTCTTCCTGCTTTCCGGCCTGGCTCTGGTGCTTGGTAAATGTCTTCCGGAAGAGGTATGGGATGATATCGAGGATTGAATCGTAGACACGGCAGGCAGGCATTTCAGGGGCTTCCAGTTTATGGGGTTTACAGGTGTTTCCATGGGTATATAGCAAAAGGTTTTCGCCACAATAGAAGCGGCATAAACTTCTCAGGTCTATCGGCATGCTCAAATCTTGATTATTAGCGAATCATTTGAGAAGAAACGCGTACTAGGGTTTCCCTTCTTCAAGGAAGCCCCTGGACGAACTCATTTCCGTATCATTGAACTCAAATATAGCCTAAGGTTTTCACGGGACCCGGAAACTCCTGCCGGATTCTATAAAATACAAGCTTTCGACTCCAAGGGTCCCACTCCTCGCCCTCTATTCTGCAATGACAGACGAACCGAATGAAACAACATCCCTCCTCAGCCCTAAGTCTTCGCCAACGACAACAACGCCTACTCCCCTACCGAAGCTTCAACTAGCAATCATTATGCTCGTTCAAGTCTGCGAGCCCTTGACGAGCCAATCTATATATCCGTATATAAACCAGGTACGCGCCGCGAGACACGGCTCACCGTAAGCTCCAGCTCACTGACAGACCGTCTATCTATGTATCACTATCGGCTTAGCTTGTCAGCGAGCTCGATATCACGGGTGGAGATCAGAAAAAAGTTGGCTACTATGCGTGAGTCGTAATGAGTTGAATTTTGCGCGGGTGAGACTCATTGAATTAATACGAAGGGGTCTCGTGCTTATCTTTGTTATTGCAAGTTCTGCCGACTGATCATTCGTTTATTGTATAGGTGCTATTTTCATGTTTCTCACGGCCTCAGCACCCAAATCAAGTCGTGGAACTGTCAATGGCATTTCGCAAACATCTGTTGCGCTTGCGCGCGCCATAGGCCCTGCCATGTCGACGTCTTTATTTTCGCTTTCTGTGCAGCATAACTTGCTTGGCGGCTACATGGTTTATCTCGTCTTCTTCCTGCTTTCCGGCCTGGCTCTGGTGCTTGGTAAATGTCTTCCGGAAGAGGTATGGGATGATATCGAGGATTGAATCGTAGACACGGCAGGCAGGCATTTCAGGGGCTTCCAGTTTATGGGGTTTACAGGTGTTTCCATGGGTATATAGCAAAAGGTTTTCGCCACAATAGAAGCGGCATAAACTTCTCAGGTCTATCGGCATGCTCAAATCTTGATTATTAGCGAATCATTTGAGAAGAAACGCGTACTAGGGTTTCCCTTCTTCAAGGAAGCCCCTGGACGAACTCATTTCCGTATCATTGAACTCAAATATAGCCTAAGGTTTTCACGGGACCCGGAAACTCCTGCCGGATTCTATAAAATACAAGCTTTCGACTCCAAGGGTCCCACTCCTCGCCCTCTATTCTGCAATGACAGACGAACCGAATGAAACAACATCCCTCCTCAGCCCTAAGTCTTCGCCAACGACAACAACGCCTACTCCCCTACCGAAGCTTCAACTAGCAATCATTATGCTCGTTCAAGTCTGCGAGCCCTTGACGAGCCAATCTATATATCCGTATATAAACCAGGTACGCGCCGCGAGACACGGCTCACCGTAAGCTCCAGCTCACTGACAGACCGTCTATCTATGTATCACTATCGGCTTAGCTTGTCAGCGAGCTCGATATCACGGGTGGAGATCAGAAAAAAGTTGGCTACTATGCGTGAGTCGTAATGAGTTGAATTTTGCGCGGGTGAGACTCATTGAATTAATACGAAGGGGTCTCGTGAGCATGCAGCCGTCGTATAGACTTCCAATCAACTGACCAGGATCATGTTCTTCAAAACAAATATCAAGATCGTTGAGTGGTTTCGAGATTTCAACCCTTTATTCATGGCCCATTGATGGATTCGAATTGACAGGAGAGTTTGTTCTTTATAACAGAGGCCATTGCCGTCTTCCAATGGAGCAGATTTTCCGACAGAAATGGCCGCAAGCCTGTCTTACTCGTCGGTTTGATAGGTTCAGCCGTGTCTATGGTTTGCTTCGGGCTTTCACGCACATTTTGGGCGTTGGTTGTGAGGTGAGGTAGTAGCTTAAGGGGTTCTCGTGTGCTTATTTTCTTCCCCAAGTCGTTGTTTGACAGGATTGTTGAATGGCAATACAGGTCTGTAAGACACAGCTCTAAGGCTTGTACAGTGTCCTTATTCAATTCCTTTGTTGAGGGGTCATGAAAAGTTCTCTAATGGATGTCACCGACTCCTCAAATCGCGCCAAAGGTTTTGCGTACTTCCCCTGTGAGTTTGACTTCTTCATGATTCTTTCAATGTGAACAATTATTTACTTGGACAGTGATATGGGCGACTGGGGCCTCACTCGGGCCGTTTATAGGCGGATCCCTCTCAACCCCACAAAAACGTTTTCCTGAAATATTTCCTGGCTCATTTTGGGCAGAGTTCCCTTATTTTCTGCCTTCTTTGGTTGTCAGCGGGTTCGTATTCTTTTCATTTGTAGTGGTTCTCTTGCTTTTCAAAGAGGTGGGCCTTCGATATTGTTTCATATTTTGAACCAAGTTGTTGACGCAGCACTAGTCATGCCCGGTCAAAGCCAGGAATTCGCTGAGCCGTCCTGATCCTGAAAATGTTGCGTGCACTTGCCCGAAATCCGTGAATGGTCCATTGCCAATGAAGGACCTGTTTGGGTTCCCTATTGTTATCTCCATATCGAACTACGTCGCCGTGGCATTCTTGAACATAGTATTGGCTGCCCTCCTCCCGCTTTTCCTAGCTATGCCGATCGAAATTGGAGGTCTCGGTCTACCTCCAAACAGGATAGGTTCAATCCTAGCTGTGTACGGCGTCATAACTGGAATCTTTCAGGTCTCGTTCTTCTCGCTACTCATGCGACGGTATGGCGCCAGGCGTGTTTTTCTGGGCGGAATTTCGGCGTGCCTGCCTATATTTGTCCTATTCCCAATTATCAGTGTCATTGCTAAGCAATCCGGCCTTTCTTTCATCGTATGGATCCTCGTAGGATGTGTCCTCGCCCTTGGAGCCTGCATGGACAGTTCTTTCGGTAAGTTGAAATATCGAGTTGAAACTGCTGTTGACCGAATACAAGGGGCTATATTCATGTTCGTCACTGCTTCCACTCCTACAAGCAGTCGGGGAACCGTCAATGGGAGTGCTCAAATGTTCGCTTCCCTTTCCCGGGCTATTGGGCCGGCATTATCCGCTTCCCTTTTTTCGTTTTCGGTTCAGCATGATATATTGGGCGGCTACGCGGTCTACGCTTTCTTTTTCGTACTTTCCGTGTTTGCCCTACAACTCGGACGACAACTACCTGAAAACGTGTGGGAAGAAGTCGATGATATATGATATTTTCGATCTGTATTTGGTTGTGTTTCCAAAATGTTGAATCAGGCTACGCTATGAATGAACTATCTACGGATCTACTATCGCGGCTCCGCATTGAAGGTAAGGCTCGAAACGGTGCACGGTCCAAGTCATGCAAAAATTGTTTGCCTCCATCGGAGAACGGAAATGTAACTGGAGATTGTTTGAATCGAAGGCATAAATCAACCTGGGTTCGGCCAAAGCTCCTCTGGGTACGATCTCTCCAAGAGACTCGAAAACTGTGAAGAAAGCCTCTTCTGCGTCGGTATCCATGTTCAAGGGTCCAAAGCGCACCACCGCGTACTCTTCTTCAAACCGAACCTGCTTACCCTTGTCCATTTTCAGCGATGGAGAAGAATGTTGTTCTGCCTCAAATTCCTCTGCTGAAGCAATGGAGGAGGTGCGTGTTGTTCCCGACCCACTTGCAATCCCCATTTCTGGCACTTGGTCGCCTGCATGCTCTGCTTCACTTGCGTGTTTCAGCTCCGACAGGACGTTGGCGATTACTTCGGCGGTGGGGCGCGCTGACGGTTCTGCTTCCCAGCACATCTGAACGAACTCCCAAAGCCGTTCAGGCATCAAAACGCCCCCTTTGTCCGATGGTCGGGTTTGGTACGGCCTTCTCTGAGGTATATTACCACCACTCTCAGAGAAGGCAATGATGAGCACTGTTTCTTGCGCAAACTGACTGAAGGGTTCGACACCCTCCGACCAGATCTAATCGCAGACAGGCATCAGCGAAAAGGACTGGGACCGAAAACGCCAGGAAAATATACTTCGCAGCATACACAGCCAAACGCCCAGATGTCAGAGGCGAATGTACGTCTGAAATGGCCGTCCGAAGGAGGGATAATCAATTCCGGGGACATCCACCGTGTCGAGCCGCTTTGAGCCGATGTTTTTCTCGTTGTGTCCGATTCAGCAAAGGCAGACAGCCCGAAATCGGTCAATCGTGCACGTCCATTCTTATCTATGAGGATGTTCCGCTGCGTTGAAATCATGATCAATCAACCGTGCTCACGGATGCCAGTCCTGACTCACTCCACATAAATCTCCGTGTACAATGCGCTGGCGGTGAAGGTATCTGAGCCCTTTAATCGTGTCGTGAAGCTATGTTTGCCATATTTATGTTCAATATCGGTAATTTTGAGGCAAAAAAATTAGCTTACCAGTTCGATTGCATACGGGGAAGAAGGGCTGTGCTTCGCCATGTACTTCAGTACACTTCCTTGGGGCATCCATGGCGAAACCATGGCCCTGAAGGGACTGGGAAAGATAGTAGACTCGACACCAAGGAACCGAACAATATTGCGGTGGTTGAGATAATGCCACGCCAGTGCCTCTCGGAAAAATTTCGCATTTAGAATACGCCGCCGTTCCTCAGACTGGTCTTCAAATATCTTGAGTACCTTCAAGGCAACCTCCTTTGCTTGGCCATCAGAATCCGTATACTTTCCGTGATAGATGTTGGCGAAACCCCCATGTGCCACTGGGTAATCACTCAATAGAGTGACCTTAGGAAAGGATAGCTCAACTGGCAGCATTCCTAGATGCGCTGCAAGAAAGTTCATTAGGCGCTGAGCTCGTTGCAAAAATTGTGGCTCGTCGGAGATCATGTCGTTGTCCGGTAAGCCAGTCTCGAGGATCTGCAATATCACGGTGGATCGAATTGAATGGTGGGGCTCAGACTATTCAGCTCACTGAATGTGTCATCTCCAGGGCTGCCGACGCATGCTCTCGAGGAACCTCGGCAATATCCTTCTTGTAGGAATTGAGATCAAATAATGGTAGGAGAACACCGGCGATCTCGATGTTATCTTGTTTTATTTTCCTCGGAATCTGTGCACGAGTTTGTGCGGACATCTCTGGCAAGCACTGCGACGCGTTGGCACTTAGAATCGACAAGATGGCATATTTTATCCATACCTCCAGAATACGCTCTCTGTCCTTCGACGCTTTGTATAATTGCGAGAAAATTCCCGCGGTTGAAAGACTGGCCTCCGCGTCGAGTACATGCGAACTTTGAGAAATTTCGAGCACTTTGGGCCACACTCTAGAGCGAAACGCCGTTAGTATGGTTTCTGAAGACAATGAATGAACAAACTTCTCAGCTTCTGGTCCTCCGACACGGTGCACACAATCCACTAAAAGCTGAAAAATATTCTGTGGATGATTGAAGCGTGATATCAATGTTTCAAAGTTCACCGTCGCACAATCATTCATACCTCATGAAGCACTGGACAAGGTGGCGTTATTCCAGAATAAAGGACGCTTTCGGTGTCGGACATGAACATAGTACATATGCATTCCAACAGCGATCTATGCACCTCGGCGACGTGTCGAAGAAAGCGAGGTGTGCTGACGATCACAAGACCGAGTCCCGGGTAGCGAGTTCCGAGTTTGTCCTGGAGAATATCGGCTATACTCCAGATGTCTTGGGCTTGCTCCGTACTGCGAACACCATGCAGTAGTAGAACGGTACGAGTGATCTCCACAGGCTCGGCGCTTTCGATGTCTGAGCTCGAGCCTTCATTCTTTCTGCGCTGCTGTTTGTATATACTTTTTATTGGCTGTACGAGGAGGTTTTGGACGAATTCCTGTCGGATAGCCGAAGGAAAACATTAGTAACAGTTGTTGGATAAGTATGTATAGCTGAAAACGCACCTCATCGTCGTCATAATATGACCAAGTTTTCGTTGACTCTTTTGCCCGAGGAATGTTGAAATGAAAACCAGAGAAATTACGGGAAACGATGGGCGGTGGATCCTGACCGATCTCTTTTCTGTATTCCGCGGATGCAGAAGCAAACCCGTGAATTATTGGCCAGTATACCGACTTGCTATCGGTGAGGTCGACGGAGAACACATTGTAGGGCTTATCGCTCAGCTCGGTAGACGAGAAGATGCGCATAGCTTTTCGAACGATATCATGTCTTGCGTCTAAGCTGACCGTGGTCATCCATAACGTGTGCCGCCGACTCTTGTATAGTCGCGACCAGTGAAGTATATTTTCGGTCAACACCGACGAACTGATGCGCGGGGAAGCCGCCGTCGAATTTCGAGGGTCTCGAGTGTCAAGCACGGCCTCAGAGCCCGAGCCCAGCTCCAGTGGTGCATCGTCAGCAGGTAACGCAATCGGTCCTGTAGATTTCCGCCGAAAGATCTTTTTCACTCGGGAAAACAGTCGAACCCGCAGTCCACGATTCGCCGAGTTGGATTCATCGAACGATATGGAGTCTCCTGATACAAGAACTCGCATGCAGTCGACGACTGGCTTCCATTCAAAATATATTCTCGATAAATTCAAGCCACGTACTCATTTTATCGAGCATGAACTGCCGAAATTTGTCTCCCAGGAAACATCGCTCGAATATACACAATGCGGCATTGTAACAAATGCACACCTGACACGAGTGTCAAGAACAGAAGTCTGCAAGGTTTTAGCAGTTAAGGACTTACGTCCAGCGATAACGACGCATTGTCTCGGAAGGAGGGCAGCAAACTATGCCGCGAATGGTAAGTTCGATCGTCTGTGTAAAGAGTGACTACTCACAACATGGAAAGACCCCAAAGGGCAACAACCTGCATCGCAGATAGCTGATTCGGATGCAGAGAAAACGAATACACAGTAGCGGCTTACTAGGAGCATATTTTGCAACGGATTGTATGCTTCTTCGGTAAAATACTGCCCAAAGAAAGCAATTGGTATCTGTGCTCCTCGCAGGGTGACAAAGAGGACCACTGGGCTCAAATCTTAAAACGGAAAGTGCTCATCTGTCATTTGTAAAGACTTACGCATCACGAACACAAGCAATTGAACCAGTGGGGGGAGGACGGTCGTTTCAACCAATAGGCAAATAGCGCCATAGAATAACAGTGCCAGTGAAAAGAATGTGGCGGGCAACCAGATATGCCCATAAATCTTGAGCAAGGTGTACATGGTGAAGGTGAAAGTTGAAGAAAAATGACATACTCGTAATTTAGGCGCCGACAGTGTCAGGCTGCTGTGCTGAGCGTTTCAGAGTTCAACGTTCAACGTCAGTGCGTTCAACCATCAGATGTTCAAATGATTGGCGAGAGCGAATACCAGTGACCAGACGCCGTGAAAATGCGTAGCTGAGAGCTCCTTTTCTGCTCACTGGCAGAGAACCATGGCCACCGTCCCACGACGTTCCAGATATCTAAACGATCGTCGATTCGCACCACCCAGTCAGTGCGAAATTGGGACTCGGAGCAAACAAATTCGAACAGTCTGGGATCCAATATGCGTTCGATATGCGTCGTGCGATGGCCGTGGAGCGTAGACTCGGTAGAGGACCAATCATGATCTTTGTCTGGGATATTGCTAGGATAGGCCAGTGAACATTTTCACGTTTGCTCAAATTGCTTTCAGGCGGGCGCCAAATCGGGACAGCGAGCAAATACTGTCAAACAAGACCAAAATTTGATGCACGTATTGTACTCTAGGGCTGGATTACATAGTCTAATCTCGCTGCGCAACGCGACAGACTGCATTTCGCGATGACGGCAAACGGGCCCGACCTGGGAAAACCCTGGACGCCTTGGGCCGCTTTTACGTTCCTTGACGCGTCAAAGCAACCAATGAGACGCGTGACGTCACGCGTTTGGCAGATGGTTCGGAAGCGTGTGACAATGGAGTCAGCAAGAGGTTTGAGCCGGACGTCGACATGCTCGTTCTCGTGGTTGATCTCAGCATGTACGAAGCTACGAACCAAATACTCCACTGGCCACAATTTATCCGAACCAAGCCCTCCCCGTCATAGTCCCTTTCGTTGTAGTCTCTACTCTTAGGCGACTGGGGACTCAGAGTTGGCGACTCGGTCAAAAAAAATTACTGTACTGACTCAAGTGCGGGCCGATCAGCTCGTCGCTATCCACGTTTGCGACGACGATACCTCCGAGCGGCGAGAACATAGCGTGCTAGAGGCTTGGCGTTACGCAAAAGGATACAAATCGGGATCTAAAATGCGGTTCTCCGTTGGTTCTCCGAGTCTCATAAAGCAAAACATTTCCCGGCTTCAAGTTCCACTCTTCGTCATCCCCCTTCCTCTCCTCCACTACGATGAAGCTCTCACTTTCTCTCGCTGTTTCAGCCCTCGCAGCTTCAGGTTTGCGCAGCTCTCTTGCTTAGCATTTTTTTTTGGTACTTAGTGACTTTATCACAGCACACGGAGCGTGGACTACACCCCAGTATCCGCTCAATACGCCATCGGGCTGGACTGCCCATGGCTTCGCCTCAAACCTTACCAACCCCCGTGGGATAGCCTTCGACAAGCGTGGCCACCTCCTCGTTGTTCAAAGCGGCGTCGGTATTGTCGCTTTCACTCTCAACTCGGACGGTAGTGCCGCCTCGAAGCGAACTTTGCTCAATAACACGCTTCTCAACCACGCTGTTGCCCTCAGCAATGATGGATCCATACTCTTTGCATCGGTGCGCTCAATCACTAATTCTGGGTTTGCTTTCACGAGCATTATCTAGTCCTCCAACACCACCTGGAGATGGAACTACAATGCTGCTGCGCTTACCCTCAGCAACCAGAAGACACTCGTCACAGTGAGCCTATTTCCGTCGCAGTATAGCGTTGTGATGTACTCATTTGAGTTTCTAGAACATGATCAACGATGACCACACTAGCCGTACCCTGTTCGTCTCTAAAAAACACCCGAATCTTCTAGTCGTGTCACGCGGCTCTGGTGAAAACGTCGACCTTGGCGCAGACCTTCCTAGCGGCCGTGCGCAAGTCCGCGTCTTCGACTGGACCAAGATTGGCGCTGACGGAGTCCCATACACTGAGGGTGCCACTCTGGCGTACGGCGCGCGCAACGAAGTAGGTATTGCGGAGGACGCGTCGGGGCAGATCTGGGGTGTCGAGAACTCTGCGGATGACCTCATCACTACCAGCGAAGGCGTCACATACGATGTGCACCAGGACAATCCTGGCGAGAAGCTGCACAACTGTAAGCAGTTTCAAACATCGCGCGGCTCATAGATGACTTAATCCTGTTTCAGTTGGAGATGCTGCGAAAGCGGCGAACAAATTCTACGGCTACCCTTACTGCTTCTCGGTGGTAGGTGTATTGCTCTCCATCTATTCTCCGGAACGCTAAATCTTTTAACCAGTGGAAC
Source organism: Favolaschia claudopus (assembly GCA_037176885.1). NCBI lineage: Eukaryota > Fungi > Basidiomycota > Agaricomycetes > Agaricales > Mycenaceae > Favolaschia > Favolaschia claudopus. The sequence continues at coordinate 464,266 of JAWWNJ010000110.1, forward strand.
TCTTCTCTGTTCCCCGCGTCCGCCCCCGTCTCTATCGGAGACTGGTTCGTCCAGACCCCCAACAGCACCATCAACAGTGACTGGTGCAATGCGAACGCCATCAAGCCCAAGGTCATCTTCCAGGTGAGCTTCATTTAATACTCGTTCTATACACCCACTGATTCACGCTGTTTTCCCTTCACAGCCCCACTCCGCCCCTCTTGACATCAAGTTCTCGCCCATCGACACAAACGCATACGTCTCCTTCCACGGCTCATGGAACCGCCAACCCCCGACCGGCTACAAGGTCGTCGTCGTCCCTGGTAGCGTCTCGAAAGGCGCGTGGGAGCCCACGGCCGACATTACCACCCAGACGGGATACACCGATCTGCTGTGGAACACGGATGCTGCGGCGTGCACCAATGGATGCTTCCGCCCTGTTGGCCTTGCGTGGTCGGCGGCCAAGAGGTTGTACGTGTCGAGTGATGCGACTGGGGAGGTTTTCGTGCTGCAGAAGAATTAGGTGTAAGAAGTCAGAAGTAAAATTGCTCGCGTCCCTTTCAGTACTTTACATGAATGGTCTTGTATTCTTTACGCTCAAAATCTTTCGGTTTCATCTACTGTATGTGCAGGTTAGAATTCGATAACTGCTCAAACGTGGGCAGATCCGCCACCATGAGCAAGAGAAAGACATGTCACCCCGCTCACTCATTGCAGAATTTGCTTCCGCGGAAGCAGAGTACAAAGGTAAGCTGACAAGGCATTCAAAATTTGCTCGGATTCAGACAGTTTAGATCAAGCTGCAGACTCGAATTGATTGAGATGTGTACAGTATAGCAAATGCGGAAACAAGTAGAGATGAAGGCGAATGGTAATAAGATAATTTGCAGCGCAAAGCATGCCAAAATGCTGTCGTCAACTCCGTCCTACGACCCGACCCCGAACCGAAAAACCGAAAGCGATGTATGTTCATGTCGTACTGAAGATTGCGTGAGCGGATGAGAAGAGAGTGGGAAGATAGAAAGAGCTTACTGTAATGATGCCAGTGACCAAGGTCAAATCATTCAGGCAATGGTGCAGCTGCCGCTGGACCCGGTGCCATCGTCCTCATTGACGGTAGGGAGAGAGGTGTCCTCCTTGCAGACGACGCAGCTGCCGCTGGAGCCCGTGCCGTCGTCCTCGTTGGCGGGGGGGAGGACGACGTCCTCAACCTTCTTGGTAATGGCGGTGAAAGAATCCATTGGATGAGAGGAGGAGGATGAGGGTGCACGAGAGAGCAAGTGGGCAAGTGGGAGTGGTAGGCGAGCCTGGGGAGTTGAGAGAATTCTGCCCGGGTTTTATACTAAAAGCTTGCATTGTGCGACGAGCAAGTCAGACCTATGAAGGTCAACCGATCGTTTAATTTGTGCAACAATAAGAATAGGAAGGAGGGACCCGACGAACAAAAAGACAAGATCGGTAATCGGATCAAGACGACAAAAAAACTTGAGTACTCGGTCTCCGATGCGTTCACTGTCTTCCTGAAAATTGACTAGGAAATAGCATGAAAATTGAGACGAGGGCCAAGCGTCGAGTTGCAGCCAGCCCCTTGAAGGGGAAATTCAAGGCTCGACAACAGCTATGCAGTGTATTGCATAAAGTTTTGCTTTTCGTCATGCTGGAGTTCTCCAGCGACCACTCGGACCAGCGTAGACGAAGACAATAAAACAACTGATCACAGTGATCGATCGCGAGAAAAAAACGAGAGGTCTTCAAAGTCATTGAAGAGAGACATAGAGTTTACAATGACGACGAGAGCCCCATGCGTATCGAAGCGATCGTTAGTGTGTTGCCTGAGAGATTAATTCGAGTTCGGCTGCGAGTGTCGCAAGTGGGCTACTGATGCAGAGACTCAGAGAGAACGTTCCACGATACTAGCGGAGAGTCTGGCTGTGTGGACAGAAAATATACTTGGTAGTAGCTTGAAAGAGACAGAGCAAGCTGCAAGAACAAGTGCGTGGGGTTCACGAAAGGCGCTTCGAGTTACTTACAAGCGGAAAAAAAGAGTGAGTGGTGGCAGTGTAAGCCGGTCCGATTGAGCCGTACATTTTTCTCACGCGTTTCCCAAGTTGGGACCGCCCTCCAATGACCATCGCCTGCTTCCCGAGGCTTGAGGCTGCTTGTGACGAAACTTTGCTTCTCGTTGAGCTAGTAGCCCGAGCGACCAAATACCACTCGTTGCATGAATATCGCGGTCTTGAAGCCCTCACATTTTACGGCCGTTCGTGCTCTCAACTCCAACCCAAATGCAAAGGCAAGGGTTGATGATTTCTGCTTCCAATTAGCGTGCTCCAGCCTCTGCAAGTAGCTATTCTAAAAGGTGTGTTATATATTCCCGAGTATGCGGGCGAGGCTCCGCAAAAGAACAATACATGGATGGCGAGTGATGCAAACGATCTGGCAATGGAGAGCGTGTTTCTGTGCGGAGCAATGCTCGTACGCGTCGAGTACGGGGCAACAGTGAAACGCTATGGTGTCCAGCATAGTTCGTGCAGGACGCGCACCGCAAGTTGTAGACGCAAAACTGCAGCAACCGCCGCTTCCGACAGTTTGTCTGAGTCACTAAGTTTGCCGTGGCCATTGATTGGGACCGTTTTTCCGGACGTGATCCTTTGTGGATGTCCCAGGACCTCCCTCGAGCCACCATCATCATGGCCGACGTTGATCACGACGAAGTTTCCCAAAGACGCACACCCATCCCCAAGTTTCAAGTCTCGATCATCCTTCTCATCCAATTTTCTGAACCAATTACTGGTGGGTTGTCGCTTTGCAAACCGATTTCGACTCTGAAACGAGTCCCCAGCTTTGGTTATCTATCCTTTCGTCGTCCAGTTTGTAAGGGACTTGGGGATCACAGGGGGCGATGAAACTAAGATTGGCTTCTACGCTGGGCTGCTCGTGTGTCTTGAAATCTGCGGAATTCTCGACCCTGCGTCTGATCCTGAGTCCAGGAATCGGTATTCTTTCTTGCGGAGAGTCTGACCGTGTACATGTTTGGACGATTGTCTGATATTTATGGGAGACGTCCGGTGCTTTTGGTGGCTCCTCTAGGTATGGGGAGTGCGATAGCGATTTACAGTTCCGTGAATTGACGCAGTCAACAAGGCCTGGGACTGGCGATGTTCGGTTTTGGGCTGTCCAAGGTAAAGTGAAGGATGTGGATGACCGTCAAAGAACTAACGACGTGCCGCAGACCTTTTGGCTGCTACTTTTCTTTCGCTGCATCCAAGGAGTTTGCAACGGGAATATTGGTAACCGTCTTGCTCTCGTCTCGTCGTCCCTTCTCTGAGTCCACCCTTTAGGCGTCACGAAAACCGTCATAAATGAAATAGCGGATGCGACCAACATTGCCGATATATTCTCCATGGGACCTTTGGTTTGGAGTATCGCGGGCACTATCGCGTTCGTCACATTTGCGCTCCTTCTATACCAGAATTGACCATATCCCAAATGCAGACCACTCATAGGTGGACTTTTTTCTCTCCTGATTTCTGCTTTTAATCTCGCACCGATCTCGTAGGCGGGGTATTGTCTAATCCTGCAACCAAATGGCCGAACACATTCGGAAAGATCGAAGTTTTCAGGAGCAATCCCTACTTCCTTCCGTGTGCTGTCGCGGGTTGCATTGCTCTCGCCTCCTTTGCAATCGCATCCGTTGGATTGAAAGAGGCATGTCCATCTTCTGACGCCGCAATATAACGTCAACAACTCCAATTTCGCAGACTCTACCCTCAGCAATCGCACGGAAACATAAGAAGGGCAGGGCTCAGGAGACCGACCCATTACTTCCTGACGAGCCGCCTCACGAAGAAGAAACTCATGCGCCGCCTCCGCCCCTGCGCGATCTGCTCACTCCTCCCGTGCTTCTCGCGCTCACCACTCATGGCGCATTGCATTTTTCCAACATGGCCAACGACGCCCTTGTTCCTCTCTTCTTCGCGACACCCATCAAGCTCGGCGGTCTTGGTCTGAGGTGGGCTTTGAATTTTTCTACTGCTTCGGCTGGCACCCTCTAACGTCTTGCAGACCGCAGGATATCGGCCTCATCCTCAGTACTGTACCTCCCTGTATGGGAGCAACCGTCACGGTAACGGTGGGGTCGGTTGTGTTGCCTCTTTTTGAGGTGGTCACGGTCACGATTGAGGCCGTTGCCTTGAAAAAATCGTGACACAGCACGAAAAATAAATTTTCGGCCTGGAAACATACACAGGTGAGTCTGTGCTTACATTTTGTGCTGCTCATTGGCCGACATCCTCAAAATTGTAGTGAATTCCACGATTTGATGACTTCTTCACGAATTTTTTGAGCCAGATGGTTGCCTCCTTTGGCAACGGTCACGGCTCACGGAGGGACGGTTGCCTGAAAACAAGGCAACCATTTTGTCACGGTCCCTCGACGGTTGCTCCCATACAGGGAGGTACAGTATAGTCGGAATCTGTAACGCCATCGTCCAGGGCCTCTTTGGTGGCCGGATAATCCGATACTTCGGACCTCGCCGCATTTTCATCGCAGGGTTCTACTGCTTGGCCGTCGAGTTTGCCATGTACCCGCTCGTGAGCTCCCTGGCGCATCGTGCAGGGCGGGTCAACGGCGTGGTGCTCCTTGCGCTCGCGTTTCAACTCAGCACCACGTTTGTTATCTACCTCGCCTACGCCTGCACCAACCTATTCGTGATGGACTCTGCACCGAGTCGGTCTAGCCTGGGCAGTGTCAATGGACTATCCCAAATGATAGCGACCTTGTTGCGTAGCATTGGGCCGTCGTTCGCGTCCTCGCTGTTCGCGCTTTCCGTGGAACATCAGATTGCTGGGGGCTTTTTCGTGTATATTGTGCTCATTTTCGCCGCGTTGGGCGCGGTACAGTTCGCATATCGGCTTCCGTCAAAGCTTCAACTCAAGAAGTGAAGAGCTGGGACATCGCAGTGAGTAAGTTTCAACATCTTCCGACTCTTCAGGGTCCTCGAAGCCTGCAGGGCTCGAAGATTTGCCTCGGCATAAAGGAGGGGAAAGGGGATACGTATTTAAGGTTACATTGATTACAGCCTAGATTGGGGTATTCCAAATGACAATGAGAGATGGTCCGTTGAGCTTGCAAAGGCAACTGGAGCGGAGTGCGAGATATCACGAACGGTTTCCAGCATCTGCTCTCGCACGGTGAGTGCCAATGTTGATACGTCCTCCTCCCCTAACCCTCGGGTGGTGATTGGAGGCAGAACTGTGGTCAGGGAGGCGTCAGCGGCAGCTCAGAACAATTGTCGCATTCCTCCTTACCTCGAGCTCTCAGTTGCACGGGTTCAAACCACCCGCGTCTATACATGTGCGAATAATTCTCGCACACAATAGGGACGATTGGGATCCCGCTCTGCACAGCCATATGGAAACCGCCTTTCTTGAAAGGTAGCAGACTGGGATCTCGGGCGGCGTTGCGGGTTCCTTCGGGGAATACGACGAGAGAGACGTCTGCTTTGCGCAGGGTTGCACCTGCTTTGCGAATCGAGGCGGCGGCGCGTCCGCCGTTACCTCGTTCGACGAGAATGCACCCGGAAAGATAGAGGACGGCGCCTATAGGAGACCAGCCAAGCGACTTTTTCGCCATCACTGAGACGCGCTTGGGGAAGAAGCTGGAGAAATGACAAGATAAGAGAGCCTTGGCTGCGAGTTGGGACTGACCATCCTAAAAGCCATATATCGAGGGCGCTTTGGTGGTTCAGCATGAACACGGCAGGTTGGGTATTGAGGTGCTCTGCGCCTTCGAATTCGACATGTAAACCGAGGATAGTACCGATGAAGCGGGAGAAGGAGCGGGTGACGAGAGGACCAGCTTCGAAACGCCGCCCGAGAACTGCGAAGGCACACGACAAGGGCGTGGACAGGATGCCCCACAGAGACAAGGTTGTGAAATAAATGCCGGTGCGAAGACAGTATCGAACGAGGGTCAACGAAGACATGATGAGGGGAGGGCTTCCTGAGCTAGCTTGATGACTTATGAGCCAAATTCCATGAGTCGTCGGTGTCTTGACGAGCCGATTTAGAGGATACTCGGACTATTGGTAAAGAACAAGAGATCCATGTAAAGTGGATGGCCGAACGGTGAACATGGTGAAACCCGATATAAGAAACTAGAAGCCCGCTAGACTCAGATGGACTTGTAGACACCGCGCCACCTCGAGAGGTCAGACTGAAGCCAGATACAGCAAGATCTAGCGGCGCTGGCGTCGAATTGCCGGGACCTGGATGTGAAGATAAAGTCCCTAGCTTAATGGGGCCTCCTTCGTGTCGGGGATCCGAAAAATCAGACAGCTAGAGCCCGGGGAACACAATTCCAGAATTTAAGAGGTTGAGGAAGTGGTCAACCGTACCATCCGCCAAACTCCGCCAAGCAATGCCATCATTGTTGATGGGGCAAAAATGCCTCGTCAAACGACACAACCATGAACGCGTCTAAGACTGTCTAAGACTCCAAGTTCAGGTTGAAGTTCTGGAACAGAAGCACTGAGGGATAATTGGTTTCCACCGTCACGAGGTCGCGTCAGTTTTCGTCATGCTGGGCTTAGCATGCGTACGCTTCGGCTTACTCACTTCCCGCACAACCCGTCTATATAACCCTCCGCGCCTTTGCTGCGGTGCCTTCATCTCAGTCAACCTGTTTTCAGCATCAACTTCCAAAGCACCCATGTCTGTCCAGGAAATCGTCGAGGTCCGTATGTGCCAATTCTTCCAGTGATTCCGCTCATCCAAGGCGCTTTACAAAGAACGCGATCGATAACAATAAAATTGCTATCTTTTCCAAGTCCTGGTGCCCCTACTGCAAGAAAGCTAAAGCTCTGTTTGCGGCGGAATTCCCTGAGGAGAAACCTCTCGTTATTGAGTGCGTGAATTGCAAGACGTCCCAAGTACCCTCTGATTGAACCTTGGCACAGGCTTGACGAGCGCGAGGACGGAGACCAGATCCAGCAATATCTAGCAAATAAGACTGGGCAGACTTCAGTGCCCAACATCTTCGTTAGTACGTCGTCATTCGCAAACTGTGCGGCGTCCTAGAGAGGCTGACGATGCCTGCAGACAAGCAGCAAGTTGGTGGTGCGTCTTGTTTCCTGGCTTTGTCGAGTATTCTTTCCCACTCCGTCGTACAGGTAATGACAAGACCCAAGCCGCATTCAAGTCGGGGGAGCTCAAGCGTCTGGTCAATCTCTAGATATCTGCTGTAGGTCGGTACCTTTCACCTCTTCCCTGCCTGATTCTGATATTCTGTTAGATTGCTTTGGACTGAGGTGAACGCGAATAATAATCTTGTACTGTACATGCTAGTACATATGTGTGTTTTTCTGGACAGCGGCGTATCCTAACTTTCTCCGGTTTACACGAACAACATGCGGATAATTTAGCTCGGAGACTTCTTCCCCCACTGGCTGAACTGTCCGTAACTGTCTTTGCAGTCCTATATCTTCTGTCTTTGAGAGAGTTTCGCCAATTTCGCTGCTGGATCTCGGTAGATACCCCATAAGGAAAGTCATTGTCCTCCAGCCATTTCGGCACAGCCACCAACCCAGCTTTCGTCCTACACCCACAACCTACTAACCTCTACGGTCCTCATCGTCTCTACTATGGCCACTGGGTACAAGGCTCTTCTAGCCCTCGGCGAGAGCCACACCAAGAGTGTCGAGAGCACAGTACAGGCCGCATTGGCGCAGAAGAAGGCTAAGGAGCAGCAGCGCCGAAAACAGCAGGAGGAACAGGAACGGAAGCAACGGGAGCTCGATACCAAGATGCGTCTACGGTACTTTGAAGAGCAGAAGAAGAAGGCGGAGGCGGAGGCCAAGAAGGAGGAGGTGCTCAAGGCCAAGGAAGCGGATCTTCTCCGGCGTGAAGCGGAGCAACGCGACGCATTGCGGTACGGGCCAAAGAAAGCGAAGGCTGCTGCTGCTGCCGGTAGGTGGCCAACGTCGAATTCCGGTGTTCGGGACGAGGTCCGACGGAGGCGAATGCCTGATGAAGACGACGAGATTGACGCGGGGAGTATCCTCACACGAGAAGAGAAGCGGGAGCGCAAGTTGCAGGCAGAACTGAAGCGGGCATTCAACGCTCCTCGTCGCCCTGTAGGTAACGCTACCCACCGGAAATCCCGTGGTTTCCCGGGAGGAGCTGTCAACATAGTTGACGCTCCATCCAGTGTCGCAGCCAGCGGCTCTGGCAGCGTCAAGGAGCGTCTTGCGGCCATCCCCAACACTCTCACTCGTCTCAACGTCGTCAAGCGAGACACCCGTACCATCGACGAGATTGTTCGGGACCGACGCGAGAACAAGGAGGTTCTCGACGGCGACAGGGCACGTACCTTCGATGATTGGTTCACAACTTCTACGCGCACAAAGAAGGCCCCAGCTCGTTCGCAGTCGGACGAGCCCAAGAAAGCGTCCACACCTATTCCCTCTTCCTCCGCCAGCTCTTCATCCTCTCGAGTCTCTTCTCAGGCTCTCCCTGGGTCAGCGCCTAAACGACCACAGCCTTCTGCGCCGATGCCCAAGCCGAAGTACAAGATGCCTTCGTCTGCACCCACGAGCACCATGAAGAAGCGGCCGCGTTCGCCTTCCATGTCTCGCTCCAATTCCCCTCCGCCGTCCAAGCGTCCCCATATTGCCGCCAGCTCCTCCAAATCTGCGTCCTCCTCCAAGGGCAAATTCACATCATCCCGCTCTCATTCCCCCCGTCCCGCAGCGTCATCTCTCAGCGAGGAGATCTGGGGTCTATTCGGCAAGAACAAATCCCAGTATACTGCACGGGATGTGTTCTCAGACTCGGAGGATGATGATCTCATGGAGGCTGACGCCGGCGCCCTCTGGGACGAGGAACACGTCAGTGCCCGTATCGCTCGCAAGGAGGAGCGCGAGGCGGAGGCAGCGGAGCGGAGACACGATGAGGAGAAGCGTCGCAGGAAGGCCGCCGCATTGGCTGGCAGTCGCTGAGCGCGCTCTTTTGCGTCGGATTATTCGATTCATCATGCATACTGTATCTCGGTGGTCTCATCTACACATCTGTTTTATCTACACCTCATACATCACACGCGCAACATATATACATACTCTCTGCATCCTACCGCACGCCGTTTTCGTCATTACCATTCTTCATCTGCTTCATGCTGTACCTCGTAGCCTAAAAAGTTACCTTATCATTTCTCTCGGTGTAAACTGTATACATAGAGTGTTTGTAGAATAGGAATAAATTAATTACAGCGAGTGGGGCGATATGGCCTCCTACGAATTGGGTGGGTTGATTGAAGGTACGCCCAATCACTGGCATAAAATCAAGGCTGCACTGACTATTAACGTTTCTCATGACACCGGCATTTCTGGGGTCAATACTGTGCTGCGGTCTTCGATCTCGGCCAGTTCTGTCGCACGTCCTACAACCTTCAAATTTCCTCGCAGCCGAACGACACTGGATCTTCTGTGCCTCCATACAATAGCGCTCAGTCTCATTTTGCATACGCAACGTCAATCGATTGGCAACTGTACTGGCCAGTGCATGAAGTCCTGGGTTGGTCCTGGGCCCTCCTCCCTCAAACAATGGCCAATATTCGGATCCCTTTCTTATCTGTTGGTGGCAAGCCTAGGGTACCATACTCTGTGTCTGAGCGGGCGTTCGACTCTGTCAACTCGATATGTACTCTATCGTTATCAGGCTTTCGATTTCGTTTGTCCCTGGAATAGGACGGCATAGGCACCACAACGTGCAGTTTCGAAATGGTTATCTGGCGTTCATCTTCATTCCCGCATGTTTATCTGGCACCAAAACTGTCCCGCACTGAAGCTTAATTTCTACTTCCCTGGGATAAAGGCAAGATGGAGGAAACCCAGTGACCATTGTCTGCCCGAAAACGCCGGCTGCGTAGGCGTCACTTATTGGGAGAAGTGTAATATTCGCTCGCTCACGGCGTCAGCGTGGCCACCGAAGAAGCTGAAGCGAACTAGACGACCCTTTGCACAACTGCGCACTCGTCCCGCCCTTTCCAAAGCGTTGCGTGTTCCTTGCGAACCTACTTGTTGTGCAACAGATGAGACACTGTCTCACAGTATGGTGAAGGATTTAGATGAAGGACTCGGACATTTTGTACCGCATGTTCTTTGAACTTCTTTCTCTCAGACCGAATATTAATTCCATCCAATGTCAGATTTGTTTCTTCTCGCTTTTCTCGAAAATCAGGCTCAATCAGGCTGTTAAAAGAAACCGCAGCTACGACTGGCAATACTTGAAAATTGTCGCCCAGCTGAGTCGTCCTACGTTCTCGTTTCCAGGAGTGCGTGTCACTGCGCCACCAGCCCTTGCTTAGTTACATGTCGATTTCTGGTATAGGCTGGGCCGGCAATAAGAAGCCTTCTTTTCGCACGTAGCATCCAAATTCGCTTTCCGGTCAGCAATCGGATGCTCAAAAAGAGCTTGCAGGCTTTAACGATCCTACGCTCCTCCCGTTCTTATCTCCCATGGTGCAAAAAACCTACGCTTGGATTTCTCTATGGTGGTGTTTTGGGAACATCTACTATGTCCTCTAACACACAGCTTCCAGGTTTCTTCTCACTGCGCCCCTCATGATCTGGGATGCCGGGTAGTACCATCTCCTTCTGTCCGAGTTGATTGAAGTCGCTGACATTGTTCTCAGCTACTGTTTGATGAGGTCCGGTCTTTTCCCAGTGACGGCCCGACATTAACCTCTCTTATAGACCGCGTTCGATGGCAGGCGGTGATCTGTACTGGTTCTGGAAGCCGTACGAGTCGTACGGGAAGGTGGACCACGTACGCTTTATCGCTTCTCTCTCATCCCGCCGCTGAGTCTGAACATTCAAGGTTTATGGAACCAAGGCATGGGAGGATGGCGAAGGTTTCGCCGGGGCAGCAGGCAAACACCGTTGCTGTTGCCTCAAACATAAGATTGAACTCATACTTCGCCAGCCATTCTGAACCTCCTTGAGACGTTCGCAAACGTATAGTGATGCTTTCTGGCTTGCCCGACACAAAGCTGACTCACATTCCTTCAGATTGCTTACCTCGTTGGCACACACGTTCATGAGACTCGATCAGCCGTTATAATTGGATATACCGGAGCAACAGCAACGCTCGCCAAAACTCTGCTGTACAGCCTGAATCAATACTTTTGTAATGGGTGTGCAGTCGGTCACAACACCTTCGTCAATCTGTTTGCGTTTTGGATTTTTCCTAATATGTGCGCCATCCTTCCTTCACCGTTGATGCAATTCACCGACTACAACTTCAACAGCCTGTGGATGGTTTTTCCCGCGTTGATCATGCTGAGACTAGGGAGCGATATGCTGAGAATGATGGATGCAAGCTATGGAAAATCCAAGGCAGAATAATGATCTAGGCTACGCTGTTCTCGATATCACGATCCCATGTCGAATTCCGTACGCGCTTGACAATTTGACAATTCGGGACGCCATCAATACCACACGTGGTCGCGTTAGCCTCCTGTCCTCACTTGAGGTACAAATACGACCTGCGGCAGGACTCAGGGACGACCCTTGCCTCCTACCTCTATGTCCCTGGAGAGATATTATCATCCTTTTCACGAAGACCCACAGGACTGGGATCCCGACGATGGTGATCCCGGTACTTGGCCTCCAAAAACCCTCGCAGAACTGAGGATGTGTCGGTTCTCTGCTCAGCTGCGACGCAAGCCTCGCTGGTGGGAGAAGATACAGGACGAGAAAATCCGCACGAAATGGACACAGGAAGTCAAGGAACAGCAGGTGAATCTACCAAGATGGGAGAAATTAACGGATAACATGGTTCGTGATACTTCCTTTGACAAGGTCGCAGTGGTCAACCACCCCAAACATACATTCAGGTCAATTATGTGATGGACGAAATGCGTGACGGCTACGCGGCCCCTCCGTGACCCAGATACTGGCATTGAGGTAAGTACAGGTCAACATCGAACTCCTCGTCATTTCACATCTCTCGCTGGCAGTGTGGCCCATATGAAAGGATTTTTCTTTCCGACGCGCTTATCCCAGAAGACGTCGGCGCGGCTCTGAAACTTGCTGTACGGCCACTGGAAGATATCCCAGACGAGGAAAAGGACTGGCATCCCGGCTCCGATGGTCAGGTTCTCGACCTCGTACATCCGTCCATCTGTCCCCTTGTATTCGAAGAGACTTGGGGAAGGGGCGATGACGGCTCTGTGAAGACGTTCGATAACCCTGAAGCCGACGATTTAGGTGTCGACTCCATGTTCGTTTCCCTGCGCTTTCAATGGCTTCCTTCGGATTTTAGAATCCACGAAGACGGTACACTGAGACTCATTTCGCCGTACATCAATAATATTCACCCCAAACACCACGATACACTAATTCCTGTTATTGAGCGCGTCATGGCATTTGCCATACCATTGTGGGATCGCGTACTGTCCTCCCTCAAAGACGATCCGGTTCCTGCGAGGGTGACGAGCAAGCGCGAAAATCCGAGCGAAGTGGAAACAGACACGTTTGATACTGGGATTTCCTGCATCTGGGAAGGTGGTCGTCCTTCTACTGAAACCGAAGAAGAAGAAAGGGAACAAGAGCAAGATTACGATGCTTGGTTGTTGCGGCGATTGAATCAGGGTCCTCTGATTCTTCCGGAAGCATCGCGATATGAAGGTGCACTGGAAAATGATCTATCTGTGAAGCTCGCTGGCTCCGACATCCAAGTCATTGTCAAGTTGGCCAACATCGTTCTAACACCAGACAAGCCTGAATACCCGGGGGGTACCTGGCACGTAGAAGGTGCGATATTCTGTAACATGGATCATTCGAGCTCAACTCTATCTTCTGCAGGGATGGCGACCGAATCGATAGTTTCCACCTTCATATATTATTACGAATCGGACAACATTGATCCCTGTGACTTGAGATTCCGAATGGCGACACGACCTCCGGAGTACCATGAACAAGACGACAGTACCTGCATGCGAGTGTTGTATGGCATGAATCGAGAGGCACCCTGTGTACAAGACATTGGGTCTGTAGAAACCAAGGCGGGGCGCTGTATAGCCTTCCCCAATCTCTACCAACACTGTGTTCGTTCGAGTTCAATCTTTTCTCTGAAGCTACAACGGCTTGACGTGCATCTATATAGGTATCTCCGTTCCAGCTTGTCGACAAGACAAAGCCGGGTGTTCGCAAGATTCTAGCATTCTTCCTCATAGATCCAACTATCAAGATCCCGTCCGCTTCCAACGTGCCGCCACAACAGCGCCAGGTAGTTTCGGATATTCTTCGCTCTCAGGGCCCATCTTCGAGGTTGTCCCTTGTACCCCTTGAGTTGCTTGACTATATTGCAACATTGGTACCCGGAGTCAGATCAAGAACAGAAGCCGAAGCGATTCGTGAAGAGGTGATGGAGGAACGCACAGTCGTGATAGAGAGCGTCAATACGGAGTTCTTTTCCCGGGAATTTAATATGTGGTCCGTCTCATTCTTGACATTCATATATGAACCCAGCTTTAGCTCACGTCGCGCACAGTGAGCACTGAATCCCCCAGGCACTTCGCCGTCTCTCACCTGGAAAACTACGGTCCCCCGATTTTTTTTTCTGGTGTGATAAGTGCCGAACGGGGGGGAACCGACTCCGAGTGTGCGACTCGTATACGACATTCATTCAACACCAATACTATACAGTTCAACGTTATCTGCTCCTACAGAATCGTTGAAGATACAAGCATTCCTATCCGTGTTAAATATTGTAACAATAGATACGCGCCGTTATGGCACAGTGTTTCGTCAGTGGCTGCTAGGAAGACTGCCTACTCGTCCGCCATCGACTAGCCAGACCGCACAGTTCACGTAGCTCCCTGCTCGACTGGCTAGATAAAGGATAGCTCCTGCCATGTCCTGCGGGAGTTGAGAGACCAATTTGACCGTGTCCGTCTCGGCATGACATACCTCTTCCGTCCCCGCGCGCTTGAGAGGCACGCTGCTAACGAGAGCCGCCCCATTTAAGGCTAGTTGCGGAAATACGCTGTCAGTCATTTCTTGTACGTGTCAGCATGGTCTCATCTGTGGACATGCAAGAGAACGGACCGCTGGGGAACACGCCAGGAGCCTTTGCAAGTCAATGAGAAAAGGTCAGAGGACCTGTTGAAGCCAATGTGACGCACCAGAACATTGCTGCGTATACCCCAAGGTGATAGTCTGCGAAGCGGTGAGTATTGCACAGCTCCGGTAATTCACACAACGTACAAGTTAGCCAACAGCTTGCCCAAATGGGTGCATGCCGCTTTGGCAAGTGTGTATGAGGGGGAAAAGACTTTCGAGTCCAGCCGAAAGCCACCAGACGACGAAACTGATATAACTTGCGACGAATGAAGCGGAGGGCGTAGGGGGTCCACAGCAATCCAAGATTCATCCCTTTTTCGGATATTTCCCGAATGTAACAGATCGAGAAATGCGACGGTCGTGTAATACACAGCAGTGACATTTGTCGCAAATGTTTCAGCGAAGTCCTGGCACACATGAGGATAGTTCTCGAGCATTGCGTCCTGCTCACCTGTGGCGAAGTATCTTCCCCCCACAAAGCGGCCTGAAAGGCTTTGATACTGGGTACAGATGGTGCGATGTCCCCAACTTTATGTGGGGGTGGGTCAGATGCTGGGGACGAGTCTCCGGGGCTGGGGAGAGGATGGTTAAACAAATTCCTTGCAATACCTAGGATTGTAAACCAAAAATATGTGAATCGAAGTGGAAAATCGTTGACCAGCGTTATTGACGAGTAAGTCGATGTAACCATGTCGATTTTTGACTGTCTCAACCATTGCAAGGAGAGAGGTGCGGTCTGTTATGTCGCCCTCTAACGGAATTATGCTGCCGTTCTTCTGCATGCGAAGACACGAAATCAGAACTGAGAAAAATGGCCATTGAAGAGGACTCACACTAATTTCCTGAGCAGTTGTCTCCAAGACTTCCATCCTGCGGCCCACGATATATACCGTTGCGCCATTATTTTCCAACGCCGCTGCCATCATGCGGCCGATTCCTAACGAAGAGAGTCTCAGAGAACACGCATGTCGGAGAAACAGTGACGACTCACCGCTCCCTCCGCCAGTTATTACAGCGACAAGCCCCTGGACATCGAATAGACATTGAGAAGACAAGGGAGGACTTTGCATTGAGGTACAGTGATTTTCGGGTGTTCCATTAGCAAGATTAAGAGAATTAGGTGCCATAGTTTTAAACAGATGAGACTGCAGTGTAACAGAAGCGGAGCCTTCGGGATTGCTGTGACCGCTAAGTAGGCGGGGTCACAGAACTACTTGATGACCACTCTAAGTCGCCGCTGGATAGCGTACCTGGGCATTCATATGATCGTTGATAACTTGCAAGTTACGGGACGAGTGCGAGAAGCTCGGAAGCCATTTACAAAGAATCATCACTCCGGACAGCGTGTGAGAGAGCGCGCTTTTAATTTACTCCCAGTTCCCTCGACGTTCGACTCTTGCTCCTTGTCGGCGCGCCTGAATTCGAACAAGTGGAGGTCAAGTGAAGAACGAGCGAGCTTCTTGTTCGGGTCCACATTCAGCTCCGGCCAGTGATGCGACCTCTTTATTAAAGCCTAGGACTTTAGAGTGACTTTAGATACAAAACTCGGATTATTCACGGAAGCGTCTAGTCCCCATCGCCTGTCTATTCACGTATGGTGAAGACAATCCACCAAAACCAAGATATCGAAGTGGCATGCATTACATCGCAGCGTGTCCTGTTGCATTCATCAGAACAGCTGAACCCAATAATCTGAGTTGCACCTTGACTAAATGCACGGCGATATATGAGCCACAAATACTTACTCCGCACTTGATTAGTTGCCTTTGCTATGCGCATAGGTCTCCGCAAGCCGGCTCTGGACATATTCTCCTGCAGTAACGATCTCGTACTTCGGGGTTTGGCCGGGGGAAATACAGGTCGGAAGAGGCTTTGAGTGCAGAAGTGCGGGATCTATTAGTATCGAACTGCCAGCTCCACAGGTTCAGAAACCCTACCTCAAGCAGTACGTCGTAATCCGTTCCAAAGAACAACGGCATTGAATAACGTTCCTGGCCTGACCGATTGGTGACGCGATGCATAGTCGACTTGAATATATCGTCTATTCACAAAATGTGCATCAGCGTTGGTGCATCGGACTTGTGGAGAAATAGTCTTTACTTGTCCAGCGCGCAAATTGATCCCCTAGACTGAAAAAAAACATGTGAATAAAGAGCGTCTTAAGCAGAGACGGTAGTTACTTGATCACGAAGGTGCCAGGGATGGGAACCGCGTCTATCCATTTTCCATCGGCATTCTGGGCTTGAAGCCCTCCCGCCGCGTCTTGCCATAGAATTGTGAAGCACTACGCAAGCTCAGCGAAGGGAAGAGCACTGAGCTCCGCGGACCAGCATCTTACTTCGTAGCTGAAGAAGGGCGGATAAGCGCGGAAGCTTTCTTGTATGCATGCTGGACCTACTCTGTGTGAGCACCAATTCCTATGACGCGACCGTCATCGTCGAGAGCGGGCTCTTGTGGTGGATAGTGTAACAGACGCATGATAGCCGCTGGTTTCGTGGTCTGTTGCTAGATCAGCCAAAAGAACCAAAATGAAATAGCTGAAGATGAAGCACCTTGTCGTCGAAATAGTTTTCGGGAAGGTCTAGCGCAAGGGCGAAGAGAGGAAATAAGGACTGGCCGAGTTTCACCGCGGCCTGGCTAGACGAAAATTAGTGCTAGCCGGGAATGGGACCTATGGATTACTAGTAACGAAAAACGCTGTCCCGAAAACCAGGGAGAACCGCCTCCTCCGGCCAAACGTTCACACCCGCCATGGGACCGTCGCCTTCCTCTTCCCAGCCGAGGTCGAATCCCTCATGTAGGTCACCATGGCCGTCCGGGTTGGTGTTTTCACCTGCGATCGGAATTGTCGTCAGTATATGACTAGGACCTTCGCTAAGTCAAGCACCGAGAAGCGCCGTATACCCTTTGAAGTTTGGGCTCTTGTGGATATCAAGCTGGGATAGGCAGATGAACGGTCAGGGGCTCTCCATCGACGAAGACGCACCTCAAGCTTGGACTCCGTCGGGAGAGCAAAGAAATCACCAGCGGCGCTGATAGCTGCCGAGATGGTACTGTCTGGTATTGAATGGTTCCTGACATAAAAAAAGCCGACTGTCAATGTATCAGACGAATCTGTGCTGGCCAGTGGGCAGCTTGCCATTGACACATGCGTCGCGGATTTTATCTGCCAGATCCCGCCTCTTCAAACGATCTGTACTTGCAACGTCTGCGAAGTCACTGCGGGAACACTCAGAAATTGGCGTCATTGAACCGGCGCAGTGATTTGCACTGACATGATTGGGATTTCTTCGAATGAGCTCTCTGTGCGTTGATCCGCAAGAAGGAAACCTGGGATGGGCGTATGAAGTTCCAGATGTGGGTCCATGTCCTGAACTCGATGCTGAGGATGTACAATGTAGTGGGTGAATTAGAGTGGCGGAAGTCGGACCGAGAGCCCGAGGGCTGCCAAGTCGCTTCACCGTTCACGTCCTCATACGACTTGCGTCCAATCCGCGTCATAGCAGATTTCACGAATCAAAGTCTGAGTTACATGTAACACCGTCATTCGGATTTACTGCCTCCGCTCTCCAGTCAGACTCGTATGGATGGCAATCCACGTTCAGGATGACGTGGGGTACGGGATATTCATTAGAAAACTCGGGAAAGCTCCGAATGAAGAGAAAACCAGGGCTTTTGTCGAACATATCGTGAACCAAGTTGAGACGAAGGACAGCTCCGACAGTCAAACTTTGAAGATGACGGCTTGAGCACCGATGAGAAGCACTGTAGCAGTGAGTATTTCGGGATCGCGTCGACGAGCTGTACGCTTGCGGGAGATTGCGCGCTATGCCAGTGAAGAACAAGACGATTTGAAACAAGAAAAGCTGGTCGGAAAATCGGACCAAACCAGCCGGCCGGCCGCCCGGCCGATCAAACATCGCACCGGTGATCTATCAGTGACCGGTCTTGCTCTCTGTTGTCGGAGTCTGTTCCTGCCCGCCAAAAGGGCAAAATCTGTCTTGCTCAAGGCTTTTCTACCATTCAAAACTGTGCTGTTAAATCACAAATATTTTCTCGGTGTTCAGAGCAAGACAGTTCTCTAATAGCTACAGAGCTACAGACTTCAAGATGACTCGAGTCGTAGGAGGCTTTCAAATTTAGACGATTCAGACTCATGCAGTGGCGATCGAGCTCTGATTCATCTTCTCAGCAAGCGCATGGGTATCTTGTTGCCACATTTTGTGTCTCTGTTCAATGTCGATGAACTGGCTTGTTTTCTTGCGATCGATCACTCCAATCACCGTCTTTATTGTCTATGTCTCCAGCACTCTGTTGCTTGCCAGAACCCTAGGAAGACGCAACAGAGGAACTTATGCTCATATTTACGGTCTGCTTTGAAGACAGACGTCCTGTTTCAACTGGGTCTCATTACCGAGGTTTTACTCTTTTACTCTAAGTACGTCCCAGATTCAATACCTACTAATTTGTGCGAGTCTTACACAACACACGAGTCAGATCAAGTCTCAGCTTTAAAGTGTTGTCCTGTCGATCCGACAACCGATCTCATCTTTTTGTTCGTCGGGTCCCTCCTTCCCTTTCTTATTGTTACGCAAATTAAACGATCGGTTCACCTTGCCTGGTCTCACTTTCTCGTCGCACAATGCAACCTCCAGTATAAAACCAGCGCAAAATCTACTCAACTCCCCAGGCTCGCCTACCACTCCTCCTCGCCTACTTGCCCTCTCGTGCACCCTCATCCTCCTCCTCTCACCATCCAATGGATTCTTTCACCGCCATCACCAAGAAGGTTGAGGACGTCGTCCTTCCCCCCACCAACGAGGACGGCGGCACGGGCTCCAGCGGCAGCTGCGTCGTTTGCAAGGAGGACACCTCCCTCCCTACCGTCAACGAGGACGATGGCACCGGGTCCAGTGGCAGCTGCACCATTGCCTGAACGAATTGACCTAGTTAAAGTGAGTCTCTTCTACCTTCCCACTCTTCTATTCTCATCCGCTCAAGCATTCTACAGTACGGGCATAAACACACATCGGTTTAGGTTTTTCGGTTCGGGGTCAAGTCATAGGACGGAGTTGACGACAGCATTTTGGCATGCTTTGCGCTGCAAATTATCTTATTACCATTCGCCTTCATCACAACTTGCATATTTGTTACATTGTACACATCTCAACCAATTCGAGTCTGCAGCTTGATATAAACCCTCTGAATCTGAGAAAATTGTGAATGCCTTGTCAACTGAACACCCCTGTACTTTGCTTCCACGGAAACAAATAGACGAATGATGTGAATACTGAAAGGGATGCAAAGGCGACGTACATTCGACTTTTTTCCTGCATGCGCATTTGCTGTACTCAGGCTCTACACACCCATAAATTTTGGGTCTGCAGCTTGAAGCTGCTTTCGTGCGATCCAATTGAGTAAAGAACACAGAGAAAGAAAAACAACTTTGAATGATACTGGTTCGTACGCCAGGCCAGGTCAGGCCTATCTAGTTGCCAGTCGTCCATGTAACCACAGGAAGAAGGAAGGATACAGAGACGAAAAGCTAGTCGAGAAACGCAGAGCCCAAGCGAAATATATTTTGTCCTTAGTCGATCACCACAATCTACCTAAAAAGATAGTTAATCTACGTGTCTACAAGTCGGCTCAGGAGCACTTCCTCAGCGCGGCGACGTAGTCTTCATTCAACCAACCTCAAAGAGTCCAAGAAAGACCAGCGGCAGAGTATACACCTCATGTCGCACACCGATGGAACTACATGCCGGGACGACGAGGGAGCAGCATACCAATCCAAAGAGCGACGCAGGTCACGCCAATCAGGACATAGTACACCATGTACCCGTGCATATACCCTTTCTCTATCGACAGCGAGAACATCGAGTTGGCCGCTGCTGGGCCGATGGCTCGCATGATGCTGACAGAGAGCTGGCAGAGTCCGTTCGTCGCGCCTAGGGACGCGCGATTGGGCGCCGCTGCAGATATATAGATGAAGACTGCGCCTAAGAGAGTCAAAAAGACATGGGTCAGCGAGAGTAGCGAAGAGACAAAGGATTTTTCAGACCATATGAAAATGAGAGACCAATCGAAATGATGATCTGTGCAAGAGCGCCGCCCCAGACTAGGGCGGAAACTCCCTGGCTGCGCGCAAGGAAGCTGAGGATTGGAAAAGCCGCGAATGCTGGCAGAGCAGAAGCGATGCCGAGGATGTACGTTAATTTGCTGCCCAGGTAATCATGGATACGCGCAAAGAAGAACACCTAGGCGAAATGAAGTTGGTTAGCACTGAGCGAAGAGGCGAAATGAATGATCAATCAGAGCGGTATTCACCTGGGAAACTCCGTTGAGAACTCCAAACACCGAGAGCAGATTCCCAATGCGCGAGGTGTTGAGCCCAAGTCCACCGAGTTCGATGGGAGTTGAAAGGAACACGGGATGGATGGCTCGCAATGCGATATCGACGAGCGAGAGGAAAGCGTAGTTGGCAGCTGCAACGATGACAGGGCGGATGAGAAGGCCACGCAAAGGAACAGCCTGTTCTCGGGGAGCTACTACTTCGCCGGAGGCGTCCTCGAGAGAACCTTTACGCTTGATAGTGTCGACATCATCTTTCCGGCGGAACAGGCGTGGAAGTGAGAGCACTCCCGCACCAGTAGCCGTTTCTTTGAGAAAGAGGAACGTCACCGTCCAGGCGACGAGCGAAAAGGTGGCGGGTACGGCGCAAGGCAGGAAATACGGATACTTGAGCAGGAATTGGTTGTCGCCGAATAGCGCAGGGAAACGTCGAGCAGGATGAGCAAGACTTCCGCCTATGATTGGGCCAAGGGTGCTCCCGGTGGACCAAGCAACTATAGAGACAAATGAGACATTGAAACGAGGGATCATGTCAACTAACTTGGCATGTATGCATAGGCCTAGGAAATCGTCAATAGATGAGACCAGCATATGTAGATTGATATGTACCTGGGCAATATTTGTCGAGTCGGTGATTTCTGCCAGAATACTGCACTGACGGTTAGCAACAATGTGGTGGTTGACCTTGTCTCTCCCACCTCTTGATCACCCCGATGTTCCCGTCTACGGTGAATCAGTATGGAAACATTAACCCGAAAAGACTGACATACTCAAGGCGCCGTTTAGGCTGCGACTAAAACAAGACAGTCCAGATTGTTGAAGGTCCCAACAAAAATTGGAAGTGCATACCTCACAACTAGGCCCCAGAACGTACGAGATAGACCAAAGGCGTACATGCTGATGCTCAATCCGCAGAGGCCGATGAGGATGACAGGTTTGCGACCGATGCGATCTGAAAGTCTCGACCAGTGGAGCACGGTGAAGGCTTGAGTGAGGAAGAATATGGATTGCTGCGATCCAGAAGTAAATGCCAGAGGGTCGTTTATAAAGTGGGACGTACCATAAGCCCAACGTAGTATCCTACTTTGGTCTCATCTCCCTTTGTTATTCCAACGTCGCGCATCAGCTGTTGAGAAATTAATCTGGAGAACGTAGAGACAGAGGAAAGACACGCTTACCTGCGGCGCAAAGGGATAGATGACATTGCTAGTGAGTGGCTCGGCGAGCTGTAGAAAGAGGACAATCGAGAACTGGAAAAGCGGAAGGGGGGTCCGTTTAATGGGCAAGTCATGAAGGTCATTCAAGTCGGGCTGAGGAGCAAGGAGCGGTTGAGTCTCGTCGTTGTCCCTGGGCGACATGGTGGTCGTAAAACAAGAAACGGCTCTAGAAAATTTGTCAATGAAACCTTATGGGAGTCTTGCTAAGCATCGCACATCTGACTCGGGGGGACTACCGCGGTGGGGCAGCTTCTGTTTCTACTCTTCTGTTCATCACGAAGGACGTCGAGGTAACCTTCATTTCGCCTCAGCCGCCTTGCCGTCGGCCGCCAGGCGGAGAAAATTCGATTATCCGATTGATAACTATTCGCATTATTCGGCGACGAAATGGTGTACTTTGTCGTCTTGAACGGTGGCAAAGAAGTGATATCAGCAGGCTACGTGGTTGGAAGCAAGTTTCCGAGTCGCAGCATGCTGCGAGAAAGGTTATGTCAATCTGGCGATGGTCCCACGATGCCAGGGCGCGGTCACGTTGAACTCAACAAACACCTCCGAATCTGGATCTCTTCTCCTTCCATTCGATTCGCACTAGTATGTGGAGCGCGTCTTACTCGCCGACAGTTTCGCGTTACTCGTCGCAGTCAATAAAGCTGAGCCGAAAATGTCTTTTCTGGGTCCCGGGGTCTTCAAGTTCTATCAAGTTGAAGTTGGTCTCTCTCATGCCTCGGTTCGATAATCCTGGGTATCCGTCTACACACCAGATAAACTTAGGGTTCTCCTTGTGTTCTCCCCCTCTGTCTCTCCGTACTCTATATACCCCTCCGACACCAAGGAATGATCGCCCTTTAAAGGGACTGCGGAAAACGCAACATCTGATACCTGCCGCGGAACACACGCGGCCTTTAAGTACATTTCAAGCCACGCCGCAGGTCCCGCAGCAAACATTTAACCTCTCGCCCAGCCAAATCCTTACCATGCTCTCCCGACGCTCCTGCTGCGCATCGCCATAATGAAAATCATCATCGTCGGTGGCGGCATTGGCGGAATCGCCGCATATCACGCTCTACGGAGGCACCTCGCCGACGCTTCACCTCCCGCTACAATTCTCGTCTTTGAATCGCACGAAACTATCACCTCTACGTCCTCCGCCATCGGAGGAGGTCTTGGTCTCGCGCCGAACGGCCTCCGCGCCATCTCGTCAATCTCGCAAGATGCTGCAGCCTATATACAGAAACGGGGGTTTCCCGGGGAGATTATGACCTTCAGAAACTCAAAAGGCAAGCTCATAGGCAGACTGCGCAGCGGCCGCAAAGCACGATATGGCTTCAGCGAACTCATGCTGCCCCGCGCAACCGTACATGATGCCCTGCTTCAAGAATTACGCCCAGGCGCGGTGTACTGGGACACCAAAGTTCGCTATGTGAAAGAAGACCGCGATGGCGTGGATGTAGTGCTCGAAGATGGCACCGTTGAGAGAGCCGATCTCGTCATTGGTGCCGATGGTGTACGGAGTGTTGTCCGTGAGGGCATCTTTGGCCAAAAATACCCCGCAACATACGAGTAAGTATCTCAAAAACTACTGTGGAAGATACCTAACGCCATGCAAGAAATCTAACGGGCGTTGGCGGCTTCATCCCTATGATATCTCTCTCCGATCCTCTTCGAAAATCGATCCAAAGGGACCCAGTCACAATGACCTTCGGCGCAAAAGGTTTCTTCGGCTACTCCCCTGCCTCCGCCGATACCGCTTCAGAAAACGCGCAGCTCATGTGGTGGTCGACATACGAGACAGCCGAACCGCCTTCACGAGACACGCCGCGCGCAGCGATCTTGGATCAGCTCTTAGAGCGTCACTCGCTTTGGAAGTCCCCCGCAGACACCCCGTCATCCACCGTCTTCCGCGAAATCGTAAATCTAGGCTGCGCAGAGTCTTCACAGTTGCTTATATTGCCGGGGTACATTACGCCCAGGTTGCCACACTGGAGCAGTCTTTCTGGCTCTGGGCGGATCCTCCTACTCGGGGACGCGGCTCATGCGATGCCACCGAGTGCTGGGCAGGGCGTGGCATGCGCCGTTGAGGACGCAGTAGCGATTGCACTTCTCTTGAAGCACTATCGGGTATCACATCGTTTCAGCGTAGAAGAGTCGCTGCGGCGGACAGGCGACGCGTATGAAGGTGTTCGAATGAAGCGAGTGGGACGTATATTGGACATCGCCAAACGTATGGGCAACTCTAAAAAGATTCTTAATTGGTGGCAGGAAAAGTTACGGGACTGGATCCTATGGATTATTTGTGAGCGACTCATTCTGACCTTCTCTGGTCGAGGTTACATTGATGCGTACCAGGTAAACTTCCAGAGTCGTTGAACGACTCTCAGTTCGCTTATGATGTGGAGGTGGAGATCGCAAAATATATCGCTAAAACAGCTTGTGAGCCAAACGGGGCCGAGTAGCTTTTCTGAATGCTTGTATTCTGGGAAATGACGACATTGTGTATTGTTACAAAGGCAGCTGAACACGAAAGCAAGGAGACAACGACGATGTGCTATTTAATATTAGGTTTAAGTCATGGGAGCGAATCCATCCTAGCTTTAAAGTAAAGTTCCAGTTGTATGATTGATCCCGGCGAATTCACTGTTTACAGTGGCTGCTGAGCTCACCCGCTCTCATCGACACGGTAGCGCTTCCTCGGCCCGTCGGGAGGCGAGAACTGCCCCCCGCCGCCTTGCCCTTGCATGAACGCAGGATTGAAGTGCCCTCCGCCAGCGTTCGCAAAATTGCCGCCACGTCCAGCCATCCCTGCAGATGGCAAACAGAAGAAAGAGAAGTAATTGTGAGCTACAGCGCTATTATCGTTCATTGGAAACTCGTACCGCCACGCATCATCCCACCGCGAGGTCCCTGCGGAATACCACCTCGCCCTCCCCGGTCGCTAAAGTTGTTGCCCATCATGTTCATGTTGCCCATCCCCATGTTCATTCCGGGCATACCCATGTTCATTCCGCCCATACCCATACCGAGACCCATCGATGGCATTCCTCCGCGCATGCCCATCATACCGTTCATACCGCCGCGCATCCCACCGCGGAAATTTCCGCCGCCGCGACCCATCATGCCCGCAGCTGCCATAGCCATGGGCATATTGGGCATCGTTACGGATTGGATCTGCTGAGGGGTATGTTGCTGCATACGGTTCTCCTTTGGCGGTGGTTCTGGATGGAAGGTGAGAAAACCGTAACGAAGAAGAGGGAATTCCCACCTTTAGGCAGAGTGCGGAACGGGTTGCCCTGCGTAGAGCTTGTGAGAGTGGCAGAAGCGCGCCTGTTCTGGAAGTCGTTGTTGTCGAACCATGTCTTCATCCTCATCGCGTTGTCATAATCTCCGCATTCGATGTACGCGATACTAAATGAGATTGAGCCAACCGAGATACGTACAGAAAATTACGCGTACCCCTTGCTTTTGCCATTCACCTTGTGTTCAGAAAACGTGATATCTTTGTGGTCAATTGTAACTCCAACATTTAACGCGACTTGGCGGAGATCTTCGTCTGTCGTCCACTGAAAAGACAAAATCAATGCCAGAGCCTCACAGCAGCATATACAACGTACCCATTGTAAATCACCGATGTAGAGCGAGTCGTTGTTCTGCCCAACGGTGATCGTGCCGTTGGTATTATTTGGCGTCTGTCCTAGCATCGTCGTATATGAACCTCCCTCTCCACCAGAAGAGAACCCAGCTCCGGCAGAGCCTAAACGCGACGAGGAAGGAGGTTGATTCACGTTCATCTCAGAGCCTTCTTCATCTTCTTCGTCGTCTCGAGGACGCTTGTCGCCGAGCGCGGTTTCCGGCGTCGAGGTCAAAGTCTCCACTTGTTCTCCCTGAGGCACGTCAGCGAGCTGAACCCGATGCCAAAGACGCGTGCGCGCACCTCATTTTGCTCGGTCATAGGTGCGTCGATTTCACCATAAATGTCAAAGTCGTCTTCCGTCTTCATGAATGGACTCAAATGCACAGTCAACAGAGGGCAAAGTGTTTTGGTTCAACGTCTATAGGGAATAGATGACATGAACAGTTGAGTACCGACGACAACGAGTAGAACAAGCAGCAGAAGAAGACAGGAAGAGTCGTAGTAAGCAACAAGCGCTCGACAAGTCAGTAGAGGAAACAGGAGGGGGGCTCTTACATGACAAGGAATGCTACAGTGTCCAGACGATACAGGAAGTAGACGAATACAACACCAAGAACCGCTAAAGCAACGTCGAAGACAGAAGAGCACAAGATAAGGATGCGGTATTGGGAAGAGAGCCAAACGGGTATTGCCTTCGTTGGGTTTTGCCAAACAGTGACGTAAAGGCGCTTTGCAACTCAGATTCAGTCAGGAATAATACGAGTATGTACAGGGCGCCAGCGACAACGCTGAGCCCGTAACAAATTATATATCGATTGCAATGTGGATGCTGATGATGAGTGTGGTGGTGGTACGCGACATAAACTATCAACTAAATATACATTGTTTGCTTGCGATGAGGATGAAAAGCGTCCGAGTCATGATGCTCGTCGTCTCTATTGCTGCGGTTGCTGTTGTCGCAGCAAGAAGGCTTCGGGTGCCAGGGACGACTGAATGTGGATCAGTAAACAGTCCTCTCCATGTAAGCCGAGGAAAACATACCTTGACACGATTGAAATTCGCCACCGCGTTCCCTACGTCCCATGCGTTGGAGTTCAAGCAATCTAGCGCGAACTGCACGTTGAGCCCCGTTTGCGCGCATACATTCAGAACCATAGGTCGCTGAGGTTCAGGCTGTATATCGAATCAGTGGAAGCGTCCGGGAAGGGAGAGCAATCACCGTACCACTGTGTTTAGAAGCGCCTGCTGGTCAACCGGCAGATTGTGCAACTGTCTTTGCGTAGGTAAGGGGTTGCTGTCCAACGTGGCCTGCACGAGCATGGGGCCGGGCGCCCATGCCTCGGGTTTGGAGAGGCCGCGAATCGTCCATTGATCAGAGAGGATCACAACGTCCCAGCCATTCTGTTTGGCGCTGAAAAGACCAGGATCAGAAACACACTACAGAAAAGGGGGCGCGACGCTTACGTGGAGTTCTCCGGTGCTGGGGCCAACATAAATGTACGGTCGAATGAGCGCATGCCCTGCGAAGGGGCTGGAGTATTGTTAGTACAAGCGTGAGACAGAGAAGAAATAAGACCAAGCACCTTCGATAAATTGACCATGCACAATCACCAAAAGCCCCACCCCCGCCAAAAAGGCATCAACACAGAAATTCGCCTCGGAACCAATGTCGTGCTTCGTCAATGGCAGCTTTATGAGCGCCTGTATAATGTCCTGCCCGCCGATATGCAGCGCGGCGATTGTTTTATCGCCTGACAGACGATGCAGGTTGCGTGACCCATGATCAATCCAAGCTCGCCAATCGAGTTTGCGTTGGTTAGGCAATCCGGTGTGCACGCCTTGTACGCGGGCACGTTGAGGGATACCGGTGTTGGCATGAAAAGAGAACGTTGAGGCAGGAGTATAGACGTTAACAAGCGACGGTCGTTGTTCATCGAAAGCGGGGAAAAATCTAGATAGAAAAGTGCTGACAAGGGTTGGATCAACACCATCGATGAAGGAGGGCCCCATCGGGTATGGGAAGGAGGTGGCATCGGGAGGCTTGACACTGGTTGCAGGGGTGTCGGACGTCGCGACGTCAAAGGATATTTTGGCGATGGGGTCTTGGTCAAGGAGCTCAAGTGTGATGAACCGCCTGGCAGCTTCCCTAAGAAAAGATCGGACTGCGTTCTCACTAAACATGCTCGGGTCGACATACCGTTTGTAGCGATCCAAGTTGCCGTGCGCATTCTGCAACTCTCGCAAGGGATTGCCTATCAAGACAAGCTCTCGGAGATTCGGGAGTTTCCCTCGACGGGAAGATATGGGGTCGAGGTCCTTCCACATACGCATATTATTGTTTTGTAAGGAAAGATTGGCGATACGTGGAAGGTATTTGTCGAGATATGTTAAATGTTGGCCGTTCAACCCGTTATTGGCCAGTGAGACCGTCTCGACCTTGAAGAGTTCAGGACCCAGTTGGCGGCGAATGAAACTGAATGTGCTCACCGGGGGTTGTAGTTTGGAAGCCAACTTGAATATAACGCCGGCTTCGCGTGCACTGCCGCCTGCTTGGCCAGGAGCCACAAGACTGTGTTTCCGCAGAAGTTCGTCCTCTGCCATCGACTATACAAAGACGCATTAGCCGTCGGCACTAACGCCAACGCAAAAGGGCACTCACATCGAGATTGAGACATTTCGTCTGGGGATCGTATCGCTTGTTCACAAACTCTGTCCACTGTTCGACGGCTCCCCCACGATGCTTCGGTATACGACTCATCACAGAGGAGCCACGAGCAGGAGTTACTAGACCGACTTGCACACCACCAGAAACAGCATTGCGGCGCGGTCTGGTGCCATTGATGGGTCGACCAGCACCGCGAATGGAAAGCAGATCCGAATTGCCATCAACTGCGATGCGGGAAGAGAGCTGCAGAGAACGTCGGGCGGAGGGTAAGCGGACGTGCTAATCGGGGAGGGAAGGGAAGGCGATCAAAGGCTGGCGAAAACCTCGACCCCGAAAAACGAAGTAGTGGTGGCAATGATCAATATTTACCATGCGAGTGCTGCTGCCTGAGCCTTTGTCACTCATAGGAACATCGTATATTGCTCTGGCCCTATGTGGACGATGCTTAGTTGCGGGTTTGCGACCTGTGGGCTTGTCGGAAACGTCGCGCATGGTGGCGTCGCGCTCCATGAGACCTGCACCGCGGAGGGCATTGGAAGCGAGAGTCCTTGAGCCCGGGGCCGGAGTAGGACTTGAAAACATTAAGGGTGATAGATGGGTAGGTATAAGAGAAAGGCGGTGGTAGCGAGCAACGGTGTTATTGTGGTCCGGGACAAGAGGCGCAAAGTGACGTTGTGGCAATGTCTTTTTGTCACAGTTGCCTTTTCGGGCCCTTCGAGTCAACTGGCGCCCACAACCCCGGCCGCGACGAAAAAAGCGCCAATGACTCGGGAAATCTTCGAGAACGCACACCTTCGTACAAAGAAGAAAAGACATAGGATTTTAGGTATTGTAGTCAGACTATATATTCGAAATATTTGTATTTGGTATGTTACATCTATAAGGCCAGCCAACGACGAGACAAGCAAGGCGGGTATGTGTGTATGCACAGAGAATGATCGTGTAGGAGGGGGACATAAACGCTACATTGAATTGACGAAAGAAAAAAAGAAATGCCCAAACGAATGAAATGACGCAAACGGAAAAAAAAAACAGATGCGAGCAGTGCTTCAAAACCTATTCCCCACGCCGACCAATCCAGCAGGAATCTTCGGTACAGGCGGCACCGCCGCCTTCTCCCTCCCACTTGAATCGTACATCTTGCCGACACGGTCGACAAGCGTTCCCCTCGCCTTCTCGCTATTCTCCACCTCAAGAAAGCTTGCCCGTGCGTCAACCTCATACTCACTCCACCGTATCGTATCTCTTCCTCCATTTTCGACGCGATACATCGTGGACCGTCCCGCTGTTCGGTCCTCATCAGGATATTGCGACGCCTCGTCATCGTCGGAATATGCTTCTCTCACGTCGTCGGGAATGGGAGCCGGAGAAGAGGACCGAATGGGCCGCCCAATGCCAGGTCTAAGTGCACCAGAGTTATTCCGCTCCAGTGCAATGCCCATTCTTCGCGCCTTATTTTCCTGGGGATCCCTGAACCGACCAAGGACATGGCGCATCTCATCGGCCTCCTCCTCTTCCTCCTCCCGACTCCCTTCATCCCAATCCTCGACTCGAATCCCAACTTCCTCCTCCTCGACCCGCGGCTTATCCTCATCCTCAAACCACACCTTCCTCCTCCCACCCCCCGCACTTGCACTTGCGCCAGAACTCTTCATCCCCGATCCGGGTCCTTGCACAGGCGTCGCCGGAATTTGGATGGCATACAAATCGCGATACCTCTCCACATTCACCCTCGCCGCCAGCCCCGACCCCATGCCCCCATTGCTGGACCCAACCGGAGGCCGGTTCCCTGATACAGGCGACATTGGAAACGGTGCCGCCCGTCCACGTTGTACGCCACCGGGCGAAATAGGGCTCGCGAGACCACCAGGAGAAAGGGGACGCAGCTGGGCACTCTGACCGCTGCCGATGGGCGAGAGCGCCCCGCCCCCATTCATAGGTGACAGTGGACCTGGTGGACTGGGACTCACGCTCCGTCCTCCCCCGCGGTCTTGGCTCATCCCTCGTATTCTCGTGACCCCCAACATCGGTTCCTTCGCACGCCCAGCAGAGCTAGGCGGAGCACGGGGTAGTGGACTTATTGGGGGCGGACTCGGCGGCGGAACGTCCCCTGTGTTGTAGTACGCGAGGACGTTGGGTGGGTGTTGTGTTGAGGACGAGGAAGTTGAGGATGAGTCGCCCGGGTGATGGCGTGGGGGGAGAGGCGAGGCGGAACGCGAGGCGACGATATAGTCCGACGACGGAGCGAAATTTTCTGAGGGGGAGGGGGAGACAGCCCGAGGGAAACTCGAAGTGTTCGTGTTGATAGGCGTAAGCACAACGAACGGAGATCCCGCTATGGGTGATGGAGCGCGCGAGTTCAACGCAGAGCCTAGGGCGCCGGGCGACAATGTAGAGATAGGTGAGGGCACATGTTTTCCATTGTTGTTAGCATTAGGTTCCATTGAGTTTGCACTCCCTGTTCGAGAAAGAGGGAACGACATTGCGAATTTCCCTTTCCCGCTGGGAGAATGGGAATTTGCCGTCGAAGGAGGGGAGTATTGAGCAGGTGAGTTGAACTGTTCCCCGCGCAGGCTTTTATCCCGTCCTTCATCTATCGACCGAGAGCCGCCAGAACTAAAGCTCTCCTGGTCTACAGGGGTGAGAAGTGAGTTGGCGCTGGAGGAGATGGAGCTCGCAGATGAGCCTGAGTTGGCAAGTCCCGGCCCAGCGAAAGGTCTCGACGGAGGAAGAAGCGGTGTTTCTGAACGACTAGGTGCAGAACTTCCGCCTTCGAATGTGGTCCCAAAGCGGGAAGCAATGGGCAATTCAAAATCGGGCATGGGAGGGAGCGCGGGCACAGGCTCGGGGGGAGCAGCCGCCTCGCTCGAGTTATCAGCCGATTTTTTGCGGAGGGAAAAGAATCTCCGGCCAGACTTTGATTTCTTCCCAGATGAAGAAACATAACCGTCATCGGTCTCGTATCCACCACCCGCACCCACATCAGCAGACCCTTGCTTGTCCTTTTTATCTTTCTTCTTGGTCTTGGGCGGCTTAGATTTGGATTTGGACACGTCTTCAACATCCGTCTCGGCCCCATCTTTGGAGGGGGAGGACTTGGCCTCTTTCTTCCGACGCTTTCGCTCCTCTTTGGTGAGCGGGATGAGCTCCATGGGCTCACTGATAGGCATTTGCGGTACGTCTTTGGAGGTCTTCGATTTGGTGCGAACACGGGATTTTTTGCCGCTATCGCTGACGTACCCGCCGTCGCTCTCGTAGCCGTCTGGACGTTTCGGTTTCCGCAATTTATTCGCGTTAAGAGGTGCGACCGGTGGCTCGGGAAAAGGAGGAGGAGTTGAGATGGCCGTCACCGGCATAACGGGAAAATGAACCTTCGGAGGACCGCTGAGTTGGTATGAATCTGAATGGGAAGATATAGAAGTGGGAGGCGTCGAGTACGACGAGTTTGCATGGTCTTCTGAAGAGGGGGACAAGGGATCTTTGACCTGCGAACGATGGTCAGTATGAGAGGCATTCAATTCATAACGAGTGTTCCACATGTTCGAAAGATATTTGAGAGACATAATCGCCAGCGGAACATGGACATTGCTAATCTCAAGAGGATATTAGCTTACCTCGTCTTCCTCCTCTTCCTCTTCAACCGCGTTGTTGAACATCCAGTTTGCTACGGTGCCATTAGCACCGAGACCCAGTTGGAGGGCAGCATCGAGAACGGAAGCCCGGAGAGCGTTAGATTCGCGATTTATGGGTTCGGCTGGAGGCTGGGCTGGTGGGGGGACGAAGAAGGGGTTGAGGACGAGCAGGGAAGGTGAAGCTTTCGTTCATAGCGACGAATAAATGAGTGTAGACCAGACCGCGCTGCGACCTAGTAGCAGAAAGGAAGGAACGCCTGGGGCGCGGACGAAGCCCGTGCGGAGAAGAACAAGGCAAGAAACACTAGAGTTTTACACGCTTGCCAATTCCGAATTCAGTAATTTTGTAGCCGGCAGTTGCCGGACCGGGTCCAATAATTTTCATCCCAACTCCCTGCAAAGTCCCTCTAGCATTTCAGGCCGTAGCGGCGTTGCAAACCCTTGCTCATCCCCCCATGCCCTTCCATTGCCCTTGGATGCCTCCTCATCGCCCTCAAGTGCGCTCCTGGCCTCTATTGTCCCCTTGGCGACCTCATCTCCTACTCCTTTTGTCTGCGGCACCGACGTCATGATTTTAGAGAGGCTGCATTGAACAACGTTAGCTGCTGGCATGTACTACGATACATTGCCCTATTTTGCCCTATCTCGTATTTCTCCCTCTGGCCCCGCGAAGTCCTTTATTAATCCCCGCATTCCTTGAACTCTCCGAGGGCTCAACGCGTTATGTACTCAGTACTGACCTCCTGACGACTACGTGTCCGACGTATCTATGGCCGAGCCTACTGGTACGGCATTTATGCACCAATCACGATTCACATCCTATCTCTGAACTGTCATTCATTTGTCGACGGCTTTGGCTGCCGTCGAATGGTGTCGAATCGAGCGGAAGAAATGAACCAATAGCACATACACGCGGATACCATTCGCTGGGGATCAATATCATTGGTCGCGCTCTTGTCTGGGTCATAATCGCCCATGCTTCGCGCCAAATTGGAGAAAGCTGGGACTTTTCAAGGCCTGTCCGCGATTGATACTTCAAATGCACATGGCATCGAGTATTTTGCACACGTAGCTGCTGCAGAAGACGGCCAAGAGGCAGATTCGTTCCACCCTTACAGTTCATCCAAAACAGTACGATTCACAAACCGCTGCTTGATAGAACATTTGAAAGGCACTGGAGCACTTCAAGCAGTTTACGCGTCAGGCTAATAAAAAACCTGAGGACTTGCGAGAAACTCACTCCATGATCTCAGACGTGTGCCCCGCCGACGGCTCAATGACCTCTCCAGTGCTTTCGTCCCTCGCTTTCGTGATATCAAACGCGGCGAGCATCGACGCGACCATGATCCACACTGTGTTCCACCCCATCTGTTGACCTGCACAGATTCTGTCATATTCATGTCAGTGTCATCGCGCGACCGTCTTTGAGATCGACTGACCGCCGCCCAAATCCGAAAATCGCTATATCGGGATCTGGAACGCCAAGGTCCAGGCGTCCGTCCGGAAGGAGGAAGCGCTCGGGTTTGAAAGACTCAGGATCGGGGTAGACAGTCTCATCGTGGAGTATTGCCCTTGGAAGCAGGTGTTAGTACAGGCTGAAGAAACAACCCGGAATCTTCCCACCACACATTCGGTAGAACAAACGACCCAGCAGGTATTCGATGCCCTTCATATACGTCTTCCGCGCTTGTACACCTCGCCAACCCTTCAAAATCCATCATTAATTCGAGGAAACACAAGAGTGGTGATGCGTTGTCAACCCACCAAGCGGCAGGACAGGCCACCACCTCAGCGTTTCTTTCACGCACGCAGTCACCCAGGGCAAATCCGGCTCGTCTTCGAAGGTCGGGAGATGATGCCCGGTTTGCAACCGAGAACCTTGTCGAACTGTTGCTGCGCGTTTCTCTGCGCGGCGAGGTTTTCCAGGATACCACGGACGAAAACGCGCAGGGCGAGCCGCGTCTGGACAGGTTAAATTCAACCACCTACCCTTATCGAATTGAAGGTAGCCACAAGCTCACCGTATCTTTCCCAGCACTATAGATAGTCCCAGCCACGTATTTAATGTCGTCTTCAGAGATATATGAAACTTCCGAGTGTTCCATCTCACGCAAGTTATCCATCGTAAAAGACGGCCTGGCAGATCCTTCTTTCTACACAGAAGGGGTCATCTGCGAACGTGGAGACAACAATGACAAGTGATGCGCACCATAATTTGTTTAGCTGCTTGGAAAGGCGTATCCAGCCATTCTCGAATCTCCCGCTTCCACTTCACTGCTTTGTGTTGGAATCCGGCACCAGGCACCCAAGCCGGAACATGCCTTCACAGTGGAATAGCGTCCTGTCGTGTGTAGGTCAATTCCATGCAATCTAGCACTTGTGAAGGGAACCATGTACAACTAAGAACTTTCCCGGAGTGAGGGCCTCTAGAAATATATCAAGGATGGCGTCTGCAGTCGAGATGTATTCGTCTCCTGTCGGCGCAACGTCTAGACCATAGGCAATGGATATCATGCTGGCAGAGATGACACTGAAGTGTGGGTCAATCAGTCAGCGACAATCGACTTGGATTTTAGTAGAACTAACTGGTCGAAATGCTCAGTATATGCCTCCGGCTTTTCCGTCAAGCGTCGAACGAGATCTTGAGCGTGTGCGAGGGATTGAGATCGGAAACGGTTTGCGGCTGGGCTGCCAAGAGATTTGTGGAATAAACGACGGTGAGTGCGCCTTTGAAGGTGACAGGGTGTGAGCTCTAGACAGATAACATAAGATGGCAGTTAACTTGCCAAAGATCGCCTGGAAACCAGTCATTCCATTGCCTTTGAGCGCGGTTATCGGTGCAAAGAGTATTTACCATACTGTCCGAAACCTGAAGACCGTCAACGGAATCTCGGCGAAGCAGACATGGAAAGATCCTCACCGAAAGATATGTCTCCCCCTACCAATTCGTGGAACATTGTGAATTTCGGCCTAGCAGTCCCTTAGTCCCTTTCCAGTGTATCGGCTTGAAAGCGAAACTGACCTATCCGAATAAATTGCAGCACGTTTATCCAACAGATCTCTCGCAGCTTGCAAGGAGCACAGTACGACAATTGATGCTCCCGGGAGACCAACATGGATAATATCTGAGCCTTGAAGCACGCTTGTCAGTTCGAAAGAATCAAGAGAGCCAAGAGTACGGACTGAGCTCCTTGCTATATTGCGCATAGGCCTCCCAAGGGCAGTACTTTGGCATATTGTACATATTTCCAAGAAGAGGTAGATTTGGTGAGCCCGGGGGAAGGGACAGGGAACACAGGCGCCTGAGAGAGAGGACGGAGACCAGCATGAGGGTGAGTGCGATGGAGAGGGACAACGCGACCGGAGACATCGAGTATTCAGTGCCAATGTCACTCTTTTTGGTGCTCATATTCCTGTCGGCCGCGAGACGGCGAGTGAAGCTGCAACTCGGTATCAACGATAAACGTTCGCAATTCCCGCAAAGCTTGCATCGAGCAGGCACTCGGCGGGAACAGCCGCATTATGATACAGACCTCGTTCGACTGGTGTAAGTGTAAGATGAGTAGGACTGGACAACTGCGATTTGCTATGGGCTTCCACAGAGCAAGGCGTGCCTCAGCTGTGTCCTTTGCTGCACTGTCACACGGCTTTCGGAAAGTATCTGATTTTCGTGTCCCCAATCGGTCAGGGCGCGCGGTGAGGAATGCAATTCGAGTTTGAATAACGGTTCAGGCGGATAGTACAATCGAGACACAATTTTTTGAGAATTGGTAGTTGACAACAGAGATAGTAATACGAATCGGGAAGGTTGCTCTCACGACGCGTGCCTGTGATCTCCATGACGGCATTTTCTACTTTAGCTCAAAGTAGTTTCTCGACTCAACCACGATTCGTGTCGCCTTCCTTGCGATGGCGCCCGGTGCCAACTACATGGGTGGCAAAAGGTAGAACGCATTACTTTGCTACTTCTGCTTTAACTCGTCTCCAAATCAGAAACGCCGCAAGAGCACGAAACAAAGATTCAACGGGTCGAGCGCAGAAGAACCATTTCAGTCGCCAACGGCTCGAGATTCTCTCAAAGGGACTCAGTGGACGTGCTGGCAGTCGAAACTCGAGTGGACATGGCCCAAAAGCACACGCAAGTGATATCGAGTTATCTCATGCAAGGCACCATGTTTCGTCGTGGCTGGATGATTCCAATGGGCCAACTACACCCCCTCGATCTCCTCAGCGCAAGACTCGGGACCGGAATGCAAGCCACCAATCAAGCTCTGGCATTCGAACCTCTAAAGTTCTCGAGAAGCTCGATACGACAGAACGTAAGTGCTGGGCACTTGGATCTTCTGGTTTTACAGTCTTGGTGTTAGCACTTTCGATGCAAGCCGCGAGGGATAAGATTCTTGCCATTCCTGATCTTGCTGGTCTCTCCGCTTTCCGAAATGTTGAGCCCCAGACTCCGCCTCCGCGAATTACAGGATCGAAGCGTTCTCGTTCGTCGGATCCTGAGATGTTGGATCGCGAAACGACAGACACCAAACGGCGGGTATGTCGATTATTGCTTCTTGACGCATAGCTTGTGATGATATCCAGAGAATCGGAGCGGCCCAATTCACCTCGTCTCCGGATATCGTACAAAAAGATACAACTTTTGAGGAACTTGACTACGAGTATTCGGATACCCCTGTGGAATGTGATAGTCGCTTTTTCGACAATCAGAATGCGCTCTATCAAGCGGCAGGTCTTCATTCCTGTGGCAGCCAGTTTACTTACTTCTAGGTTTCGCCGCAGGTTTCCTCTGGCGAAAATCAGACTGCCTCCAAGTCATCCTCGAAACACAAGACATTCACCGAATCTCCCGTTCTTGCTACATTCAAATCTACTTCACCCAACTCGGAGCTCACATCTTTCTCGAGTATCACACAGCGTGGATCAAGATCATTCCCTCCGCTGCGAAATACCCCAGCCATTTCGCTCTCAGCTCACTGCTCTGGATTCGTCCGTGTCCCTGTACGTACGCCTATATCCAAGCAAGAACGACATACAGGCAATAGCGCGCTGGTCCTTCGCGATAGCATTTACGATTACGAAGATCCCTGGGAAACTATCGGACTCATTCTTGGCTTGGAAAAAGGACCCGATGGCAACGCCGACGACGCCAACATTTCCGACCCTCTCAACGATGCGCCCGAGTCCGAGTCCGATACAGAGGAGGCGGTGTACAAGCAAGTTCACAGTCCCATCTTTGCGCGTTCGGTGGACGATACGGGCCATCGTCCCTTCGATACAGGAGCAGAGCTCAACTCTGGACCCCATTCCGTCAACAGCAATGCGCGCAAAACAACAGAACTCTTACCCGTTTCCAGCCCCGAGATTGCCGCAGGCTTCGATCTACATTCCTTCGCTGAAGTAACAACTCCCGCTGTATCTCCTGCTCACTCCTCCTGTCTTTCTGCCGCTGTTACAAGAAGATATTCTGCCGAACTCAGTGCACCAACGCTTACTAATTTCGCATCCTCCTTCTCCCCTCGCGAAGCTCAATCAGACTTGACTTTGGACCAGACTCCCAGAACACCTATTCGCAACGCCGATTTGTCGCCTTCGGTCTATCAGAGCATGAAGGATCAAAGTCAAACACGTAGTTCTGACACGATAATCACACCACTGTCTTCTCCCCACTTCTATGCGCCCTCACATTATAACGGAGGCGATCCTCGCGTCAAGTTCCCCGTACCCTCTTCTTGCGACCGATTCGACGGACAGGCCTATAAACCGACTCTCTATGAGTCACCCTCTATCGCAACGGTACAACAACCTTCTTTGCCATGTCGTGACGGGATTGCTAGATTTCCGTCACCTCGCCCCACGCCTCCAGAAGCGACGCATGTTTCTCCTCTCATAGCTCCCCGCAGTAGCCGTCCGATCTTTCACGTAGCTTCACCGAGAGCTACGACGACGCCTCTGGCCGACACTGCTCCGAGTCCTGCTAGCTCGGATCCCTTCGCTTTATTGCGCCCACCACGCCGAGTGCAGCCCTACGCAGTCGCAAAACTGGAGACGACGACGGAACCTGAGTGCATATTCAAACTGGATCGAACTGCTAATCCTATGACCTGTGAAGGGAAGAATATAGGCCATGATCAGGATGCGTTGACTGCTGTGGAGGAGTGGACAGAAAACCCCCCTACGGCTCGCAGGTTTTTTGGAGAGCTACGTCTTTTCGCAGACGAAATTGAAACTCCGGACAGTGATGACTGAACAATGCTTGAATGTGGATTCGAGACGATTCGGGTGCTATAAGTCCTTTGATGTAGCTTGTAC
Source organism: Favolaschia claudopus (assembly GCA_037176885.1). Classification (NCBI taxonomy): domain Eukaryota; kingdom Fungi; phylum Basidiomycota; class Agaricomycetes; order Agaricales; family Mycenaceae; genus Favolaschia; species Favolaschia claudopus. Next base: position 502,178 of record JAWWNJ010000110.1, read on the forward strand.
TCTACCTAGTATGAACACTCATCTTTGCGGCGAAGGAAGTCAAAGCAGACACTTTTTAGGAAATATGTACGCAACTTTCATCTCTCCAACCCACCTTTGATCGAAATCAGCTTTCAAGAGAAACAGGGAGCCACATTTTTACCCAAACCGATCGCTCCGAATGCTCTGAGTCAAGCCGGCCCATACCTGCCCATATTACGCCTTCAAGCCCATCGATACACATTCTACCAAGGACGCAGCGAACAAGTAGCGAACACCCTCGAGCATGCTTGACACATGGCGGAAACAAGGGGGTCATCGCGGGTCATCGTCGCTGTGGACAGGACAGGGGGCGCGGATCTCAATGAATTGAGCGTATAAAAGGCGGGGGGAGACATCGGGTCCATCCAACAACTTACCACCCACTTCACTCATCCACCACTTTAACCAACCCCAACCAACCACTCTTAAACATGTCTTCGAGCAACAACGGCCCCGAGTACGTGTTTACCTAGTCTTCATCTTCCTTCTACTAGTAACTGACTCTTTCCTTGCAGTAAGACCACCGGTCAATTCCACTCCACCAAGGGCACGATCGTCGAGACCATCGGAAACGCCACCGGGCTCGAGTCGTGGCAGAAGTCAGGCAAGGGTACGTTTGCATTGATTTCTTGTTTTTGGAATCGCCGGTGTCTAACCATTTTTTTTTCTGCCAATCCAGAGGAGCATGCCCGTGGCGAAGGTGAATACAAGGCCGCACAGGCCGAGGGCTACGTCGAGGGTACCGCCGATCGTCTTGAGGGCAAGAAGGACAGCGTTGTTGGCGCCATCACTGGCGACAAGACCCAACAGACCCAGGGAAACATCCAGAACGAGAAGGGTAATGCCAAGCAGGAGATTAACAAGCCCGCATGATTTGTAAATTTTCTTGTCGCGACGAAAGGCTGAAGTTCACCCGACGTGTGTACACGCATTGTACTTTATCACAATAACATATTGTATTACCTGGTATTACTTGCAAGTTGCCTTGTCCCATGAAGCCCTCGTATTGAAATAACTGGCGAGTCATTTACACCGAAATAGTTTCCCTCGATATTGGAGCGTAAAAACCAACTAGAACGCCACTGCAAGTCGGCTCGAGCCAACCCGAATTTGGACGTGCAGATTTTGTGCAGATTTCATCAGACTCACGTCACAGCCACAGCATGATTGACTGTCTCGTCTTGGTCTCGTCTGCTATCTGGGTCTCAAGTGGTTTCCTGCTCAGGCTGAGTGCAGGCCGGGATTTCTATCGGAATATCAAGCACCAAACCCACAAAACAGATTCGGAACACAACACGAGCTGCTACAAGTCAAGCCTTGTCAGCTTTCTCTAAGTATTTGTCGTAAGTATCCTCCAACGTTGAGCCACCGAGCGGCGAGGTATGGTGCTCTTTTACAGCATGTGGCTATTCGATTGAGGTATTCCATGCAGTTTGGTTCCAGTTTCATCCATTTTCACCTGGATTCGAGTCGCTTTCGCCGATCTGCGCGACGAGCAGACACCGTACAGGCTTTTGAACATCACACTGGCATTCCCTTTGTTTCTACTGCGTGTACACCGCTGAACTCGTTCGATGTCCAACGTGTGCGCAGAAAATTCGATCAGCAATAACGAAAGCGGATTGCTGGTCATCAAGCCTGAATACGAGGTAGAGTACAACACCGCATCCACAAGCCTGTACCGTCGACCTATGTTTGTTTTCTATTCCGATTGCTGCACCCACATTATGATGGATCGCCTGGATTCATATTTTGACCAAATCTCCCCCTTCCTCGTCACTCCGCCGTGCTACATCGATCATCTATCTACTCAACGCGCCTTGGAAAAGCCTGGCTAAAGTCTAAAGGAGGATACTGAAGCGCTATGAATACATTGTCTATCTATCTTACAACTCCCAAGTGGTGTAGTGGATGATCCGAGCAGTGAGTATCGATGGGTTAGTGAGCTGAATTTAACAATTCGTCCTGGTTCGATTACGGCTGCCCCGTGATTCCGTTACGGTTTCTTTTTCGTCGTTTTTCCTTCGCACCGTCTCTGTAAATCTTTTTACTCTGGAACCATAAAAACAAACATTATCCGTGAATAGAAGGCACTGATGCATCGCCGAGCACATTACATTTACGCAGAGCGTTTAGCGGTCGCCGTGCATTCATAGGTAGATTGGAATTCTCGGTGGTATCAACGATGGTTCCAACTATCTCATCTCTCATGCGCTTTCGCCCCACATGTATATCTACCTTCCTTCCTCTTTCGACAGCTGGCGTTGAGTCGACGCTTTAGGAAATGATACAATCAGCTAGTTGTCAGTGTTTACGGTCCGCAACTCCGTTTTGCATGCTGCCAGTGTTGCCCGGCGGCGGCGGATGGGAGTGCAATTTGACTGGGCTTTCTGTGCGCTTGAACTCTTCTGCTTCACATGACGGCGCATCCTTCATAGCAAGCTTCGCCAAGGACCAAGGTCATCAAGAACCAGCATGCAAAGTCCGAGAGCATGTCAATGCGTAACACTTGTTCCCCGCCCTCCCGCTCGCCGTGCTCCCCCGATACTCTACTGTGATATACGATTCGTGCCGCTAGTTCCACCTCCCCGTTGTCTGTTCCCCGCACCTCTTTTAACCCCCCGGACTAAGTACACAAGGCCACACGCAACACCACCGCCTTTAGCGACGCCGCCCCCGCATGCTCTGCATTCTTTGTGCCCCGATTCCCCCGCCGTCCTTGCGCTGGACAAAGATTTTAAACCCATCACCACCTTTCGGTCTCCGAAGCGGGGCCGCTACCGTGTTCAACCCAGAGAATCAATGCCCCAGCACACCTCGCACCGCCAATTACATGGATCTCCACGCTCCAGATCGGTTGCCGGACGCAGCCCTGAGCCGCCACCAGCATTGGCGCCTTCGTCGCCATTCTGCCCCCTCACATCCACCTCTATTGCATCGAATGCAGTATATCAAAGGTCGCTAAGGCATGCCTTGAATGCTATTCCACCTGGACCATTCAGCCCTGCACCTTTTTGCCGTTCTTCTCGACATTTCATTCAACACCGTCCTGTGACCACAGCAAATTGGTATTCCCCTTTATATACGTTTGAACGACTATCTTCAAAAGAGTATATAAGGTCTTGTTACGAGACTAGTATTCCCCCTCGAACTGCGAATAAACACTCCAGTGCTATGCCCTCAACGAATTTCAACTCTATCCTCCTTCACCTGCTATCTCTCGAGTTTCTTCGCTGCCGCCTTCGACAGTTGTGGTTTACGATTCACCTCGAAAATAAGCTTCCAATCTCGTGCGAGTACCATCAAAATTCTTGAGGTTCATCTGGACACCTTTTTCATCTTTCCGTCCTCTACGAGCTCCACTCGCCTCACCGCCGCCGCCGCCGCTCGCATCCGATCATCGCTAGCCCACGCTGCATGCCGCCATTGGTAGCGTCACGAGTGACGACGGGAGATTGGAGAGATGAGTGGACATGGATTCACATTCAAAGTGCCGGCGTCGCTTGTCAGAGCCAGGCTATACAGACAGCGGGAAGATATGAAGAGACAATGGCTGGCAAGGAGATGAGAGTGAGGTTTTGAGTGATAATGTGATTCTGTCACTGCGAAGAGTTTTACCGAAGAGGGTGGGGAAGTGACGGCAGACCGACGTTTTGCCGCACAACAGCGGCAGCCACAGACGTAAAAGGCCAGCCAACGGTTAGACGAATGAATCTAACCGACGATAATTTTGCTTACCGTGCTTCATTTCCTCAAGAAGATCACGCCGCTGTCCTTCGGAATTTGAAATCAGTCTTGCAACATTCCCGACACTTAGACTATACCAAAACCTTCGCATGTTTCCAACATTTTCTCTTGAGTACACAAACTGTGCTGAATAACGCTCGAGTTCCTAGCGCTGTTCATGCCCGGTTTACAATCACAGGTATCATTTTCTGTACCATCCTCCGTTTGACAAAATACCTGGTGCTACAGCACAGCGGAGGAAGTGGCCTCGTGGAGCTCTACGTGGGCAGACCTGTATTTAATACACGACGAAGGTGATAACAAGTTGACATACATGATCATGATCTACGAAGTGAAGGGAACTGGCGAAGAACGCAACAACGGCGGTGAATGGGTAATTGCTGGTGGGTGGAGATGACAGCGCCGATGGCCCGATGCTGGAGCTGAGGGTGAGGTGCAGAGGATGGTTTACAGCGATGGCGGATGTCGAGGTAAGGAGGTGGCTGCCAAGATGTCCGTTGCGCCGGTGTAGACGTAGCGGACAAGGCACTTGCGCATACCGCGATGATCCAATGGTAAAGTATGGCGGTGAAGGGTGTTGTTACGGAAGATTTTGGTGAAGAGTTATGGGAAATGATGGTGGTAGACGAAGTCTGTGGTATGAGCTGACGAAGTGTAGCCGCCGCCAAACTCAGGTGGAAGGAGGGATGCGTGTTCCCTAAGGTAGTGATGCTGCTTTCAATCTTTCCTGAACGCGAAGGGGAAGGCCGACGTTGAGAGGAACGAACGGTGTGGAACGAGGAAGGGTAGCAACCACTCAAGAAACGGAGGGTAGTGGAATAATATGTCTGAAGGTGACGATATTGCTTGTCGATATGTGGGGGCGGGATACACAAAATTGACGATGGGAGCGGCACCGGTGATGCGACCGAAGCAGGCGTTCAGAAGCCAAGAAACCGCGGAGTGGATGGGGCTGCATCCGGGGGACGAGGAGGAGGGAGAAGACGAAAGATATGAATGATTGGCTCAGAGGGAATTGCCGTTCAGAGGAGAGTTGAGGTGATTGCGCCGTTATACGGGATGAACTGTTCATCTCTGGAACAGATTCGACCACAAACGGGAGCGGCGCGCGGGAAGGCTGCTGAGGGAAAGCCATCTCCTATGGAGGAATTACGACTTCGACGCCGACGGAAAAGAAGGACCGCGACGATGAGAGAAATAAGTGCCAGTCCACCGATGACGCGCGCCCGCCATGGCGCCAGCATTGATTCTCTGGGTTGAACACGGTAGCGGCCCCGCTTCGGAGACCGAAAGGTGGTGATGGGTTTAAAATCTTTGTCCAGCGCAAGGACGGCGGGGGAATCGGGGCACAAAGAATGCAGAGCATGCGGGGGCGGCGTCGCTAAAGGCGGTGGTGTTGCGTGTGGCCTTGTGTACTTAGTCCGGGGGTTAAAAGAGGTGCGGGGAACAGACAACGGGGAGGTGGAACTAGCGGCACGAATCGTATATCACAGTAGAGTATCGGGGGAGCACGGCGAGCGGGAGGGCGGGGAACAAGTGTTACGCATTGACATGCTCTCGGACTTTGCATGCTGGTTCTTGATGACCTTGGTCCTTGGCGAAGCTTGCTATGAAGGATGCGCCGTCATGTGAAGCAGAAGAGTTCAAGCGCACAGAAAGCCCAGTCAAATTGCACTCCCATCCGCCGCCGCCGGGCAACACTGGCAGCATGCAAAACGGAGTTGCGGACCGTAAACACTGACAACTAGCTGATTGTATCATTTCCTAAAGCGTCGACTCAACGCCAGCTGTCGAAAGAGGAAGGAAGGTAGATATACATGTGGGGCGAAAGCGCATGAGAGATGAGATAGTTGGAACCATCGTTGATACCACCGAGAATTCCAATCTACCTATGAATGCACGGCGACCGCTAAACGCTCTGCGTAAATGTAATGTGCTCGGCGATGCATCAGTGCCTTCTATTCACGGATAATGTTTGTTTTTATGGTTCCAGAGTAAAAAGATTTACAGAGACGGTGCGAAGGAAAAACGACGAAAAAGAAACCGTAACGGAATCACGGGGCAGCCGTAATCGAACCAGGACGAATTGTTAAATTCAGCTCACTAACCCATCGATACTCACTGCTCGGATCATCCACTACACCACTTGGGAGTTGTAAGATAGATAGACAATGTATTCATAGCGCTTCAGTATCCTCCTTTAGACTTTAGCCAGGCTTTTCCAAGGCGCGTTGAGTAGATAGATGATCGATGTAGCACGGCGGAGTGACGAGGAAGGGGGAGATTTGGTCAAAATATGAATCCAGGCGATCCATCATAATGTGGGTGCAGCAATCGGAATAGAAAACAAACATAGGTCGACGGTACAGGCTTGTGGATGCGGTGTTGTACTCTACCTCGTATTCAGGCTTGATGACCAGCAATCCGCTTTCGTTATTGCTGATCGAATTTTCTGCGCACACGTTGGACATCGAACGAGTTCAGCGGTGTACACGCAGTAGAAACAAAGGGAATGCCAGTGTGATGTTCAAAAGCCTGTACGGTGTCTGCTCGTCGCGCAGATCGGCGAAAGCGACTCGAATCCAGGTGAAAATGGATGAAACTGGAACCAAACTGCATGGAATACCTCAATCGAATAGCCACATGCTGTAAAAGAGCACCATACCTCGCCGCTCGGTGGCTCAACGTTGGAGGATACTTACGACAAATACTTAGAGAAAGCTGACAAGGCTTGACTTGTAGCAGCTCGTGTTGTGTTCCGAATCTGTTTTGTGGGTTTGGTGCTTGATATTCCGATAGAAATCCCGGCCTGCACTCAGCCTGAGCAGGAAACCACTTGAGACCCAGATAGCAGACGAGACCAAGACGAGACAGTCAATCATGCTGTGGCTGTGACGTGAGTCTGATGAAATCTGCACAAAATCTGCACGTCCAAATTCGGGTTGGCTCGAGCCGACTTGCAGTGGCGTTCTAGTTGGTTTTTACGCTCCAATATCGAGGGAAACTATTTCGGTGTAAATGACTCGCCAGTTATTTCAATACGAGGGCTTCATGGGACAAGGCAACTTGCAAGTAATACCAGGTAATACAATATGTTATTGTGATAAAGTACAATGCGTGTACACACGTCGGGTGAACTTCAGCCTTTCGTCGCGACAAGAAAATTTACAAATCATGCGGGCTTGTTAATCTCCTGCTTGGCATTACCCTTCTCGTTCTGAATGTTTCCCTGGGTCTGTTGGGTCTTGTCGCCAGTGATGGCGCCAACAACGCTGTCCTTCTTGCCCTCAAGACGATCGGCGGTACCCTCGACGTAGCCCTCGGCCTGTGCGGCCTTGTATTCACCTTCGCCACGGGCATGCTCCTCTGGATTGGCAGAAAAAAAAATGGTTAGACACCGGCGATTCCAAAAACAAGAAATCAATGCAAACGTACCCTTGCCTGACTTCTGCCACGACTCGAGCCCGGTGGCGTTTCCGATGGTCTCGACGATCGTGCCCTTGGTGGAGTGGAATTGACCGGTGGTCTTACTGCAAGGAAAGAGTCAGTTACTAGTAGAAGGAAGATGAAGACTAGGTAAACACGTACTCGGGGCCGTTGTTGCTCGAAGACATGTTTAAGAGTGGTTGGTTGGGGTTGGTTAAAGTGGTGGATGAGTGAAGTGGGTGGTAAGTTGTTGGATGGACCCGATGTCTCCCCCCGCCTTTTATACGCTCAATTCATTGAGATCCGCGCCCCCTGTCCTGTCCACAGCGACGATGACCCGCGATGACCCCCACTTGACGTCACTTCAATGGTCGGAGTCGCATGCTAAACTGGCCAAGATTGCGCCATAGCGGCGAAGTAGCCCGTAGAGTCCAATCCAGGTGGAAGGGAGGAGGTCTGAGGAACCGTCGAGAATCTGAGAGAAAGAAACGAGAAATTGCCGGAGGAAAAGAAAGTTCAGCCGAATTCCGACACCTGATCGCGTTTGATGGCCGAGCTTGAACTCCCGGATCAATGCTCTTTCCATTTCTTCCCACCCGTAAACTTGAACATTGACCTCGACGATGCCACTCACGAGTCACAGCCTGCAGACCTACATGATACCTCCCCCGGCATCGAGTACCCTGTCACTCAAACGCTAAAGGCTCAATCTGCCGCCTCCGAACTGTTCGTTACACGTTGCGCTATGCGTTCGACATTGCGTCTGATTTATGTGAATTTTTTACGCGATTTTTCTGATTTCTTTTCACCGCGGGCGTTCCTTCCGTTCATCGACACCAGAGCTTGCCAGAGCTCCTCACTGCGTAGAGGCCGCTCTTACATGCTCGTGTGCTTCAAAATATCATGAAGACTCGCCTGAAGTCGCCGGGACATTGCATAGTCTTCGGAGGGTCTCTCCAACTTCGATCCGACTCGTCTTCGGACTCTTCACAATTGTCACATTTTGGCTTCCGAATTCACCGTGGGTCGGCTTTGTATATCCCGCGCAATCTTTCACGCCCTTCATCTCATGCAAGTCGAAGTTGAAGCTTCGCTGAAGCTTTGCGAGCCTCGAAATATGATTATTGCATGCAAACCCTATTCAAGTGAACTACGATTGTGCACGATCTTCTGGATCCAGCTTTTCACATCGTCACTGGTAAGCGGTCTTCAAAATGTATCGTCGAGCCTTCGATACAAGGCTTGCTTCTCTTCTTTCAAAGTCTCGTAACGGCCCAAGTCTTCATCTTTCTATATGTGGATTCAACGTCTCGGGGCTCGGGCGCCCACGACGGCACACCAGGAGCCTCCAACCGACTCAACCGACACGCAACCTCACGCAACCGACGCCGCGGGGCGAAATCAATCATAGAGCTATCAGGAGCTATCACTTTAATCACAGTCATGCACTTTACGCACTTGGGGAAAGTCACCCAACACTTTGCCGACGTTACTGCGCCTCGAGGCAAAGATGTGGGTCCGAATGGAATATTCTCCCCGCCTTCTCCTCCGAAAGCGCGCCCATTTCCACCGCCGTGGAATTCTGACCAGCTCAATAATTCTTTGATCCCCTTGCCTCGTTGTAACCTGCAAGACTTCTTTCTGCCCGAGGTTCCAAATTTCCCATGATCCCAAAGCTACTACATATGGCGGGGTTCTTGCGACTTTCTTCTGTGTGTGTCCACCGCCCGTCCCACTCCTCAAGAGACCTTGAACGTTTCTAACGCGTTATTCTTCACTCTTTCTCGTCCTGGCGTCCTTATTTTCATTTCCTCTATCTATCCCTCATTTCATGGCTCGACCAAACCAACCTTCATCCTCCCACTGCTTACACCAAGCCGCGCTCAAGGGCGACGACGAAGGCGTTCGTCGCGCCATTCGTTCGGGTGCCAATGTCAACGACCTCGACTCGACAGGTCGCACCGCCATCATGTTTGCAGTTGCGGGCGAAAAGTACGTGACTGCGCCTGCGAAGCTCATACGGTAACTCTGACGCTTTGGAACGCAGCTGGCAAGACGTCGACGCGTCAAACGCGTCTTCGATGACCCAGGGTCGTCTGCAAGTCCTCCGCACACTCTTGGGAGATTTCCAGATGTCGCTGTTCACGCTTAACGCGCCGCAGATGGCATACCGGGGAGTAACACCGCTCGGAATGGCGGCATGGCTTAACCATAGCGACGCCGTTCGTGTGCTCATCGAGGAGAGCGCAGAAGGTGTGTGTGTAGACGGAATGGATGCACATGGTGCTACACCCCTTATGTGTGCGTGGTGCAAACTCTCGTTCGGGATGTCAAGACACTAACTCGAACTCCCATAGATGCCGCCAGAGACGGTAGCCTCGATGTCGTGAAAATACTAGTAAGGCTCTCAACGCTTGCATTGCCCGTCGCAGTCTAACGTCACATATAGCTGCGCCATGGAGCACGACCGGACATCGGAGATGGAAACCACCGAACCTCCGTTCAGTTTGCTTTGTCGTACCCCCAAATCGTATGGCTGTGTGAGACGGCCCTTCGGCGACATCGGTGGTTGGAGAGTCAGGTATGTCAGGTTATTGATCGACGTATATCCGTCCTTACAGTCTCACAGTCTCCAGAACGGCGTAAATTAGTCTCCACCCCGGCGTCCGAGCATCTTCTCGACATCGCGAATGCTGCTCTCGCATCCACGCGTATCTTCGAACCCCCTCCACTTTCTTCATTTTCTGACGAATTCATCTCTCAACGCACTGACACCCTCATTCATTCTGTCATCTCCTCTGACACTGCTCGCCTCCACTCATTATTATTTGCACCATCTCAATCTCCGTCTTCTGTTGTTCTTGTGAACATCCCAGATGCTCACGGTTGGAGCGCTATCCACTACTGCGCCACCGCAGATTACCCTTCAATTTCCGTTCTCGACGCTCTCTATTGCGCCGGTTCCGTACCCTCCTTATTCACGACCCACGAGCATTGGACACCGCTTCACTGCTTCGCGCAGTCCAATCCCCGCATCCCTCATGACCGCCCGGAGCTTCTTGTAGCCTTGTACCAATTTGTTCATCATCTTGTACACCTCGGCGCCCAGCTAGCGGCGCGAGACAAAGACGACGAATCCTGTATTCACATCGCCGCGGAAAGAGGCAATTGTATCGAGGTTCTTGTACTCTTGTTAGATTGTGATGTGTCGGGCGCCGTTCGGGAACTTCGAAATGCTCGAGGGTACGTGTTTCGACTTACCTTTTGCCTGCCCCTTTCGCTGAAGAATTTCCTAGTTTAACCGCTCTAGAAGTGTGTAAACCTGAATTTCGTAGGGCATTTGGAGAGCAACTAGAAGACCTTCGTTCGGCTTCAGCGCTCTCTGCTCATACCATTCGTGTGTCAAGCTCAACCACTTCCCTTTCCTCGTGGATCGCCGACCGATGTTCCTCCCCCAATCCTGACGATATTCTCGACTCTGTTGACATCTCGGCTTCCACCGAACAACTTCTCGTCAATCTCCGTCTAACTTCACCAACTCAAAAACACCAGTCATCCCCGTTCCACCTCAATTTTCTGGAAAATCTCGTGCGCGAAGCAGCGGACATTACCACTGTGGTAACTGTGCACTATGGCACTCTTGCGGACGAAGCTACCAAGAACGTCGAGGTCCTTCGCCAGAACGCGGAACGGATTCAAGGATTGCTGGATCGTGCCTATCAGGAGATAGAGCGGATCATGCAAACGCGCGGTCTCACTCCCATCGTCCATCGCAATCGTTGCACTCGCGAGTCGGAGGATTCTGAGGCCACACTTGTGTCTCTTGAGTCCCCCATTACCCCCACCGACGCCGGTATCCCCTGGCCCTCATTGTCAGACAGTTGTCTTGCACTCAAGTCTGCGGAAAGTTTGCACAGTCTTGAGCAGCAGCTCAACGCGGATGTACGACCCTCGAAAGCGCAACCGCAAAACACGGTTGAGCGGGCCACCTCAAAGGCATTAAGCGGGACGACGAAGTTTAAAGCGTGGATGAAGCGGAAGCTACTGGCCACCGACACTCAAGATCCAATAACCGTTCTCGCCGCCCCTCTCAAACTCGAGGTTGTACTTGAGAAGATCGATGAGGAGGATCTCCCGGCGCCCCCTCCCCCTGTCGCAAATCCTGAAGTTTCTGCCGAAGAGTGGGTAAATGGCCTGTTACGGACATCCCACTCTTCGCTTCAGGCTGCTAGCCGCGATCTCGACCGCATCAGAGAATGTATTGCCTCGGTAAGCGACTTGCCATCGGCCAAAGAAGCGCGTGCTGATATCGGCTTTCAGGCAGAACATTTCATTGCTATCTTGGATCGTTGCACAACGCGAGCCGGTCGGGTGGTTGACCGAGCACTCAAGGTAACACGAATTTTTCCGTTGAGAATGCGTTCATACTCAAACTTTATTTTCCCCCTAGAAACGGCAAGCAGAAATCACAAAACTTCGCGCAAATTCCGCGCCCACCTTCGTGGACGATGATTTATTCGTCATCCCCAATCAAATCTCCAACAAATCTAGTGCTGCGTCACTATCTTCCATCTACTCCGCTCGTTCATCTTGCGTCTCACTTGCCGCCGCACTGGAAGACGAAAAAGACGACGACATACGCGTCATTCGTCGTCTCCTCCTTCGCAAAGTTGACACTGGAGTCACTGGCGCCAACCAACAATTAGAAACAGGCATCAATTTCTTGCGTGCCGTCAAAGAGGTTGTACGAGGAGCTAAAAGGCGGGCGTATATCTAACATACGCGCCCCCAACGGACGAGGATTGTTGTATTTACAAGCGTAATATAGTGTTGTACCATTGTTATTATATAGAGCACACCGTCCATTTGTATTATAGCCCATTCAATATTATATGTATGTACCGGATCCCTCTTCACCCGATCGCAAGCTATGTATGAACCGTAGCATTGAAGAATCGCGCTCAATAAGGAGTAGTAGCATTCAACTCAATTCAGTGTCTAGTTTCATTCAACCGACGTGAAAACGCTTCACGGCATTGATAATGAGTGACTTCCCCTCTGTAATCCCTGGTGTCAGCACAGTCACCGTACGCAACGCAAGGCTTACCTAGGGGAATGCACGGCGATGAAACTATTTCCAATACGCTTATGGCACTGAGGACATCTGGAACATGGTGAGCGAGAATGATAGGTGAAGTAATCACGTATTGCGCACATGCGACTGTCTGTGACCTTGACTCTTTGCGTCTGGAGAGCCATAAGCTTCCTGTCAACCTGATCCCCGCGAGCCTTGCTCAAATTCCTGATCACGCGGGTGTTGAACACTGGTGCGCGCAGAGCTCCGATCAAGAAGGTACGAATGTCCTGCGTTGTGACCAAGGGTGGCAGCAACTCGAGAGTATCGACTGCGTCCAGTTGCGGGCTATGGCGCGCGATGAGCTCTAATGCAGGCTGCAAGAGATCTGAGGTCGTCTTGTCGGTGGGACGGAGATATAGCCGTAAAAGCGTCAGGTACACATTCGAAGTCGGTGTGTCAGGACGATAGACGCGGTTGCAGTGCCTATGGGGAAGGGTTCAGTGTACCATTGATTTGAATGGAGCAGCGCTGGACTGACTGCTCGGCCTTCTGATAGTCGTGCAGACGATAGACGTAGAGTTCGAGGGCTTGGTCATGTCGCCCAAATCGACCCAATAGTATCGCACGAGCCTCGAACAAGTCTGGAGTTCCGTGAACGAACAAGAAATATTGACGGGAACAAAACGCGGACCTTCGTTGGAAAGCGTACTGTACAGCTTGTCAATTCTATACCGATCTGTTGTTTCAATGAATCTCAAGAGCTTGGCGTAGTGTTTCGTCCAGTCTAAGAGTGGTTAATTGCTGCATCTTGCATCGTCAACAGCAACTCACCCTTGTCATTCCGCTTCTTGCAGGACAGGGTTATCTTGAGATACGACTCGGCCAGTCGGTCGTGGAAAGCGGTCGATTCCTCCTGACGCTCTTCGATGAGGAACTCAAGATACCGGATGCCAAGAAGGGGGTCGATGCTTTCTAGATAATCGGCAACTTCAGGTCTAGGAAGCTCGACGTCCTCAGAAGTGAAGATCTAATCGAATGAGCTTGATTCAAGAAAGTAAGAGAATGAGAAAACATTACCTGGAAGGCCATCGAACTATCCTTCTCGAACATCCAACGTGCGGAAGAGAAGATCTCATCCAGATGTTCTGGTCCTAATTTTTGCAGATAGTATATTGAAGGTGAGAGCTTGTCCTCCATGTCCGTCTCTTCCTCGCTGAGCCTATCGACGACGATGAATACGGATTTGATATTCTTGAGAAGATAATCTATACCGCTTGAGAAGTTCCAATGCTTTCCGGTGCATCTTCTTGCCGTTGTACAGATCCCGAAGTTCCGCGTATTTCTGATTTGAGAATATTTCATTAGTGGGGGGCCAACAAAAGAACATATCAGCAGACCTTGCGGGCAAGAAGCTCTTCCTCCACCTCAGAAACTTCGCACCAATTGGACACTCGACAAAGCGAACCTAGCAGCCCGGGTCGAACGAGGAGATAGGATTTGAACAGCGCGGTATCTACAATCTGAGCGAAGCGGAGGAGCTGTTCTGGGGTCAGGGCAGAGAGGGGTGCATTTGGAAGTGCGAACAGGTCTTCTACGGAGGTTTCAGACAGGAAGGCGATTTCGTGCGATTGGTTTGCCGGTGTAATTCCTACTGCTGCCAAGGCCGCCGCAACTTTCGGTCGACGGTCCGACAAGTACCTGAGTAGAGTCTCCACGGATCGAGGAAGGTCGTCTTCAACAACATCAGCTTATGTCGCTCTTCAACTCGAACGGTATTACCGTGAACAGCCTGCTTGGGCTTTGCTTCTTGGCGGATAGATGCCCGGTCATCATCCTTATGTGCGGACGGCAGGAAGGCACTCAAGCCTTTCAATCTCCCCCGAATAGTACCCGTTGCAGAGATCCCGAGGTTCTCCAAGACATCAGCAGGCGGGTGAGGCACAGCGTCGTGGGTGTCTTTGAGAGATTCGTTGAGGCTGGGAACCGGAGAATTTGAATCGTTATCTTCTACCGCGTGCGCTGGCCCGCCGAATAAGGGTATCCAAGAATCTTGCGGCACAGATAATCGCCCTGCCACCGCTTCGGGGTATAAAGCGACCACTTTAGCTGGATTCACGTCCAAGGCAATAAGCGTATCGATCGCGGTATCGAATTGCGCAGCGCGGAATTGCGAAATGGCATTCAAACCGCGTATTCGCGTTGATCTTTGTTCCTGCAATTCATGATTATTTGCGTCCTGAAAGGATACAGAGTGTATACCTTGTCTGGGAGAGCAGTAGTGTCGATGGTTTCTAGGAGCGCCAAGGCTTCGGAATATTGTCCTGCGACCACCAATTCATCGATCTGTGCATCCCACGATTTCATCTTGAACTCCCATATCGTGCTACCCTCGGCGGTCGCAGCTGTCCTATCTGTTGGAGTAGTCACGAAAAAGAGAGGTGACTTGGCTGATGCCGAAGCGGTGAGCAATCGCACTGTCGCGTTACCCACTGGTGGGGGTGATGATGAGGACTCTTTGAACGGAAATGACAGAGTTTGCGTCGCAAGTAAGGATATGGAGGAGCGGATTTGGACAATGGTCGTAGGAGTTACGTTGGCTGGCTGGGAGGCTGGTGCGGGGACCTCGGGGACAGGCTTCGGAAGGGCCACAGAAATTGACCCGGGTGGAAGAACCGAGAATATGTACGGCTTGACAAACGCTGAGCGACGGGTCAGCACGAACGAGACGAAGATCCAAAAATTGTACCAATCTCTTCTGGAGGAGCTGGCCACTCCACGGATGCCGGCCTTGCAGGGGTCGCATCGGGGCCAATGAAAATTCCCTCATCTATCGAGATCAGGGACTGCAGTATCTTCTGCGAATATAGACAACTTACTGTCCTTGAGAATCAGCGTCTCCGACTCGCTGATTTGAACGGTTCCAGACTTGGGTTTGGCGCCGAGACCCAGCGTCATGTAGCCCCCGAGACCGCCCAAGCCAGTGAAAGCCGACCCCATGCCTGCCGCGACGGCTGGACCCGGTAAGGGAGTGGTCACCTCGGTGGCCGTCATAGTAGGAATAGAGAAGATCGCATATTCAGTGTCGGGGTAGGCAAAGCAAGCCGTATCCTTGTCCAGAAAGGTTATTATTCTTGGGGAATGGGGCAAAGGAGCTTCCTGATGGTCATCAGCGAAAGTATGCGGTGCGAGGGAGGAGAGCAGCATACTTTGGTATCCTGCGGTTCACCATCCTTCCAGCAATATATGACCACCTTTCTCCTACATCCTACAACCAGCTGGGTCACCAGAGTGGGAATGGAAGTAGGCTTGGAGAATTCTCCTGTGACCGCTTCAGATACGACGTGCTGAATCGAGGTGTGAATTGCAAATGAGAACGCGGCTTTTGCTTTGAGCAATGGAGTGGGCGGAGAGAATGTGGGAAGCGGAAACAGCGACACGGTAGATTCTGATGTACGGCGGTTGAGCTAGAGCGACGCGTTTTGATTACTCGAAGATACTTGCCAGATAACACAACCAGAGAGTTAATATCTTTGATGAAACCAATCTGTTCTATAGCTCTTCGTGTCAGAGACTTCTTGACCTCGACGAGGGAGACCGTCTCTTCGCCATCTTCCACTATTCAGCGTCAAAGGAAGCAAACCTTGCACCAGTAAACTCCCCACCATTATCGTCAATGCCATAGATATTGAGGTTCCCTGTTCCTGTACCGACATATAATCTGTCGCCTGAGGCATCGTGAAGCTTTGGACGTTATCACGACAGAGAATCGTTGCCTTGAACCACGAGGCTATCAATCTTGTCCTTGAGCCCGGAGACCACAGGCCGC
This sequence comes from Favolaschia claudopus, assembly GCA_037176885.1. Classification (NCBI taxonomy): domain Eukaryota; kingdom Fungi; phylum Basidiomycota; class Agaricomycetes; order Agaricales; family Mycenaceae; genus Favolaschia; species Favolaschia claudopus. The sequence goes on from JAWWNJ010000110.1 coordinate 518,275, forward strand.
GGGGGGAAGAATGGGGGCATCTAGTGGTGTATTGGGCTTGTGCACATGCAGCAGTTGGGGTACGCAGTAACCGCGCGCAGATGGAGGTTCGCGTCAGGTTGGCGTCAAGCTCAATTTGGGAATTGTCGCACAGTTGCTAAGTCCGATAACGCCGACAACCCTCTTCTGAGTCTTCACCTTGACCTTCCCAAAGGCAAATCGAAAGCAGTCTTCTACCTCTAAGCTCCGAGCTCAGCTATACAATCGCTGTAATCTCCAGGGGACTTTGAAGCTGTTTTGAAGGATTATCTGAGGAAGAGGCGCTTGAAGTTTCGCTTGAAGTTTCGTATGTGCAATGACATTCATTTCATTGGTCGAAGTCGGATCCGACTCGTCATCGAACCAGTCTCGAATACTGAACGTACGCTCCTTCAACGCGTTCTCGAAAGCTCTTTGAGTCTTTGTAAGACGCGCTTTCAACTGTGGCAGCGTCGACTTATGCCGCGTTAACTGACTCTTACGCGAGCAGGCATGACGAAAGCTGAGCGCTGATCCACAGCCTGAGCGAAATATAAATTGAGCAGACAGCAGCCGGGCTCAAACGCAACCATCATGAGCAAAGAGACGGAACCAGCAAGTGGACGCGGTTTTCGCCACAGAGCCCTCCCCATCCTCACAAAGGCTCTCCATGGATCCGCCCCATTTATCAGCACCTTCCTTCTCATCCACTTAACCGCACCTATGTTGGCAAATCTCGGCGGTTCATCCTTAGCATCCTCCGTTTTGGTTATTGCTCAACTTGCTTTCCCTTCATTCTTTCTGACGGCTCACTCTAGCTTCTCGGCCGCGAATATTATCAAACCGATTTCGGGGAGAAATACCTGTTATTGGGGCCTCTCGCAGTACATTCCTTGTCTGGCATCACCAAACGTCTCTTGTCGCCCCCAAAGGCACCGCCACGCCCATGGACCAGTCTTCTCTCCCTCACTGGATACGCCAACATGCTTTTCTTCCTCCCAATCCACTTCATGACCCACCGCGTCCATCCGAAAACTCCCGCAGCACCAATTCTTGCTCTCGGCCCCTCTGAGCTCGACTTCGAGTTTGTCAAATATGGACTGGCCAATTTCCGTGGAGGAGTTGGTTCTTATACGGAGGTTTAGTCGTTTGCGCCGTTCTGCATTTTGTGGATGGCGATCGGCTACTGTTCAATACCTATGTTGGTGGGAGTATGGGCAAAATCAAGGCAGCTTCGAGGAAACGTCTCTTGGCTATTGGCACCGCACTCGTAACGCTCCCAGTACTGGCGGGCACCTACGTCATGTCAAAAGAGCCCCTCATGATACTCTCTACGACTGCCGAACGTATCCAAGCTTGTTTTACCAAATCCCCCATATATAAATTATAATAGCTCGTCGAAGATGTCTTCAAGATTTTTTTTTGGCTTACAGATGATCTAGAGTATGACTTAGATTTGTGACTACGTAAGTTCACCGGACGGTCAACCAACCTGAATTTCGGTCATCCACTGAGGCGCTTGAACATTCAGCTCAACATTGTCTTATGTTCATACCTAGAGTGTATCTGGGCAAAATAGAAGATTGGGGGAAAAATCAACCGTGGAAGAACCTGGTTGCATTGCGTTAAATTGTATATTGTACAGATCCTCTTGACCCTGCATTGTACCAGAGGCAGTTTCTGTGGTGTTACAGTAAGAAAAACAAGAAACTAGCATTACATCAACATCGACGTTCAGTCAACGAGACAGACAACTTTTCCCGCTGCTGAATTAGCCTCCATATACGCCTGAGCCTCCCCAGCATCGGCAATATCAAAAACTTTGTCGACGCTGAGCGGGATCTCTCCGCTTCCAACAGCATCAACAATCTGCTGCATCGGCGCCGTCGACATGTTGACTGTGCCAGAACCGAACATGGTCAAACGCTGCTCGCAGTTAGCCTCTGAGCATCCACAAATTTCCCTTGCAGTGATCATACCTTGTTCGGTGCCAAAGAAGTCATAGGGTCGAATTCGGACTTCCACACCCCAGACAACGACCCCACAATGGCGATGACTCCATTAGGCGAGACAGCCGCGCATGTATCTTCCAAAGTCGGCGGGCCAACAATTTCTACGGCTTTAGTCGCACCCACGCCGCCCGTCAGTTTCTTGACCTCGCCGCTAACAGATCCTTTGTCTAAAACGACGTGATCTGCTCCGCTTGCTTTGATAGTAGCAATTTTCTGCTCCGCTCGAGTTGTAGAAATCACGCTGGAGACACTGAACAAGCTAGACTTGGCCAGACTAGCATACGCGAGACCAAGACTGCTAGAACCGCCGTGAATGTAGAGGCTGTCGGTGGAAGTGAGATTAAGGGAATTTTTCAAGGTACCCCAAGCTATTAATCGTTTGGTGAAGAGGCTAATTTTGGATGCATTAATATACGAACCTGTCATGAATGTCTCTGGAATAGCAGCAAACTTGTCCCACCCAACGTTTTTAGGCAGGGTAATCGGTGGAGAAACGGATGAGTGTGGGACCAGCGTATATTCAGCATAGCCGCCTGTGTTTCGGATATCGATACCGCTCAGGAAAGTCAAAATAAATTCAACATACCATCGAACTGCCTACCCATTCCACCCTGAGGCAGCATCAAGTAAGGCGGAATAAATCGACATGCAACATACCATTATAGCCGCAACAATATCCCCCTCTTTCCACTTACCGCCTCCTGCATCCTTCACGATCCCGACACACTCGATGCCAAGGACCCTCGGAAAGACGAGTCCCGGAGACTGACCTTGACGAGTATAGAGCTCAGCGCGATTCAACCCAAAACCCTTAACGCGTATGAGAACGTGCCCCGCTTTCGGCTGAGGAGTCGGATGATTGGTTGTATACACCAGCTGCGCTGGTGAGATGGGGACATGGGGACAGACTACAGCGCGCATAGTACGGGGCAGGGACATGATGGGTACGAACAAGGGAGATCCTGAGTGGGAAGAGAGAAGAGCCCTATTTAAATGCGACCCCACCTTCGTCAAAGTCGTCGAATAAGGACGAGACCAAGGTCCGAGACTAAAGAAAGGTCAGCGTATAGCGTAATCCGTCTCGATTCCGGAGGAGGAGGCGGCTCTGGTTTACCCGCAATTAACCGGCATCAGACTGTCAACACGCCACAACAAACTTCTCAACATCTACGCCATTTTTGGCATTTTTAGAACTGAACTCAAACTAAGCTGCTATCCGGTATATCTGGTCTAAATCTATGCAACGCTGTCCACATCTATGCCTTCGACCGCGATAATGGCTCGAATCAACGGCCCTGGCAGTCTGAGTCAACTTCATTGCTGCTTCAACTTCTCGTCGCCATCGCCTTCTTCACTTCAAGTAGAGGGTCTAGCTTCGGTTCCGGATGTCTATACGAGTTCCCCATTCTGTCGGCCCATGTGAAATACTGCCCATAGTTGACGGTGAAATAGATGTGGTGCAAGGTATGGTGCGCAGGACCATTGATGATGTTTTCCAACGGGTGGCCCGTAATCAGGTCGGAGTCGTGGATCTCAAAATCGGCACGGTAAGAATTTCGAATATTCTGTCGACTAGCCGACTTACGAGGATGGTCCAGCAGGTGACGAACCAGAATAGTCCCAGGTACAGCAGTCGGTGCATCGGAAAGAGGAAAACAAAGAAATGGTAAGGAAGCGATTGAGCCCAGCCATCTACTGGGTGGAACGCGTGAGCCGCAAACGGAGTGGGAACTTGAATATTGTTAGCTGAATACAGGGTAGGGAGTGCGGACGACCAACCAATCCACTTGTGATGCGCTTTATGCAGGTGCTTGTACAGAAATGGTATATGGAGAGAGCGATGGACCCAATATATGCAATAATCTGTGAACAAGAGGAACCTTCGACAATTTAGGCGTGTTGCAAAAGTCAAGCAACAGGGAAGACTCACAGCAGGATGGATGCGAAGAAGTAAAGATATCCGTAAGTCTCAATTTTGTCGTACAGCCGGGTGTAGCCCAGGACTTCTGCCTCGAAGAAAGGCACGGTCATCAAAGACATGACGGGCAGCGCACGAAGGCTGCTCATGATCTCCAGCTGCACCTGGTTCTTCAGGAATCGAGGATGTCTTTTGCGGAGGATTTAGCCATGCTATCTTGTTTCTAAATGATGGCTGACCTTTTTATATTGTGGTTGAAGATGAAGAAGTACGAGAGAGTGGCGAAAATGAAGTACACCAGAAAGGCGCCAAGGATGACGATCATCGACAGAGAGATGAGTTGTCGGGGAATATAGTCGCGCGGCCAGGCCGAGACGACACGGCGGTTAACATCGTGGAGGACCTCCGGTAATAATTTAGGATGTGGGAGGTACGAAATAAATTCATTCCAACTGGAAGCGGTGGATGGGGCCAAGATCGAGGAGGTATTGTATGTTGAAAATGCTGAGAGAGGTACTAATTTTGCCCACACCGAATCGAGTAGGTAGGTGTCGCAGATGCTGAGGACGAGATCCATGGTGTGTGTTAACGACAACGTCGCTGACAGGATTTAAAATGTTTTTCACGAAAAAGTGGCACCATTCTCCTAAGAAGGAAAAACAACCGAAATAAGTTACTAACACAACGACATCCGAGCAGCATCCGAGTCGAGGATACGAACGACGAGCCACGAACCACTGTAGCACGTCCGAGAATTCTAGCTTTACAAGCTTCTAAGCCAGAATTTGGACCTTCCGAGCGATCAAAGCGTTTGCGCAATTTTGATTTTCTACTGAAGTTCGATTTCCCGGCCAAAATGCTCGTCTTTATGGAATCCGGATGCACGATGACTTAGGGCGACGATATACCGTGACAAACTCTCTCCGCCAACGCAACCTTGTAAGTATATATGACAGAGGACCTATAAAATGCTCTGTGAACGCGATCACGTGGAGTGTTCAACTCTTCTGCGTTCCCCTTCCTTACCACCCGACGCGTCCGAATATTCCCGAATAAAGGTCCAAGGAGTATATACAACAAGATAAGTGAGATTTACTTCCAAAGTTGAATTTATTCAGGACGTGGTGTAAATTTTGTCGAAGTCAAGTGAACTCCAAATGCTCCTATTTTCGAGCCAGACTCACACAAGAGCTTACATCAAGAAATCCTTTGGCTAGATTCGCATCTCTCGGTCTCTGGTCATGCAATGGACTCCCGACTGAACGATGTGGATGTGGTCACTGGCAGATCATAGTATCCCGGCCCGCTCGAATGATAAATTGAAACACGATGATACCAACCAAGGGGAGGGGTAGATTATGACTTCCGTCGCAGAAGGACGTACTCGTGAGCTCGCATTCAGCGGGACAGTCCATAAAGATCTAAAGGTTTCAAATTCCAAATTCCAAAACGTTTCAACATTAATTTAGGCGCAAAGTGTTGCGGATGGACCGAAGATATACATCCAAGTACACAAGTCTCTTCCCAAGTTCGCAAAAATCGTTCCTAGAAACCGAGAGCCGCGACGGTCTGGGTGAATCCTTCCGCGACCAGGAACTGCTGCGCATCGAGCATCCTGGAGTAGTAGATCAGTATCGTCTTGGCGGCAGAGAGGACCGGCGAGAGAGCGTACATAGTGTGAACTAGACCAACAGAGCCGGGCAATGTGGTGTTGAGCTGCCTGGTTGCGCGCGCCATAATAGGATCGAGAGTCTTGACCATCGTTGGGAAGCTGGGAACTTTGCCTGAGCGGATGATGCCAGAAAGACTGGACGACGTGAGCCTAGAGAGTGTGTATGATCAAATCTGAATGTCGAGCACAGGGACGGGACGCAAGCTTACTGCATAGCGTCGGAGTAGGTGATACTGATATCGTCGTTCGTAGGGGGTGGTAGTAGTAGATCCAGAGCTGACAGGAACAGCCGCGAGTTTAGTGGCAGTCTGGTCGTAGATCGACCCGAGGGCAGTCATTTGTTGTCCAATGGTAGCGTCGCTGGAGGTTTGATTCGCCATGAAGCGTCACTGCCCGGCGTCAACTTTCATTTCCCCATGATTCTGAGAACAACGCACGGATTGTCGGGCCAATATGGTGCAAGCTGACATCGAGGCTGTCGACAATCGGATTGATTTGAGCGTTGGTGTTCGCTGCATACGCGGCGGAGGCGAAAGCGACGGCGAGCAAACCACGTACGAGCATTGTAGACAAAGACGAGGGTCAGAAGTCCAAAGGACAAGCAACGCCGGCCAGCTTAAAACAACAAATCGTGGGTGAAAAATAGATCCATTCCATTGATTATTCCGGGTACACGTCTGACAAGCGTTTGGACGAGCAAATTTATATCCAATGAGAAGCGGGAAGATTCGCGTCGGGTCATAAACTTGGTAGATGCGTGGAACTGAGCGTCGAGTCGCGTTTGTACTGGATTTCGGATTATTGTGCATTTTCCCATGACCGTGGGTGAATGTATGATGGAGGGCACAGTAGACCGAGTGCACATATCGCGCCGAGGACATTCTCTCACCGTCGTGGCGATGAGGACATAATTTCTGGGCCATTACTGGACGGGCATAGCTGATGCGACAAGACCTTTCAACCGAAAACCAAAAGGTCACTGCGGAGCCGAAGACTTGTGGTATTGTGCCTGACCGACGGTCGCGCTGGAGACGGAGACAAGAGGTAAAGTGAACAGGATTTTGCCAGATCAGTATTCAAGATGTGGTCCGCCAGATGTAACTTCAAGTTGTAAGAGCATTTTATGAGTGGTCAATCGCCGACTCTCGGAACCCGTAAGGCATGGTTTGGCTACGTAGCCAGGATACGGTACAGTGAGTTTGAAGCCGGGCTGGCACGATCTTGTTGTTGCAAAAACGCAGTGGGCGAAAATGCCCAGGAACGTCGGCGCAGAGGAAACGGAGAAAGGCAGGGATGCATATAGAATTGACGGCAGAAACCGGAAACGCAGTAACGAAGGTTCCGATAGCTTGCCGTTGAAAGGTATTCCACACACTAGACACTATTCAGATCATGAAACCGGAGCCGTGCATATTCTTCCTAGCGACTTGAACACCTACAATCATACATGCCTCTCGCCTTTTACTAGAGGCATCAGTGTCGGGTGTTCAGCAATGTCGCATATGCCAATTTTTCAGCACTCTGCTCGTCCCGAGCGCGTTCCCTTCTCTTTTTCTTTTCCCGCTGTACCTCATGGTAGTACGGGCGTTTCTTTTTCCCTCGCAGCTCCAAAGACTGCTTATTTCGGGATTGCAAGAATACAGTATGGTATGTACAATGTGGTTACAAACTTTACAGCGAATCTTCTAATCAGTTCTTCGAGCCCCAAGGCCAAAAAACAGGAACATTTCTGAAACAGCACAATGAGTTATGCTAACTGACGATGAACCAAAAATAATGCGCACCGTTTATAGTCCTCCCATTTTGGGTCACCTCCAAACTTCTTGTCTCCTGCCTTTTCGAGGGGTGGAACACCGGAGACCTGCTTCTGTATCAAATCAACCGACACAAAGATTAGCAAGATGCACACCTTGCGGAGTAGAAACCAGGTAAACAGTGGGCTGGCGGCTGCACTGACGACCAACGGAGCAAGGGGAAGGCTGCCGGATGCCAGAGCCACAATACCAGTCCAAATTCCAACCTCTCCGACGTAGCTGTGGCGCATCAATATGGAAGACGCGGAGAAAGAGACATACTCTTACTTGGGATGTCTCGAAATCGACCACAACCCACTGGTGATGAATTTCTCGTCGTGCTGCTTGGCGGTTTTAGCGCGCCTCCACGCGGTCTTTTGCCTATCCGCCACAACCTCAAAGATGAAGGAGCTCGCGAAGAGACCAAACGCGGCATAGTCGCGAATGGCGAGTGCTGGATGAACAGGCGGGGGTTGAATGTTCACCAAATAGACCGGAAGCCCGACGAGGAACACCCAAGTCGCTGTGATGGTGAGAAAGAGGAGATGAGCCGCGACCGGATGTCTTACCTTGAGCCATCCAGAAAAAAGTGAAGCGCTTGGGATCCTTTTTCACCTCATCAAATCGAGAGTCCCCGCCGGCTTTGATTGCACGCTAAGTAGACATTGAGATTCTCCGAGGTAAGCAGAACGTCACAGCTCACAGTAGCCAAGAATGTCCCCAGTCGCAAACACCAGACACCCAGCGCGGCAGACACAAGTAATTGACGAGGAGCAAATGACGAAAGTGGGGGCAAAGGACCGGCGTGTCCGTCGATGAACTTGCGTTTGAGAGCGGGATAGTATAATGAGACTAATGCTGTCGACAGAAACCCGCAGGCACCACCCAAATCATAGTACTTTTCATTCTGTTGAGGCACGAAAACTAGCGCAAGGACTACCAAGAAGTGGTAAGTGAAAGGGAAATTGAACCTGGTGGGTGCAACGCACGCGCTTGCAAGGCATACGCGCTGGTAGCCACGGGAATGAGACGCGAAAGAACTGGCATATGGCGCGTTGGATGGGGCGAAGGCGGTCCTAATAGTCTAGTCCAAGTCTGCGGTGTTTGCGTGCGTTGTCCCCAAGTTGCCATCATTTGCTGATCCGTCGGGAATCCCGATAAATTAGGGGTTTGCATAAGGTTCATGTAGGAGCTGAGATTCCGCTCAACGAGGTGCTATATGCAATGTGCACAGCACGGAACGTAGCTCGATGATGAGATTCCAATGAAATGCTCAAGGGCCAGGTACGTTGAACCAACATTGGACCATCTGATCTTGATACGATTCGGTGGCTCGTACTAAATACATAGCTTGGGACCCACGCTCTTTGTAGCTGAGGATGAGTAGGGTTAGATAAGAATTTGGCGCGACTATACTTGATTCGAAACTCGTGCTTCTTGTGCCGATGCACGGTAAGCAGTTATTTACAGTAAGTCCCCACCGTTCAGACCGAAGAAAGTGGTCCAGGCACAAATCTGATAGGTAGAAGGCCACATCGATTTTCATGATCTGGGAGAGCCAGGGCTTGCGCCGTGACAGTCTGTTTCCAAGCAGACCCACTGTTCTATTTGAAAAACGTGAATAAGTATCGCAGGTAAACCCGTTTCGGAGAGACACAAAAGCATTGAAGTGCCTGCGACCTCATTGGTACGCCTGGCTCTTCAGAGTCAGTTCTTGCATCCATGGATTGTTTCCCCAGCCACACTCGACGAATCCTAGTAGAGAAAATTACCATGGCGTGTCTTGGAATTTGTTGGGCACCACTGTCAGAACAGCTTGGAATTGAGCATAGAGTTCCGCATCAACCGTTCATTGGAGCATACTGCACCGAGAAAACCTTCGATGTTGAACGTTGAACCAAAGCCAGCCAAAGCCGTTGGCCAGACAGTCACTACTAACTTCTAAGAATCTAAGTACTGACTCGGGGGGATTCGGAGTGAACAGCTGGAGAAGAAGAGGGAAAAATAGATACTTGGGCCATGTTTTCTCCGAAGTCATTTCTTGAGCAACCAATTGACTGTTTTTGGTGGTACTGCAACTCCCGGCCGGCGACTGGCACTTTTTCCTGGTACCGGTGGGATACCAGGTCTACTTTCCGTAAATACGGCTCTCAGATCACCTACCAGATCATGGATTACCAATCCCGTAGATGTCCGGAATCAACAGTCGTACATAAACTTGTACTTAGACGCAAATGATCATCGATCATTGATAAGAGCACCACCAGCTGCAGACCATCACCAACAAAGTGCATTTTGTCGCTCTTCCGCTACCTGTGCGTCGATGCCTCAGGCTAGTCTACGCCTCTCTCTCTAAACCGCTGGCTTGTGCCCAGAATTATCCAAGAGCAACAGACTGTTCACAGACTGAGTGAAGATTCGGGAAACTCGGGGCCCAATCGGGCCCGTACTAAGTTTTCGGTGTAAAACGGTCAGCGGCGGAGCTGCCCAACACTCCCCAATCCCGACGTCGACAATATGATATTCTCGGGGCCTAAGACGATGGCGGTGGCAATCCAGCAACGGAGAATCCCCGGCATTGACCAGACCGCGGTGGCAAGTAGCAGGCTCCTAACGCCTAAGTCGACGACATCCAGCAGCTGCGCAGCGATCTGACAAAGAAGCTACAGGCCAACAGTGTACACTAGGAAGGACATCAATTACTTCGAGCATAAGGTGAAAACTATCCTTCAAGCCCTTTCGTCTGGCGACAGTTTTGCGCAGAATGCAATGTGTTGCGGGATTCAAGAGATGTGCCGGTTTTGGTTGGGATGGTAGGACCAGAGCGGGGCAGGAGCAGCATCTTAGGATGAGGTGCAAGAGCAACTGCTCAATGAGCATAAGCGCGGCACTGTTGATCATGATGAGCAGGTCAATCGTACGGTTCGTACCAGAAGATCCGAGTCTCCTCGTTGAGTCTCCTCCCTCTTCTCCTCGGTACCCCGCCTTCCTCTGCCGTCGTGTCCTGCTGTGTCCTTAGCTCGCGGAGCGCAGTTGCGCGGGCCGCTATGCAACTCGTTCGTCCGACCTCCCGTCTCTCTCAGGCAAGTGCGCGTACCATTGAAAATTTGAATCCCAGCGGCAACGGCTCTGCCAGGACCCAAGTACACTGCTTGATTGCTGCCACGGAATTTGGACATATTGTGCGCGAAGATCCATTTCTGTTGTGGGGTCTACGGGCGTTGGAGGCTACGAGTGGACTCCCCACTTGGCCGATGTTTCTTGCACTTCAAGTAATCTCGGTCCCGCTGGCTTCGAAATTGTTCCCATAGAGTCCTTTCCCCCAACTTTCCAATATTAATCTTCCCAACGGCTTTGATCGTGACGCCACTGTTGTCGCTACTGTAGAAGCTAATTCGAACAATGTCTCCACCTACTCAGTTGAGAATATGTATATAATTCGCAGAGACTGGCACATCGTTTCGACAGTTACAATTCACCAACAAATACGCTGGAGCATAGGGAGAGATGACAACAATGGGCCAACCTGCTCCACGGTACCAGGGGTGCCCCGGAGGGCCATGCTATTTGGAGTCTGGACTTGATGAGGTCGAGGGAAGTAATGTCACAGATATGTCACACGATCCTTGTCACTTCGTTTTCCTCCATCGGTTCGACAGCGAAGTGCAATATACTCATCCTTTGGGCTCCATACACCTCTTCTCCGAAAGCAATATATCTTTGCTTCAGATTTACTAGCTGCAGTCGCGTTCTGTGTCGTACGCTCTTGCACATACTCTTCTATCTTACCAAATACCCATGCTGGTACATCCAGAAACGTGGTGCATCGGACAGACGGAGCTTGTACCCGGTACACTTCCGGGTGTTCAGTACAACCACTTCTGGACATAACCCGGAGCTTTTGGCCGTATCCGGCGGTACACATTCACATCAACAAGTCTCAAAGCTGGGATTAGCAACACGAATTTACGCTCAGAACCTATTAATATTGTCCCCATAAGAGCGTGTTCTGAATGGACAATCCTCAGCATTACCAACCGCTTTCGTACGCGTTGCACCCACCCTTGTCAACAACACCAAAACCGGCCAATGTTCCGCCTCCCCAACGGGAGGCCGAGGAAGAGGAGGAGGAAGAGAATGTTACTGCAGATCATTTGAATGTCAACGGTCACGCGAGTAATTCCCCCCGCCATACGATAGTTGGGTATGCGCAATTGCTTGGCAGGCTAGTAATGTCTAATTTTTCATCTGAAGAACTACCAACGCCGCTACGCAATCACAATACCTCCAAGATCCCGAATCTGGAAAAAGACGTCCTGGCCGTCCGCGCGGAACGAAAGCCAGAAAAAATCAGTCGCCTCCGAGGTACGCTCCGACCAAGCTAGAAGCAGTCGCCTCCGGGTCGGGAACAGCGCCGCCGCAATTGCCTAATGTAACTTCTCAGAACCAACAAGTATGATTTTCGTCCCATTCTCGTCATGATGCCATAATACTAAACACCAAGCTTACTAGTATTACGAATTCCAGTGGCGTATGTTAAATTTGTGTGCCGAGTTCTATGGCGCCGCTGAGGAACTTGTCGTACGCGCATATTTCTCTGCTTGGGGCGTCTCATTAATGCTTAGCAGAAGGGAACACCTCCATTAGTGGTCGCTCAGTGCTATCAAGTGGGTGCTAGTAAAGTCGACCCGCTAATCATGCTCAGCGATGCAAAACGAATATGTGATACGCTCGTGAGTGGGTTCGACGCATCTGTGCGACGACTGCTGAATCGTGCTTAGCTTGCAAGTCCCGCCGAGTTGATTTTGTCACCTCCCCCTCCAATGCACACTGTCGTGCCGACATTCTATCATCCGCCGCCGCCGCACCCACAACCAGTCCCCGACTACTCCTCAGCCACAGCTGTAGCTTCCCCTCCCAAACCAGTCTCTACCCCTATTCCCGCTCCTGCACCCGTCCCACCCCCTCCTCCAGCTCCTGCACCTGCTCCCGCTTCTCCCGCTCCACCCCCCGCTCCTGCTCTACCACCTGCCCCAGTTCATACCCCTTCACCTGCCCCTCCGCCATCAACAATGATCACGAACCCAAGTTCTTTCGTTGTTCCGTTGGGCACACCGGCATATTCATATCCTACTTATGCACCCCAATATCCCGGTCCATATTATGCCCCGTACGGATACCCAGGGTATTATCCGCCACCACCACCACCACATCATCACATTCCTTCTCATCCTCCGCCACAATCGCCAATTACTGTTCAGCCCGTTCCCCAGGCTTCGACATCTTCGATCGCCCCAACGTCGTCGACGGCTCTTGATGCCGGAACACAGGGACCATGGTCAGACCAGGAGATGGAGCGGCTGAGGAAACTAGCCCAAGACAGTAAAGCTGCGACAGGTTCCAAGGAGATCACCTGGGACTGGGTGGTGGCACAGTGGGGGCCGGGACGAACACGACACCAAATTTTACTCAAGGCGACGAATTTGGGTTTGAAGGCGAGCTCAGGAAGAAGCAATAAGCGACGGCGCGAAGCCGAGGAAATCGCTACACCGCCCGCTGGCCCATCAGCACCTCCCAACCCCGCAAGTATCAATTCTAAACTAGCGGCCTCTACGTCGACCCCAAGCAATACGGGATCGCCGGCCATGAGTCACTCGACATCTACACCGCATGCATCTCCATCGATGGGCCATGTACAGCGGCCACCTAGTGCCAATCGCCCTCCTCCTCCTCCGCCACCGCCACCAAAAACGGCGATGCCGTGGCCCATGCCCACCGTAGCAGCAGCTGATGTTTCGTCTGTGCTTGCGCAACCCGTCCAGACTCAGGCGGATCAGCGTGCAAGCTATTACCGCCCTCGGCCGGCGGCTACAGACTCTGGTGGCGCCGCGCACGCCCCATTTATGTATCAAAATGCATCCATTCCGAATAACTCGTAGCACTGTCATCTCGTTCCGCTGTATGGATACTTGAGCCCTTCGGACGTCTTGCTAATTTCTGCAACCTGTATCTATTGCTTTCGTGTGTTGTACATATTTCTGTATTCGGACAGCGAATGAATTGGAGGATATATTTAGCGCCTGAGAAAGGTACTACTCACTTTGACACAGCCGAAGCGATGCCAACACTATATGGGCGCTCTCTTGACGTTGCCTGCAGGCGCGAAACTCATCCTCTCCCATGCCCAGAGAAAACAGCTTCACCGACTCGGATGGTCGCTCGTTGACCCCAGACCTTGAGGACAATGACGCCGTGGTCCCGCAATCCCCGACATATAACACCAGCCCCGCGTCTCCTGTAAGGTCTACTCGCAGCAGACGGGCACCTCTGTCGCCAGGAAAACATACCATGAACACGGGCCGACCATCGACCAGCTCACGGCCGCCCGGAACCGTCGACGACTCACTCAAGGCTTTTCGGCGGTCTGTACGCAAGGTTATCGCCATGTACAAGAGTACCTCCGTAATAACCGGCCGTGGAGTTGGTGCTGAACCCGGTGTCGACCCTCGTCGTGCCTCCGCCGACGCACAGTTCGGCAACATCAAGCAGGACTGTGTTATAGAGGTCGCAGACTACTCGGCCGTACGCAGCAGCTTTGGACGCATGACGAACAAGGAGTTCGTCAATTTCATGAACGATCCCGACGCCAGCGAGCGGGAGCCCTGGGTTAAAGTCAGGTGGATAAATATTGGTGGTAAGATACGTCGTCTTTGGTTCAGAGTCTCTAGATCTTAAACGTCTCCAAGGCATGAGCTGGGATGTCATTAAAGCAGTCTCCCTCAAATACGGTTTGTTCTGAATCCCAGAAGAAACTGTATGCTAAATGCGGGCTAGATTTACACCCCTTAGCGCTCGAGGACGTGTTCCATACCCGGAGTCAGACGCGGTCAAAAGTCGATTATTATGTGCGTTCTTCCCGTTTCTCACGCATCAATTTTATGAACGAGTGGTATGTGGGTTTGATGGGCGGCGGCCGCACGTCGCCCGCGCGACAACCTAGCTATCTGCTATTACGCTGGGTTTCCCTTTGTTTTCGCGAACGAGGGCTATAATTAATAGCCTTGGCCTGGCTTGGCATTTCGGCTCGAAATATCCCTCACACTTGACTGATACTTCCTTGCTCATCTAGACCCAACATCTTTTCTTGCGCGTTCTTTGCCATGAGCTACGTGATGCCAATGAACCATACACAAGCTCTCCAGCCCAGGGTTCGACGCTCACCGACCTCCCTCGCTCCGACTCACCGACGGCTTTCACTGACGAGGAAGCTGCATTGGAAATGCGCGAGATGGGCCAAGGGGACTTTGGTGACGACGAGAAAACTTTGCGCGGAACAAATAATTCCTCACGTCGGAAACGCCCACTATTACCGACGACACGACCAAACCCCCGACACAGCACAAAAGCGCGTTCGCGGTTGAGCGAACTCTCGGCAATCCGTCATGAGGCAGCTGACGATGCCGAAAGGAAACGTCGGTACGAGGATGCTGCTCTTCAGGCCCTGAAAAGTGGCGAACGGGTAAATGTAAAGGTGTCACCAATGTTTATTTTTCTGCTGAGGAATGGTACGTCTGGTGATATATAACCATCGGTCCATGCTCATACCTCGCACAGGCACAGTCATATCTATGCATTTGACGCCTAACCTCGAGCTTACGCAGCCGATCACTCGGCGGCTCCGTCAGCGAGATACAGGACTACGCACATCCGCCGACCCCGCCCTTCTCGTGCAAAGTTTGCTGGATCTCGTCGTCGACAAAGCACTCGAGGTCATTGACGCGTACCACGTCAAGATAAAAAAGTTCGAGCGCGAGATCCTGCTCAAGCCGCAGATGGACACTGTTCGGAATTTGCACATCCTCTCTGGCGATCTCATATTGCATAAACGGACATTGGAGCCAATCCGGACTGTGATTTATGGGTTGAGGAGATACGACGATGATCGGGTAGCCGCGCTGATTGACATGACGTCGGAGGAGAACAAAAATATGAAGCCCAAAGGATTCATGAGCCCGAAGAGTAAGATTTATCTGGTGAGTTTTCGCCTTCATGCTTCTCTAGGCTTGGACTGATTTTTCCCGTCTTTGAGGCGGATGTGTTCGACCACATGGAATACATCCTTACCAGTCTCGAGATGTTTGCAGGCATCGGCGAGAATCTTATCAACTATACCTTCAACGTGCGCCGGTCCTTGCCTGCTGTTTCTTTGTTATTGACGAAACGCATTCAGATGGCCTCATACGAGATGAACGAAGTCATGCGTCGACTCACCCTTGCGACCATTATCTTCCTCCCCCTCACGCTACTCACGGGATACTTTGGGATGAACTTTGAACAGATGTGGAGCGTGCACGGCCATTCCGATATCCTGTGAGACCACTCCATCGTTGTGACTGCATTCATTTTGACTCTATACAGCTTCTGGGAAATCGCTATACCTGTCATGGCGGTCGTCTTACCGATATTCATTGTCCCCGACATCAAGCGCATGATCCATTATATCCAGAAACGTGTTCTCACCAAGAAAATTGTCAAGGTAAGTTACTCTCTTGATATCGTACTCGCTCTAAGTTGTGTTTGCCCGCTTAGGCATACAAAACGGACTAACATAGTCCCTTTCATTTTGGCTTTGGTGAATTGTTTCCATCGCGCACGCTGGTCGGTCTCGCCAACACTCCTTGAATCCGTCGCTCCTTCCTCGGCATGTATACACGACATTTAACGAACTATCATCGTACACTATCTCCATACCACAGTATTTACATCTGGTTATATCCGCTCGCTAACAATCTAAACGATGCTTTCGTGTTCTGTGCTTTCATGGCTGCAGACTCTAAGACGAATAAATTGCACGTCGAGCAACCCTCAATTCCCCGCTTTGCCCGATACGTCACCCTTGCCCTTGAGATTCGTCGCCTCTAAGTTGTACTGGACATTGCGCCGATAGCTCTTTGACAGATCTGCCGCGGTCCTGATCTGTGCATTTGCGCGGATGATTTCCTGTGCAACGTTAGACTCGATCTCCTCTCTCGACGCGCACTCGGAGTTGCGGACCTCCATGCAGTGGTTGAGTTCGAGGATTGTCTCAGTGCATTTCGACTGGGGATTGATGTTACCATACAGATCCAATATGGTTTCGTTACGCACTGTATTTTTCAAGATACGTTCAAGGAGGACTGCTTGTCGTTCAGCGTGGGGGTTCTCCATCGAGGGAGAGGAGAACGCGAGCTGTCACGCGTGACATGACTTGTTTTCCCTCTTGCTCCATCCACTCATCTTCCTCGCTGCTTGCTCTACCTTTGCTCACCAATAATGACTGGAAACTTTGTTTCCGATTTCTGTGGCTTTCACAAGAAAGTCTTGCAATCCTCACCCGCGCTCGATAGTCGCGAATTCAGGATCGCGGCGCGATCACGTGGCGCTATGTTGATCCCCTCTTCGGTTCCTTTTCAACTCTCTCTCTTGCTTGCTTGCGGTACCTCTGCGATGCCGACCTGAAGTCCTCAAGAATGGTGGACTCTACTTGGGATCTCTGATTCCTCTCTCGCGACGGGCATCCTGAATTTCCGATTCATCCGTGTCAAGCCGCAAGAATGATTCAAGACTCATGTACCCCTTCGGCGGCGATTGCACCCTCGTATCATGATCGGTTTTGTGAGGAAAACTCGTCTGTCAATTTCTGCGAATTTGTATTTGCCAACACTTGCTGCGTCGCTCGTTCTTCTCTTCCGTCTCATGTGCTCGCTATCCACCTCTTCGCTCGAGGGGCGTGGGCTACACTCTGCAGTGTCTCATGTTCACCGTGTCGAGCATCTTTCAGCTGGCAGATTCGAAGCCTAACGTCCTACCTCGGAGACTCTTCGTTGCAGGTTAGATCGCTGCGGCCACCCACTTGGGAATTCTCCACGGGAATCTGGGACGAATGGCAGGATCGCGGTTTTCGTCTTTCTCGTGCACATCGACTTCGTTCAAAGGAAGATGAAGCGCGATGTTGACGCCTGTTGACGCGACGCGTCGCGAACCCTGCCGGCCCGACGTCCGGTCAACTTGCTTTTGCTCGCATCCACACTGGTTCCGACTCGGTGGGAGCGTTCTCAGGCAGACATCTCTCCAAAATGCTTATCTGCCAACGCTTCTACACTTGTTCTACATGTCTGAACCCTCTCCGTTGAAGGTTGATGTTGTAATGTGCGCCTTCAAGAATGCCTGAGCCTTCCAATTCATCGACCCAACCGCATTAGCGTAGGGGGTGGCCCTGTAGGTCTACTTATTGCATTCCAGCTGGCACGATTCGGATGTAAGCCGTATTTGATTGGTAAGTTCGAGATTTCTAGATGCTAAAGTTAAGGTCGACTGAAATCGAAACACAGAGGAGAGCAATAAGAGGTCTATGCCCTACTACGGGTGCGCATCATCATCTACGAGCTGAGGGTTGTGCGGCTGAAGTTCGGTGTCAGACGAGCTACGACTATGTGGCCACGGACAATTGAGATTTTGGATCAGCTCGACCTGGCCGAGCGCCTCCTTCAAATCGGTGTCGTAACTCGCAACTCTTTGCATTTCAGAGAGTGCGTCGTGAAGCCTTCTTCTCGCTGTGATACCGCTCATCCAGGGCGTTCAGTGGGCGACGAAGTACTGGCGGCCTTATGTATGGAAGCCGAATGGACAAGCTCGGTAAGCCATTTTCTTTTCTCTTCTCTCTTGGTATCTCTCATTTCATTATAGGCGACACGTTTGCTAAGTTCTCGTCAGTGATTTATCCTCTCGTAACCTTTCCAATCACTCATCTCGTTCCAGGTTACACCTTCGCCAACGTCGCATAGAGGAACAGATCGCGGAGGCTATAGAAGAGCAAGGTGTTGAGCTGCACATGTGTAAGCGGTTTGAAGGATTCTCTTCAAACGAAGACGAGTATCCTCTCACTGTGCGTGTGAGAAACCTACCAGGGGGCGATGTGTTTGAAGTCAAAACGTGGGACAATCTCTTGTACTGCAAACAAACTGGGACCTAAACTAGCTTTGTAGGCAATATCTCATCGGGGCTGATGTGAGTTTTCATCACTCCGTCTCGAAGGAAAACATTCAATACCATTCTAAGGGCGGCAAATCCGCCGTTCGTTCCGCTGCCGGAATACCTTTCAACGGCGAGCGTACGATGCACCGCTGGATTAGGATGGATGCCCGCGTCAAAACTAATATGCCCAATCCACGATGCTTGAATAGTATCGATAGCAAATTCCATGGACAGATTCTCTGGTGTCCCATCGACGATGGGCTCACGCGTATAGGCTACGTCTTTTCTCATGCCTTGCTAGAGAAGTACGGCGGAGTGGAAGGCGTGACACAGGAGGTTGCCATGAAAGAAGCTATTCAGGCTCTGGAACCGTTTGAGCTTGAGTTTGTGGAGGTTACTTGGTTTACGATCTATGCGCGTATCTTTTCTTTGGTGAGTTTCGACGCTAATTGCCGCGTGAATTGCCAGGGCATAGGTCAAGCAATCGCCGATACTTTCTCGGTCCAACCAAGAATTTTCCTGGCTGGGGATGCGTGCCACACCCACAGTTCAGGGTCAGCACAAGGGTTGAATACCGGTGTTCATGAGTGCGTCCTTCCCGTGAGCTGTGAACGAAGCACCGAAGAACAACCACCGTTTCCAGCGCCGTGAATCTATCCTGGAAACTTGCTGTGCGCATTTGCAATAATCTCCTTGGCCCGGAGTCTGCTCACTCGACCAGAGCAGTTAAAGATCCTAAACCTTGGAAAGGATTCACTCCTTGACTCTTATAACCAGGTTCGTGCTCGTTGATAGTTTTGTTTTCTGAATCCTCGCATGCTCGATCCAGGAACGCCATCCGTGTGTTCAACAAGTCTGGCAGTTGCGTATCCGACCCGGGCGCTGCTCATTTCAATCTACAGGTCATCGACAATGATAAAGTCATCAGTACGCTGATTTCTGGGCAATATCCAGACAGATTCCAAGGCCGCAAGGAGCATCCGCGGTGTGTTCCACTCATTTCTGACGTACAAAATTAAACCTTAAGTAGGGACATACTGACCGAGTGGTATTCGGACATCAACATACAACTTTTCACCCTTGGTCTAGGTTGCTATGGCTCGCTTTCGACGATTGTTCGACTGACGCTTTCCTCCAAGGCATATCATATCGTACGGGGCGGTTTCTATATTGACCATCAGAACTTGACCTGCTCTATGCATTCCCAGTTGGAGGCGTTCTGAGTTCTGCTCACAGTGATTCATCTGCTGCAACCATCGTACCAGGCGAACGCGCTCCTGACGTATATCTCACTACCATCGGGTAATCGTCCCGTGGTTTTCACGGTAGGAGCTTATCGTGTCATTAAGGACTGGAGACCGCATTAGATTGCAACAGATACTCAAGAATGAGGCCAAATTCCAGTGCGTCCCGCCCAAGTGCTACAGTTGCGCGTATGAACGTATGACCTGCAGCATTGTGGTATTCACAGGAAACCCCAATCTCGGTCGTCCAAGCCTCGACGCACTCAAAGCCGCGCTGGACTCACCAGCAGCTTTCTTTCGAGCGTATCCGGCGCGACGCGTATTCCGCTTTACGACGATCATTGCAGGGCATGGTAACTGCATTGTCGATGTGTTGGGAATGTCTGCGTTTGGCGGGGGGCGCGCTTACTGGGATACGGAGGGACATGCGCACGAGATGTACGGTGTTGACGAAGCGAGAGGTGCAGTCGTTGTTATTCGTCCCGACGGATGGGTTGGCTGCGTCACCGCGCTGGAGCATTCACAGGACCTTAGCGCTTACTTTGCAGAGATCCTCGTGTCATCTTGAGTATGGCAATCTGTGATTCTGTCCGTCCACAAATATCTCGAATGCATTTTTTTTTCTGAATTGGTGACGTTACTGACGTAAAGTCAAAACTTCCATAAACGGTATCTGTTGGCAACCAAAAAAGGCAATTCGCAGTTACTTCCTATTTTTGAACTTGTGCATTGCCTTATATAGTAACGCGATTCGAATTTTTGTCCCACGCAATCGTTGTCGTTACCCTCAATCGCGGCGACGATGGTTCTGCCAACGAAGAGGATAAATACGCGAAGCTTGGCCCAAGGTTCCCTCAGAACTTTACGCCTTCTTCTCCACCAGCGTCCTATCCAGCTCGGAGTCTCTACCCCTACCCTTCACGAACTACACATTCAGAATGTCTTCCTTCACCGCTCTCGACGCCCACGTCCCCGCCCCCTCTGCGGCTTTTACCCGTCTTGAACGACCTTCGTCCGTTCACAGCACCACGAATCCCATCGACGACTTCTTCGGATACTCGTCCCGCACACACGACAGCCGCCACGATAGGCGCATCTCTGTCGCAGAGTCGTCATTGGCTCCCCCTCCATATGTTGAGGCTCCGGAATACACCAAGCGCGACGAGCCTGTGACTCTCGCCATGTTCCTCTTCAAATTCGGATTTCGTACGTTGCTCTCTCACCTCTAGTTTTGCTTTCAAAGTCTGACCATTGTCTCCTTATATTAGTATTCCCGCCTTTCTGGCTCATGGGCATATTCATCCTCCTTTCGCCTTTGCGCGCACCACCCGCCGCAACGCCATCTGCGGCATGGCTACCCGAAAAAACCGATGCAGAGCGTCAGGTCATCATCGACCGCATGCGCAAGGCCGAACTCAAGTGGGCAAGACGCTGCCTCTACGCGCTGGTTGTATTGGTGCTGGTCGCAGTCATCATCAGCGTGTCGGCTTGGGCAGTTCTCCGCTCATAAACATTTCCCCCCACGCCCATTTTCATCCTATCTGGCAATTCCCCCGGCTCCACGACGCTCCTTCCACATTGCAATCTGACAGTGTCAGGCCCCATTCACCAACACCACTGTATCGATAACTTTATGTCTCTTTATTTCTGTAACGCTAGCATCACGATAAATGACTCAAAGACTTGTGAAATGTACCCTTGTGTGAGCCCGAACAAAGGACGACCGTTTGCAGCGCAACTGAAAGATGTTTGAGCAACCTGGTCGAAAAGAATTCAAAAGCAAGATGTCAACGAGACATTATCAGATGCCGTCCGTACTGCCTATGTAGCAAAGGTGGCTTCGGCTCAGTTGCAAAAACAGCACCACTACAGTCTTTGAATGTCGGCGCGATGCCATGTCTGCAGCGGCAAAATGAACAGGTGAGGGGGCCGGGCATGTCCATGACCTTGATGCGAGAGCGAGGCAGTTGTGTCCCATCTCGGATTTCAACATAGTTCGCAATAGCAATTTCGACAAAATCGAAAAGTGCGCGACGGAAACAAGCCTGCTCTCGATAGGTCGACGAACTTGGCGACCAAGCCCCCTCCATCTCAGCCGGCGTCAAGGATGGTGTTTACAGAATCTTGTTCCACCACGATCGTGTCGGGTACAACATGAGCTCGCACACGAATCAGTCATTGCAGCCCCCACTGGCGGACACTCCTTACAGGCCATCGAAACATTTAAATCACTACAACAGCGAAATCGACGACCTGACGAAAGAGCTTGCGCAGAGGTCGTCCTGGATCCCAATTCCGAAGAAGATTATAAAGCGCTGTCGGCGCTTCCCGATACCAAATGGCAGGCGAACCTTGGCAAGGTCTTGCCTACTTCCAAGGCCTCAAGAAGGAGTCAGAATCCCAAGGTCCGTATGTGCCAGAGTCAAGGAGGGTCATTTATGCTAAGAAGCAAACGCTGTAGGATTCAAGAAAGATGAGAGGCTTCGAGAAGGTCTGCAGGAGATCGTTGAATCGAAGACCTTCAGAATCCGGATTGTCACGAAGACCACAGGCAACAAGACCAATGAAAAAGTTATCGTGGACGGTGTTGTATACTTGCAGGTGGGTGGAATTCTAGCATCAGACCCAGGATGCCGAACAAATCCGTTGACAATGATTGATCGTTGGTGGTACAACGCCTCCGACATGGGCACCGGGCTTGTTAACCTGTTGTAATTTGCGCGCGTCGTAGAAGTAGCGCAAAGTAGAGTCGTTGAAACGCAACACTGTTTTTACTGAATCGAAACGAACGGAAAAGTGGTCTAGTGCTCCATCGCATCTCCTTTGCCCGTCTTCGTCAATTCACTCCTGCGCGCAATGCTGAGCCGTAAGAGCCTTCAAGTCAGACGAAGAGCACCGCACCTGAGTTGTACACTAAAATCCTCCTCAATATCATCGTCGTCCCAATTGTCCTCCCATAATTTGTCGCCGCCGCTCTTCGCAGCCCCAGGCGCCGCGCCACCGAGGTGAGCCAAGTCAGTCTGGCCGTCATCCCAATCTGAGCAGTGGAGAACGAAGGGTTAACGAGATGTGGAACAATAGGACGAGAAACCGGAGACCTGCAACAGGGAACTCCTCGAACTCGTCGTCTTCTTCGAGAACGCCAAGCTGTGCCTGCCGTTCCTTCGGCTTTTCAGCGTTCTTGTGTTCCGCAGGTGCAGGCTTGGATGACGATGATGAAGCAGCAGCAGTGGATTTGTTCGACGACATGGGTGAATGAGGACAAGGTGTTATCACGCGTTGTCACGTCACGGGCGACGCGTCAGCGCGTCATGATCACCAGGACACAAGAGCTTGAGTCAGAGCTGGACTGTCTGTGTACACTCACGGAGGCAACCCTGTCGATAGATATGATCTGGAATGGGCAGCGTAACTCTCAACCCTCGATGTTTTCACTCATAAAATCGTATTAGTTGCACAACATTATCATCGTCAAACAGCCTAATCAACTGCTTTCTTTTAGATGGGCACCTTCTCCTTCTCATCGAATTCCTCTGGGGGAGTGGAGGAGGCGATAGTAGTCTCGCCAAGGTCAGGGAATCCCATGGCTGAAGTGTCAAACCCGTGTTGCTCAAGGTATGCGCGGAACTGAACAAGTCCGGGTCATCAGCACCATTCCAGAAAGAAAGAGATTCGCGAACCTCGATATCTTCGGCGGTCATACCATCGTGGTCAAGAGGACGGATGAAGAAGTAGGTAATCAACGCGCTCAAGATAGCGAGACCTGGAACAGTATCAAATATGGGTAAAAGGTCAACAATTCAGGTGTGCGCACCGCTGCCAACCCAGAACGGCCTACAAAATATCAGAAAAGGCGTCAGAGAAATTGAGATTTGCGCACCCTGTGTTGCCCCAGTTGTCCGGATCGCTGGGATGAGCTTTCTTGAAAGCTTCGATCATCGGAGGGAATGCCCATGTTCCTGGAACGCCTTTGACAACAATTCGCGCAAAATAAGGGAACTCGCTGACCTACGAATGCACCGAGTTTGCCAACGGCCGCTGCAACACCATAGAACTGGCCACGGACGGCAGTAGGGCTGCTCTTACTGGCCAAGAGCCCGAGATTGTTTCCTGGGCCTAAAACCCAAAAAAAAATTAATACCCTGGGTCGTATCAAATCATGATATGCGTACCAAACTCGCCGAAGCAGATAAACAACCCATAGAGGATGGCAAAGCCAGCGATGTGTTTCTTCAGCCTGGATACGTGAGTCAGTCGTGTAAGCCGTCATTGAAGGGTAAAAACATACTGAGAGTAGAGTCCACTCATGATGAAGCCGAACAACGCTTGTAACAACAATCCAGTGATCATGGTCCACTACACAAAACGGTCAACGATGCTGAACTTCCACGAGACATTATGGAGCTTACTTTGGGCCCAAGATAGTCTACAACGAAGGCACCGACGAGGGTTCCGGGCATGTAGAACAGGCTGAGGGTGTGTTAGACGAGGCAGCATGAACGTGAACTTTCTTGGAAACTTGCAGGATTACAACATTCCATCCAAACACAGTGGTGAGGGAAGAATCGTCACCAGTGATGCTGGATCAAAATGAGCCACACAGTTGAGAATACTCTAGGATGGAACTCACGTTTCTACTATAGTTGAGGAGTAGATTCCGAACTATGCCGAATTTAGTCTATGAAGATAGGGCATACAGACCCCAGACTCACTGGATAGCTAAAAGAGATATCTTCGTTCACTCAGAGCGAAACGCGGGAAAGAGTTGGACATACACAATGAAATCGTAAATGAACCTATCAAATGATAAAGGTCGACCCGCGAACTGAACTAGAGATATGAACATACCAGGTGACACTGACAGCGGCCAACTGCACTCCATATTTGCGCAGTACGAGCATATAAGGGATCTTGACCGACTTCATTGAGCTCTTCTTGTATAGCTCAGGCTCATCCATGCTCCATCGCCATGCGAAAACTGCAATGGCGGGGAAAAATCCAAGACCAAGTGACAGGCGCCATGCAGCACGCAAATGGTTGGGACCGCATCTTCGGATGCACCGGGTCAGTGTAAATCAAAAAAAGGGTTGAGACCGCATACATCCAGACCATTAGCAATGGGATAAATCCTGCGATACACCACGCGAGGTCAATCATGCAGTCTGCGGGAACATGTCAGGGTAGCTGATATGAAAAATGCCAAAGAGGTATTCACTCGTTGCGAGGGTGAACCATCGATGTTGGGCGTTTTTGGCGATAGCTTTGCCTTCCGTCTGCTCTGAGCAACTGACGGAGCCGGTAGGATACTCC
This sequence comes from Favolaschia claudopus, assembly GCA_037176885.1. Taxonomy (NCBI): domain Eukaryota; kingdom Fungi; phylum Basidiomycota; class Agaricomycetes; order Agaricales; family Mycenaceae; genus Favolaschia; species Favolaschia claudopus. The sequence continues at coordinate 543,234 of JAWWNJ010000110.1, forward strand.
GCGCCGATGCCAATACCAAGGAAGAACCTGATCATCATATTATCGAAGGCGTTAATTGTAGAGGGAAGCATTCGAAACTGACCGACAGACGATGAGCATGGAGAGCAGGCCATGAACGCTGTGATGTGCGCCGGACGATGCGGCTGAAAGGGCAGAGAAGAACGCGACGATGGCAGCCGAAGTCATCATGCCAAATTTCCTTCCAACTTTGTCAGAGATCCAGCCTGAAGACGGGGTTAACCGTTAATTGGATAAGGCAACAGAAAATGGAGACTACCTCACCGAATGTGAGCATGCCGAGGATCGTACCGACGAACACGACGGAATTCAAAGTAGTCGCATAGTTTTGCGGAAACTGTTCAGTCCCTACTCGAGGTGTAAGAGCAGCGTTCAGGCGGAAAGTAAAGATAGGACTTGCCGTAGATACGCCTGAGGACTATGGAACGAAGAGATCATTATTTCAGACATATCAATGAGTCCGGGATACGCACGAGTGTTGACTGGACATGGCCGAATTAGTAGGGTGAAGACGATGCAACGGTGGATGATACGCACCGCTCCCAATGATACCATTTCCATAACCTACAAGCCGCCATCCTTGAGTTCAGCACTAACCATCGAAGAAGTGCCTACCATCCGAGAACAAAGCGGTTCCACACCTGTACGGCGAGAATGAACTGGGATTCGAGCCCCATTGAAAGGCTACTTACGCGAAGATGAGGGAAACGCCCTTGATGCGCTCTTTCAAGGTGGGGGCGTAGTCGGTGGACATGGCAGACGACCTGAGGACCTGGTATCTTTCCACATGCTATTTTAACTGGAGAAGCCTGGTTCCGGGGTCCTGGTGGTCCACTCGCTTAACGCGGCTGAAACGCCCAACCACTGGACCCCGCCGTGAATCTTTTCTTTGAATTCGGATTTTGAGCTACCATAGTTGACGTTCCGCCCACGTTCGTCGCGCACCTTGTCGCCCTCCGCTCTTATTTCCAGCTAGCCCGCGGGTCCGGTAGTTGGAAGCTACCATGTATTTTTATACATTCCTAATCAGTCGACACACCAGCTTGTGTTGCGGTGATCATGTACCTTGATGCGATTCTCCCTCATACAATGTAATATACAATTCAGCCGATCTCTCGCTTTATCGAGCCCGTTCATGCGACGTTCAACGCCAGTTCAAGGCCCCGCCAAAGTTTTGTATCGAATCAGGGCCTGGGAGTGGTGCAAGTCGACTGCAAGCATGTCATATCGGACGGTGTCAAGCAGCGGTCCACATGCTTGCCCAAGTATCACCATCTTGCCGGTTGCACATCATCCGATCCGATGGTGGACCATATTTGTGATATCTAGTTCGCCGCAGCGAGTCGTCCTCTTGCCAAAATCGAGGAGGGAATCGGGCGGAGAGCGAACATAAAGTGGAGGTCAAAATGCAGCTGGCGATGTGTACCTGTTTCGTTCAAATTAACTGCTAGTATCCATCCCAAAGCGATTCGATTCCGGAGCGTGTACAGACATCGATATCAACACTAATTTATTCTACGAAGGCCCTTCAAGTGAATCCGGCTGGATTATATACAACATACTGTACTCTACGCTGTTCAATCTCGTTTCAGACAACGACTGGTTCAGACGTGACGCGCGCTCCGGCTACTGTACGTGCTTTCTCTTGGATTCCAACGACCGTGGAACGGAGAAAAGAAAGCAGCGTTAGCGATAGCCACAAACACGCTTGCAACTAAGAATAATTGGCGCCTTGACTCATGGAAAACAAACTTCAACTCACTCAGGGAACAAAACAGAACAATCCACGAGATCCATGCGAAGGCCAGCATGGCAGTAAGGATTCTGCATGCCTGGAATTGGTGGCAGAAATGCAGGTTTCCCCATATCGACTAAAGAGGTGAAAGATTGAGCTAGATTCGGGGATGGTATTTGAAACGCACAGTTGCAATGGCGGCCCCAACGAGATAGAGCACGAAAAGTATGCAGAGGACTACGATTTCCGCAGCAAACGAAAAAATCCAGCGGTCCTCACGCAGATGATGGATAGTTAGAACTCTGTTAAGGTTTGAATGAGCGATATACGTTTCGTCTGTCGCCTAGTATGGCTCACGCATAACAAGCCCATATCATCCCCAACAGGGAGCTGAACAAAAGCTCCGCGACTATTGGATCTACGAGATAAAATTTCGGACATCGGCCAGAAATGTACACAGATGCCTTTGCGCACCATAGAAATTCTTTCCGTTGTTCAGCGGATCACCAGAGGGAAGATGTGTCGTATAGTGCAATCGAGCGGCAGTGAGGCCGAACAATACCTAAAAATCGAGCAACGTATTAGCATTAGGAAGACAAAAGGCTGCACTCTTACCAAAGAAAAGATGCCCTAGAATAGGAATGTTAACCGCAGAACAGGAGGGAACCGTCAGAACACTCGCAAAAAAGAGATACAAAGTGGTGCGAATTATCCCAAGCATCGATGGCAGATGTGGCTTTCAAACTTCAAGTGTGGTAAGTAGGCACGAAGGACGAGAGAGAGAGAGAGATATAAGCTCGATGGCTAAGCATGGCGTCGGCGAGGTCCTCCTTAAATACAGCAAGATTAAATACGTCACCGCGACACGAGGCTCCGGTGTGGCTCTAGAGAAGAGCGAAAGGACCAGCGCAGCCTCGAAGCGGCGCACCGTACAGCATACGATACAACATCGAGGCATTAATGAGCATTTGAAGGGTGAGCAACGAAGAAACATCGAGTTGAGAGCAGATAAGTTTCGAAATCACGCCACATCGGAGCGGTGGGCTCGCTTGACAAGACCTTCTTGCACAGTAAAAGGGCTAGGCAAGGTTTTCCACGGTTATTTCAGGGTTGAGGTAGGTTCACGGCAACCTCAGTGGCTCCTTGGTCGGATGCAGACCTCAGGTAGCCCTGAACCTGAGCTGCAGCGAGCCTCCGGTTACGAATGACGAGCTCTTCAACGCTATCGCGTCGGGCCCAAGAAAAGAGAAAGGGCACGCTAGGGTCAAAATCCGCATATCAAGGTTGCTTACTTGTCGTAGCAACGAACATGACCCAAAAAGGCAACTGTCGTGGCTGTGCGAGAAACTTGGGGGAGATAAAAGCGCAGACTTCTAAACGAAGACCTAGGTTAGACAAGTGAACCAATACTTTATATCTCTAGTGCGCCGCCTCTCGTCGTCGTTGTAGCCGCTAATATTGCGATATCTCCCTTCCTTTCCCCATGAGTGGAGTCGCGAGATAGCTTTGACCAAGAGATGCAAAATGCGTGTCGTCCGAGCAAGAATATCAACGTCGATTGCTTGCGAATTGTGATCATAGGGCGCAATCTGATGACGAATGGCATCCGTCGGGGTTTCTCTGCGCGCGAGGGGGAGTCACGAACTAACTTGAGTGATCTTTCCCTCACGAGGAAGAGATATCGAGTAAAGACAAGGGTGTTGTGATCGGTAACGATGGGCTTGGAATTGGCTGCTGCACTAGACGTCGATGGGTGGGCGTCGTCGGGGGCTCTCGTCGCTTCAAGCTCACTGGCGATACGGGTCCTCTGACCTCAGGAGTCTTGCCACTCGGACTCGGCTGCACGACTTCAACGATATCGTCGGCTTCGTCAGCAGATTCGCCGTCTAAAGTGTATGCAGTCAGCGCCGAACGACCGTCCTTTCGGCTGTTCAGAAATTCGACAGCCAAAGCATGGATTTCCGAAGCAAAAGCGGTTCTAGCTGAAGCCATATCATCGGAATTCCAGTCCTCGACAACTGTGTGAGACTATGGGGATACATCGCACAAGCCAATCGAGAAAGAAAGCAAGCTGCGCTTACGGTGAATAGGTCTACATAGCGATCTGGGTTCAGCATGAATTGCTTCGCAAAGTGCATAAGGTATAGTCCGCAATCCCAGAAATTGTCGATCTCTTGTTGTGGGACCTGCGATACTGATCAGCTCATAACGGCGACTTCTAGTCATGATCTCACAGGTATCGATTCCAGCACAGGGTCCGTTGTGACGGATGTCATTTGATATTCGACGGCAGCATCCTGCAAATACTTCGCCAAAACGACGAGCTCTTTGGTGTGCTGATCGTGTGTAGTTGCGCTCATGGAATCAAGCGACCACAGATGGATTCTACAACAGAGATGAGTAGAAGGTCTAGCAAGGAGGAGGAGCGTACTGGGAGTGGCAAAGTGGAGGTGTCGTTGAAGGGATGTAAATGATGACCAGATGCCAGTGATTCCTACGAGATTGTATGGGTTTAAAGTTGGTGATATTCTGGAGTGTGCATACATTTCCCTGTTGTTGATTGGAACGAGCAAAAATCTTCTGGTCGGCAATTTTACTTTCTTGAACCATTTTCTCACTTCGTTATATCCGCTGATGACCCAGTTTAAGATCAGCTGGGGTCCATGAAACTCATCGAGAGGCTCGGCATACCGCTCGGCCAGCTTTTCGTAGAAAAATGGACTGAAAATGTGGAATCGGCTTGCGAGTTCTGGGTCAACTTTTTGAAGTCCGAGCCTGAACCATCAAGAACTATCGTTCAAAAGAGTCCTCGCGCCGAGAGGCAACTCACTTAAGACCCGCTTCGATAAGAATGTCGTTCAAGAGGCTGCGGGGTAACAGAATTCTAACAAAATCGCAAATGCGAATATTCATCGGATGCATCGTAATGCTGTCACAATTGTCGGGAAAGCGAGCGGCTCCATCTGGCGTATGAAGACTTACACCGTTTCGGAACTTCTATCGCCTTGTATTAATGTCTTCAACCGCGGATCTATGGTGGTCAAGCTATTCCTAATACAAACAACAATGAGTTAAATGTCGCGGGATTGGCCTGGTTGAACGGTTCACCCCGGTGCCAGAACCGCTGGGCTGTCCGGTGAGTTCGTTATGACCTCGGCTTGACAGCGGAGAGCGTGCTCTTCGTACGTATCGTTTTCCATCAGGTCCTCTATGCTAGTGCCCTCAATGAACGAAGTAGAAGGCTCCGTCAATCCTTGCTGGTAAGTCTTGGCTTCCTGTATGACAAAGCAAGGTACTCGGGCTTCAGTAAGAAACCACAGAAGATCCAGCTCTGTGATCTGGTTTCCATTGACCCAAAGACCCATGCGCGCATCGTCAGCAGCAGAAACAGGCTGCTGGTCGAGCCGCTTGATCTGGAATAGGTCGTAAAATGGCATGGACTTAACTAAACACTATACACGAAAACATACCAGCTCGTTCGGGTTTTGACGTTGGAGATCTCCGAACGGATAAACCGTAGCCATTACAATCCAAGCTCGCTTAATGCGAAGGTCTCTCTGGCATTTTGTAACCTCATCGATAGCATCTCCATAAATGGTGAGTTTCTCTAGCCGTGCTAAATCTTCAGAAGTGGTTCCAAACGATGCAGCGCGAAAGACAGAGGGGAGATTGAGATGAGTGAATCTAATTCGTGAAATTTCCGTGTCCGAAGCTTGGTGCTGTTGCTTGAGTAAACCGACAAAATTTGGATCGAGGTTCCCCGTGAGCTTGGGAGGGGAAGAGATCCAAACATCGTGCACTTTAACGAATGCCGTGTCGGTGGTTTCAGCCTTCCAAGGGTCTCTCTCTATGAAAGGGAGCCATAATTGGTTCGGATCGGTATATTGGGGATTCACTGTCGGGTCAGCGGGACCAAGGTGCCCGTCGAATCGCCGTTCGCCTTGGTTTGGGAGGTGGTTGGTGGCAGCTGCAAGCACACCTGGATAGAAAGGAGTCTGACTCGAATTTGGACTCCAGACATAGTAGGACTGGTCGCCTATTTTGAAGGCCCTACCGTTGTTTCGGCGGGGAAGGGAATTCGTGGCGGAGAGTGGTCGTATGAGGGTGGGGTCAACTCGAGGTGGCTTTTCGTAGTCATAGAAATCTTTAAATCGCGGTTCTCGGTAGACACAGACTGGCTGGCCTGAGGAGGAGGACATGACAGCGATGATTGGGTGAAAGGAACGTTCAGAAACAACTCATCAGCAGTTTCAACCGCGTCGTGGCAGGAGGTGAACCAGAAATCAATTCATCGGCTTTTGCCGACCACGTTCTTTGACGTCTCTGGCTCCCTCTGGCTCCCTCCACCTTTTGCCTTCGCCCGCTTCACTAGCACTCTGTTACGCGTGAACGCCTCGACAAGGTCATATATTTGGCCCAATCTTTCGTCGCAAGTGCACTCTCAGCTGCGCCGCAACATTAGCGTCGTTGCTCTCCAGAGTCTTGTTGATAACCGCTCAATATCCTCAAGGACGCATGGACACGCTCCTGTAATATTCGCAGTTGGTTCTGGCTACGGTACACCTGCGGAAATCGGATATAAAGAGTCTTTTGACGGAAGAAAACCCCAAGCTGCCGATGCATGCGCACAATTTATCCACGACAGCATAACCATTAAAAACCCTTCCGGCACAAGGAACTCAGTCTCCTGCCATCTGTAGGCCGCACTTTAACTTACTACTAGTGGACTCCTTTTGGCCAATGCACCATCTACTCGGTAAATTTTCCTCTAAGCACTTTCGCGGACATCGGAACGCAATTTGCTGGAAACTGCTCGACTATGCTTTTCTATGCTTCGTCTACTGCTCATGCGGCACATGCACCACTCCGCCTGGCTCTCCCCCTTTTGGAATCACGTCTGCCGTGATTTTTCATCTAGTTTATCTTGTTTCTCTACCGTGGTGGCATTCATATTTCCTAAAAGCTTGCCGTTTTACTCTTTGCTAGCCACAGGTGATGTCTACGTCGTTTGGACCATGGAGAAGAACTACAAGAAAGTTCAGACTGTTCTGCTTAACGAGTCCTGACAAGCCTTATTTCTTATCGACCCGGCTAGATCGGAAACCTTTACAGTCCCTCACGTTTTTGTGGAAATGATGTCGCTTCCAGCGCTCAAATGGACATCGTGGATCTCATTCGGACGCGAGTGCCGTAGATATTCACCTGAAGAGTAAATTAACACCCCTCCCTTACAATTTTGGAAACAATGGTGCACTAGTTCGAAGAAGATATATAGCGCTGCAGCGCTTGGAAGGCGATATCGTCCGCCCATCACTGCCGCCGCAAGATGTACAGTCCCTCAACCCATCTGGGGCTGACCACCGAATGCCTTCATGCTTTGGCTGGTCTCGTTTTGGCTGGGCTGGTAAATCGCATTTCCATCGGGTTCACTCAATCACTCACGCGCCATCCCCCTTGCAGGCTTGCCATCTGGTGTTCAATCGACTGGAACCTCGATCTATCCTTCAATTCGTTTGCCTTCTCGCTCTAGTCCCGCTTCTGTTATCGCGCCTGCTGGTTTCACACACTTCTGGAATTCTCAATGCCCTCGTTCTGACGTTTGCGGTGTACTGGATCTCCCTCGTGTCTTCTGTCGTACTATACCGTGTTTCTCCTCTTCACCCCCTCGCAAAATATCCTGGGCCATTGCTATGCAAAGTTTCCAAGATCTGGTTTAGCGCGATCGCGATGAAAGGAAAACAACATATCTATTATCTCCAACTACACGAACGCTATGGCGACGTCGTTAGAATAGGTCAGTGACTCATTTCCGCCCGGCAGCAAGGGACTCACGCTGTCCAGGTCCCAACGAGCTATCGTTCCGCGATGTCGACGCTATTTTCCCGATGATGGGTTCTAGAGGGATGCCGAAAGGTCCATGTGAGGCCAATGTCTGCTTCTATTCTTCTCGATTCAATCTCTCGGATTTTGTAGGGTGGGACGGCCGTGTTCTAAACAGCCATGCAGTGAGGCCACTGCTGGGGTTGAGAGACCCGGAAGAGCATGCGCGCAGACGACGAGCATGGAATAGGGCGTTCAGTCGTTCCTCCATCGTGGAATATAAAGTCCTCGTCGACGCTCGGATCACGCAGCTCCTGGAGGCTTTGGAGAAAAGGTCTACTGGAGAGGTCACAGATCTCTCCAAATGGATAGGCTGGCTCACGTATGGTCTCGTCTGCTGTCTTGCATTGTTTCTCATACCGGGGTTTTCAGGCTCGACATCATGAACGACGTTATGTGAGCTAGAGGAGTCGTTAATATTTGCGGAAATCGCATCGACGATTGACTCGATGACAGGTTCAGTACAGGCGGACATGCCATGGCATCGCAGGGCCAAGATCCGGACGATGTAGATCGACTCATAATCGAGTCGCAGCCGTGAGTACTGAGCGACAATCCCTGTCTACGTTTCCTCATATCATTGTCTGCAGCTTGGCCCTTCTGATGGGCCACCTTCCTTGGTTGGGTAAACTGCATCTATGGCTCCCTTGGGCTGGCCACAGTCTTCGCGCGTTCCGGAAATATGCTGCTGACCGAGTAATTGAGCGAAAGGCACGCGGCACTCAACGTCAGGACGTATTTTCCCACTTGGTATGGATGGAAGCTCCGTACCGATCATTTTTCTTACAGGCTCATTCCAGATCGATGAAGCAGGCATTGAAAGCACTCCTCCCTCTATCAATCAAATTGTTTCCGACGGTGCACTGGCGATTATCGCTGGTGCTGAAACAACCTCCACAACACTTTGCAATATCATATGGTTCATTCTTCAGAACCCCAAAACATATCAACGACTTCAACTGGAGATTGACGATTCGAATGCAAAGTCCTCCGGCATGCCTTATCTTAACGCTGTTATGTGGGTCCAACGAACGCTCTAATCTGCCCCTCAATAATTGCGCCGCAGAAATGAAGCTCTGCGTCTATTCCCTGCTGTTCTTAGCGGTAGTCAACGGGCGCCTCTCGCTGGGAGCGGCGGGCAGATGGTAGGACCACAGTAAGTCTGGAATTCTCGAAGACTTTTGCCCACGCCTCCTCTGGCCTTAATTTGCAGTTTTGTACCTGAAGGCACCAGCGCTGTAGTTCATACTTATTCGCTGCATCGTGACCCTCGACACTTCTCGCCTTTTCCGGACCAATTCATCCCCGAAAGGTGGTTGCCTTCGGAGCAACAGATCGCCCTAGAGCCTGCAATATTCGGGGGTTCACATGAGATCATCCACAATATTGCCGCTTTTATCCCGTTTTCAGTGGGTCCCTCGAACTGTGTGGGACGCAGTCTGGCATACCAGGTACACAGGAAGCAATCTTAAACGTATTTCGAAGGCTTAGGCAATTCTCAGGAGATGCAACTAGTTCTTTGCGGGCTATTTGAAAAATTCGATCTACGCTTTCAGGATGGATTCGAGGTAGACTCATGGGAACAGGATATGCTAGACTATTTTGTTGTCCAGCGTGGACGGCTGCCTGTTTTGCTCACAGCTCGGTCCGGTTGACCGTCGGTAGACTAGTACTGGCGCATTCTGCGTAGAATGCAATTGCTCTCGCATATACACGAATCAACGGTACAAGTTGAATACAACAGTATTTTGTTCTGTGAGGCGCCAGCAGCCAACCAAAATTTTATTCCTTCACGTTGAGCACCTTAGGGTGTGAGATCAATTGTCAGGGAAGAATCCGAAAAAGGAAGGATGCAGTGTGGCGACGTCGACCATCGTTTGCTCTTGACCGTGACCACGTCCACCGTCTGCCATGACCCTTTTCGTCCCCTTGGACGATTCGACGGACATCCCTAACTCACCTTCGTTCTTGCAAGTACCTGCCAATCCAACTTCAAAACTGCAGCAAACTATCGCAACTATTCTGAAAGCAAAGTCAATGGTTGTCGTCTGCGGTCCGTTCGCCCAGGTATCTCGCGATTGGCCGGAAAACTGATGGATTGGCCACTTTCCAGGCGCAGGAATCTCTGTGAAAGCTGGCATCCCGGATTTCAGGTCTCCGGAGGGGTTATTTCAGACGTTGAAGCGCGATAATCCGAAGGAGGTCTTGGCCTCAGGAAAGGATCTTTTCGATGCCTCTGTGTTCCACGTAAGTCCTTTCCTATCTCGCCACAACCCTCCGAATTTGTTCCCATTCCAAATTGCCTTGAAGGACAAGGAACTGCAGTGGTTGAGTCCTGAGGCCGTACAGCTCGCTAACTATCCACTCGCAGTCAGAGAACACTACTTCTCTGTTCTACCAAATGATTGCGCGTCTTTCCGATCTTTCAAATGCCGCCCAACCCACACCCTTTCACAATCTCTTACGCGCTCTAGATGAAAGGGGCAAATTGCTTCGAGTGTACTCGCAAAATATCGACAGTCTCGAACAAAAGTCCGGTCTCTCTTTCGGCGTCCCCCCGTTTCAAGAACGACGCTCAAAACCCCGCGTACCGAAATCCGTACCGCCCGAGAATGTTGCTTCTACTAGTCGTCTGCCTACGCCTCCACCGGAAATTCCTCGATGCATTCCTCTGCATGGGACTTTGCAGAATGTTCACTGCCAAATCTGCAACCAGTCTTTTGCCCTCTCAGATCATTTAGAAGCTCTAGAACAGGGCACGCCGCCCGCATGCCCGGAGTGCACGGCTATGGAGGAGACGCGCCAACTTGTTGGAAAGCGCGCAAGAGGTGTGGGTCGCCTGCGACCATCCGTCGTGCTATACAACGAGGCGCACAAGGACGGAGAGGGGGTGGGTGATGTTGTTCGCCGAGACTTGCTAGGGCTTTCGAATTCGAAGGGCAAGGGGCGCAGTGCTGGTGCTGATTTGTTGCTGGTAGTTGGGACGAGCTTGCGTGTCCAGGGCACGAAACGGATGGTGCGAGAATTCGCCAAAGCGGTGCGAGCGCGTGGCGGTAAGGATGCGAACGCCTCTGGGTCGACCCGACCCAGTCCATCGCCGGGGGCTCGAAGTGGGACGACAGAAGAAGAGCGGGAACCACCTATCAAGACGGTCTACCTGAATCTTGACTTTCCCGTGCCAACCCGTGAATGGGAGGGTGTATTCGATGCGTGGGTACAAGGCGACGCTCAGGACTTCGCGGAGATGCTGCAGGCTGAGATTGACAAAGAGGCCAGAGCTAAACAGATGGCGGATGAGAAGCGGCGTCGGAAAGAACAGGCGAAGCTCTCAGAAGGAGGCTCTGCTGACGGTGTACAAGACCAAGGTGGCGGAAAAAGCAACAAGAAACGCAAGATGTCGAAGGAGGCTGCCTCAAAGTCGAAAGAGAGTCCTGCTGCCAAGCGGCGAAAAGTTGTTTCTGCGCCGCGCAGCAAATCGACCTCTACATCGTCGCCTTCGGTGCAGAAGAAGATTTTCCTAACAGTCCCGCCGCTTTCTCGGCCACCGCTTGTTCCTGAAGTATATATAACTTCAGGGCGGCCTCTGCAATCACCAATCACTCGCCTACCACTTACACCAGAGAGCACACCGCCTCGTCCCGCTCCTCATACTCCACATAAGTCGCACTCCAAAAGAGCCAAATCGAAGCGGGTTTTGAAGAGTCTCCATACAATACCCACTCATACCCCGCCTTCGGACTTGACAGAGGATGAGGATTTGACCGAAGATGATGTACTTCCTGCCTTCGATACAGTCGCACTTCCCTCCGAACTTGCGCGCGAAGGTAGGTATGCGTTGCGATCTTCGCGTTCTAGTTCGTGTTCTCGCGGATAGGCTGCTCGGTCCTTTACATTGAACGGACTGTGATGATGTTCTTGATATGTAAACGTTAAATTATTGTGTAAAGTACATCCTGTATCTATCTACCGTACATACCTACTATACAACACACGTCGAAGCTTCAGATCAGACGGTATCTGGCATAGAGAAATCTGCGAGCGAATCGAATTTGGTGTTCTCAGTTTGCCCCAAAAAATATGAATTCGTTAATGGTCGTGTTCCGTACAAATACGGAGTGAAGAGTAATGTCCACAAATACATATGCAATAAATGAACTGAACCCCTTCCTCAAGTCATATAAGCGACGTGGACCCTCCACGTTTTACCGTCGCGCGAATACAAGTTGACCAACCGGAGCTCGCCAATATGGCGCACAACGATGGCGGCCGCTTTGATTATATGAGGGTTGAAGAAAGATTCCTTGAAGTAAAAAAGGTTTTGCGTTTGTCATGCGGGAAAGAGAATGAAGACGAACCCGAAAGAAGTGGTCGAACTGGGAAGCTACTGCATACGCGAGATTGTAGCGGGATATCCTCCTGTGAAGACAGTTGCTTGAGATGGGCAGGACCAAAGTACTATACCCTTTTGCCTGGGCAATCATCAGTGAAAACACAGCCAAAGATGCAATCTAAACGAACCTCGAGTGTCAGATATATTTCCTCTAAACCATTATCGAGGACTGGAGTGTCAGGATCTTTCAAACACGGCCGACATTCGAGAATGTCTGCCATTGCGACGCCGAAGGAGCGGCTATACGCGCTTGGCGTTGGTTGGAATTGTATCATCGTATGGCCGTGAGTGGGGGGAAGAGGTGTGGGTATTTGTTGCTTGAACGCATATGGTGACTCGGAGGACCCTGGCCGGGCAGCAGCAATGGCACGTTGTTCTTCAATTTTGCGATCCATCATGCAGTGTTGGCAGGTCGAGTCACGCACCGATGGCCGCGATGTTTCCCGTTCATACAAACGAGGTGAACCCGTCGCCATAGCCTGAGTATGTAGTGAGTGTATGCGAGAATCTTTTAATGAGGTGATAGCACAATTGGGGGCAATCGCTAAGGAAGAATGCTTCGTTCTTAGCGCTAATTCGATAATGAAGCAACCAGTGGCTCACTCCGGATTCCGTTGGTGCATTCTGCGATGGTTGCAGGTCCGACCAACTTTGCGGTCTCTGATAAAAAGAAGTCAGCAGAAATGTAGGACCTCAGCAAGATCACCTACGGAGCGAGAAGATTGCGAGCGGCTGCTCTGGTTGGTTGGACGCTGGTTTAGAAAGTGAAGTATCGACGGATCTGATAATGATAAAACATACGTTTGTCTCGATTGAAGGAATGTTTCTTTGCTGTGAACCATGCAAGTTCTAGACTTGAATGACTGAAGGGAATAAGCACTCTCACCGTCATGTACTCGTCTCTCGCATCAAAGGTAAATATGGATGGACTAATTAACACGTCCTACACCAAGCTCGTGAGGTGCAGTGAAAACGGACATACAGAATACCACCACGAACCGGCGCGCGAGATGAGGCACGAGACGACAAAGAAGGTGCTGATGGACGGCGGCCAATTTGAAGCGGAGGTGGCGGGGAGGCATTTAGGTATCCGGAAGAACTCGATAGCGCGTTCTTGTCTGGGCCAGGCTGCCGATATCGTTCAAAGAAACGCGTAGTGTGAGACACATATTCCTACAAAACCAGGCCAGGCTGAAGGGCGGCGGCGGACAGGGGGATGAGAGGGCTCTGCTCGTTGCCGTTGTAGTACTTCGGCGAATAGCAGATTGATTGGAGGTAAAGTGAGTGACTCGCTAGAGCTCTGCACGAATTAGATGAACCATGTCGAGGAATTTCGGGCACATACAGAGGAACGAGCGTGGGCCATACTAAGACATCCACAGGTCGGCAGAGACAAAGAAAGAAACAAAGAAAGGACGGGGGTGGGCACAAAGCAAACAGAGCTAGGCGCGCGGCTAACCCCCTCAGAGATGGCAGGTCCACACAAAGGTGGTCGACGGTCCGACTGAAGGCACACCAGATCACTGCGATATTTTGATTATCATATCGCCTCGGTTAACTGAGAAAGTTGTCCTTCGCGGAATGTGTTTGACTCCACTGCTACCATAGAGCGTACCGATTATTGTATTTGTGCTGGTGAGATTCAGGTCTACGGACACCAATGATGGAGGTGACCGAGAAATACAACTTTCAGCAGTTTGACGCTGACCAATGCTTGTTGAGTAATCTCGTCACTGAATACCCCAGGGCATCCGGATGCAATTTGCTACTTGTTTTAAGCGATTTGTCACGGGCGAGGATCCCAAGGGCTAGACTTGGGCTAGACCCAATTCTCGCCGCCGTCCGCAGCAGTGTAAACTGGGAAAATACCAATTGGACGCAAGCGGTCATTTCGACGGAAACTGGATGGGTGGAAAGAGCGGTTTTGAGAAGATTTTCAGAGATTTTCCCAAGTTCACAGAATGTACACATTGCCAGTACACGACGGCAAATTACCATTTGAGTGCAGAATCAGCGCTCGACTGCGACTTTGGCTCGCAAGATGTTACCAGCATTAGCTTCTGATTTCCGTCGAATATTCACAGATCTCAACCCGGATGGATAGCTCGGATGGAACTGAAGGACATCAAGGCAGCGCTGAGTGTCGAGGAAGTATTGTGAGATTGGACAGCCAATAAGTTGAATAATATTAACAGTATGAAGGTCTCTGGTTAGTGCCTACGGAGATCTTGACTTGTGAGAGCACTGACCAAGGGTGATTTTAATATCTGCATGTTTCGAATATGGTGCCGCCGAATCTCGAGGGGAAATTGTCACTCTGGTCAGTCTAATGTTATCTCGGCGAAGGAGGTAGTATGTATGCGCAGGTATGCGCAAGTTGAGCTGTGACTGGAGTGCTAGCCATGAACTGGCAGACAAAGGTTGTCGCAGAACCTAGAACCTGGGGGAACTAGGACGATTGTTGGTTGTACGCCGATTTCGCTGTGAAAACAGATCTGCAGCCGCAACGATCCGTCCTTGCTTGTATCCAGAAAACTGGCAGCGCCTACGGCAGCAGTCAACAGGCAGTTGAACCAAGCCGAAAATTATGTTGGGAAAGTGACGAGGGGTCGTCTTCTCGACCCTTAGATGCACACCACAAGAGCTGGGAGAACATCGGGTGGAAGCAAGGTGAGGTGGAAGGGACAAATGCGGGGTGACATATGTCACGACCTGTCACGCTCGAACTTTCAAGTTTTACTTCCAACCATCAGCCCAATCGTTGCTAGCAGCAACCTAATGTCTTGGCCAATGATCACAAAGTGCTCGGACAACTCTGGAAGCGTTCCCGCTGTGGTCTTGGTCTGTAGAGGAGCGAAAGAAGCAAGAAATATTCGATAACGAGCTTTAAAGGGTTCTATAATCTTCTTTAGCTGAGGTTTTCATGGCCGTGTGGCAAAATGGTTACTGCGTTGCTTTCCGGCTCCCTTCGCTAGGCAAAGACTCTGGGTTCGAGTCCCAGCATGGTCGCTTTTTTGCTCCTACAAAACACCTCCAGGACACAAGGTATTCTATGTAGCAGTCGAGCGCTGCTGTATCAAATTCGGACTTAGAGCATTTCCCTGAAAACGGTCCTCTTGTTGAGGAAACGGTGCAAAAAAAACCAAGTCGACTTCATGTTTAAACTTGGTAGAATTTTAGGCGGAGTTAGGGCCGCAAATTCTGCGAAGTGTTCGACAAGGGCGACTTGGGATTTGAGGCGATGTCATGGTGAGCCAGGAAGTCTTGCGTCGAACAGGATTTTTTCGTTGCTGCTTTGTTCATTCTTAGAATTTGTGGCTTGGGCCGTTGAATGAAGTTCTATCGGTGAGTGTTTTCGTTTTTGTGCTTGGGCTGCGTTGAAGTGAGCCATAATGCTCCGCAATACTTAATACTTATGTAGGTCGGTCAGATCAAAGTCCCGCGAAATTCAACACTGAGCAGTCTGAACAAGAGTAAGGGAATGGAGAAACCCGGGTGCGACAAATTTCCGTAATGCAGCTCGCGCCCGATAGGTGACGAGCAAGCTTGGCAAATTTCCCCCACTGTCGCAGTAGTGTACATGTTTCCCTACGTTGAGTCTGACGGAGTTGTAATTTTTTGTTCTTGAGATCGGCAACAAGAATGAATACTTGGTCTTCTTCCCACACTTCACGCTGGGACTCGAACCCAGAGAATGGGGTGTGGGCGGCAGGCGCGGGCACGGCTGAGTACGAGGTATATACAATGCAACAGTCTGAAAGTAATATTGCGCTTAGGTATTATACATGCAACAAAATGATAGTGATTCTACACTGGCATACATGCCGTGGGTGTTCTACAAACTACAATGCATGAGAGTTTAAAAGGTCGGGGTGTTGAACATGTCGTCGTGGTCTGAGAGACAATCAGCGTGAATTTGCAGCGAGCAGAAACAGGACAAACCTTTTCCATGGCGGTAGATATAGTCTCTCTCCTTCACTGCCAGGTGCTTGATGAAAGACTCGTGGCCATGCGCGTTGACCGCCACTTTCGGGTTCGATAGGGCACCACCGCGGATTGCGGCAGCGGCGACATCGAAACGGGAGGTATGATTGCATAGCATCATCTGCAAAAAGTCAGTCTTAATTCATCAAAGGCATTCAAGACTTACATCGAAAGGCGAAGTCGTAGTACCCTCCTCGCGATACCTAGACGAGTTCAAGTCAGTTGAGAGACCTTCTTAGCATAAACAACAACTCACCCTTCGATCGACACCCTCTCGAGTCTCGGGCGGCCGAACAGTAGTCCTTGGAGTTCGATTGGGTAGCCGTGATAGTTGAAGTGGATTGGCTTGTCAGGGGTGAACAACGAATCAAAGGCCTCGTCGCTGAGCGCGTGCGGATGCTTCCCGTTCGCGCTGAGAATCATGAGATCCGTGACGTTGACGACGCGAACCCGAAGTTCCGGGACGTGTTTGCGGAGGAGGGCCGCGGCGGCGATGACTTCGAAAGTGACTTCCACGCCGACACCGACCAAAACACTGCGGGACATCAGAGCGAGAAAACTGGGAGGAAGAGTTGTGCTTACACGTCGGGGTTAACACCATCGTCCACACTCGCAAATTTCCAGACAGAGGCGCCGGCGATGCAGTGCTGTATGGCACATCAGTTGCGAGACAGAGCGAGAAAAAGAGGATATACCTTGTCAGCCTCTTCAGGCGAGAGCCAAACGGGCGTGGGCTGCTTGCTGCCAACCATGAGATTCACATAGTTCTTCGCACGAAGGCAGTGGGCCATCGTGGAGAGGAAGGTGTTGGCGTCGGGTGGGAGATACACCCTGGCTGAGGCTGGTTTGAGGTTGAGAACAGCGCCGATGAAGGCCCTTGAGATAAATTAGAAACATAACAGAAAGAGAGCTAGAGGACATACGGATTCTGATGAGAGAAACCGTTGTGTTCTTGACGCGTCCAAGTGGATGTCTCGAGGTAGTTGAGCGACCCACAGGGCTCGCGCCATGGGATCTCGCCCGCCTACAATGGGTTGAGTAAAGTTCGAGGATATTTGTAACATATACGCACCATCTTCGTGAACTTGCTGTACTGTACCATCATCGTCTGCACGATTCCAAGGAACGCTTCGTAGCTGGGGAAGAGTCCGGTCCTCCCAGTCAAAGTATAGCCTTGGAGCATGCCCTGGCAGGTATGCTCAGACAAGATTTCGATGACGCGACCACCTTGAGCGCGGGACTGCCCGTCCCATTGGAAGTTACGGCCCGTCTCATCGAAGACGGCGTCGAGCTTGTTCGAAACGAGCTCGTCAGGAGAGAAGATTCGGAACCTCTGCGGGTTTCTGGGCCGGCTTCAGTCAATTCAGTTTCCTCTCGAGGCAAAAAACGCACTCTTGGACCACAGCTTTGAGCAAACGTCCCAAAGCCTTCATGCAGCTGTCTTGAGAGCCCTTTTCGGCACAGAAATCTTGCCAGTGGGGAACCGTGAGCGGAGAATATGCGCGGAAACTCTCCCTCTTTTGGCCCAGGCGCATTTCCGGGGCTTCGGGAATGATGCTGAGGATCTCGGGCACGGGGGCACCGTCATCAGTGAACAATTCTTGAGGGCCGTATGATTTGAGCCACGCCTGAAGAGCTTCAAGTTCCTCGGAAGAAGATTTGGCTCCTGGCAGCGGAACTTGGTGCGAGTGGAAAGATCCTTCGATGAACTGCCAAAGTGTTATAGTTAGTTTATCTATAGTGATCAGTGGACGTACCTCTCCGTGGAATGATTTGGGGCCACCAAGACCCTTGGGCGAACGAAGGATGAGCACGGGCCAGCGAGGCTTGACGATGGGTTTCCCGCTACGGGCAGCGGATTGAATTTTCTTGATTTCCGCGAGAGCCCAGTCGAATGAGGCAGCAAGGTTGTTATCTAGGTTGTCGGCATCTTCGATGATGCGAACTTGGTAGCCGTAGCCGCTGAAAGAAACTTTAAGTTGATGTCAAGGAGAGAAAAACCAATACAACGTACGTGAAAAGCGCGATCATCTCCTTATCGTCCATAGTTCCGTAGATGGTACGTTCAGAGATCTTGAAGCCATTGACGTGCACGATGGGGAGCACGGCCCCAGACTCTGCGGGATCGATGTACTTGATGCCGTGCCATGCAGTCGCAGTTGGCCCAGTCTCAGCCTCACCGTCTCCCACCTGGATGGTCCGTGAGCGTGATTCGAGATGAATGAAATGGCACATACCACACAGACTACGACGAGATCTGGGTTATCCATGACAGCGCCGAAGGACACGCTCAAAGCATAACCAAGTTCACCACCCTCGTGAATGGCACCGGGCGTACCGGCGTTGATGTGGCTGGTATCATAGCATTAGATGAGGACAAGAAAAGACTGAGAATAGACTCGCCTTGGAAAACCTCCAGGAGCGCTGAATCCTAAACAGATATCAGTGACCACACCAAAATAGATAGAAAGGAATCCACCTTTGATCAGTTCATGAAGACCTTTGCGGTCCCGAGTCATCGAAGGATAAAACGCGGAGAGGGAGTCCTCGAGCCACAGGGAGGAAAGGATGGCGGGAGCGCCGTGGCCTAGCAAATTCAACGATCGTCCAAGAGAGACACAAGGAAGACTCACCTGGACCTACAACATACAAGGCATTCAAATCCGTCTTGCGGACGAGCCTGTTGATGTTTCCGTATACCTGCACGAATTTGAGGTGGAGTCCGCCTTATACCGACCAAAGACCTACCATGGCAAGGCCGGGGCTAAGATAGTTGTAAAATCAGCGCTTGATCGAATGATTCAACGAGAAATTGTGCGCACCATGTTCCCCAATGGCCTAAGAGTCGGGGCTTGATGTCGTCGGGAGTGATATCGCGCTCGACGAGGACGTTGTCGTTGAGGAAAATCATCGCAGCGGCAATGTAGTCGGCCGCGCGACGGAACAATTTCATTGCCTTGAGTTCATCCTGGGAGAGGTAGTCCTTGGTGTCGAGTTGAACACCCAGGGACAGGATGGAATCGGGCAGGAGGGAAGGATCCGCCGGAGGATTTGCTTGGAGGAGGATCTGAGCAGGCATATTGAAGTAGACGAGAAGTCGTTGGATCTCAATTCGGCGATTCCCAAGTTTATTTTATAGTGAACCGCGTCATGGCGCGTCAGAAAAGTCGCAATCTAGACCAGCCAATAACACAGAATTCAGCACGTTCGAAGTGAGATGAAGATTCGAGCAGAGTCTAGATTCAGCCACAACGCAGCAGCGAAGGAGAAAGATGAACCTTCAATTCAATTCAAAGGTCGTCGGTGTATAACGGAGTCTAGAGCAGTATCGGCAATTCCCGGGTCTGTTCCCATCCTGCATCTTCCTCGTTCTAGATTCTCTTGGATCTCTCTCTGCCCCTCTTGACACTTCACAATCAACCTACAGCATGCTTGTATCTCTCGGTGTCGCCGTCTTCTGGTTTTCCGGCCTTGGGCTACCGTGGTTCTTGGTTCTAGATGTGCGGTTGATCGTGACGCAAATGACGATTGGACGAGCGAATTTAGATTACTTAGTCCAATACTCCGACTCGAGCCTTTGACTCAACCTCAACCTCAAATCGCTCATGGCACCCCGAAATCTTGTCTTGTCTGCAAATGCGGGGTCCTCGTCGCTCAAGATATCTCTCTATGAAACTACTGGATCTACAGACGACAAATTGGATCCAGTCAAGCTCGTACTCACGTCCTCCATCTCCAATATATCTGCGCCTCCCGCCAAATTCTCTTTCAAGGTCGAGGGAGGCACCAGCAAGGACGAGGAGTCGTCTTCTATTCAGGACCACGCTTCAGCTTTTGCACATTTCATCGAATGCATCAGTCAAGAAGCAAATATCGACCAGGAGCACATCTCTCATGTTTGCCATCGGGTCGTTCACGGCGGCGACTACCACGATCCTGTTCTGATTAACGATGAGGCCTATCATCATATTGAACGCCTCTCAGATCTCGCACCTCTGTACGTCCAATCGCAGCTTTCACTTGAACGTGATCATTTATGTGTGGTCTAGCCATAATGGTGCATCTCTGGCGGTCATTAAGACTTGCCTTGAACAGCTTCCAAACGCCAAATCAATTGCCTTCTTCGACACGGCATTTCACCGGTCGATTCCAGCACATATCTCCAGCTATGCTATCGACCAGCACATCGCCAAGAAGCGGGGGCTAAAGAAGTATGGTTTTCATGGGCTGAGTTGTAATTAGCGCCTCTTTCTGTCCCTGATTCCGTCTAACTTGTAATGCAGACGCCTTCATCCTCCGTTCTGTGTCCCGCTTTCTGCAGAAGGTTGGCTTGGATCTCGTAGCCGTTTTCACGAACTAACCGTTGGCCAGCCGGTCGACTCTCTCAACCTCATAGTCCTTCATCTTGGGTCCGGCGCCTCCGCTTGCTGCATCCAACATGGCGAATCGCTCGACACGTCCATGGGTCTCACCCCGCTGAACGGCCTCCCCGGCGCGACGCGCTCCGGCGCCATCGACCCATCCCTCATTTTCCATTACACGAACCGCGCGGGACGCATGTCGCACGACAAGAACAGCGCCGTGCAGCTGCACGTCACGCAGGCGGAGACGATTCTGAATAAGCAAGCGGGATGGAAAGCGCTCACGGGTACCACGGATTTCGCTGCGATCACCTCGCGGCGCGCCAAGGACGACCCGGATGCGACCCTTGCGTTTAATTTGTTTGTGGATAGGGTGCTGAATTATGTTGGGTCGTATCATCTCAAGTTGGGCGGGAAGGTGGACGCGTTGGTGTTTTCGGGGGGAATTGGGGAGCGGAGTAAGGAGCTGAGGGCATTGATCGGTGAGCGTATCCAGTGTTTGGGGTACGCAAGTGTGGATGAGGAGCGGAACTTTGGCGTGGATTCGACGGAGGGTATCGTTGTCGACGTCGGCGCAGCGGACTCTTCGACGAAACGTTTGTTGGTCTGTCGTACAGATGAGCAGGTATGTGCAGTGGTGTGAATGTCATTTCTGTGTACTGACGACTGCTTAGCTCGAAATGGCCAGGCAATGTACAATGGGGTCGATGTAGAATGTATAATCCAATGACCCATATTTTCGACGACCCTTCAAGGGTTGGTGTACCAGTCATAAAATTTGTACCTACACCACTACGCGGAAGGAGGTCGGCGAGGTGCGGGTGCGGTAAGTATTAGAATCATTGGGCTTTCGGCCCCGAACTCCGAGCGCCCACCTTAAACTGTACCACCACTTGAACCGCCAACTTTATGGCGTTCTTCTCCTCCAACTCGAACGCAGCAGCCAATAATGGCGCACCGAAAGACATCGAAGTAGCCGACCCACCCTCGGACTCCATCTCCTCACTTGCTTTCTCAAACCAAGCCGACTTTATTGCTGCCGGGAGTTGGGACAACAATGTACGCGTTATTAACGTCGACCGACGCCCCAGAGCGTTCTTCTTACCATTCCACCTCAGGTACGCGTGTATGAAGTCGGCCCCGGCGGCAAGACGCAGGGGAAAGCCATGTACTCCCATCAGGGACCTGTACTGAGTGTTTGTTGGAGTCAGGTTAGCAACCCTCCTCGTTCAGATCTATCGCCTTACACCTTGAATCATGTTTTGCGTCTCCGCACGTCTAGGACGGCTCTAAAATATTCTCTGGCGGCGCGGATAACGCCGCAAGAATGTTTGACACGGGTTCGGGGCAACCTCAACAGGTTGCGCAACACGACGCGCCGGTGAAAGCCGTGCGTTGGGTGGACACGCCTCAGGGAGGTATCTTGGCGACTGGGAGCTGGGATAAGACGCTCAAGGCGCGTTCTGTTACTCTCTACGGTCATTCGATGCTGAATTTCTATTTTGTGTGCTAGTACTGGGACTTGCGCACGTCCAACCCCATCGCGACTGTGCAGCTTCCAGAACGCTGCTATAGTAGGTATCTCTCTCTCATTCGCTGCTCTGACTCATAACTTTTGATCAGGTATGGATGTTCACTATCCCTTCTTGGTGGTGGGGACTGCTGAGCGCCATATTCAGGTGTTTGAAATGTCAAACCCCACCACGGTGTTCAAGGTATTGTTTGCGCGTCTACGCGTCTCCTCTGAGTACTTATACGGTCTTTTTAGTCCGTAACTTCGCCCCTGGCCCAACAGACGCGCGTCGTCTCGTGTTTTAAGGCGTCTGCGAAGCCAGGATTCGCAGCGGGAAGTGTGGAAGGTCGAGCGGCGTTCCAGTGTGTATCCTCTACCCTCGCCATTGAATTTAAATTAACGCCTCAACAGATACTTTGAAGAAAAGGATGCAGGGTACGTCGAGATTTTTGTTTCGCAAACTCATGCTCTAACTATCGAACATAGAAGCAATTTTTCCTTCCGTTGTCACCGCAATAACGATAAAACGAATGAAACCCATGTATTTGCGGTGAACGACATCTCGTTCCATCCTGTCCACGGTACATTCAGCACCTGCGGTTCGTTGACTTGGAGATCCCTTGTATTCCTTGTGAGACATATTACAGGTTCTGATGGTACATTTTGTTTCTGGGACAAAGATGCACGCTCCAGATTAAAAGGTGCCAATGCTTCTTGTTCTAATAGCGACTGCTGATCGATTTCTCAGCATTCAATCCTGCGCCCGGTCCTATCTCTTCGAGCGCGTTTAACCGCGACGGCTCGATATTCGCGTATAGTGTCGCGTACGACTGGTCGAAGGGGCATTCTGGGATGACTCCGGGTCACCCCAACAAGGCATGTCAATTTCCCGATGCTCCTCGAATGCTAAATTCATTCTATGATAGATCATGCTCCATGCATGCACCGACGAGGAGGTGAAGAAACGGCCAGCGAAGAGATGAAGCTGCAGTGTATTTCGTAGAACCATCTCGGCACTTTCTGCTTATGTAAAACAATGCGGAAATTCAACTCGATTTCGGCTTCAGAAAACAATACAAGGCTACAATTCTAATGCTACAAGCTTAAGAGTCTGTGTGGAAGGTATAGCCTATTTATGCAAGGCGTGCCATGTTACAACGCCAACAACGACGGCGATGACGAGGTGAATGAAAGTCAGGAGGGCGTATAGACACCTGCGTGCCCATTTGAGTTCGACGGTGCGCATGCGCTTGATGATAAGCAGGCGCTCTGCGTCTGTTTTTTCAGGGAGCCACGCTCCAGGGGTTTGGGAAGGCGTAGGTGCGCGCAAAGGCGACAGAAGGATGATGACGCCAAGAATCCAGAAAGGCGGAAACACTGAGGTGAAGGAGGTCAGCTACACAGTCAACGATGAAAAGAGTAGACTGGTGCTCACAGAAGCCAAATTTGAAGAGATAGGAAGCGAGGGTGACGGGCTCAGCCGCGCGGAAGGTGTATTCTGGGGCATCCACGTAGGGTGGGGGTACATCGCGCTCAGAGCGGCTGTCGTATATGCGAGAAGACGTGCGGGCAAGCCCGAAGAAGTCGTCGACTGGGTTTGTGGTGCGCGGAAGGTGCGCTACGGCCGGGGCGGGGACGAGAGTGGTCTGGGATGAGGTGGACATGATATTCGTGAGGGTGGCAAAGAGGTATCGCGGGCCTTGAGAGTATGTGAGGCTGGGAAGCTGAGTAGAGTTGCAGAGACGTCTGGCATCTTTATAGGGCACTAGATTGTCTGCTAATTGTGACGGTTAACGGAGAGATTGCTTTCTGCGGAAATTGCCGGTCAAGGATAAAAGATTGCCTGATTGGGAATGCGAGAAGTCACACATAACACGTGCAAATAACTTGCTTTCAACTACTTCCATCTTGTTGCTTTGTCGAGTGTTTTACGCGTTCTGAATCGTCGTAACTGCATTGCGGTGTACCCGACAATCTATCGCTGTAGCTCCTGAGGGGAAAAAAGGATGTAAGTGGTCCAAGCCGTTCGAAATTACCATATTTAGCAAGTTTTATTTTTGTCGAATTTAGACGTGTCGCGTTCTGTCCTTGACACAAATTTCGAGGCGAAAGCTAGCTCGCTGCTGGCCTAATTTTTCGTCGTCGTTACTCTCCCGCCAAGCCAAAGGGTTGCGCTAACGAATTTGCAAATCTTGATCCAATTACAAATTCCTGAAGCGGTTTCTTTCTCCGTACCTTCATGCTGCTGCCTCCTGGTGTTCGCTTCATTGCGAGCAATGTGCTCCTACCTATGGGCTTCTTATTACTCGCCCGCCGAATCGTGAACACGGCTTTCGGTTTGGCGATCTCCACCTCGACCTTCGTTTCGTATTCACTCGCCGGACTTTGCGTCATCGGCGTCGGTCATGCTATAGTAACCTCTTTACAACAATTCATACAAGCACGGTCAATGGGGGCCCGTCCTGTTCCTCAAGTTACAAGTAAATGGCCGGGAAATATGGATTTTCTATGGCGTTTAGTTCAAGAACCAAAGATCGCTTACCTTGGTAGGTCATCGAGTGCATCGAGATTCTACCCTTTCGTTCTTACACCTGCAAGGCGATACTTTCGCCGGTCCTATACCGAAATTGGGCCCTGTATACAACGTGGAACTGCTATGGGAGACGCACATATTCACAGTGTGCCCGCAGCACATCCAAATCATCCTGGCAGGCGACTTCAACAACTACGTCAAGGGTGATTACCCCTCCACGGGCTTTTCGAAGTGTCTCATCTTTTCGTAGGCCACAGATTTCGCGGTGTTATGAACACAGTTCTGGGGGTAAGCTCGAAATTTCAATGTCCGATGCAATCCTCATCACGCGCAGGACGGAGTTTTCAACTCAGACGGTGAGAGAAATCGAATATCATTAGACGCGGCAGGTGACAGTCCCTCTCAAAAGGCGAACTATGGTCTTTACACCGATCTATGACCCGCCCATACTTTGCCCGAGATCGGGTCCGCCACTTCGATATGTCCGTCTCGGCCTTTGTACCGTGCGGTAGGCACTCATCAACGCTCTAGATTCGATCGACATGCAGATAAGACCATCGAACTCATTAAGAGCCGCATGAAGGAGGGCTATGCAGTTGACTTCCAAGTACGTGCAGACGACTCTCGGTCTCGGGTCGGAATTTATTATTACAGGACGTGATCTCTCGGTTTACCATGGACGCTGCAACCGAATTCCTCTTCGGAACCTGCGTCAACAGCCTCGCAAACGCTCTCCCCTATCCTCATGGCGTTTCGTCCGACGCATCTGCAGTTCCCTCTCAAAAGTCCAACGACTTTTCCGCCGCGTTCCATGAGGCAATGCTGCAGATCACCTTCCGCGAATGGGTTGGCTGGATCTGGCCGTTATTCGAGATGTTTGAAGATCGAACGGCTGCACCTATGAAGATTGTGAACTCGTTTGTGGAGCCCATTATTCGGAATGCAGTGGAGAAAAAGAAGCGGAATGACGGGACGAAAGTAGCTGAATTCGAGGGAGCATTGGACGATGACAATGATACTCTTCTCGATGAGCTCTTGAATTCTATCACAGGTATTGAATATACCCCAAGAACCGATCAGGTGCTCATTTATCTCTCAGACCCCAAGCTGTTGAGGGACGAAACGTTGGTGGTGGATCCTATACTTTGAAATCATCGATTTTTGACATCTCTTCCTTCACTAGCCTTAACATTTTGTTCGGCATGTTTTTTCCCCGCTGACATATAGCCATCACTGACTTTCAGTACCGGTAGCTGGCAGGGAAACCACAATGCACACAATCACGATTGCGATCTACTTGTATGCCGGTTTGGATTTCCGGGTCTTCGCTTACCTCTCGCTAGCCTTGCAATGCATCCGAACGTCATGGGTCGCCTTCGGGAGGAGGTTCTTAATGTCGTTGGACCCTCAGCTCGGCCCAGTTACGATGACATCAAAGGAATGAAGTACCTGAGGGCTGTACTAAATGGTAAACCAAGCCTTTACTGTAAAGTGAAGTTGCAATCGTTGATGTTCTTGAACGGCAGAAACGATGCGACTGTATCCATCGGTGTAAGTCGGTCTTGATTTACTCAGACTCGAAAATTCATTCGCAATTCACTCGCATTCTTCCAGCCCTTTCAACCTCCGGTAAGCCCCCTTCATACATAACGATTGTTATGCTTCACAACGAATAGCGAAACGGTCAAAGCAACCACCTGGCCGTCCATGGATCCGAACGACGACCGCCCCCTCTACATACCAGCTGGTGTTAAGTTCGTGGGCTGTATTGTTTTTCCTCGTATGTTCGTTGAGAGCCATCGCAGAGTCCCGTATTCGGTCATGATAATGCAACGGCGGAAGGATTTGTGGGGACCTGATGGTGAGACTACATGTGTAGTTGCTGGCTCGCATACTCATACCGAATCTTTTAGCTGACGAATTCGACCCCGACCGTTTTCTGGATGAACGCGTGCAAAGAATCGTCTCCAATCCCTTCCAATTTTTGCCGTTAGCCATCCGCCGCTGCCCATCTATGAATCGAGCGCTAACAAATACCCGCAGATTCAACGGCGGACCTCGTATCTGCCTAGGCCAACAGGTAAGTGGCTTCAATGCTGTCTCTATCAAATAAGAGAACATAACACCCTTTTGATCGTTCGCTAGTTCGCGTACAATGAGATGTCGTTTGTGATCATCCGCCTGCTTCAGCAGTTTTCTTCTATCTCTTTGGATGTCGAGGCTTGTCCCCCTGAGGCTCGCGTGCCTGCGGAATGGTCAGGGGCGCCTGGGAGGAAGGGGATTGAGCGTGTCAGACCTCAGACCCATTTGACTATGTATACTATGGTGAGGGAATTTTTTCCAGCTGATTCGTGCTGACTGACCTTGATTCTAGGGAGGGTTATGGGTCAAGATGAATCCAGCATAATTTTATTGATATTTGTCTCGCTATTTTCATCGAATTAACATGTACACGCGCTCAAGGTTCTGAGTCGGTATATTGCCAGCTGAATGATAATCATCCGTATCCGGCCGTTGTGGGTCCAACAACCAAATCGACACACCCCTTCAGCAATGCCATTCAGGTATCGTCGGCAACCTCTCAAAGCTATCTATCTGCTCGGCAGTGCGGTCTTTTTGTTGCTGCGTATTCCTATTTGGACTCTCCGCAACTTGCTTCCCTCGTGGCGACCGAGACGGCAATGGTCATTGGGACGTTCCTTGCTGGTCGAGTTCATCAATGCAGCCACTGCTATCATGCTCGAAACAGGTTTGCCCGCCCCAGAGCCGCTAGAGAGACTGGCAACGCGCAACCCAAATTTCGTATGGGTCGAGCCAGCGGCACATCTGATTACAGGCGAAGTCAAGCGTTTTGCCGAATTGAATGGCGTTGGAGCTGTGAGAACGGGTGGGTTTTGGTATTCGAGGAACAACTCGCATGAGAAGGTTGGTCAGGAAGTATTTTCGGGGGAAAAGGTCTTGTATCTTTTGCATGGTACGTTGGTCGAGTTGCTCGTGTAAGGTTGTAGATCGGACTGAAATGGAATCTTTTCAGGCGGCGGATTCGTGGTCTGTCATTGCCGCTCTATTGACTGAATCTGAAGGGATATCTTGTTTAGATGGGCAGCGCCAGTCCGTCCTTCCTGCCGACCGCAACCATATGCAAAGGCCTGCTTCAAAACGTCCCTCAGCTGTCTCGTATCTTCGCCCTAGAATACCGCCTATCCTCAGGCCCACCCTTCCCACCCACCAACCCCTTCCCCGCAGCCCTCATCGACGCGATCGCAGCCTACCGCTATCTCGTCGAAGAGGCCGGATTCACGCCCTGCGATATCATCGTCTCGGGTGATTCCGCTGGTGGGATATTGGCGTACCAGCTCACACGGTATCTCACCACCGAAGCTGCTAATACGAACCTAAAAGCGGGTGTTGGGGCACTCCTGCTCCTTTCACCCTCGGCGGATTCGGCGCTGCGACGAAATAACGACTCCATGCGCGAGAACACAAGATCAGACTACGTCAGGACGTGGTTCGATGCAGCGTACGGGGTGCATGCGCTGCTTGGGTCCCTTCCCCCGGACGAGCTGGATAAACCGTATCTCTCGCCAGGTTCCCTCATGTTTGCGGACGACGCTGTGAGAGGCCTTTTTAAGGCTTTCCCGCCGACGTTCATTCTCGCTGGCGAGGCAGAGATGAGCCGCGACTCCATGCGCGTGCTGAAACGCAGAATGGCCGCGGATATGGGAGAGGACAAAGTCACGTATGTCGAGGTGGCGAATGCGCCGCATGATTTTCTGGCGCTGGAGATGCTGGAACCTGAGCGGTTGGAGGGTTTGCGACGAGTAGCGGCATGGATAGCTGATGTGGTTTGAGTCTGAGATTGGAATTTGGGGTTCGTCGGACGAACTCCCCGCAAAATGAATGTTGTACACTCCTAATACACTACTCCAAGTGTGTCAGTACCGTCATGATCTAAATAACAAATATAAGTTAATCCCCACACACTCTCATAGTCCCGAATTACACCACACATTCCCAAACGCGTCGTCCCACATCCCCGTACTCCCCCCGCCCTTCTCGCCCTCCTGGCCGCTATCCACATACCCCACGCCATAGCTCACATTGGCGTTGAATCGCGGTACGGGACACCGAAAGCCCAGGAAGCTGGGGCACGCTCGGTCCGTGGCCGTACACGTCTCCAGACACGGCAACAGCTGCGTGAAGGCGTTCCCAGAGGGGAACGCGGCGTTACGCGCATTCGGGGATTGTGATGGCAGGAGAGCGGCGAGTGGGGGAGCAGTGTCCGGATCCGCGCAGCGCGAGAAGGAGACGGCGCAGAGCCAGGTGCGGTAGGCCTGTTGGCAGTCGGCGCAGGTGACGAGGGGTGAGTAGAGGTCGCGCCCGCAGGCGAAGGTGGTGAGTGTTGTGGTGAAGTTGGTGAGCGCGGAGACGAGGGGGTCGGAGATGGCTTTGGGGAGGTTGGAGTTGTCGTACGTGGCCGCGGGGGCTGGGGGTGGCGGAAGAGGTACGGCGTAGGAGATGGAAGGGCAGTAGGGGAGTTTGGAGACGAGGGTGCAGGAGAATGTGGCTGGAGATACATATATGTGGGTCAGAAAGTTGGAATCATACTAGCCAAGAAAGTGCGTACAGGATTTCGTCGTGAAGAATATGGGCAGGGTGACTTTGTACGCGTCCAAAATCACGTATGCCGTGTAGTTCGTCTTGGGTGTTAGACCCGTCATCAGCCACTCTGTTCTCCAGCCAGACGCGTCGCGCAGCCAAAAACTCTCGTTGGCTACAACACCTGTGGACCTCTGGGTGGATAGTGCGCAGGCTGTTTGCTGCATGGACGTAAGCCCATTGCTTGTCGGCGAGACGATCAAAGTGTAGTTTTTCGGGTCTGAAGGAGCGGCGGGTATTGAGGGAATGGCACGGGGGAGGGTATAGTTTGGATATTGCGGCTGCGGGTTATCTGGTGTTGAGAACGCCGGGGAGAATAATAAAGCTTGAGAGGCGGTCGTATCCCCGAGAATAGCAGAACTCGAAGTGGACTCGTGTATCGTTGACCCGTCGGACACCCCAATTTCGAAGGTCATCTGGGGAGGAACGTCTGTGACCGCCAGAACGCCTCCCGACTGAAATGGACCGGTGTAGCTGCCATGACCACGGTCCAGCACTATCTCGAATACATCGTCGCCGCCGTCTGGCCCCGGGCTTGCGGTTGTGGAGGAATTTGTGAGGAAGAAGCGTGGTATTGGCCCGTCGACGGAACCGGTACAGAGAGCAATCGAGACGGCGAGCTGATCCGCCGTTGGTAGCGTATAGAACGGGGCAATTGGCGGCGTCTCGCTGACGACAAAGTTAATGGGTAACGTCTTCCTCGTCTGCGCCGCCGTCAGCGCTGCGTTGAGCAGCAGCAGCAGCGCAGACGGCAGAATAGATATTCGGTGGTCGGGAAGGAACATAGACTCACCAAAATAAATGTAAACACAATATTTCTGAGCTTTAGCCTTTACTTCCACGACAATGCTTCGGACTGCACTACGATCCTCTGTACGCCTTTAAATCTTTCCTCAAGCTGCCTAAGACTTCAATTCTATTCCTCAGCTACTCCGTCCTCTACCACCCCGCGCTCTGGCTCTGTCCGCCCGCTTGCTTAGTCAACAAGCCCGCTCACAGATCCAAAATGCCGTTTCTGCAAGCCCAGTCGTCCTTTTCATGAAGGGAACCCCAGAACTACCCGAATGCGGCTACTCTAGAGCCGCTATCCAAATTCTTGACATCCAACAAGTACCTCTAGAGAAGCTGAAGACGTACAACGTCTTGGCTGACCCCGAGCTTCGTAGTGGAATCAAAGAATTCTCGTATGCCCGAAGCAGTTTCTCGGTCTGTCTTGACACCTCACCGCGTTTATCTCAACAGAGACTGGCCAACAATACCTCAGCTGTACGTGAACGGCGAATTCGTCGGCGGGTGCGATATATTATTGTCAAGTGAGCCTATACTCTACTCTTGCACCGCATGCATTCTGACTCAACAACTCGCGAACCAGTGCACCAATCCGGCGAGCTGGAAAAATTATTAGAGAGTAACGATATCATTCCAAAAGTCGACGGCGAGGCCGTTCCTGTCCACGCCGCATAGAGGCATTTATATATAAATAATTCTCCCCGCAGACATACACTAATTTGTATCATCTACTCACTACTACACGCGAGCTTTCCTCCACTCTCTTGGACCGACACTTGTCGTTGCGCGTTCAGACCGTGCACGCACTTACGCCTAAGGTACCCGCGTCCGAACCGCTCTCTCAAGGACGAGTCTGTGGCGTTCGGCGCGTCTTACAACCGGCAGCTCACAAACCACACCAGAACATCGGGCGAATTCAGGAACCAGTAACGGATGGGTTTCCCCATAATATGAGCTAAATAATACATCGAAAAAAAGGCAAGTTAAAGAGGGTGTGAGGTAGTTGCGATAACGCTATGCTGCAGTGCCGGTGCGAATATAAGACAGACAAGTGGATGGAAAATGCAAGCTTTGTTCGGTCGAATGTATGATGGGTGGGATGTGTGTGTGTGAGAGTAGCGAGCGAGCGAGCAAATTGAAAATATGGGGGAGTGATAATTTGTTTGCAAGAATAATATGCGGTAAGTAGTAGAGTATAGCTTGAGCCCGGGCACAAGCCATAAAGTATGTAGCGAGCGTGATGAGGCAGCCGATGCAAGCTGAGAGCATGACAATTAAACGTGCATCGCGTCAAGGACCTTCAGTCCGACTGACGGCGGGGGGGTCGTGTCAGGGCGTGGGCGTAGGCAAGGATAAGTTAGATGGGGGTTTGCCGAGAATTAGACTTTGACTTTGCGGGGTTGAGTATGTAGCAGGCGATCCGTCTAGGAAAATGTACAAGAGCCTAGCAGAGACAACCAAGTGAATATTAATATTGACGAAATAGACAACAAGATACGCTCAATATGCTCACCGAACACAGGAGGTCAGGGAGCAAGCGAGCCAGCGCTTGCTTGCTTACGCCCGGCAACACAACGCCGCCCAGAACCCGCCCTTCCGTCCATGCTCGTCCTGCTCGCCCACCCGCTCCATCTGGTCGTAAACCCCCATCCCCCTCGCCGTCCCACCCACAGCAATCGCCGACCCCTGCTGCTGCTGCCCCCCATACAAAAAGCTCTCCGACCCATTCCCATTCATCCCATTCACACCCATACTCCGCGAATTCGGCCCGGGCGACTGCCTCCCAAACTGATTCTGGTTCTGCCCCCCCGCATTCGACCCCCGCAACGGCGCAATCGGCGTCGTGCTCGCCGCGTTGTTATTATACCCATTTCCAGCGGCGTACGGGTGTGGCGGCAGCGCTGCACTGTTGGTTTGTTGCTGACTTGTCCGCCGCGAAGGCGCGAGGGGCTGGACGCTCCCGATGTTGCCGTTGCTCGCCTCGCGTGGCGTGCCGTCGCGCGTGCCGGTGGTGCGCCGCGTCTTGTTGACGTGCGCGGGTGCGGGGGTGAGCACGAGGGGTTGGGACGGGGAGGCGGTGTCTTGGGCTCGAGACGTGCGGTGGCCACGTTCGCGTTCTCGTTCGCGGCGATGCTCGCGGTCGGCACGTTGGCCGTGCGGTGAGGCGTTGGCGTGCGCTTGAGCAAGCGCAGCGGATGGCGTCTGTGAGCAAAGAAAAAAAAATTACTTAGAATGCGGAAGGTGCAACACGCCAGCCAAATGACATACGCTTTTCGACGCCTCCCAGCCCTTACCACCGTTCAGAAGCATCCAGTCGAATATGAGATCCTCCTGCTCTCCAGAAGACTTGAGAACCTTGGTGAACAATTCTCGGAGGAAGTCATAGTCCGGAGTCTCTTCAAACCCAAGCTTCCGCACGTAATTCATGTATATTCCAAACTCCTCTGCGTGAATTCATCAACGACGACACAAGGAGGAAGCAGCAGCGAAACCAAAGCACGCACCAGGGAAACCCTCGCATAGCTCCGCGATCGGCGTAGTCTGCTTCTTCTCGCCGATCTTCTCGTACTTCTGCTTGTTCGTCGCGGCACGGAGACCCTGCCAGGGCAACCCACCTCGCAAAAAGTACATGAAAACGTGGCCCAACGACTCGAGATCGTCTCTCCGTGACTGCTCCCGGCCAAGATGCGTGTTGATCGACATATACCGCGCAGTACCCGAAAGCGACTTGCGTTCCCGGTAAGGTATGTGCACCTTTGTTTTCGGATCGCGGTAGTGCTTGGCCATGCCAAAGTCTATGAACAGTCGTGGTTATTGGTTTGGTTACATGGAAGGAAGGGTGCGAGGCGAAAACATACCAATGATGTGGATGGTGTTCGCATTCTTGGAGCCAGGTACGCCGATAAGGAAGTTGTCGGGTTTAATGTCGCGGTATATTAATGACTTTTCGTGGATGGCTTGCACGCGGGTGACCTGATCAAAAATTTCAGCGTTTCAGGTGATGAAACAAGCGAGAAAGCACCGTACCATCTGCTTTGCAGCCATACACACCGTCTTCACCGTGAACTTGCGGCCACACATGTCGAAGAGGTCTTCGAGGTTAGGCCCTAGCAAGTCGATGACCAAGACATTGTGTAGTCCTTCTTGTCCGAAGTGATGTACCTGCGGAACACCGGCTGCGAGAATTGACAGTCGAAGTCAGCGTGCCTGCAAAAGAGCAACATGCAGCATAGTGCTAGTAGCAACATACGAGTGCCGTTCAGAGTCCTGTAAGACCGAAATTCGTCGCGTAGTTGAGGTGCGTCGGATTTCCGAGGTTCCTAGAGTAAGAGACAGGGTGAATGCCAAGTAAAAAAAGTTGAATAGTGCTGGCGCACAAATTTGATTGCGACCGGAGTGTTTGCGACCATTTTTGTACCTGGAGGGATGCATGGTTAGCGATTCAGCGAGAGCGAAGTGCTGATGCGGAAAGGAAGGAAAAGATGCAAGCTGAGGATGGTGTACACGCTGCGCCTATGTGTTTGGACGACCCGCCAGCGCAAACTTGACCCTGCTAACAGTTCTGCATCACCTCCGTCTTTTCTTCCACTGTGCCTGGCGTCTAAGCCAGCGCATCACAAGGTTTCACCGGCATTCACGGTAACCGCAGCGAAAGCAGTCCCGGCCGTCGGTAGCTCGAAAACATCCGACGGAACGTGCACCGGGAACCCTTCCATGTCCTTCGAGAGCAGAAGGAGGGCAGACTGAGACCAATTCCAGCGCAAAGACCCTCCTGGTGCATACAACATCACACAGCACCGGCAACGACCGCAAACGCTCCCATATTTTCAACGCTTCTAGGCAACAAAGGGAAAAAGAGGAGAGGGAAGGGTAGAACTTACCCTCGAAGACGACACCGAAGGAGCCTTCACCGATTTTCTTGCCAACGCGGTAGTGGTTGCCGACGATGCCATTGGAGGTTGTTGTGGATGGTGGATGTGAGGAGGAGGATGCGATAACGTGTGGGGTCGACATCGGGGGTATAAGGAGAGAGGGAAACCCTGAAAAGCTGCCGAGAAGCCAAGACGGAAGTTGCAACCAGGATATGGTGTTTACCTTTGTTGGTGCTTTGATGCGCCTTCTTTCACCTGCAACTAAGTAGCTGCAACCTTATGCCTTTTCAACGTTCTCACTGGAACCCTGAGCTGCTCAGAGTCGTATCTTACTCTTTTCGAAACGTTATCGGTCTACCACTAGATTTTCCGCAGCGTCTCGCAATCAATGAACGTCGACTGACGTCTGCCGCCTTGTATCTCTTCATGTGCAATGCCTATTCCTCATTCTGCTGCTGGGGGTTTCTTATGGCTGCAAGAAACACAACACAGTCTCATTTCGGTCTCATTTGAGTCTACTACAACTTGTTTTCCGTGCTGTAAAAGCCCTGTTTGCCGATCATTCTTGGTGCCACCGCTTCGAGCTGCTTCGACGTTTCAATAATCGACCCTGCCGAGTGGCTTCTACCACAAGCCCAAATTGACAAGGTTAATATGAAGCTTGCAGACATTCAGGACACGCTATGTTGAGCGCGCCAACGGAAACGCTTCTAGGGCTCGGGTCTTTGCAAAGCATGACTTGGTTGACCCTCGAACTCGCGCATCCCTCAGGCTGCAGTGTGCTGGAACCTCACTACTGCCGTCATTGAAATCCGCGGCCAAACGCACCTCTGGAACCTTTTTTCCGATGTCTTGCATCGAAGTCATGATACTGAATAACATATTGGCCTGCGCCTCAAGTGCATGAACCGGACGTCAATTTCGAGTGGAATGGCGCGATCATGAAATGCGGAATCTTCATCTGAGACTCTTGGGAACGAGTGGTGAGCACACGGTCTTCGAAGCGGTAGTCACTGGCACAATCCTCGCACTGGACATCATTGGCAAT
This sequence comes from Favolaschia claudopus, assembly GCA_037176885.1. Taxonomy (NCBI): domain Eukaryota; kingdom Fungi; phylum Basidiomycota; class Agaricomycetes; order Agaricales; family Mycenaceae; genus Favolaschia; species Favolaschia claudopus. The sequence goes on from JAWWNJ010000110.1 coordinate 578,016, forward strand.
ACACTAGGGCTCACCGACGTCGACATCTGAACCCGCTATTTCCGCCCTCACACGCACCAAAGCACAGCTCGGCCAGTACCTCCTTGCTTCCTTCCACTGCACATTCCTCCCCCTCCGCCGCACTCTCAGCTCACGTCGGCATTCATGGAACGACGCCTTGGCCAAAGACGCTGCGCTCGGACTCACACTACCCATTAAATCGGCGATCAAGGCGCTTCAATCCACCCTTCCCAACTGCAGGGCGGCTCAGCAGATGCGGAATTCTCGCGGATCTGGTCAAGGAGTGGACAACGACCCCCCGGCGCCTGCCGTCTCCGACAACATGGTCCCCGTCCCCGAACTGCCCCTGAAACAGCCTCTCACTCCCTCCTCAAGAGGATGCTGCGACACGATAGCAATCCACCCAAACGATCGTCTGGCAGATGTAGCGCTGCAAGAGGAGCCTTCAATTCCGCTTATCTTGTCCTCTTGTCCAATCGAGCACGCACCATAATCCCTCAAGTTAAGAGCTATCAACAAATTGAAGTGCCTTCATTTCCCTCTCGCGCCGTTTCTCGGGCAATCGGACTACCATCCTTCTATGCACCCAGCTAGAAATTGTTTGAGTTCTCGGTAGTCTCATACTCGAACAACGAGCGTCTTCGGAACAATAGATTCCACTTCCTGTATTTTTCATGGCTTGAAATTTGGTTTCCCGCGTTTATCATGTGCAAAGTGGCCTGTGACGACAGTATGTCACAACTCCGCACCGTTGAGCCGCGTCCAGAACGACGCGCCAACCTATTTTACACTATCTCGTCTATCTTCTACGCATTCCCATCCCATCTCGTACACCGCTGCCGATAATCATGCCTTCGAACTCCCTTTCCGTACCCTCCACAAAGATTGGCCGGGATCTCGCGCGCGCCGCCGACGTCCTGCAGACAATGCAGAACGCCGAACTCGAACTTGGTGGTGTCCTACCACCAGGCGACTCGCCCAACATCCCGCCTGCTGCTTTTGGCGCCGGAGGACATCAGGGCTCTATGTCAGTGGCGTGTAACTGAAATTGGGTCTGAAATCGGTTATTGACGCCCAAGGTCGAAAGGCTCAAACAGTTTGATCAGTCCACTGTAACGAGCCGCAAGGGATCGCAGGCACCTACGCCTCCGCAATCTGTCAAAGGCATTGGGAAGAAAGGTATCATGGTTCAATCTGGCATCTGGCGAGCCATCCAACACATTGCCCAGTCGCGAAACCAGACTATTCAGAGAATAAGATCGTACTAGCCATGGTAAAGCCACGCCCCTATTCTGAATATCTGTTGGTTTAGTCTGCGATGATGATGCAGGTCGGCCTACCAGCTCGAGGAAAATCTTACCTGAGCAACAAATTAATGATCTATCTCAAAGTGGGCTTGTTGCCGATTTGCTTCGCTTCTCATTAATTCAATCCTCTGAAGTGGCTCGAATACGATGTCAAGGTATAACGAGTCGAGCTTTGCCTGTGGCTCATGCTGATTGTTAATAGGTTTTTAATGTGGGGCAGTTAAGGCGGACCAGGGCGAAGCAAAGGGCTCAACAGTATATATCTTCGATCTCAAATATCCAGGCTCTGATGTCCCTACAGAAGTGGCGTCCAAGAAGACCACAGCGCGATCTTCTTCAGCCATAGCAATGCTGAGGGCACCCTTTCCCGCGATCGCCTCGCTGAGGATAGTCTAGAGATGCTCATCACCTGGCTAAAATCCGGCGGGAATGTTGGAATACACGGTCAGTCCTGCGCGCAAAATTCTCGTTCCGCTCTTATTCAAATTCCAGATGCCACCAACAGTACGATATCTCGACGTGCCAAGATAGAAGCTCGAGTTGCCAAAGAGCCTGGCATGATGTTGATTTTTCTCGAGTCGATATGCGACGATCCTTCAGTCATCGCAGCCAACGTCGCCCTCAAAGTTAGCTCAGGGGACCCCGACTACAAAGACTTCTCTCCGGAGTCAGCGAAGGCTGATTTCCTGCGTCGCATCCACGAATACGAAAAGGTCTACGAAACGATAACCGAACCGCATCTATCTTACCTGCGAATCACTAACGTCGGGCGAGAGGTGACGGTGTCAAGAATCAACGGCTATCTGTCGAGTCGAATTGCATTCTATCTTATGAATCTGCACCTCAAGCCACGCAGCATATTTTTCTCCAGGGTTCGTTCTCACTTCTTCTCTTCTCGTCTGTTCATTATTTTTGAATTTAGCACGGCGAGAGCCAATTCAATGTCGAGGGTAAAATCGGTGGAGATTCACTTCTGTCGCCTCGAGGCATGGAATATGCGAAAGCCTTGCCAGATTTGATCAAGCATAACTTTGGAGATCAGCCTTTGACGGTAAGGGGGGTTTGTTTTTCGCTCCTATGTGATGACTCTCAAGTTCCTGGCAAAGGTTTGGACATCCACATTACGGCGTACCATCCAGACTGCAGATCATCTCAACTATACCAAGTTGACCTGGAAATCGCTCGATGAGCTGGATGCAGGTGTGTGCGATGGGATGACCTACGAGGAGATTGAGGCAAAAGACCTTGATTACTCTGTTCAGGCTGCTACTGAATGGATCATAGGAAGCGTATCCTGACGATTTCGCCAACCGTGACGAGGACAAGTTCAACTACCGATATAGAGGTGGAGAATCGTATCGCGACGTAGTGGTGAGACTGGAACCAGTCATCATGGAGCTTGAACGACAAGAGAATATTCTCATCATTGGACATCAGGTATGGGTCTGAGTTCTACCTCAATGCAGCTAGCTTGACCGATTTCTCTAGGCCATTCTTCGGTGTTTGTGAGTTTCAATATAGAAATATGCTTACCCGAATATGCTGATCCAATGCTTAGGTACGCATATTACCATCATCTCCCCCAAGACGACCTCCCCTACATCAAAATCCCGTTGCACACCGTAATAAAATTGACCCCCAAGGCCTACGGATGCGACGAAGAAAGGCATGATTTTTTATCGAACGATTTCGAGTCGTGAATTGACTTTTTTTTGCAATTAGATACGCGGGTGCCAATTTCGGCCGTAGATACGCATCGCGCAAAGCCGAAAAACCCCGAACCTGTTGTCCAGATCTCTACTTCCAGACAGTACTTCGCGCCAGAAGAAACGACCGCCTAGAGCTGAAGTGCAGGCTGGAACTTTGCCCAGAGTATCCCCCATGTCCTCCTGATAGAGTCAGGTGTAGAGAGGTGTAGAGTATATACTAGCCTGGGTCGTAAATGGGCCTACCTAATTGACATGGGACCATCGAGACGTAAAATAACGGTATCCCACCCCAGCCTCCGGTTATCTGCCCCAAATTTTGGGAATGGCCCCATTCTGTGGGTATTTAATCTCGACGCCCAGAACTTCCAGCCATTTCCCGAGCCCCCACCTACGCTCACCTACACCCACCCACAACCGCCTATCATCATGTCTCTTTCTGGTGCCCTTCGCTCTCTGGGTTCGCGCCGAGCCCTACTAAACATCCGCTCAATGCACTCCCTCCACTCCCCCTTCGGCGCCATGACATCCCGCACCATACCATTCACCGGCACAGAAAAACGCTCCCCCGATTCGTTCACCATGGAGTTCGGTGCCACACGCTTGAACGTCGTCGCGAGCGCCCCCGTTGACAAATTTAATGGCGTCCCGTTGGGGGCCTTTGCCGTCGCAACACCTTACCAAACGAGTGCCGAGGCACAGACTACGAAACCAGCGGAGACGCGGTTAGGTTCGCGGCAATAGTACAACGATCGAAAGTGAGGGAGATGGGGATGGGGATGGGAGTGGTGAAGGCGGGATTGCAGACGGGATGAGGCTAGGCTATATTCTTGAAGACCAACTGAGACTTAATTGTACAATATATTATATGATGAAATCGCGGACCCACAGCGGGAGGAATTGTAATTCTATGCTAGTAACGGAATCCCGTCCTTCACCAAGTGTTCGATGTTCTCTATACATAAATACTTCAGGATTGAGGTTTTTCGCCGCTCGTTGCGCAAACATGAGCTGCCTCCCCCTTGAATACTTGATTGTTTTTGTCTGTACTCGGCTGCCTACAATATGAAGTCCGCACATCGGACGGATGGTGCTCAGAATTTTCAGAACACTAGCGGTCGTTACGACGCGCATATGGATGAAGTCACCTTGGCGTTAATTCACCACATCGTTGCCAGTAAGATAATTCACCCTCTCCGCCGTGCTTCTCCCTTGGAGCCATGACTTACGCGAATAATGGTTCAGGGATTGAAGCTGGTGTTTGCGTCCGCGGCGATGCACTGCTAACACTAATTCAGTGCGAGCAGCAAAGTTCCGCGGTAGATGCGTGCACCCAGAGTGATAGAACGTCTACGGTTTCGAAAGACGGAGTAGTCAGAATTGCGGGTAAGGTCCTCCAAGGGGATTGAGAACCTACAGAGAGCGACGGGAAGAAAAGGACATTTTTCTTCAGTGCTTGGCGGGAATAGACATCGGTGTGAGGGGGCTTGACCTTGAGAAACTTGTCAAGCGCCATACAGAGTTACCCGGCGTGAGGATGGTCGAGAGCTCGGTGCATCGTAATTCTTGGCGACCTTAGGCAGACGGGTATCTCAGACGGATTGAGTGATATGGGAACGGCGGGGAACGCGAACGTTGACCCAAGACATTCTGCATTAATGCGTGCGTAGTCGTTCGTGGGTCAAAGACGTCGGTGACCGCGACTGTAAATCGGAAGGTAGTTAGAGGGAGCCATGACGGTCCATGAGGTGCACTAGGCGCGAGAACGTTTGTCATGGGGGAGGTTTCGAAGCCGAATAGAAAGAGGAGTCAGGGTGGGATTGGCGCGAAGGTGCGGGGGAGTCTCCATTGACGTCGAACGAACCAGGTCGACGCAAAGTTGAACGAACCAGCGGCCAACCGTCCAGTTCGGTTTGAACGCCGACGATGAGAAAAGCCTGACCGTAAAACCCCAAAATTAGCGAATGCGATGTTACTTGAAAAGAAGAGCGAAGATGGCCAATGATACACTCGGAAATTAGTTCTTCTGTAAGACACCATTGACGGCGAAATTTTACACCGGGGAATAGAGGAGCTAGCGGACCAGTCGGACTGCAGGTATAATGTTAAAATGCGTGCTGTTGACATACGTTTCTGCAAAAAATGATGAGGTGACGTGCTCTTTGTCGTGGGGAACACACACCCCTTCTGAAAAGAAATCCCACCAAAAGCTACTGATGCAGTCCAACGAGGAGCGTCGCGCAAGCTGCAAATCGCTCGATGGAAGATGCAAGACATTGAGTTCAATTGACCGTTTGATGCCTGAGGCCAACGTTGTCATTTGAGAAAGGACAGAGCGCCAACAAAATGCTTGTTTGTCGGTCGACACTGACTGCTGTGACATAACTTCATCCGATACAGAAAATTACTGGAGAACAGCCCTTCGTTGTGCCAAGAGGATGCGTACAAGTTCCATGGCTACCGGCAGCTTGAAATGAAGCCTGCGAATACTTGAAGTGTACCGTTAGAAGTCGACTGTCGCAAAGTTGCTTCCGGAGATTTAATCTCAGCGAATTGTCGACGGCTAATGATCCGCCGTCCAAGGGAGTGGGAGGACATGGCCCGAAAGAAATCAGAGTTAGATATCCCCAAGTTTGTCTGCCTAGAATAGATAGACAATCCCTTGGGAACGGAAACTGCCATCCAGAAGGGAACCGGTAATCGGTCAATGCGGACCTCGCCGTTGGACGAGATTCGACTCCGACACGCTGTCCCGCAAGAGAAATCGTGGTCGTATGGTGACATACAGCAGTTGTTAGATTGGTGTCCAAGAGCTTGGTTTGATCCTACAGCTTTGCTTGAGCATAGACCACGGACTCAGAAAGACATTAGACAATGTTTTGTGATGACTGGTAAGAGCAAAGAGCCGAAAAGCCGAAACTCCGACCCGATTTGGCAATTCGTGGCATCACGAGTCAATCCCACTTTACAGCTGTCAGCAACTTTACAGTGCGTTTAGGTTTTCAAGTCTCCCGGTTCCTCGTCAAGCTATGTCTCTACAGGAATAAGTATGTCGGAGTTGGACGAAGCATATCGAGCTGTTCAGGTGCTCGAGCTCAAGAAGTCACATTTGCTGAAGGAGGCAAATGAAGTCGACCTTGAGCTGCGCCATGCCAAAGCAAAACATGGTCGACTACTCAACCAGATGAACGCCCATATCTTCAAGCTTCCGAATGAAATCCTCAGCCATATATTCATGGAATGTCAGCGAACTCCTGGACGTAAAGTGATGCCTGTTTCTTTCGAAATCCTGGTCTCGCACGTCTCAAGCATGTTCCGCCAAATCGCGGTCGGGACGCCTCTGCTATGGACTGCCATCGTAGTCAAAGTCCGTCCGCGCCAGCCTGTTGCGCGGAAGATCCTTGAGTGGAAACTCGAGCGCGTTCGAGTCTATCTGGAGCGTTCGGCATCTTGCCCCTTCACGACCACGTTCGACATCTTGGGCCCCTTTGAATTCCAGGTGGAGCAGATACTTGATTTGATATCCAAGCATGCGTCTCGCTGGCTTCGGCTTTCGATTTCCATGAGAAATCCTCCGGCGACAACTCTGGAAATCTGGCAGGCGTTGCATATGTTATGTGTTCCTGCGCTGGAGCATGTCTCTATTCTACTCTCGAAGCTCCCCGTGGACGGAAACCATCTCACTGATGGCTCGGAATCCATAGACAATACGCCGCTCATTTTCCGCGGAGGTGCCCCTTCTCTCAAGTTTGTAAGACTGTCAGGCATTGCCCTGGGATGTTTGCAGCCGCCCCTGGAACTTGTTGAAACACTGCATCTTAGCAGCTGCTCGCTCAACTACTCGTCCTTCCACACCATACTTTCTGGCATCCCTAATCTCCTTAACCTTTCGCTGCACCGAATCCACATCATCGACCGACCCACCGATTGCGCCTCCATCCAACTGCCACAACTCATCTCCCTCCGGCTATGTGGGAACCTTTCCGACGAGACCCGCCAGCCCCATCGCATCCTTCGTAAACTCAACACACCCGCACTCGAGTCCCTTGTTCTGAAGGGCCTGGACGCCTTCGATGAACAGGTTTTCCCGACGGTGCACACCCTCACGCTGCATCAGTGCCCATTCTCCGCAGGCGAGATGTTCCGCATGCTGCGTGCATTCCCCGCTTTGACAACGTTTCGTCTCGACGAATCACTACCTGATGTCCTCGACCTTCTTGGAATGCCCGACGCCGCTGGAAAACCACCATGGCCTAAGCTACATACACTCGCTGTGACAGACATGGAACCGGCTGATGTCGCGCTTTTGTGCGACATGGTTTCCCGCCGTCAGACGATGGGGACGCCATTGTCCTGTGTACTGCTTGATCGGCGGAGTCGGGTGGTACTACGAAAGAAGAATCAACTCGAGTGGCTGCAGAAGATTCCTGGTCTCCAGGTAGATCGACATGATGGAGTGTATTCGTGGCCAGTGGGATTGGAATACGAGGATCATGACGAGGGTTTTTGGGATGCCGATTTTCCGCGAGAATTTTAAAACACTGTGTTTGACCTACTCTTTGTAACTGGACCTCCTCGAGGACGAATGTATAATCACATTAATTTGAGGCACTGGTCCATAAAGGGAAGTCGATCATTCATGGCACGGCTACGTAATGCTGACTGGATTTGTCACGATTGATGCCACAGTCAGCATCCCGAATATTCATTTGCTGCTTGCTAAAAACCACGACCATCGCCGACTATCCCTCCCCCTTGTCTCTTTTCTCCATCGTGATATCCCCTACAAACCACTGCACCCCGGTGCACACTCTCCATGGCCAACCGAGTCGTCAAACTCAGCATTTTGAATGATGTTGTACGAATCTGGTCTTCCTTCCAAATTCTACAAATTTTCTCAGTCAGATTGCCTACAGATCTGCCCAAACTGCGCCATCGCTCAGCATGAGCTATTTGAGGCTATCAATCACTGTAAAGACGACCTCAAATTGCCCTTGGAGTTCCAGCTAGAGTTTCTCCCTTTCCGGCTCATCAACACAACGGTGCTGCCGCAGGACTATGAGCCCAAGATCGAGAAAGCCGATTATTTTGTCAATGTGTTTGGCGCGGAAAGCTTTGCCAAGTTTCAGGAAACCATATCAAAGTGGGCCACGGAGAAAGGTGTTCCGCTGTAAGCCTTGCTGCGCTTTGACGGTATACGCAGCAAACTAAGGTAGAACAGGTCATTCCGTGGCGTCGTATCCCAGTCGACGAAGGCACATCGCCTGTCCCGCAAGGCGTACCGCACTGGCGGGGCCCGATTGCAGCTACCGTTTCTCACCGCGATCTTCCGCGTACATCTGCAGGAAGGCAAAGACCTTGGAGACAACGACGTCCTGAGTGATGTAGCAGCGGAAGCTGGAGTGATGAGTAAGGCAGAGGTGTGCGGTGTTTTTCTTCTTCCCTATATTCATGATCTAATACTCGCTGTAGGCTATCGCCTTCCTGAACACCAATGAACTGGAAGACGAGGTTAACAGTATGTGTGACGAGGCGCGCGCGAAAGGTGTTACTGGCGTACCCCTTGTCGTAATAGACGGCAAGTGGGCTGTCTCTGGAGGTCAGTCGTCCGACGTGTTTGTCCAAGTGCGTTGTTCCTATCCTGTCCTCATCAAGTGTCTTACATCTGTCTGTGCGTTCAGATTTTCCAGAAGCTTGCGGGGGTTCATGCTGCCAACGCCAATCCTCCGCTTCCGCGATTACCGCCACCCGCAGTCGGTACCGCAATTGCTATCTAGATTCGCAAACTTTACTATTCGTTTTGATGGACTGCACGCGGGTGGAAGGTTTTTAAATATTGTTGAGTTTTCGCACTGTATCTAACACTGTATCCACTCTATACTCTGATGACACTATGTTTCTTGTGAAACCGAGCCAAAAACTGCGCAGCCAATCGATATGCGCAAGGGGTTGCATGCATGTCCATGACAAGTGCCTCTTGTCATTCTCGAGCGGTACTCGGGTACGGCATTCCGTGACCGGGCTACCGCTCCAAGCATAGCTTGAGGCCCGCTTCCTGAGTTCCTTCCGCCCACCTGCAAGAAGCACTTGATAAGACAAGTCGCTCTGTCATCGGAATCCCCCGTGTTTCCATTTTTTTTTTTCGCGTTCTCAGCTGCCAAATGAGGGCTCTTGTCTGCCACACATACGGTGTGGGCGATGAAGAGCGCATCCGCTGGGTGGGGGGGCGAAGTTCCATGTGCCTTAACCGGGACCATGGAGCGTCCAAGGGAGCAGAGCTGAGCTGTGAGAGATGTGCATTCGGGTTGTACCATATATCCATTTTTTCTCAAGGGCGTACCGTGGTAGTGGTCCATGGATCGTGATATTTGATGATCGAAATGGTGAGTCGTCCTACGATTTTCGTGGGACCAGTCCTGCGGTGCTTTCGTTGCGACCGCGATGGTATTACCATCGTCCACATAATTAAAATCGAGCTTCACCTGTGACATACGTTCATGAAGAGAAGTCACCAAATCGGGTAACATCATTTCCTTATTTGAACGCGACCGAAATTTCCCGGGGCACGTCATTGCTCCACTGCTGAAAACTCTTGGTGGTCTTGTGCAACGGACTCTTACGGGCTGCGCGTCTCTTTCTCTCACTCTCCACCACCACACCGTTAACGTTCTAGCCTGTCCAGTGTCTATGCCTCTCGTATCCAATTCTGAGTCCCATGAACAAAGTCGTCCACGAAATCACTGGTGGTATGTCTGGATCCCTCTTTTCGGCGCTTTTATCTGGTTTGGTCCGTGGTTTGTGTTGGATTTCAGCGTTTCTGGCGTTAAAGCGCGTAACAGGTACCATTTTATCAATGCTTATAACATGGCTCGCTCAAGAAGGCACTGGACGTCCACGATATCGTACGAATGGACTGCTGTTGAACATGATGGATATTAAAATCACTCTTCGTTAGGCTCACAAGATCAAACCATTGCCTATATATCTGACGTGGGCGCTGATATTTTGAAGCCTCTCTTCATTGTCGGATGCAGCATTACGGTGAGTTCTACGCAGAGTAGAGGGCCGAGCGCAACCAGCTAACAAGCGACCGAAAGGCTGTGACATTTTTTTCGTCCCTCGTTATTGAGCGGTACCTGAGGCATTCCGGAAGGTCAGCGCATCTCACCCTCGTGTTAGGACCTGTACGATTGGCCACATTTTTTTTTTCAGGCTCATCACGACCATGCGCCGAAGAGAAAAGGCATTCAATGTATTGGCGGCCCTCGGCGCATTCATTGGCGGCGTTGGTCTCATCCTTCTTTCTGTCTTTGATACCGCGCGACACATGCACCTTCATCGAGGTTTTCTGCTCATGTTCATGCTGGGTGTAGTTGTCTCGGCAATTTTCACTTGCATTGAGGTAGATATAGTGATACAATGTCGTCTTGCCTCTCAACCTGACGTTGCATTGTTCAGTATCGCTGGATTAGCAAAGACTTTTTCTACGTCCGTCAATTGCGCATTGCATATGTCGCAAAAGGCATTATCGTCAGCATCCTTGTTGTCCTCGCCGTTGCTTTCGGGGTCGCCCTCTTCACGCGCAAGGCTTTTGATGCCGGCGCCATCCTCGAGTGGATAATCGCTCTGGGATTCACATTCTACATGCTCACATTCTATTACGACCTCCGCCAGGCCAAAGGGGTCAACAGAGGCGAACTCGACCCACAAGCGCTGCAAAGCCAGCGCCGGGCTATGATGATGAGACAGCGACTTGGACTTGGGCTTGGTTCTCGTCGTGCTCGGTAACGCAAATAATGATATGAATTAGTAACGAACGATCTTGTACACAGACAGCACTGACGATAATTAAAGTGTATCAATACCACATACAACTGCACTATATCCATACATACATGACTTGTTTCCACTCACTACCACGCACTGGCCTGCAAGTTGTTGCCACCATTCCGCTCACTGATCACTAAGATTGAGCTCCCGGTCAAGCTGACGAGCAAGCTCCCTATCTTTCTCCTCCTGCTCCAGTTGTCGCTTCTCCTCGTCGGCAAATTGTTGGAGCGCGAGCTCATTGTCCCTTTCCTCCTGTTCCTTCCGCCGTTTCTCTTGTTCGTACTCTTTGAGTGCGAGCTCCCTGTCTTGCTTCTCCTGCTCTCTTCGCCTCGCAGCCTCCTCTTCCACGCGCTTCAATTCTCGAAGCCGCTCTTCTTGCTCTCTCCGCCGCCTGGCATCTTCCTCTGCTTGCTTCCGTGCACGCTCTTTCTCTTCCTTCTCTTTTCTCTCCTGTTCTCTCCTCAACCTGGCGTCTTCCTCCGCTTGTTTATATGCACGCTCTTTTTCTTCCCTCTCTGTTTCTCTCCTTAATCTAGCCTCTTCTTCCACCTCCTTCTGCATGCGCTCTTTTTCCTCTCTTTCCTCCCTCTCCTTCTTCTCTCTCTGCCACCTGGCCTCTTCTAATGCCTGCATCTGCGCAAACTCCTTCTCCTTCCTCTCCCTCTCTTCTGCTTTTCGTCGTGCAGTGTCGTCCTCTACCTGTTGCAGAGCCTGCAAACGCGCATTGTCGGGATTGCTCTGTGCTTGCGCCGTGTGGCCTTTGGGAGGAGGCGTAGGCACACGACCCGCATGAGATGAACTGCGCTCGCGCGCCGGTGGGGGTTTTTCTGCCCCAGGCGGAAGGGGCAACGGCGATTGATAACGGGCAAGAAGATACGGATCTGGAAGATCGTTGCGATGATTGTTGGCAGGTGGAGGCTGGGGGTGGAGAGAATTTGGTGGGGGCGAGAATGCGGGGGGTGGGGGTTGGAACGTAGGCGGTGGAGGCTGGTATGACTGTGGAGGAGCCTGATATGTCTGAGGCTGCTGAAAAGGAGGAGGCGTGGACTGGAATGAGGAAGGCGGGGGCTGTTGCTGGTATTGCGCCGGAGGTGGGGAGAACGACGAGGTTGATCCGCCCGAACCATGACGATTTAATGGGGGTGATGGGCTGGGGTATCCTCCTGGGATGGGAGGTGACTTCGAGAATTCGACGGTGGGCTCTCGTGCCCCAGGGATACTGGGAACGGGGAAAGAAAATCCTCCCGGGCTATCGTTTGATCCATAATCAGGCTGGAGTGGCTGTTCATACCGTGACGAATCTGGTGCAGGAACGACTGAAGTGTAGCCCCTGGATGGAGACTCATGGCCAGCAGATTGTTCAGGAGCAGGAACCACACCGGTATACTCCACAGCTGGACCAGGAATTGGTGTAGGTGAGGATTTTGGGTTACGCGGGCGGAGAATGGAAGGAACATGCTGGGGAGTCCCTTGCGGTTTGGGTCGGCCCGGAGTTAGTGCACCAGGGACAGCAAGAGATTTCGGGGGGTGTTGTTGTTGCTGCTGCTCAGGTGGTATAGGTGGAAGAGGAGATTCGCGGCCTGTTCTCGGCGGAGAAGTTGAGTGACCACGAGATGAAGGAGGCGACAATCCGTGTCCATTAGCAGGCGGACCATGAGAGTCTGGGTGCCGTTGCGGAGGTGCTGTATAAGGCGGTCGGGCCAATCTTTCGGCGGGATTTAGTTTTGACGGTCGACGCTGAAGATTGGCCGGCTGGACGACCAAACCGGGCCCGACACCAGCTGGAGCATTGGCAAAGTAGGTCATCTCGAGATATATTTCTCCGCGCGATACGCCATTGACTTCGAGCTTCACCCAGTCTGATATCCACTTCATTAAAACGATAGATGGAAACGATACGGATGTACACACCATCGAATTCACCCGACTTGAGAGTACCGTCCTCAAGATCGATGAAACCTTGACCAATGACATCCTCCTTCCTTGGTTCTTTGCTCCAACACGAAACCTCCACCTTTCTGAACTTGTCACCACTGCCTTTCAGAATCGGAAAGCGAATTTCCTCGTCCCACATCGGGTGTTGGCCACCCTTGACATCGACCTTGGTGCGCTTAGTTTCCCCTTATATATCAGCATGAGATTTCGGAGATCTAAAAGGTTAAAACATGGGCCAAACCGTTCAAACCAACTTGTGCGAAGACATCTTGTTTCCAGAAATACTTGTCGTTTAGATCTTTGGCCTTTAGTACCACAATCACTGAGTACAAACGTCAGAATCAGAGCGCAGTAGATAAGAATAAGGTCGACCAAGAGTGCCTAGTTCGTCGTTTGCCATGAAAGTGAGTAGAAGATCAGAGAGTTAATGGCGCTCAGACTGTCATTGCCAAGGCCTTTAAAGCAGTCACAGCCACAGCATTTATTTGATGCCGACTCTTGCCAGCTGCGGTCACCACCGTCAAACCGTTATCCAGCGCTCAGCTGTGTTTCTGACTGACTACGCACAGCTTGAATGCAGATTAATATAATGTGGTATTCAAAAGTCTCTCTGCGATAGTTTCATTACATAGGTATCGATGAACATCTACTCATTTCATGCCTGTATCGAAACGATACTCTCCGGCGAACGGTAGTGCAGCATGTTGGGCACTGGACTGAAGATCATCTAGCAAAGCAGTCAGACGCTGAAAGATTAGGCGCGCAAGGGACGTCTTACTGTATCATGGGTAGCTGCCAATCTCATCCGCATGAGGCATTTGCCGGCCACCGCATCCGTCTCCATCCAGGATTTCCACAGTCCGTGGTCTTGCGGTATGACGTTCTTCAAGTGACCCCGAAGCATCTCCCAACCCACGCCATTATAGTGCAGCTTCAGCAGTCGGATGACGCGCTGAAGGTGGTTGTGGATGAGGGTGTGGTAGAATTTCGGATAAGTCTCCTCCAGGGTGGCGGTCGGAATGCAATGCCCGGGCAGGAACTCGAAATTGGTGCCGAGCGCCGCGTTCATCGTCTCTGGATGGACTCGGAGGCCACCGAGGTCGCGGACGACAAAGCCAAGCGGTTCACCAGTCGCAATGTCGAAGCGAAGGAGGCAGTTTTGCGCATGGGCTTCGAATACAACGCCGTTTTGCAGTATCACTGGGATGAACGCCTCGCACGCCAGACGCAAGTATCTACGACGGAATCAGAAATGGTTAAACATAGGTAGACGCGAACTGACTTATCCAGGAAGTCGATCCGTTTCGCTTCAGTATCTAGCCCGAATGCGTGCTCCATAGCCGAAACACCGGCGGGTACACCAGCGTGGCCCATCTCGAGCAGCGCGGCGACGACGATGATGTTTTGCCCTGGTAGCGGAACGAACTCATCGCGGAAGATGGCGGTAAAGTGTTTTCGTAACGACGGCTCGACACCATCGTAAACGGCGCTTGCAGGCTCCGTCTCGACGGCAAGAAGATTTCTGTCCATCTTGAGTTTTGGAACAATTTCGGTCGAGAATCGGGGGCCAAAGTCTGCGGTGTAGTGCGAAATTGTTCGCAATGCAGACGAGATTTTCATGTTGATCGAAACTTTGAGCGCCATATCGTCCAGAGCGGGAACAAGCATGGTTCTGAATATTCGTCAATATGGAACAAGATTCTGAGAGCGACGAAGGGACTTCATACCTGATACTGGACTGCCCGAGAGCTTCAATGGTGGGCTGAAGAATTTCAGCGTTTTTGAATTTGTCGAGGACTGTGGGTATCTGCATCTCGTGGACAGGCATGAACATCGTTCCGGGAACATCTCCGGGACATTCGGTGCCTGAAGCCAACGCCGCCTTGTTGACCAAGTCGCGCATTATCGAATCGAATGGACCACGCGTGTGAAGACTGTCGGTTGGAACGCGGGCAAAATGAATCGTGGGCCGGTACCAGTTGTAATCTGAGGTGGCGTTGGGGCACATTCGTGCCCGGTGCATCTACAGACGATGAGTTCTTTCATACGCTGTATATTTAAAACTGACATACGGGGTGGGTGGGGTGTCCGGCAACAAGGCTTTGTTCCCATTCGATTTGGTGCGAGGCGAGAGTTGGGCAAGCAGGAGGATTCAAGTATGAGGCCACTAGTAAAAACGAATGTCACCTCGTATTCGGGAAATTGAGTTCGAACGACGTACATTGCCATTCGAAGGAGCTTTGAAGTTCCGCAGCGATACTGTCACTGAGGGAATTTTGAACGAACACATCCTGGACGAATTTCTTCCAGAGCTCCGTTGGTTCGGTGCACTTGCTGAGGGATGTGAATTTTCCGAGCTCCCAAGGGGGCGGGACCAGGCACGACAGAACCGTTTCACTGATATCATCCTATCAGATAACGGGGCATGAGTTCCGATAACGAAGGATAAATGCAGATCGTCGTACCCGGACCGGATCACCAGAAGTATTTTCGGCGAGAACATAGATTTCAGGAATCATGTCGAGGGGATCCAGAAGCCCAACAATTTTACCGTGCTTGGTGGGCGTCGCATCTTTGAAGACGGGTGGACTATGGAGAGGGACAATGGCGAATATATCGTTGGGGCGAAGAGCGCGAGTGATAATTGGCTGTTCTGAGATTACGCTCATAGAGAGGATGACGAGGATCCCGGCCATAGTCTCCGACTGCTTAGCCTCGAGATAAAAGGCCCGCAGCAGACTTTCGGTGACAAGACACGAAAGGAGGCGAGAAGATACGGCGAAACGAGCATGCTCGTGCGGGGGGAGATTGAAACCAGAAGACATTGCGCAGAGGGTTTGTGGTGAACGAAATCATCTAATCCTGGCAGTTTTTAAACTCTGAGGCTGCCAATCAGGTGTCACCCTCTTAGGAAATGGCGCGACACGTCCACATGCGGCCCCGGAAGAGAGATCCAAAAACGAGTTTCTGCTTGTGTGAATAGGAAAACAGGTAATCGGAAATCACTTTCGGCTGGTTGGGCTTCGATGCTTGACCAAATGGGCAAACTAGCAGAGTGCCAACCATCTGCCATCGCTACTGGGGCTGGTTCGTCGGCGGTAGTTGAACGCAAAATTTGTGGTGACCCGGGGAAAAAGGAATGGTGTTTACTTGGCGTTCACGAATAATTTTGGAAGGCTATGACGGTCAGTGACAGCAGTGGGATGCGGAAAAGAGGATTGTAGAATCAATTAAGCGCATTTAGAAAAAAATAGCTTATTACCAGCTAGAAGGTTGTTCCGAGGTCATTCCTTCCACGAACAAATCAAGAGAACAGGGACTGAATTTTTTTCTGGGTCGATGGCAAGTATTTCCCAAGGATCTGGTTCGCGGCCGTCGAAAAGCCATCTTGGGCGCCGCGGAATCCTGTGATCCCTACCTCTCGCAAGGTTTGGAACCGTTTGACCGCTCCCCCGGCCGTGGAATGCTGCGTCGGTTCCATTTTAATGGTATTTGACATAATTCGATGTCGTAGTCTTCGTTCACAGGCATAGCCCCACGACGCGACCCCACGTTTGCTCGAGTGTGAGTTCAGAAGGGATTGGCCCGAATAGTTGCCACCATTCTGCAAATGGAGTTGACTGAGAACGATGCGAGCCTGGGTCAGGAGCGTCAGGAGCGAGCTCCGACGATCATGTCTCGAGCCGAACAAACGAACCGCGGTTGTTGGCAGCACTTGATACGAACCACTGGGAAGATTGAACGTTTATTGAAGTTTGCTCATTCAGTCCCCAAATTCCGCAAGAACGACGCTTCCTTTGGCCCGGATGTTTCAAATGATACGTACGTGTCGTGAGTATGAAGGGCCAAGGTATTGCGTAGCGGGGCGGGAAAACCGGAGTGAACTGGTAGAATGAGAAAACCAATGGTTGGTTGCCGTTTACGGTAATGTTTGTAACATGTTGTCTGCTTCTCTCCGATATCAGGGAATCTGATTAGATTCGATATGATTTCGATTATCAGATAATCGTTAATCGCATATGCTTCACCACGTCGCGCTGCTTCGTAGCCTTCGTTGCAATTTCGCTAATCTCATCGCCTACAGACTTCTTCAAAAGTTCTCCGGAAGACGACCGAAGCCCACGGTTGTATTACACCGCCGACGTTACCGGCGGCGGGCGCAAAAAAAAAATGTCCATCGGAAGAATTTACTCGAAGGCCCGAAGCATCCGTACTGCGCCAGGGTTTTCGTAGCGTAACATCTCTTGAACGTTTCCTGTTGATGGAAATCATTCTTCTTTTGCTCCGCTTTCGAAAATAGCATTCGATTTTATGTACACAAATATTTAACATCGTACACGTTCATTCTAGGCCTCTTCCGCCCCCTCGTAGAGGATCAAGTTTGGGAATGGCGCATGGAGATGCTGCATATGGAGTCAGTCAGTCGAGACTCCACTCCGCTTAGAAGCTGCAAAAGCACATACGAATCTATACATCCCTTCGCACCGCATCCGCATAAAGCACTTTCCAGGGAAAGTCTTGACATCCGGCCCAAGCCAAGCATTGTACAGGGCATGATCTTCTGGAATCAAGGCGCGCAGGTGCTTCCGCACGATTGCCCACCCTTTACCGTTGTAGTGAAAGCCCAGAACGCGGATGAGCTGCTGCAGATGATTGTGCATGACTGTGTGGTACATGCGCGCATACACGTCGTCTGTGTCGGAGGCGATGATCTAGATTATGCATTCATGCAACAGACCATGAGACAGATCAACAGGAACGCACGCTGTGACCTTCGACAAAGTCGAGCTCGACTCCGGTGGAAGCGCGAAGTGATTCGCGGTGGACACGGAGACCACCAAAGTCGCGAATGATGAAGCCAAGAAGTTCCTTCGTCTTGATATCGAAACGTGCGACACAATTTTGCGGATGAGCCTCGAAGGCAACACCATTATGGATCACCGACGGCAAGAACGCCTCAAAGAATAGTTTGACGAATCTATGACATGTAAGCCGCGTCTGGAGAGAGAGAAGAAGGAAGCGTACTTGTCCAGCCATTCCAAGCGTTTTTCTTCAGTATCCAGCTCGAAGACCCGAATAACGGCGGGGATGTGCCCGCCCTCCCCAGCATGGCCGCTCTCTACCAGCGAGGTACAGACGATAAGGCGCTCGCCACGCTCTTCGCTGGTGTTTTCGTACGCCTCGCGGATAATAGCTGCGCAGTGCTTGGCGATTTCTCCGTCAGGGTGCGAGTGGACGACAGAGGCCAGCTCCCTGGCCACCGTAACAATGTTACGATCCATGGTGAGAGCAGGGACGACTTGCGACGAGAATCGCGGGCCAAGGTAGGCAGAGGCGGGAGAAATGGTTCGAACAGCAGACGTGAGCTTGATCCCGACGCCAAGTTTGAGGGACAGCTCGTGGTACGCGTTAGGTACGATGACAGAGCTGGACGACGGAGGTTGCTCAGTAACATTATTCAATCAAGGTCGCGTACATGTACGTACCGTATACTCTGCTGGCCAAGTATAGGCAAACTAAACGCGGGTGGGTATATCACCGCCTCAGGGAACTTGGCCTCGATGTGCACCACTTGCAAATCATGCACAGGGACGACAACAAAGTTGTCGGGAACTTTGAGTTCCTCGCCAGCCGCTGCTGAGGCAGAAACGATCAAAGGCGCTGTATACTTTTCAAAGTCGTTTGTGATCTTGAGATTCTCGCGAGGTACTGCGACGAAACGCAGCTTGGTGTGATGGAGGTCGTATGTGCCGGGGGCAATATCACGGATAGGAGGTAAAAACATGCGAGTCTTGTGCATCTGGTATTTACTTGAGAAACCTTGGTTGCCGAAAGGGATAGACACTCACAGGATGCGTTGGGTGGCCTTCAACAATGGATTGCTCCCAGTCAATACTCGGAGAGGAAAACTGGGGTGCAGGAGGAGGATTCTCGAAAGAGTGCTCTGAGCCACATCCGATGTTGAGGGTGATGTTTTAAAGGCATAAAATGACGGACTCACTCGCCCACAGAATAGAACTCTCGAACTCGGCGGTGATGTCTTTGAGAATGGCCTCTTGTACCTTCATACTCCGACCAAATGCTTCCCACATGAGAAGAGGGCTTCGAAGAGGGACCAAAGACGGGGCGCTCGACATGTCCCAACCCGGAGCGGTCATTGATTTGAGAATGGCATTTGCCAAAGACGCATGCTACGAGTGGTCTTGGGTCAGCGAAACGATCGAGATATAATCATAGCGTACTTCGCTCGACTCCTCAGCTTCCTGAGTGAAATCGAAAACGATGGGCAGCATATCCATGGGATCAAGCAGCCCGATCTCTTTGCCTCTTGGATCGGCACCATTGTGTTTGAACACAGGGACGTGACGGAGAGGCACGACTGCGAGTACGTTGTTAGACGCGTATGCGGTCGCAATGTCCAGAGGAAGACTAGAAGAGATGTCGCCGAGAAGAACAACACAGATGCCGATAGCATCCAAGCCCTCCGGAAGCCTAAGGTATATTCCGCGAGCGAGAGACTCAGTTACAAGGCAAGACAGCATGCGGGCGGCGGTGCCAAAGGCCGCGCGGTCGGCGGGGGGGAGCTCTGGAAACTTGAGAATGCGAGCGGGCATGGCAGATTAGCAGTATGGTGTTCATTCTGGACGACGGAAAGTTATAAAGTATAAAGAGACAAATCGGATAAGTGCGAGTCGAAGCCGGTTCAAGAATGGTTTGGTTTGGACCACAGATGAACCGAGGCTGAGAACGGGTGAGAGTCAACCGAGAACCCATACGGTCATGCCAAGCTGCCCGTCCGGTCCGCCCGCCGCCGAGTTCACGTCATCGCGTGTTGTTTCCCACACGCTTATTTTGACTTCCTTTTGGAGATCTTCCGATTTCTGGATCGCACCCACTTTTTACCCAGCATGCGGCGCGTACAAAATACAAAAAACCGTGTCAAGTCGTGGCATTCCCTTACGAAAACTCCTCTATCATGTCCCCCAAACAAAATACGCCCTCACCGCCGTCTCTCGACGACCACGACATCGAAAAGGGCGAGAAGAATTTCAAGTCCGAAAACGCGCTGCAGCTTGATACTGGGGAAGAGTTCATACGCTTTCGCAAACGTTGGTGGCAGCTATGGTGAGGTTTTACTTCCTTCAAACTTTTTGCGACTCAACTCAAGTCATATTGTCGTAGGATTCCGGCTGGTATGCCACCTCCACCCCCCGACTCTCTAGATGAAGCGGATGTATGTGTCTCGTATTGCTCTGTTCCTCGTTGACTGACCACGATAAAGACCATCCCAATGGTATCCGCGTCGCTGTTTTCCAAACTGACCTATACTTGGATAACTCCCATCATGGTGAGCCATTTATAGTTCCACTCACTGTTGTGCGGTATCTCATCCCGGGACCCAGGTATTGGGCTACCAACGAACCTTACAGGCTACCGACCTCTGGAAAGTGGCCCCGGAACATGAGGCGGGGATTCTATCAGACAAACTTGAAGCGGCTTGGGCGCGACGGGTCAAAGCGGCGATCGACTGGAATGCCGGCCTTGCTGATGGCACAATTTCTCCTCCCTTGTCTTTACGTCTGCGATGGGCAATCAAGGCACTTGGAGGCGGTTTCCGCTATCGCACTCGCCGCGCTCTCTTAGAACAGCGATGGCGCGAGGTAGACGGATGCAAAGAACCTAGTTTGGCTTGGGCAATGAACGACGTATTCGGCCATCTGTTTTGGATCGGCGGCGTGTCCAAGGTTTGCGTTCAGGTAAAACTCCGACTCGTTTTATCTGACTGCCGCGCAGGTTTTGGGCGATACCTCCCAGCTGATGGGACCTATTCTGGTCAAGGTGGGCACTAAAACATACTTCAACGCAACGTGAGCTTAGATGTTGCAGGCAATCATTAATTTCGCCAAAGCCCGCGCAACTGCCAGGCAGGATGGGGGAAGTCTTCCCTCTGTCGGCCGTGGTATAGGGATGGCGGTGGGGCTGCTGTTCATGGTCATCATGACAAGCGTCTTTCAACATATGGTGAAGTGGTCATTGAATGATCGAAAAGGATAATCATTCTCACAGTTCATTCGCTGCAGTTTTTCTGGCGTAGCATGACCACGGGCATCCTCGTTCGGTCAGCCTTGACGGCGTCGATTTACAAACGCGGAGTCCGCTTGACAGGGAAAGCGCGCACCACCTTAACGAATTCAGATATTATGAACCACGTCTCCACGGATGTAAGTTTTCTGTCTCACGTTTCTGTGCTCGTTTTTGACGCCCAATGCCCAGCTTAGCCGAATTGATGCCTGCGCCCAGTGGTTTGTAAGAACACGTTTTTGGAACGTTTCGGTGCCGTGGCTAATCTGCTTGTCGCGATCCCAATAGCACGCCGGTGAGTGGTTCAAAGAAGCGCCCGGTGAACGGAGATTGATTCAGGAATTTGTTTAGCGTGGACGGCACCTATCCAAGGTAGAATTTCCGCAGTGCTGCGGCTTCCCTGGTACTAACGCGTACACAGTCGCCATCTGTCTAATTATATTGTTAACTCAGGTGTGTAAAATATCGCGATTTGATACGGCGGTTTCCAACAATGTTCTAAATTAGCTGGGACCGTCGGCGTTAGCCGGTTTCTCCCTTTTCATCATAATCATCCCCGTAATGGAGCGTATTATGCTTCGCCAATTCAAGACGCGTCGTATCTCCATGAAATCCACCGACCGAAGGGCAAAAGTATTGCTCGAGGTATTGAGTAGGTGCTGTTTTGCAGTGGTCTCGACGGATATAACCGATTTTCAGGTTCGATGCGCGTGGTCAAATATTTCTGCTACGAGATTCCATTTTTGAAGCGTGAGCACTTTCCTTTTGCGTTGGTTTCTTTTGATGTACCGCTTCATTTGCAGGGATCTTCGATATCCGCGAGTCCGAACTTCATGGAATTCGCAAGATTCAGCATTTACAGTCCGGAAAGTGAGCTCTTTTCAATGTTTGCTACATCTCCATTAAGTTTGAACTGGCGACCCATAGTATTGCACTGGCATTCTCTTTACCCGTCCTCGCTTCGACCCTCGCATTCGTAACGTATACTCGCACGACATCGGGATTCGACGTCGCAATCATCTTTTCCTCGTTCAGCCTATTCCAACTGCTCCGTCAACCAATGCAATTCCTACCCCGGGCCTTGTCGAATATTGCAGATGCACGAAACGCGCTCCACCGCCTGAC